>JABJVT010000008.1:586028-1300379 GCA_014170255.2 Drosophila triauraria
AATGCAACCTCAGCTTGACAAATATCAAAGTACACATACACCTGCATTTTCACTTACCCAAAATCTAACGGCCATTGCCGATGCCGTAGGATACCCACATACACCCCATTAAACCAGTTCTTAGGCCATTGTTCATTTACCTGCGTTATGCAATAGCCGAGGCTGTCGATGACGCTGCTGCATCCTGCTCATTTTTCTTTTCTATTTTCCTGATATTGGGATTCGGGTGTAATTCAACCAATAGGCGGTGATCTTGAATTTTCGGGGTTTGGCTAAATCGAACCATTTGATATAAAACTGCTAGTCTTACGAGTTGACTTTCAGTTTTTAAAACAACTAAAGGTGATCAAACCTAAAACCAACAAAACCAATCCAAAATTAAATAAAATGGAAACGTGACAGTGATCTTCGTTGACTCAGACCTGGAAAATTCGTTTGAGCCAACGTCTACTTCATCTCAAAAGGCCCCGGAGGATTACTTGAACGATTCTCCACTATTTGGAATAGAGACGCAGGATTATATCGAGGCCGAGCTCGATACGAATATGGATATAATGAATAATTATCCATTTAATTGGCCCCATTGCGCCCAACATTTTGACTTGGATGAATCCTGGACGGCTAATAATTTGATGTCTGACAGCAGCGACCGGATTTTGTTGGAGGTCCTGTAACCACTGGAATGTCGGAAATTTTTATCGGACAGCGGTGACAGGATTTTGCTGGAGGCCTCCAGTCAAGTCCCATCTGAAATGCAACGGATATTATCGGACAGCGAGGACAACTTATTGATGGAGGTTGATTTAGCCCTGAGGAGAACCTATTCCTAGATCAGGATATATTTAATGATATTATTAGAAGAAGAAAATCAATTAAAACAATTGTTTTTAAATGATAGCGATGGAGATAGATTATTGTCGAATATTCAAATAAATAAATAAATAATTATTGTAAAATTTAATAAAATAAAAAACACTTTTTATAATTCTCACATAATTTTATTTTTTGTTGGTGGATTAGCGATTTATGGTTGATAACTTTTATTTGATCATTATGCTTTAATAAAATATGCATATGAAAGTCTTCTCGCTCCAGATTTGTATTTCAGGACAGTAAAAGCAGTGGTAGTACGATGTACGAGACTTTTCATAACTAAAGTTATGAAATCTTAAGATGTGTTTTTAAGACCGAAGCGCGTTGTAAAGGCTTTGGTTTCTAAACACAACTCACAGAGAAATTGTACCATGATGATGTAAGAATAGACTGCCGAACTCAAATAATGGTATGGTCTTTTATAGGTATACGAGTGATGATTTTTCATTTATCTATTTATTTTGTATATACAAAGTTGATTTACATAAATAAATACATGTACAAATATATAAAGAAAACAAATGATATGTAAGAAATGTATCGATATCTCTTTCACTATATACAATACTCGTATTATATAAAAAAACTACCAATCAGCATTGACTATAACTGGTTTTCGATATAAATTAAATCTATTAAAGAAAAATGATTGGGATGGGTAAAAGTATAAAAGAGTTAGTAAACGTAGGAGGATTGATTAGTATACGAAGTGAGATACACGTAAAATAACCACCCGAATTATTATTCATAATAATGGTATGTTACATTACATACTTATATAACAATTCAATATATAAATGTATATATTTACGAATTTTAGACATTCATAGAATCTCTGAACGAACTAAAGCCTGTGGTTGGCTATACCAAAGTTGAACATTTATTAATTGGCGAGGAGTATAAGATCATTGGATGTAAAGTCAAAAGACACCCTATGGTAATAAAATTGCTCTTTTATTTAACGAGTAAAGACGAGGAAAATCTGTGGATATTTCTACCTAAACGTTATGTTTCAATATTTTCAAACAAAACCCCGTTTAAGAAATTGACTGAAAATGGAATTTCACATCTTATATATAAAGGAAAAGAGTTGATAGGATATAACAGCTCTTATATTGAATTCTATCCAAGAAATAAGTAAAGTAAATAAGCCGTATAAAAAAGGACTACAATATTGAGTTCATCATCAGTAGATGCTATACAACGATTCTAGCAACAACTCTAAAATGTACGCGCAGCAAATTGAAGTTTTTAAATCAATTTGAGGACATGCTGTTTGAGGATCACCTTCAGAGACTCCAAATTTTGAAAAATACTCTTGAAGACTTGGAAGACAAGAGCTCATCTATTCAAAGTATGGATTTCACTATAAGCTTTGTCCTTGGAGTGATGACGACGCCACCGAAGGACCAGATACATGCCAGTGTCATAAGCTACCGATTTTAAAGCAAGAAGCTCTTGACCTAATGCTTAAGTACTATAAATTAAATAAACGATTGTATCGAGCTCCAACCCTAAATAAACTTAACTAATATAAATAAATTATTTAAAGTCTTTTATTTTTCTTAAAACTTTTCTTAAACATTTTAATTATACTTATCATTATATAAAGAATTTCTTTTACTAAAATTTTTAGGAAATATTTTATTGAATGGTTTTCGCATTTAAAAGTCCGTATAGGATGCAATAATGTCCGCATGTATTTGAGAAATATCCTTGAAGTGGTTGTTTATTAGACGAATAGGATATAGAATTTTTATTTAAGAAACGTAAAACTCTTTTTCTGGGGATTTTCTCCATATGAATCGAAAAATTCTGCTTCACGGTTTTTGTTAAAGTAGAAAGCAATCCAATGAGTGCCAGGCTTAGTAGACGGATCTGTATTTGCTATAAATAGTGCTGGGTAATTCAAAATAGTTTTGGTAATTTATCTGCCGCAAAACTCCTTTGAAAACTTGTTTTGTAGCTGGATGCTTTGAAAGAATATTATGAATTTCTAGTGTATTCATTTTATATTTTAAAGAAGTACTCGAATATTTCTGTGCTTGTCAATATCAATCATAGAGTCGTATTCACAGTATACTAAACACGTTACCGCTTCAGTAAGAGCCTCAGAAAATCGACCTTCAATTCGAATTGTTCCTTGTGTAAGTAAATTTGAGCAAACAGAAGAATTTGAATGATCGGCAGTTAAGTCAAATGCTAATATAAAACTGTTTTATCGAACATTTCCTTTGTAATTTGTAAGCCTCTGTCGTAATGTTTAATTCCACTGGATCTGAATAGCATGTTATATCCTCTAGAGCTTCTACAGTTTTCCAAATTAGAGTAATCAAACTCTAAAGCCTGGGAGGAATTTGAACACCATTTACCAAAAGATTAAAACGTTGAATCTTGAAGTGTTCAAAATGAAATGGGTCCAAACTCCGATTTCCTGAATATGATCGATTTTTAACCATACAAAATGTTAAAAATTTGGTAACTGTCCAATGACAGCATTATCAATTGATAAAGTATTGTTTCCCGGATATATTGTAAAAGATTTAACTTCTACTTTATTGAATGGATATATTGCATTTTTGTTTGTAAAACGTGATGATGTGCTAACAATATACTAGGGTTGACGGTTATATGGTTCATGAACAGCTGTGCTTCCAAAATTTTAAATTTGATTCAGTTTCACTCTCCATTAAATAAAAGCAGTTTTTCAATATTGAAGTTAATGCGTAAGTCCACGTTATTTATAAGAAGCTTGGGTTGATTAAATATATCTCCATGAATCTTACCGAATAACTCAACCTTGTTACTATTTTGAAAATATTCTTAAGAGTTTTGCTTCCATCCGTATTAACATATTTCCTTCTAATAATCGTCCAAAATTAGGATAAAAGCCTTGGGTAGCTAAGTGACTTTCTGATGCGTCACCTCCATAGTTTAAAATTGTTTGCAAGTATGATCTATAGTGATAATTATTATCATTCTGTGATACTAATATATTATTTAAATAAACTGATGAACTCCTAAATATTGAGTGTAAAATATTATTTACAACCCCGATAGAGTTTCCTTCAATGGAGCTGTTATCACTCTTCCGAAGTTGCACAACAAGACGTAAATATACACTTGATAAGTCACGATAAGTCTCACCATTACCTAAGCAAACAAATTCAATTGAAGATGCACTATCCAATGAAGCAATAGGATTATATGAAACTTCTTCAGTTCTTAGAATGGAACTCTGTGTTGGATGTGGTTCAAACAAATCCAATTCACCTTTCATACATTCAATATGGGTAGTCATTTTAATTTTGAAAAATGTCTTTAATGAATTTTTATTTGTAGACTTTGTTTTTGGCTTTTAAAGGCGTTCGTTTACGTTGTTGCTTTAATGCTAAATGATTCCGACTTTTCCTTGAACGTCTCTTTTTATTCTTTTTACCTGAACCATTTTGGAAACGGGTTATTTTATCAATAGCTTTGTTTGAAAGATTTTGCAGTGCTATTTTACTTTGCTCTTGAATAATATTTCTTAGTGGTTTTCGTCCCAACTCATTTATTACAGCCTTCCCAGACTCAGTTGCCTGATTTTTAAGGCATTGATTCCAGAAAGAAAAAGTGGTTTGATATAATTAAAAGACCGCTGAAAAATTACCAATACCACGACCGTGCTGAATAATTCTGGGTGAAACATAAAGGCTTCCTATATGACTTAAACCAGCACCACACTGATTTGAATAATATTGATGGTAAGAATTCGCCATGATGGTTAGATTAGTTCTGAATAAATAATTTACTTAGCAGTTTTATTTATAGTATGTCTTTCCTTTTCTAAAGTGAAGAGTAGCAAAAATCGGAACTGGCGATGATTCAAACGGTACTTTATATCCTCTAGAATCTGTTATAAGTAGGAAATTTCGTTTAATGTCCAATTTTCAATTGGATAATATTCTATATTATTAAATTGAATAGATTTCTCGTTGCCATCAAAATGTAATACCCTGAGGCATCGGGGTCTCTTACTTCCAACAGATCTGGGTTTAATTATATCAGTGTATAAAAATATTAATCCACTTTCTAAGTTATCATACTCTAATTCAACATTTGTATACCTAAATGTCTCACCATTAACTAAACTAATAAACTGTGTTGAACTACAATCGCTTTTAGTTCATTTACATCGTTTATATTAGAGGTTGAAAATATTTTTCCGATTCTTTACCAGTTGAAGGTTTATTATATTTATTTAAATATAATTCTGTAACTCCTACTTCCCAATCATCATTAAGTTTGACAGGAATATTTACTATATTTGTAAATGCACATTTAACATTATCAGGAAATACATTTAATGAATCATTACTAAGTAAAGTTACGAAAAACTGTGATAAGTAAACCATCTTGTTTAATATTATTTATATGAAATCCAATCGATTCTATTCTTGCCGTATTGTATTCCTCTCTTTACAGAGCGACTTAATTTCTCCCTAGCAGTTATATATTTTAAGTCTCGTAATCGTTTTTGATCTGTTTTATACTTTTGAGATTAGTTTTCAATTTACGTTGTTTATCGGTAAGTTTTACTTTCGTTGACTTCGCTTTCTTAACAACATTCAAGTCTTGAAATGAAGTGTCGTGTACCCTTCGTTTATTATCATTTAAATTTAAACTGATTGATTTCGCTGATTTAAAGTCATCTTCATCATCACTACTCGGTAAATCTGGAAACTTTAGTTTTTCTGGTGCTGGTATTGTTGATTTTGAATCAATTAAGTCTGTTTTTAAAGATTTAGTTGGGTAATCAATTGAAGCAACTGTTTGCGTTGGCGTTGTTCTTAAAGATGAAATTGGTGATTGGTTGCTGGTTTTATGTTCATAGATTTGTTTCTTTTTTATTTTGATAGTAACACAATTCTTGTCGTATTTGAATCCATTTATTGAAATCACTTATTTTACTATTATTTAAAATAGGTAAAATTTTTACTAATTAAGTCGGTTCCTTTTTCATCATTGATTATTTTATGATATTCATTAGGATGCATTAAAATGACTTTACTTAAATTATGTTTATTTTTAAACATGATTCAATATTTTCCCAAAATCCCTGTGAGCAATGATCCTAACAGAAGTGGTAGAAATCCTCCTTTTGAATTAAAACTTTTTCTTTGAATTTATTGTTCTATTGGGACTGGATAAATAACGCAAGGTCTTCTTATACTTTTGTAGTGCGCTCAGTTGGGCTTTTGAAACTTTATGATTTCCTTGTAATGTGTTCAACACTATTTCAACTAATGTTTTAACCACCTCACTATCACTATTACTTATTATTGCCTTACGAAGCTTGTTATTGGCTCTTCTGAGAACATACAATATATGTTTGTTCGCTTTCAACCGCTTTAGACTCTTTTGCAAACCATTTTCATCTGAATAGCATACTGTGTATTCAGAGTTGAAAATATCTGATCTAAATCTTAGAAGATCATTTATACCTTGGGTAAGATCAATAAGTAAATAACCGTGTTGTTCATCTGTGACTTCCTTATATATTCTGAAGAGCTCAGTAGGATTTTCAGGATAGATTTGTCTAGCTAAACATTTAAATTGTAGTTTGTCTCTGGGATTTTTGAAAGCAATGATATATTTTGTGTTTAAAGAAATGTCACGAGTATGAGACGCCCTATGAAAAATGTTTTGAGTAACTAATATCACTGATAAATTTCTATGATGAGATCCTTTGTAAAGAGCTCACATACATTTTATTAAATGCTCCCATCATTAAGTCGTCTAATATTAAAAGAATAGGTTCATTGAGTTCGTTTTCAATGGTTTCAGGTACACCTTTATAGTATTCGATATTGTTGAAATTTGGTTTAGCAAGCTCTTCACCGTAACACCAAATAATTCAATTTAATTGAAATGTTTAGTAAGTCATTTCGTTTGTTTATTAGATTTTCTAAAATGTAGTTTTACCCGATCCCGATGGTCCGCATATTAACATTGTAAAAGGATGTATAAATTGTTTAAACATTTTGAATATAATAAAATGTCGCTTTAGTTTTTGATAATTTTTATTTATATGAATATATTTATGATTTTTCTTATGATCATGTTTTTCACACAGTTCTTTTCAACATGAGTATTAGATCCACAATAATTACAATAAATAAGTTGTGTATATCCTTTATTACGAGGATCGTTTCCAAACCATTTCTTAAAAGAATCCATTTTCTTAAGATGTAGTTGCTTGTACGGTTGTATTTAAACTAATTGGTCACACAATTGAGTCGCAGTTACAATAAACGTCATAATTTGAGTTTTCTAAGATTACAAATAATTTAAATAAATTATTTAATGCACATCTAAGTGGTATATTTTATGAATTCTACAATTAGTGTAAAATTTGGGTATAACGCTAAACTTTTTCCTATGTCAACATCAATAATGTTGGTTGATAAATATTTGGTTAAAATTTTCGCTTAATTTCACCACGAACAATAACAGTAGCAAATTTGTTCAACGGTAGAAGTATTTCTCCGAGACTAGTATAAGGTATTTCACCCTCTGACCAATCCAGTCCATTTATATTTTGTCGATGGATGCTTTGTTGTCTAAGCGTGTCGTTATCCAATTCCTTTATGTGATAGGGCGGTTTAAAATGATAAAAGTTTGGTATTACTGTTCCTGCTTTCATAAACGCCAATTCTTTAACAAAACTTGTTTGTTATTTCCAAGTAGATATTGAAAATCAACTAAAACGCTAGAGTTTCGATCCACTTTGTTCATGATGACTTCAGATTTCGTTATAAACTGAATATGGTACTGCTGCCTATCTCCCCTTATATAGCAGTCGATTTGCTATAGCTTCTCAGTTTACTCATTGATTTCAATAGAAATGGACACTCTTCAAGCAAAGCGAAGTAAAACCATTAGAAGAAAGCAGTATCACGAAGTAATTTTCGGTTTTGAATATTATGTAGCTCATAATTTAAAGTTGAAATGCGGTTTATCAACAACTCGGAAATTCACTCCAATGCTTTGGATGCAGCAAAGCAAATATAATTTCATTGGATTTGAAAAGATGAGTGGATGCAGTTATTAACATATAAAGAGTATATTCAATTGAAACTAGATCAATACGACTTTTAATGCCGGATTCTATTATTGATCATCCTAATATACAAACCATTAAATGTAATTTTAGGTTTAGAAAATCTGATAAGCAATACGTTTTAGTAATAAATCAGTATGGTAATAAAATTGAGTTTGACAGTGAGTCTTTCAGATCACTATTAAGATTGAGTATTTTTTTACGTCGTTCTTATGCTGGAACACAATATTAAAGCAACAAGTTATATATCTCTACTATAATGAAATAATTCCTAGATGTGTCGCATTAAAAAATTTGATATACAATTGTCTGATTTAGAAGGCTCTTTTGAAAAAATGTTGAAATAGATTTAACACGTTTGTGTTTTGAAATTTCAAAAAATGTGTAAACAAATAAAAGACGATGTACTTATATATAAGCAAACACTGTCATCTAAGAACTCATCTAAGAACAATATAAAATAAAAATAAAGCACTTCCTAAAATGAGTAAAAGTCAAGTTGTTTATGAGATACATAAGCAAGCTCGTAAAAATTTTCCACGTAGAAAATTTGTTCAGAAAGGAATTAATGACACTTGGCAAATAGATTTAGTGGAAATGATTCCATTTAGCAAAGAAAATAGTGGATATAAATATTTGTTAACTGTTATCGATACGTTTTCGAAGTATGCATATGCAGAAGCCGTAAAATCTAAGTCTGCTTATGATGTAGTAAATGCTATGAAGGTTGTTTTAAAACTGCAAAACTAACCCTTCAAATATTCAGTCAGATCAAGGAAAAGAGTTTTTAACTCATCATTTACAGAGCTTATGAAATCACATAAAATTAATCATTATCATACATACACACATTTAAAAGCTTCCATATGTGAGCGTTTTAACAGAACCTTGAAAAATCGTATGTACAGGGCTTTTAGTTTACAAGGTCGATATAAATGGATTAATATAATTCCACAGCTAGTTAAAGATTATAATAATTCTTATCATCGAACTATTAAAATGAGACCAAGAGATGTTTGCAAAGAAAATGAAGAGTTTATTTTAAAATCGATTTATAATATTCCCAAAACATTTCCAAAACATAAATTTATTATTGGTGACAAAGTAAGAATATCTAAATTTAAAGGAATATTTATGAAAGGATATGAACCTAGTTGGACTCCTGAAATTTTTAAAGTGTACAAAGTTAAATCAACTTACCCAGTTACATATGAACTTGTGGATTATAAAAGTAATCATATCAAAGGTTCATTTTATGAACAGGAGCTTCAAAAGGTTAAAGATGAAAACGCTTTCTTGGTTGAGAAAATAATTAGACGTAAAAAGAATCAAGTCCTGGTAAAATGGCTTGGATTTGATGAAACCCACAATTCATGGATTAATAAAAAAGCTTGTTAAAATAATAATAATAATAAAACAATTCAACCATTGTTACATTTTGATTATTTTTATTATAATAATATACGTTTTTCTTAAAGTAGTATACAATATCAATAATCTAAACATTTTTATACATCATTATTGTTAAGGATATTACTTAGAAAATTAATTATATTATAATGACCATGAGCTAATGTTTGAATTTTATTAGGTAAAACATATCTTTTATCATCTTTAAAATTAAGAGATATTTTAACTTCTAATACTGTAAAAGTTGATGCCCTTACTGCGAATAACCCTCTGTTCTCCGTAAAAGTTTTATCTTTTCTAATACATTCAATAAAATGATTATAATTTACCTTATTAACTATTGATTTCTTAACTCCTTTAATTTTTTTATACATAAACTTTCATTTGGTTCCTTATCAACAACATAAGTATATGCCTTTGCTTTTAGCCCCGCAAATTTAATTACAGGTCTCCCACCATTTTCATCTTTCATTAAACCTAATTCTTTATTATTTGCTAAAGTAATATTGTATTGATTATTTGGTTTAAAATTAGAAGTATCAAAACGATCTGGATTGCTTTTAATTAATTCATAAAAATCTTCTTCTGAGGATATAATAAATGAGTCTGTATCCATATAAATAATTTTACTGATGGACATTTAACTTTAAGGAAATTATAATAGTAATCATACATTAACCATTTTGATAATTCCAATACGCTAAATCCTATATATATTGGTTTATCGTACATTACTTTAGTTTTAGTGGACTCTATAGCAGCCAAATCAGAACCAAATATTTCTACACTATGGAAATTATGTCTAGCAATTCGCTGCCTAAACCCGGGTGAATTTTGTCTTGATTGATAATGTTTAATTAAAACTATTTCCCGTCTCTTTTCAACGTTCTCCATTGTTTTGCCATAAATTGCATTATTCATTAGTTTAAAGAAGTTTTTTCAAAGTCATTATGTGCCAATTTTCTATGACTAGTATTTAAATCAATATAAGGCTTTAACCAAGGAGATTGATTAAAACTAAGAATTCTGTGAATCTTTTCAAAACTAACCCATGCTGTAAGCATAATTGTAGTTGTTTTAAATGAATAATATAATTTGTTTTATTTTCTAAGTCTGCAATTAATTTTTGTTGTTTACCTCCTGGCGGTATCTTATTTTCAGGACAGAATGGTAACCAATTATGATTGTCATGACATTTATCTGGATATTCTAGATCAACTTCTAATATATAACCTATTTTCCCTGAAGTGTCAATATCTTTAATATTTAGAATATTTATTTCTTCTAAAGTTAAAAATTTAAAATTAGAGTGTGGAAGCTGACTCATTCCCCATCCATACAAATTATTGCGTCAATGTAAGCCATATAATTTAATGGCTTGCTAGAATCATAATTACTAACATATTTATTATTTGCAAATGAGATTCTCTCACTGCATTGAGTCAACCCTCCTCGAACTCCTCTTTTCAAAAGTTATACATTTCCGAATCGCTAATTAGTTCCAATTGAATTTTTGTAAATTTAAGCATGGCATCCCATGATATTGATGGGGCTGTTACGTAATTAATTGGATCTAATTTGTAAATATTAAAGCAGATATTTCTAAACTTCAAATACATCTGCTAGAATTAAAACATCACTTTCTAAATATAATTTTAAGTAATCTCTAATAGTAGTACAATTAAAAGTCTCCCACACTTTGGGCAAAATTATAATCTTCTGTGGAACACTCCTCATCATTTAGAGAATTATAAAATATTCAATGGGTGGAAGCTGCTGTTCATCAAATTTACTGAAACTATCTACATAATCGTATGGAAATACGCCCTTACGCCGCATGTATTTGAATTTCTCCTCTTGAAACTTTGTTTTTAGTATTTTAAAATCTATGTCATCCATATAACTAGCTAATTTTTCAAGGCTAGAATTTAAAAACCTATTTGAATCAATAAATCTAATTTTATAACCATTAGAGGCATTTATTGTAATTTTCTGAGTTAATGAAATATATAACTCTTTATTACAGGGTATTGGGCTTAATTCCCCCTCTAACTCTGTTATAAATAAATGAATATCATATTTTGATAAATTATGAAAAACTACTGGAAAAAAGGGATCACTTAATCTATAAAGAGGCTTACAATTTTTCCATTTTCTTAAGATGTAGTTGCTTGTACGGTTGTATTTAAACTAATTGGTCACACAATTGAGTCGCAGTTACAATAAACGTCATAATTTGAGTTTTCTAAGATTACAAATAATTTAAATAAATTATTTAATGCACATCTAAGTGGTACATTTTTATGAATTCTACAATTAGTGTAAAAATTTGGGTATAACGCTAAACTTTTTCCTATGTCAACATCAATAATGTTGGTTGATAAATATTTGGTTAAAAATTTTCGCTTAATTTCACCACGAACAATAACAGTAGCAAATTTATTCAACGGTAGAAGTATTTCTCCGAGACTAGTATAAGGTATTTCACCCTCTGACCAATCCAGTCCATTTATATTTTGTCGATGGATGCTTTGTTGTCTAAGCGTGTCGTTATCCAATTCCTTTATGTGATAGGGCGGTTTAAAATGATAAAAGTTTGGTATTACTGTTCCTGCTTTCATAAACGCCAATTCTTTAACAAAACTTGTTTGTTATTTCCAAGTAGATATTGAAAATCAACTAAAACGCTAGAGTTTCGATCCACTTTGTTCATGATGACTTCAGATTTCGTTATAAACTGAATATGGTACTGCTGCCTATCTCCTTATATAGCAGTCGATTTGCTATAGCTTCTCAGTTTACTCATTGATTTCAATAGAAATGGACACTCTTCAAGCAAAGCGAAGTAAAACCATTAGAAGAAAGCATCACGAAGTAATTTTGGTTTTGAATATTATGTAGCTCATAATTTAAAGTTGAAATGCGGTTTATCAACAACTCGAAATTCACTCCAATGCTTTGGATGCAGCAAAGCAAATATAATTTCATTGATTTGAAAAAGATGAGTGGATGCAGTTATTAACATATAAAGAGTATATTCAATTGAAACTAGATCAATACGACTTTTAATGCCGGATTCTATTATTGATCATCCTAATATACAAACCATTAAATGTAATTTTAGGTTTAGAAAATCTGATAAGCAATACGTTTTAGTAATAAATCAGTATGGTAATAAAATTGAGTTTGATAGTGAGTCTTTCAGATCACTATTAAGATTGAGTATTTTTACGTCGTTCTTATGCTGGAACACAATATTAAAGCAACAAGTTATATATCTCTACTATAATGAAATAATTCCTAGATGTGTCGCATTAAAAAATTTGATATACAATTGTCTGATTTAGAAGGCTCTTTTGAAAAAATGTTGAAATAGATTTAACACGTTTGTGTTTTGAAATTTCAAAAAAATGTGTAAACAAATAAAAGACGATGTACTTATATATAAGCAAACACTGTCATCTAAGAACTCATCTAAGAACAATATAAAATAAAAATAAAGCACTCCCTAAAATGAGTAAAAGTCAAGTTGTTTATGAGATACATAAGCAGCTCGTAAATTTTCCACGTAGAAAATTTGTTCAGAAAGGAATTAATGACACTTGGCAAATAGATTTAGTGGAAATGATTCCATTTAGCAAAGAAAATAGTGGATATAAATATTTGTTAACTGTTATCGATACGTTTTCGAAGTATGCATATGCAGAAGCCGTAAAATCTAAGTCTGCTTATGATGTAGTAATGCTATGAAGGTTGTTTTTAAACTGCAAAACTAACCCTTCAAATATTCAGTCAGATCAAATAAAAGAGTTTTTAACTCATCATTTACAGAGCTTATGAAATCACATAAAATTAATCATTATCATACATACACACATTTAAAAGCCCATATGTGAGCGTTTTAACAGAACCTTGAAAATCGTATGTACAGGGCTTTTAGTTTACAAGGTCGATATAAATGGATTAATATAATTCCACAGCTAGTTAAAGATTATAATAATTCTTATCATCGAACTATTAAAAATGAGACCAAGAGATGTTTGCAAAGAAAATGAAGAGTTTATTTTAAAATCGATTTATAATATTCCCAAAACATTTCCAAAACATAAATTTATTATTGGTGACAAAGTAAGAATATCTAAATTTAAAGGAATATTTATGAAAGGATATGAACCTAGTTGGACTCCTGAAATTTTAAAGTGTACAGTTAAATCAACTTACCCAGTTACATATGAACTTGTGGATTATAAAAGTAATCATATCAAAGGTTCATTTTATGAACAGGAGCTTCAAAAGGTTAAAGATGAAACGCTTTCTTTGGTTGAGAAAATAATTAGACGTAAAGAATCAAGTCCTGGTAAAATGGCTTGGATTTGATGAAACCCATAATTCATGGATTAATAAAAAGCTTGTTAAAATAATAATAATAATAAAACAATTCAACCATTGTTACATTTTGATTATTTTTTTATTATAATAATATACGTTTTCTTAAAGTAGTATACAATATCAATAATCTAAACATTTTTATACATCATTATTGTTAAGGATATTACTTAGAAAATTAATTATATTATAATGACCATGAGCTAATGTTTGAATTTTATTAGGTAAACATATCTTTATCATCTTTAAAATTAAGAGATATTTTAACTTCTAATACTGTAAAAGTTGATGCCCTTTACCGCGAATAACCCCTCTGTTCTCCGTAAAAGTTTTATCTTTTCTAATACATTCAATAAAATGATTATAATTTACCCTACTAACTATTGATTTCTTAACTCCTTTAATTTTTATACATAAACTTTCATTTGGTTCCTTATCAACAACATAAGTATATGCCTTTGCTTTTAGCCCCGCAAATTTAATTACAGGTTCCACCATTTTCATCTTCATTAAACCTAATTTTATTATTTGCTAAAGTAATATTGTATTGATTATTTGGTTTAAAATTAGAAGTATCAAAACGATCTGGATTGCTTTTAATTAATTCATAAAAATCTTCTTCTGAGGATATACAAATGAGTCTGTATCCATATAAATAATTTTACTGATGGACATTTAACTTTTAAGGAAATTATAATAGTAATCATACATTAACCATTTTGATAATTCCAATACGCTAAATCCTATATATATTGGTTTATCGTACATTACTTTAGTTTTAGTGGACTCTATAGCAGCCAAATCAGAACCAAATATTTCTACACTATGGAAATTATGTCTAGCAATTCGCTGCCTAAACCCGTGAATTTGTCTTGATTGATAATGTTTAATTAAAACTATTTCCCGTCTCTTTTCAACGTTCTCCATTGTTTTGCCATAAATTGCATTATTCATTAGTTTAAAGAAGTTTTTCAAAGTCATTATGTGCCAATTTTCTATGACTAGTATTTAAATCAATATAAGGCTTTAACCAAGGAGATTGATTAAAACTAAGAATTCTGTGAATCTTTTCAAAACTAACCCATGCTGTAAGCATAATTGTAGTTGTTTTAAATGAATAATATAATTTGTTTTATTTTCTAAGTCTGCAATTAATTTTTTGTTTACCTCCTGGCGGTATCTTATTTTCAGGACAGAATGGTAACCAATTATGATTGTCATGACATTTATCTGGATATTCTAGATCAACTTCTAATATATAACCTATTTTCCTGAAGTGTCAATATCTTTAATATTTAGAATATTTATTTCTTCTAAAGTTAAAATTTAAAATTAGAGTGTGGAAGCATGGACTCATTCCCCATCCATACAAATTATTGGCGTCAATGTAAGCCATATAATTTAATGGCTTGCTAGAATCATAATTACTAACATATTTATTATTTGCAAATGAGATTCTCTCACTGCATTGAGTCAACCCTCCTCGAACTCCTCTTTCAAAAGTTATACATTTCCGAATCGCTAATTAGTTCCAATTGAATTTTTGTAAATTTAAGCATGGCATCCCATGATATTGATGGGGCTGTTACGTAATTAATTGGATCTAATTTGTAAATATTAAAGCAGATATTTCTAAACTTCAAATACATCTGCTAGAATTAAAACATCACTTTCTAAATATAATTTTAAGTAATCTCTAATAGTAGTACAATTAAAAGTCTCCCACACTTCTGGGCAAAATTATAATCTTCTGTGGAACACTCCTCATCATTTAGAGAATTATAAAAATATTCAATGGGTGGAAGCTGCTGTTCATCAAATTTACTGAAACTATCTACATAATCGTATGGAAATACGCCCTTACGCATGTATTTGAATTTCTCCTCTTGAAACTTTGTTTTTAGTATTTTAAAATCTATGTCATCCATATAACTAGCTAATTTTTCAAGGCTAGAATTTAAAAACCTATTTGAATCAATAAATCTAATTTTATAACCATTAGAGGCATTTATTGTAATTTTCTGAGTTAATGAAATATATAACTCTTTATTACAGGGTATTGGGCTTAATTCCCCCTCTAACTCTGTTATAAATAAATGAATATCATATTTTGATAAATTATGAAAACTACTGGAAAAAGGGATCACTTAATCTATAAAGAGGCTTACAATTTTATGGATGGTTCCTATATATTTTCCGTGAATTGGTCATGACACCGGTCCAGGTCGCTTCCGTGAATTTCCTTCGCAGGCACAGCATTTTCCGTCAAATGGTAATCCTGCATCTATTGTAGGCCTCTTTGGGGTTGCCCAATATCTATAGTATAAGTCCGTAGTCTTCTTTAAGGGCTTTACAGAATTTTTGTATGCAGTCATCACCTGTACAATATAAAAATAAATTAGTTTATGTACTTCAGAGGTAAATAAAAATTTTTTTACCTTCATATGTCCATATTTCATTTTGAGTTGAATCAAATCTATGTACAACATAAAATGATACTGCACATGCTGTATGCTTCTGCATTTTGTTGTAGCCGATGTATTTGGTGCATTTTGGCATGTACTGTAAGTCTCCAAAACAGCTTCAATGTCGGCGTAAATTACGATCGGCGGAGATAATTTTTATTGTAGGCCTTAAATTGAGTTTTGGTGTTTGGCTTTGGATAGAGTGCAGCCACTTTTCCACACTCTTTAATATTGTGAACTGTGTTTGTGGGGTTATACATTGTAAACAGTTTTCACAGAAATAACCACCTCCTTTAGCCTTTGTAGTTTGTGAGTAGCACAACCTTTTATGCTAGTAATATAGGTATAATGCATCATTTCAAGATCATTATTATTTATTCCTAGCATGTTAATATGATTTGCTTTCACTTCAATTGATCTAATAGTGGGACCAACAATATTTTTATTATCGCTGTCCACTTCGTAAATATTAATGCTAAAATCCACATTATTTTTTCAAATATTTTATTCCTTTTAGTTATGGGAAAATTAATTCCTGTAAAATTTAGGTAGTTTTCTTTATATGTTATTTCATTGGCAGATATATCTTCAATTCTGTAAAAGATGTTTTAGCCATTCTTTCATGAGCGTATTTTCTTTGTGTATCATCACGAAATGTGGTTGCTTCATGTATTTTATATTCCAAGTGTGCCAAAATACACCACTTGAAACAAAAACTGTCGCAGTTTTTATATTAATAACAGCATTTCTGGCTCTTATTTTAGTGGAACTTGAATATATCCACTTGCAGGAATGTGTTCCAGCTTAATAATTGTGGTTTCAAAATACATAAAATTTTGAATAGCCCACCCAGAATCTTTTTCTTGAAATTCACTGCTTAATAATTTGAGAATATCAACAGCTTTATCAAGAATTTCTGTTAATTCATCATCTTGATATGCAGTATTATATGCTGTAACGAAGTGTTTTATTGTTTCGTTTGTTAAACCTTCTTCGGTTTGTTTAATGTAGGAGCCATATACTCTTAAGTTAAATTTTATTGATCTATAGTCTGCAATACAATTTGAAATGACTTCTATTATATTGTTTTGCAAACATTATAGAATTCTTGCAAGTCTATAATATCTTTTTTTGTTTGTTATCCGATATGACTTTACCGGGAATGAAGAGGCAATTGATAATAATAGTATGTTTTCATTTCCTTTCAATTCTTTTGCTGCTGCATTCTTATGCTTTTCAGTCATAAGGTGTTGACGTTCCTTGTCGATATGTATGTCTCACCGCATACCGGACAATTGATTTTAAAATTCAAATTTGCGACTGATGTGACTTTTCTTTTCTTATTTATTGAAGTTTCGCTTACAGCTGCGGCCCGTTTGAGAGCCATCGATGATGTTGATGGGATGTCATCCTGAAGCTCCTGAAGACTGCGTCGATGCATATGAGTAGGAGCCGGCTGTTCCGGTTTTTCTTCATTAATACGTTGAACGCGTTCCGGGGACCTCACATCCCGATAAATGAGCATTGAACTCATTTCTTGAATGTCTTTTATAACACTTTTCACACGTTAACATTTCGCTAGTCGAACTAGAGTCGCACATAAGCAAATGCTCACTCAGTTCGAGCAGAGTAAACTCCCGACGGCACGAATCGCACTCAAATAGGTTTTCCATTTTTAGTTTTGGTTGGTTTTGAACACCTTTAGTTGTTTTAAAAACTGAAAGTCAACTCGTAAGACTAGCAGTTTTATATCATATGGTTCGATTTAGCCAAACCCCGAAAATTCAAGATCACCGCCTATTGGTTGAATTTACACACCGAATCCCAATATCAGGAAAATAGAAAAGAAAAATGAGCAGGATGCACAGCGTCAAGTGCATCGACAGCCTCGGCTATTGCATAACGCAGGTAAATGAACAATGGCCTAAGAACTGGTTTAATGGGGTGTATGTGGGTATCCTACGGCATCGGCAATGGCCGTTAGATTTTGGGTAAGTGAAAATGCAGGTGTATGTGTGTACTTTGATATTTGATTCAGCTGAGGTTGCATTTGTTAAAATGGGTCAGGCCAGCAGCTAAAAGTAGCCTATATATACGGTATCGACTGTACATACAGCCGTTACAGAAAAACACAACAACAATAAACAGAACACAAAAACAGCATCCTTTGACCTGTTACTCTGACCTGCACAAGTGAAAGGTAATAAAAAGAGTCCTTTCAGAGGTAACTGAAACCAGTTTCCAAGGGTACCGAAAATATTACTCATAGAAAAATAATAGGTAGAAAATATATATTTATTTTAGAGATTACTAACAATACTAATAAGTTAATATATACTAATTTACTAATATTCTAACTTACTTATATACTAATATACTAATACAATTAATTAATGCATTAATATATATTGAAATTATTATTTAAAATCCATATAAATAAATAAGTCCATTAAAATATAATATTGGGATAGGCATATACATAGTGAATTATTGATTTAAATTTTAAATCTAGCCAGCAGCAGTATTTGGCCAGCAGCACTATCAAATTCAATTATATTAAAATGTTCATAGCAACATGCCAGTTCAACAGTAATGTAAACACGCCGCTAGATCGGTAAGCATAAAACCCAGGTGAAATAATATTCTAGACACATACAGGTTGATCAAGCAGTTAAGGACACATACCGGTTGATCAAGCAGTTAGAATTAGGCACACACCACTTTTAGTTCCAAAAATGTCCGATAGATGGCGCCACATAGTAGTACGGATATGCGGGAGCGGCGGCTCTAAAATATTTACGGGGACGGCGGAAAACCGCCGCTCCCGTATATCCCTACTACTATGTGGCGCCATCTATCGGACATTTTGGAACTAAAAGTGGTGTGCCTAATTGTTCTAACTGCTTGATCAACCGGTATGTGTCCTTAACTGCTTGATCAACCGGTATGTGTCTAGAATATTATTTTCACCTGGTTTTATGCTTACCGATCCTAACTGCTTGATCAACCGGTATGTGTCCTTAACTGCTTGATCAACCTGTATGTGTCTAGAATATTATTTTCACCTGGTTTTATGCTTACCGATCTAGCGGCGTGTTTACATTACTGTTGAACTGGCATGTTAGCATGCTATGAACATTTTAATATAATTGAATTTGATAGTGCTGCTGGCCAAATACTGCTGCTGGCTAGATTTAAAATTTAAATCAATAATTCACTATGTATATGCCTATCCCAATATTATATTTTAATGGACTTATTTATTTATATGGATTTTAAATAATAATTTCAATATATATTAATGCATTAATTAATTGTATTAGTATATTAGTATATATAAGTTAGAATATTAGTAAATTAGTATATATATTAACTTATTAGTATTGTTAGTAATCTCTAAAATAAATATATATTTTCTACCTATTATTTTTCTATGAGTAATATTTTCGGTACCCTTGGGAAACTGGTTTCAGTTACCTCTGAAAGGACTCTTTTTTTATTACCTTTCACTTGTGCAGGTCAGAGTAACAGGTCAAAGGATGCTGTTTTTTTGTGTGTTCTGTTTATTGTTGTTGTGTTTTTTCTGTAACGGCTGTATGTACAGTCGATACCGTATATATAGGCTACTGTTCAATTGCTAACCACAGTTAGATTTTGTGTCCCTGCCTTCAGTACAACAACAACAAGAAGCAATGGAAACACGCAACGCAAAAGTTACAAATGGCGAGGAACAACCGACAGACAGTGAAGCCAAAATCGACGAAACCAGCAACAACAACAACGTTTTAACTTCCGAAGAACTGCGTGCGAGCGAGGCAACAGCAGAAGAAGAACACAACGAGAAGGCAGAACAGCAAAAATTAAAAAGAAAGGCGGAACAGGCACGGCAGAAAAACGAAGTAAATGGCGAGCTGCAGAAACTGAAGAAGAAGATGGAACAGTTACGACAGGAAAATGAAGCAATAAAGGAGGCTGCAAAAGAAAGGGAGCGGACAGAAAAAAGCGAGGTGGATGACGTGAATATCGAGCTGCTGAAACTAAAAGAAGAAATGGAACAGTTATTGCTGGAGAACGAAACACTGAAAAAAGCTGAAAGAGAGAGAGAGAGAACAAGGAGAGCGAGGTGTTAGTTGTTGCCAGCTCGAACTCAACCAATGTTTCGCTTAACATAATTAAAGACATGTTACCAGAGTTCGATAACAGAATGCCACATTTGGGTTACACAGTTTGAAACTGTTGCTGAAATACACAACCTTGATGACAACATGTTGCGGCTACTGATCATGACTAAGCTGAAGGGTGAAGCACTTACATGGTTGTATGCTACCAGTGATCGGCTCAGCTTGCCAATAAGTGAAATAAGTACTGAACTGGTTCGTTCGTGAACCGGGCGATCTTAAGCTGTTCTCTTCGGAACCAGTTGAACGCTCGGTTCACCACCAGCTGATTTAAACTAACCAACCTTGCTTACATTTTTCCGAACAACCTATTTGTTTTGGAAAAATGCAAAAGCCCGGTAAGTTTCCCCCTTCACCCCTCTATTTCTTCTTCTTAGCCCCTCTTCCCAAGCCCTTCCCTGACCAAACGTCCATCCAGTCCTTTTCCTTGACTTCATTTTATTTTTCATTGTTTTTCTTTTGCTTGTAGTACTTAACCTAACTTACACTAACTTATCTCTACTTCATCTCCTCACGGCCGCTTCACCTGCTGGAACACCCGCACATCGCCGGCTCTGCCCAGCCGGATGCGGAACCTCCCCTAGGGCAGGTTGAGCACTATCGAGGTCCGCTGCCCGACGCCGTACGCCGCCTGCCGCCTCCTCAGCGACCGCAGCACCTCGGGCGGCCAATTTCGCTCTTCCACTCGTCGCCACTGCCTCTGCCAGCCCGCCCGCTGGGTCCCGCCGTGCTGCTCGTCCTTCTCGGCCTCCTCGACTTGCTGCGCCCATGCCCCGATGAACGGGTGACGTCCATAGGCAAATGGGTCGCCCGGACACTGTTGTCCGTTTGAGGTGGGTAAATCCGCCTGCCGCCGGTACCGTGGGTCCCTGGTACGCTGTCCTGCCCCTGCTGGCCTTGCTGCGGGTGCGGATGTTGCAGCTGTGGCTGCTGCGGGAACTGCTGCGGCTGTTGTTGATGCTGTTGTTGTTGCTGCTGCTGGTGCCTTTGCTGTTGATGTTGCTGGTGCTGTTGAGGCTGCTGCTGTTGCTGGTTATGTTGTGGCTGCTGCTGTTGCGGCCACTGGTTGCCCTAGCTGCTGTGGGATCTGCTGCTGCTGCGGCTGCTCCATGGCCCAGTCCAGCTCCAGCTGCGATACCCACGCCTCCAGCTCTTCCTCCACCAGCATTCGCAGACTCTCCTCGACCTGATTGTGTCGCACATCGGGAGCCTGCCCTGCGACTGGGCCTGCGCTGCCCTCTCTCGGCCGCTTCCGCTTCTGCTTCCTCCTCTGCTGCCTTCTTCGCTGCCTCTGCAGCCTCTGCGGCCGCTGCTGCCCGTGCTGCCGCCTCTTCCGCCGCCTTCGCTGCCGCCTCTGCTGCCGCTCTCTCGGCTTTGGCCGGTGCCATCGCCTTAGCTGCCTCCTGCTGCCGCAGCTCTCTCGGCTTTCCTCTTGGCGGCCCTCTCGACGTCGGGGTCCGGGATCTCGTCCAGCCGCCACCCCGACGCATCGCCCGGCACGATGACCCTTTCTTTCTAGGAGATCGTGTACACGATGGAGTGCACTCAGAAGCCATCCTTATACTTCCTATCCTGGGTTGCCTCCACCGTGTACCCCTTGACATTCTCCTCCTTCGGCCTGGTCCTCATCGTCGCTGATGACCGCCACGTCCTCCTCCATCGGCTTCTGGATAACCGATGGCCGTGGTGGCGTCGGCGGCCCCTGTGGCACCACCTCTGGCTTCTAGCTGTAGCCTGTCGGCCTCCCGGGCTCCTCGCCCTTGTTCTCCTCAGGCTTATCGCCCTCGCGCTCCCTGGCCTTCGCCCTCGCGCGTGGGCTTTCGCCTCGCCGCGACCTTTTGGGCTTCGCCCTCCCGCTGGCCCTTTCGCCCCTCCTGCTGGGCCTTTCGCCCATCCTACTGCCGGGCTCTCCGCCCCTGGCAGGCTTCCCGCCTGTCGAGTTGGGCTCGCCCCTAACCGGCTCCTCGCCGTTCATGAACTTATCTTTGCTGCTGCTCATTTTTCCAGGTTTTTCCTTGAAGGGGGGAGAAAAGAAAAGAAAACCAAAACAAACCGAAAATACAAAAATAAACTAACCTAACTGTTATTGTAGGCTTAGATGCCTGGCATACAGTACATGAACTGTCTGCCTTGTGTCGCCGCAACTAGAACATGAACCAGTTGGATGGTGCATATGAAGGTCTGAAGACTCAGCGACAGCCTCTGTTGAATGCAGGGAAATGAGTAAAGCTAGCGTTGTGGTCAAATCAATTACTGATTTTATTGAGGAAACTTAACGGTATTTATAGCTAAACAAAGTATGAAGAATATGCCTATGTCAACGAAATTGTGTGTAAAAGAAATGTGGGTTACTGTGTATTATGATCTATGCAGAAATGGGAACGGTGCCCAATTTGACTTCTTCTTGTCAGCATAATATGCATTCGCGCTCTACCTGATAATCGCTACTTTGTTATTGCACATACATATTTCTGAGACTGAACACTAACCATAAAATCTTGTTTTTCTACTTATGCCCCAATCCCTACTTACCGCGGTCTGCACTGCTAAGTTTTTCTGAGCTGAGCTGCTCGCTCTCGGCGGCCCTGAGCCGCTGTTTTGCCATGCCTCTGCCTAACGGATCCTCGCAAAGCTTTTCAAATTTATCCGTTTTTCATTCTCTCCTGCCTCAGTGTTGTGCATTTTCTCTTCTATCCTCTATCGCTGGCTATGTGTCTTCAGCTACTAATTTAACCTCTAACTTATTATTTTATTTAATTTGTATGTGTAGGACATGAATAGTATACGTATATATACAAATACATATAAGCACACTCATGTAAATAGACTAACATAATTAACATTATCTGTACATTAACATTATCTGTAAGCAAGCTGTAAGCTCTCTGAATAAACGGGCATTCGCATTTTGACTATAAAAGAGATCACACGTACATAATTTTTAACGGGAAGTGGGATAGTAACCAAAGCCTACAAACAGTGAGATTTTTTTTTTTGTCTTACAAGAACATCATAGTTAACAAGAAACGTTACGCTTAACAAAATTTCAAAAAAAAAGTCGTGGTTCAATTGCTAACCACAGTTAGATTTTGTGTCCCTGCCTTCAGTACAACAACAACAAGAAGCAATGGAAACACGCAACGCAAAAGTTACAAATGGCGAGGAACAACCGACAGACAGTGAAGCAAAAATCGACGAAACCAGCAACAACAACAACGTTTTAACTTCCGAAGAACTGCGTGCGAGCGAGGCAACAGCAGACGAAGAACACAACGAGAAGGCAGAACAGCAAAAATTGAAAAGGAAGGCTGAACAGGCACGGCAGAAAAACGAAGTAAATGGCGAGCTGCAGAAACTGAAGAAGAAGATGGAACAGTTACGACAGGAAAATGAAGCAATAAAGGAGGCTGCAAAAGAAAGGAGCGGACAGAAAAGCGAGGTGGATGACGTGAATATCGAGCTGCTGAATCTAAAAGAAGAAATGGAACAGTTATTGCTGGAGAACGAAACACTGAAAAAGCTGAAAGAGAGAGAGAGAACAAGGAGAGCGAGGTGTTAGTTGTTGCCAGCTCGAACTCAACCAATGTTTCGCTTAACATAATTAAAGACATGTTACCAGAGTTCGATAACAGAATGCCACATTTGGGTTACACAGTTTAAAACTGTTGCTGAAATACACAACCTTGATGACAACATGTTGCGGCTACTGATCATGACTAAGCTGAAGGGTGAAGCACTTACATGGTTGTATGCTACCAGTGATCGGCTCAGCTTGCCAATAAGTGAAATTTTGGATCAGCTGGTTGAAAAATTTGGCGCAAAACGAAACAAGATGTGCCTAAGAAGAGAGTTCGAGAAGCGCGAGTGGCTCGAAGCTGAAAATTTTGCCACGTACTTCAATCAAATAATTTTGCTAGCTTCTCAAATTCAAGTGGATGAGGAAGAGCTCCTTGACAACATCATAGAGGGCATTCCAGATGACCATTTACGTCAGCAGGCACACATGCAGTGTTTTAAGCAGACGGCTCAGGTGCTGAAAGCATTTGAAAAAATAACACTTCCGAAAAGGGCAGCGACTTCAGTAAATTTGGAGAAGGTGAGGGCAGATGGACAGCGTTTGAAGGCAGCAGCACGTTGCTACAATTGAAACTCGTTGGGCCATTTCGCAGCAGAATGCCGAAAACCAAAGAGGGAACGCGGAGCTTGTTACGCCTGTGGCAGCTTGGATCATCACATAGCCACATGCGACCAGAAGAAGGAGCAGACAAACGATTTTGTAAGATATTTTGATTTACAGTTTAGAGCAAAGACTAAAGTTAATATTTTTGCAGAGTGTCTCATCGATACAGGGAGCCCGATAAGCTTCATAAAAATATCAGGCTTAGAAAAATTTTCTATGGAATATAATAATGAAGAAGAAACGAATGTTCGAAGTAATTTTGAGGGAAACGAAAAAAGCTGTATTAATGTTAAAAAGAATAACTATTATAATAATATTCAATTTTGATATTTTTGAAAAACCTAAACCTAAAAATGCTGAAGTAAAAGTTTAGTACTCTAAAGATAAATTAATCTTGTTGTGCTAGGATGTAAGTCAATAAATCAATCAATCAATCAAAAAAAAAAAAAAATCTTTTGGTATAAATAAAAGCAAACTGAATATCTTTGGTAAAATAATTTGTTTTATGCCTGTTAAAAATAAAGAGATTGAAATTGTAATGTGTGTCGTGGCAAACCAATCGATGAGATGTGATGCAGTTCTAGGGAGGAATTTTATTAAAGCATTTAACTATAAGCTGATAAGTTCAATGATCAATGATAAGGAATATATGCAAACCAAAAATAGTAATGAAATGCCAAAACTTAAAAGTGAAAAAAAAACTATGTCAACGGAGTGCCCTGAACTTCTTAATTATGAAACTGATGAGTCACCAAGTAGAAAAATGCTGATAAATGTATAGAGAATGAGTGTACAGAAGATGAGTATTTGGAAAATGAATGTATAGAAAAGGAGTGTATAGAAAATGAGTGTATAGGAAATGCATGTAAGGAAAAGGAGTTTGAAGAAAATGAGTGTTTAACAAATGAGTGTACAAAGGATGAAGGTGTAGGTGAAAATACGGTATATGAGGATACTAGTAGGTTGTTTGAGACGCTGCCAATTGAATATTGAATTGAGGGTAGAACAGAATTGACAGTTGGAAAAAATTGCGCCCAGAGTTAAGTTAGCCAATTAGTATGTCTATTTAAAAACTGCTATGAGAATGCAAGGAAACCAGAGTTACCAGAAATGAAATGGGAAACGAAACTAAATTTTGAGAATATAAAACCATTTCATTATGCCCCCCGAAGGCTATCGTATGTTGAGAAGGAACAGGTTCAAAAATTAATTGATGAATACTTGGCAAAGGAATTTATTAGAGAAAGTGATTCTGAATATGCATCTGCAATTGTGTTGGTAAAAAAGAAAAATGGTGAACCAAGAATGTGTGTTGATTACACCAGTTTACAAAATAAAAAAAAATAAATGCTCCAAGCCTGTTGATGCGAAATTCTGGTAGAGTTGAGTCCCCAGATTACGAAAATGGCTTTAATTTTTTTCTATGGATACGTTTTTTTTTAAAGATTTTTTAAAGTTTTACACAAAAAAATTCTGCTCATTTTACGTTTCTCATTTTATTGCTCGAGTTGTAGCCAACCAATTTAGCCGCCGAATGTTTTATTTTACAGGTAATGAACTAACCTTTCGATTTTTTTACACTTTATGTATATTGGATAAGTACTTTGTGTACTGGAGGTCGATAAACTTGAAAAGTGGAAATGTTAATCTGTTAACTCAAATGTTAACATGCTGCTAGCATCCTAAAACTCGAAAAATCCGTTGAAAATCAAAACGTGTTTTCTAAATTTAATCGCCAAAGTATCAAACAGGCCTTCAACTCCAGAAATCCGTTGAAAAATGGATTTATCGTGGATTTTTAAAGTTAAGTAAAATGAGAAATTTTGTAAAATTTTTGGCCAGATGTCTACTAGATTAAAGGTACAGTGTTGGACCCCGCCTTTAGATGGTCTGTTAACTTTGCTAGATGTGATGAACAGTTGGATTTAGCTATGAAAAAATAGCTAAGCTTTGTTAAATAAACAAAAATTTACAAAATTAAGTTGAAGTAAGATACAAATTAAATAATCGCCTTTATATACATACATAGAAAAAATATAGCAGCAGTATTCTGTACAAGAGCGCCCCCTTCAAATCAATATTACTCCTGAATTTTAGTTGAGATGTGGTCAAGATCTGCAGAAAGAATGGTTTGTTTTTATGCCACGTTTTGAGGCCGCTAGGACGATTAACCCCTTAATGGTACCAATCAAATTAATACATTGTCTATGTATGTATATAAAGACGATTATTTAGTTTGTATCTTACTTCAACTTAATTTTGTAAATTTTTGTTTATTTAACAAAGCTTAGCTATTTTTTCATAGCTAAATCCAACTGTTCATCACATCTAGCAAAGTTAACAGACCATCTAAAGGCGGGGTCCAACACTGTACCTTTAATCTAGTAGACATCTGGCCAAAAATTTTACAAAATTTCTCATTTTACTTAACTTTGAAAATCCACGATAAATCCATTTTCAACGGATTTCTGGAGTTGATGATTAAATTTAGAAAAAAACACGTTTTGATTTTTCAACAGTTTTTGAGTTAACAGATTAACATTTCACCAAGTTTCTCGACCCAGTACACAAAGTACTTATCCAATATACATAAAGTGTAAAAAAATCGAAAGGTTAGTTCATTACCTGTAAAATAAAACATTCGGCGGCTAAATTGGTTGGCTACAACTCGAGCAATAAAATGAGAAACGTAAAATGAGCAGAATTTTTTTGTGTAAAACTTTAAAAAATCTTTAAAAAAAAACGTATCCATAGAAAAAAAAAATTAAAGCCATTTTCGTGATCTGGGGACCCAACTCTACCAGAATTTCGCATCAACAGGCTTGGAGCATTTTGAGTGTAAACTAGTGTTATCGAACTCTTAACAAAAGCATGTTGAAAGATAATTACCCATCACCACTTATAGATGATCTGATTGATAAACTGGCGGGGAAAAAGTTTTTTACGAAGTTAGACTTACGGAATGGGTACATGTGTTTATGCATGAAGACTCAATAAAATATACTGCTTTCACAACCCCGTTAGGACAGTATGAATGGCTCAGAATACCGTTCGGTCTAAAAAATGCTCCAGCAGTGTTTCAAAGATTTGTCAATAAAGTGTTTACAGATATTATCAAGTCAGGAGAGTTATTGGTGTACATGGATGATATTTTAATAGCAACAGAGAACAGTACCAGTCATATGGGGATATTGAAAGAAGTATTTAGAAGGTTAGTAGCAAATAAGTTGGAGTTTAGATTAGATAAGTGTGAATTTTTACAATCAGAAGTAAAGTATTTAGGATATATACTGACAGGAGGAGAAATAAAGCCAGATGATAAGGGAGTGCAAGCAGTCAGTGACTTTCCAATATCAAAGAAAGCGAAAGATGTTCAAAGTTTCCTGGGGTTATGCTCCTATTTTCGACGTTTTGTCAAAGATTTCTTGATAAAAGCAAAACCACTGTATGACTTAATAAAAAAGGATAAGGAGTTTAAATTTGGGTTAAAAGAACTAGAGTGTTTTGAGTTACTTAAGAAGAGTCTCTTAGAAGCACCAGTTTTAGCTTTATACAATCCAGCTGACGAGACTGAGTTGAACTGTGACGCTAGCTCTCATGGATTAGGGGCAATTTTAATGCAACGGAAAGCGAATGGTAAGTTACATCCAGTCTTTTATTTTTCAAAGCGAACGACAGAAGCTGAGTCTAGGTATGAAAGTTTTAAATTGGAGATGTTAGCTATAGTAAACGCATTGCAACGCTTTAGAGCTGGGATGCTCAAAATTGCCTTACGGCAATGCCCTTACCAGCACAAGCAAAAGAAAACACACACACACATGTATCGACGCCGTTTTATTGCTACAAATTGAACACTGAAAGAAAAAAATAAGTTAAATTAAAAAAATGCATGCGTGTCTGGTCCACAATAAACTAAAATCAAACTTAAATCAAATCTCTATCCAAAAACGCAACAAAACTTTTTTGTCAGTGCAGAGCCGATAACAAGACAACAACACTTTGCATTGTAAGTTGAGGAGAAAAAAAAAATTCAATGGAATTGTTGTTGGCTTGGCTCGATACGTATAGCGACACAAAGAGGAACTGCAATGCATTTAACATTGGCCTTAAATAAAAAGGTATTAAGTCCAGCAATTGATAGATGGGTCCTTGAACTACAGAACTGTGATTATACTCCAGAACACAGACCAGGGAAGAGGATGCAGCATGTAGATGCACTAAGCAGGTGTGTAGAAATTTTGGCCATAGATACCAACACTTTAGAAAAGAATTTAATTATTTGTCAAAATAAAGATGAGAAAATTAAAAGAATAAGAGATAGTTTGCAACAGTCTGAGCAAAAGCACTTTGAAATGAGAAATGTCGTAATTTATAGGAAAAGAGATAACGGAAGTTTGTTGTTGGCAGTATCACAAGAAATGGAAGGACATGTACTTTACAAATATCATGATTAGTTAGGGCATATTGGAGTGGGTAAAATGATCGAGATTATATTGAAAAGTTATTGGTTCCCCAATATGAAGGAAAAAGCTAAACGACATGTAGATAACTGTCCTAAATGTATTGCATATTCAGCAAAGAGTGGAAAGGAAGAAGGTTTCCTACATAATATACCAAAAAATACCGAACCCTTCGAAGTAGCCCATGTTGATCATTATGGCCCGGTAGACAAAAGTAGACCTAACAAACACATTTTTGTGGTAATTGATGGTTTTACGAAGTTTGTCCGTTTGTATCCGACAAAAAAAACAAGCACAAAGGAGGTTAATGTAGCACTGGAAGATTATTTTCGGGCGTATAGTAGACCAAGGTGCATAGTGTCAGACAGGGGTAGCTGTTTTACGTCAGATGAGTTTGTAAAGTTTCTAGAACAAAATGAAGTCAAACACGTTAAAATCGCAACAGGATCTCCTCAAGCGAATGGTCAAGTAGAGAGTAAATTGTATATTAGGACCAATGATCGAAAAGTTAGTAGACTCAGAGAAAGGATTGTATTGGGATAAGGTACTAGAGCAAGTAGAGTATGCACTAAAAAATACAGTTCAAAGGTCAATTAAACAACACCCAAGCAAGATGTTATTCGGAGTAATGCAAAGAGGTAAGGAAATAGACAAATTTAAAGAGAAACTAGAAGAACTAAATGGAGAAGTGGTAGATAGAAATTTGGAAGAAATAAGGGAAACGGCTAGAATACACAAAGAAAAGTTACAAGAATATAATAAGAAAGCTGTAGATACAAAGAGAATAGAGCCACATAAGTATGAGGAAGGAGATTTGGTGATGATTAAGAACTTTGACACTCATATAGGGGTATATAAAAAGCTTGTACCAAAATATAAGGGGCCGTATAAAGTAAGTAAGGTTTTGAGACATGACAGATATATTTTAGAAGATGTAGACAATTTCCAACAGTCAAGGATACCTTATAAAGGACTTTGGGCAGTGGCCAACATGAAGGCATGGCTAGGAACAGATAAGCATGAGGAAAATGATGTTGGAGTTCAGGAGCACTCCAGTCAGGATAGGCCGAGTTGTAGGACATGAATAGTATACGTATATATAAAAATACATATAAGCACACTCATGTAAATAGATTAACATAATTAACATTATCTGTACATTAACATTATCTGTAAGCAAGCTGTAAGCTCTCTGAATAAACGGGCATTCGCATTTTGACTATAAAAGAGATCACACGTACATAATTTGGAACGGTGGCCGCCTACATATGTTTTTATTTTATTATAATTATAATTTTTATTTTACTATTATTTTTATTTTAAAAATTTCATAGTATCTTTTCTATCTTTTATTTCTTTTATCACGGTTTGATGTTCCCGTGTTGTCGTTTACCCTCCTCTGTCCCGGCTGTTGATCCCTATCATTTGGATCCTCCACATTTGGCTGTTCTTTTGCGTCGCCTTCCGGCTTCAGGGTACTAATGTGGGCTCGCCGCTCCTGTCCAGTCTTAATGTCCTTTAATTTGACAATGACTGGAGACACGAAATCCATGATTCGGAATGGTCCTCCGAACCTTGGCGCTAGCTTGGCAGCAAATCCTTCCACTGCGTTTGACAAGTGGTGCTCCTTGGCCCACACCACTTGCCCAACTACTGGAGTCCAGTGTCTTTTCCGCAGATTGTAGTATTTGGCTTGGTCCTGTGCCGCCATTTTTAGATTTCTTCGCACGATCTCGAAGACTTCTTTCAGGTCCTCCGCGAGCTCCGTTGGATCCTGCTGTGGTCTTCCAGTTCCCATTGTAGCCTTATCATAAACGGCTTTCGGGAGTCTGGGTTCTCTTCCCTGGGTAAGGAATGCTGGGAAATATCCGGTGGACTCCTGCGTACTCGAATTTACTGCCAGTGTTAACTCTGGCAGCAAGTCATCCCATTTCCTCTGATTTCCTTCCGCATACTGGGCAATCAACGTCTTCACCGTTCTATTGGCTCTCCGTTGGATTTTCCTGGGGCGTATACGGGCCGTGAACTGGTGACGTACTCCCATGTCCTCCACGAAATTTTTAAACGCTCTGCTTGTAAATTGTGTCCCATTGTCTGTAATGAGGACTTTAGGTACCCCGAATCGCGCTAGGATTCTCTCCTGAACGCTTTCTTTAGGGTATCCGTCGTGGCCTTCCTTAATGGCACCATCTCAGTCCACTTTGAAAACCTGTCAATGAACACCAGCAGCATCGTATTCCCGTGTATGGATCTTGGAAGTGGTCCCACAAAATACGCACAAACTGTGGACCATGGCTCCTCCGGGATTTGTGTTAGCGTCTTCCCGCTGCCTGTAGTTGGCTGGCCTTGAAACGTTGACACGTCTCACACTTACGCACGTATGATCGTACGTCTCGCTGCATCCCTGGCCAGAAATATCTTGACGCAATCTTGGCGATGGTTTTCCGGCTTTCTGTGTGTCCTGCTGGCGGTGCATCATGGTTCTCCCTCAAGATCCTCTCCTTGAGTCCGGACGGCACGCATAATTTCCGTGCGGCCACGTCTTCATGTCCAGCTCTGTGAGGGATGTTTCGGTACAGGCCTCCCGCTTCCCATATATAATCCGGGAACTTTTGTGGATGAGCCTTCATTTCTTTCAGTTTTTCCTGGGTCCATGCACAGGTTTTATACTCCTCCAAGCTGAAGTGCTCTCCGCTGCCAATCATGAGGCAGGCTTCCGGTTCCAACGGTTGCCGTGAAAGGGCGTCCGCCACCGTGTGTAGCTTCCCACGCCGATATATGATGTCGAATTCATATTGCTGCAACTCCAATGCCCATCTCGCAATCCGTCCAGTCGGGCTCTTGATGGATTTAAGCAATTTCAAAGCCATATGGTCTGTAACTACTTGGAAATGATATATATGGTCTAAATTGTTGAATTGCCCACACAATGGCCAGGCACTCCTTTTCTGTCGCCGAATAGTTCTGTTCTGCCCCGTTTAATGTCCGACTAGCGTACGATATAACCTTCTCCTGGTTATCCTAGTGTTGGGTTAGAACCGCTCATATCCCCACATTACTGGCATCCGTTTGAAGCACAAATTTCTTGTCAAAATCCGGACAAGTCAATACCGGTGCTGCGATCAGGCTCTCCTTTATGACCTCAAATGCCTGTTGCCGTTCTTCCTCCCAATGCCATTTAACGCCCTTCTTTAACAATCCTGTCAGCGGGTTGATTTTAGTTGCAAAGTCCGGAACGAAACGCCGGTACCACAATGCAACTCCTATAAACCTGCGCGAACCTTTGGCATCCGCTGGCGGTGCTAGCTCTCCGATGGCTGCCACCTTATCAGGATCCGTACGGATCCCTTGATCCGACACGAGATGCCCGAGGTATTTCAGCTCCTTATCTACGTTGATTTTTAAATTTGCTTTTCTTAGCCGTCGGAACACCTCTTGGAGGTTTTTCGTGTGCTCTTCCAGCGTGCGTCCGATGACGATGATGTCATCCAAATATGCAAAGGCATGTGGTTCCATATCTGGCCCGATAACGCTGTCCAGTGCTTGCTGAAACGTTGCCGGTGCTGAATGCAACCCGAAAGGCATAACTTTCCACTGATACAGACCCCGTCCCGGGACTGTAAACGCTGTTAATGGTTTACTTGACTCCTCCATGGGCATCTGCCAGTATCCATTTTTTAAATCCAAACTACTGATGTATTTGGCCTGTTTTAACTGATCCAGGATGTGGTGAATCCTCGGCAAGGGGTACGCGTCTGGGATAGATTTGGCATTCAACTACCTGAAATCCACGCATAACCTCCATTTGCCCGTCTTCTTCTGCACCATGACGATTGGGGCACTATGAGGGCTACTCGAAGGCTCTATACAGCCTTGTTTTAGTAGCTAATCAATCTCATTGTCAATGGTGGCTCTCATCGCTGGTTTTCTAGGGAAATATCTTTGACTACTTCTTTTGCTTTGCGGAGGCCTATTCGCCCTAAACTGAAACGTTTGTCCTGCGCAACTTAAATCTGCCTCCAGATCCTTCAATATGTTGTAACCCAGGGCTAGATCATCGATGATCCCTGGCATTACGAACAGTACTGTTGCGATCTGCCGGCTTCCAAACTCGAGTGTCACCTTGAGCTGGTGGTTTATTTCGCCCGCTCGCCCGTCCGCGAATCTCACGGGTCTCCATGTAGGCGTCAGTTTTCCCCCAGCACCCAAGCTGGATGCTAACGTTTCACTGACAAAACTGCTGGTGGCTCCTGTGTCGATCACTGCCTTATAGGATTTACCTCCTATTATAGCAGTGGCCGACAAATATGAGCCCTCATCCCGAAATTCCTTTTTATTTATTGGGGAGCCGAGTTTGACGACTCCTGCCGTGCTCGGGGTCCGTTTCCCATAGCCTCGCAACAGTTCGTTGTTCTGCGTACGACCATCCCACACCTCCAGCAGAAAATTACAGTGCGCTGACGACACTCTCGTCTCCAGTGTCCCGCATGCCCGCAATTTCCACATGCATTGGAGGGATCCGGTATCCTTTGTGGGGGTCCCAGCGCTGTATCACCTCCTCCCGAAGGTGATTGAAGTAGCCCCGTGGTAAAAAATAGGCCTGGTAACTGTTCGTGAACGCTGCCCATGTCGTCCAGTGGTGGTTGTTCGCCACGTACCATTTCAAGGCTATTCTCTGAAGCAATTCGGGCATCGCCCTAGGAAGCAGGTCTAACTCGAGACCGTACATCTCCGCTGACCACTCCACCTGCTCCAAAAACTCAAGCAGTTTCGCTGCCCCATCAAAACGAAAACTCCATTCCCTTACCCTCGACGCTATTCTTGAATAGTCAGGTGCTTGTGGCCTGGCTATCATGTCCTGCTGTATCCTGGTCTCGGTTGGAATTGGGGTGGATTCGCGGAATTGTTTTTGGCTATACGCTGGGATATCTATCTGTACCTGTTCCTTATAGCTGGCATTTAGAATGTCTCCCTGTGGCATCATCACCTGAGGCTTAGAAGCAGCGGGTCTTTCCTGTCCCCCACTGCTTATAGACGCCTTACCTGGTGACGCTCCAGCGTGACGCTCTGCCAGTTCTTTAAATCCGAGTATGTGCGCTGGGTCCACGAGCTGTTCTCGTGCCCACGCCACGAACCCTCTGCGTAAATCGTCTACGTTCCCTGCCAATTGAAGTCCGAACTCCAGTAATTCTTCCCTGTTTAGCTTATATATCCAGCTGGTACTTGCCATCGTGGATATTATGATGTACGTGGGGAAAAAGAATTCCCTTATTCTTAAATATATCTATTACTCGGATAATTCTTATAGGCACAGCGACCCTAGTTCGGGCGCCAGTTGTAACGATCGGGGCGGGATAGCTCAGTCTCGTCCAGGATTCGCTGCAACAAATTTATATTTGTTGGGCACTGCGCCAAAATAAAAACTCCGGGGTTTAGAATTAAGTAATATAATATATATTTTAACTGGGATTTTCACCTCTATTCCATTACACCTGCCTTAAGCGGGGCATAAGACGCCCTATCTCTAACAATTAGGTCACGCCCGACTCGCAGGTCAACGCCGTCTGGGAGATCACGCCGCGCTTACGCTCCGCTTGATACTTCGGTGCCACCCGCACTCGGATACTCTCGCTAAGCTTCGCTCCGCTAGATACTCTGGTGCTGCACGCTCCAGATGCTCCCGCTAAGCTGACGCGCTGGCAAACTCACCGTCCACCTGGGCACTTACAAAGTACGAGATAGAAGAAAGTAGTAACGACTGGACTCGCTTGGTCAAAGGGAATCCTCCCAAAGACTTACTGCGTTAGTTCTGCTGATCACTGCTCTGCTCTGATGTCCCCTGAACTGATCCTTGGCTCGTTTCCCAAGGAGTCACTTTCGCTAGCACTGGTCACTGTTCACTGACAACTTAACTCCACGACTAACTGCTCCGACCCAAGTCCTGCCTCGCTCTTTTATACCCCCCTGCAGCGCTGCTGCTGCCAATTCAGCAGCCCGCTCTCCCGCCAAAACTCCATGCTCAGCCGATCCACTGCAGCGCTGCTGCTGTCAATTCAGCAGCCCGATCTCAATCAACTCCAGATACAGGGACTTTATTATTAAAGATACAGGCTACATACATTGGCACAAGATGAAACTTGTTGATGAAAAAAATGTTGGAGGATTGTGCAAATTTCACAAGGAAGAGAAAGCTTGCCGAGGCCAACAATTATTTCACTCGGGCTAGGTCGTCTGCTTTTTCATTACCTCGGATGTCGTTATGTGCCGGCACACAAGTAATTTGTACGTCGTTGTACTCGGCAAGAATGTTTAGTGTGCACTTGCATTTTGCCACTTACCGCGAATTTGTTTTCACGGCTGTAAGAGATTTTATTGCCGCTTGGCTGTCCGAGTAGATCCCAACCTTGGTATCCCTGAGGTCCCGCTGTATTGAGAGTCTGGCTGCCTCCAATATAGCCAGCACCTCAGCCTGAAAAATCGTTGCTGGCAGGGTGAAGGCCGCTTCAGTCCCCCAGCTCTTAGCGTAGATTTCAGCGGCCACCCCGCAGCTTCTCTTAGAGCCGTCGGTGTAGAGTGATATCGCATCCTGTTCGGTAACCCCACGACGATAAAATCTTACCTAGTCGGGTATAAGGGCGTGTACCCGTTACTAAACCTTCCTAGCATCTTGCCGCGCAGAGTGCGGCAAGACTGAAGGCAAGCAATTGCTGAAAGGACTACCGCGTAGGGCACGACAGGATACTTGATGGCATCTTACAACTTACAGAAGAATGTCTGTTTTTGTTGCCTTAGGGTCTTAGGTCTCGAATCTAGCAACTGCCAGATCCGATGTGCTGAGATTGGAACAGAAAAAGCATTAAAATGGTTCTTTATTACTTGAGTATAGGATTGTGTATCCTGGGAGTTTCAGGCCAGATACATGCTCGTTCCTGGTTCATGGCTCTTGTGTAAGGGCGATGTCGATATCCTTCTCCTAAGAAGGATCGTGAGATTCGCTGAAGCGTGCGAGCTGCGCCTCAGGTTAGTCGGCACGACTTTCGGCATCGGTATTAAAGGGGGAGTCAGGGGATTTGTTGTCGATGACCTTGGCCGTCCAACAGCTTGTTGGTGTCATCGACCTCTTCTAGCATCGCGTTCTGTTCGGCAAGGAAGACCTTGTTCCTCGCTTTCCTTATGCCGTACCGGATCTGTGCTCGATGGCTTCCAGCTGCGGCAGCCACCGTTAATTAATGAGAAGAAGAAACGGCTGGCTCGACTTTATCTCTCTGCCTTGAGTAGGGCCCAGTTCTCCGTTTTGACATCCGTGTTCTGTGCTCGCAGACAATGGGTCACTCTTGCGTGATCAGTTTCCCTTTCGCAACCTGGCGTGGACTAGCTTTATCTATCTACTAGCTTCAGGAGTGCTACTTGCTCTTCCCTCGGGTCTTGACGGAGCTGGGACAACCGGACTTGGCGTCAGCAGCTTATCTTTGTCGATTTCCGACTTCGCCTGAAAAACTAAGCCCTGACAAGGCCTCAGTAGCTCCTCTTCGTTAACATCCGGCTTTTTGGGTTTTAACCTCTCCTATGAGGTCCCAAGCTCGGCGATGGGTGTTCATCTTTTATTAATAAACGCCCACGGTGCTCGACAAGGGAAGCGCGGTGGGCAAGAGGGGTGTGGGGCTTGGAGAGGCTTGGAGGGTATTTTAAAGACATGAACATTCGAGAAAGGTCTTTAAATCGAATAAACTTTAGCAAGAGAGGAGCGAAAGGAAGGAAATATTTGCGAAATGGAGACAACCAATAAGCCTAGTACTCACTAGAGCTAAACCCTTAGCTAAAAGTGTTTCATCTTTCTAATGCGACCAGGTTTTATAGTGATCACCAAAATCCATACGAAACGGCCAAATTTAAATTAAACGCGGTTAGTCCAAGTACGCCTTACGTGCAAAATGACCAAATGATTTATTTATTTACTTACCAATGCCGCGGGCCAGCTCTCGATGCCGCCGACGAGGACGAGCTGCTCCTGGTACTGCAACTGCTGCAACTGCCACTATTGGAGACCTGCTCTAGATCCCGCTGGGGAGTGTTGACCGAAGGACATCTTTGTGTGTCCGGCCTCTTCCATCTGCTGCTCCTCCTCCTCGTCCAGTTGGCTGCTGGTGGATCTCTTCGCATTGTGTCGTAGAACATCTGCTACGTGTCGCATCGTTGGCCACATCCTCGTCGATGTCAGCTGCTGCCACGAACTTGCCGTTTAAGTCGCCGCGCGCTGCCCTTGGGACTGACCACCATGATCTCACTCCATAAGCTCTCCACGGAACCCAATGGCGGCTGCTTCCCCAGTCGTCCCGGGTCATTACCATTCCGTTGCCACTTCCCGAGATGGGGCTGCTCTCATTCTCATTCTTTTAGTCCTCTGAGGCACCAGCATTTTGGGGTGGCAGCCAACTAAGAAAATAATCCCAGTAGTTGACCACTGGTCAGGGACGAGCAGAGGAGAAGCAATTAGCATGTCCATAATTTTTTAAGTTGAAATTTGAGAATTTTCAATTTGATTTTCTTATTTCCCTGTGAAATTACATTTTTAAAGACTTAATTTCATTTTAATATTTTTTATTTTTATTTATTTTATGGTCAAGATCCCATATAATTCGATCTTCTTTAAATGTATTGTAAATAAATTTATTATTACCGCTGGACAAAACCGCCACACGGATTTGTATACTATTGCTTGTCTTTATTTTGCAAGGGTCGCGGTGCGTTTATCAAATATTTCCTTCCTCTCGCGCCTCCCTACCTAAGATTCATCCGATTTAAAAGACCTAACGCAATGCTCAGTCTAGTATTTCTCTTAGCTCATCTGCGTACCGACCTTGCTAAGAGTCGCCGAAAAGTGTATTTACCTCTCGCTCGCACTCATTAGGGTATTTTTCCACTACGTTGCTTTTTCCAACTATCGCACGAAAATCACGAAAAGCAGAAAAGGTGTTTCTACTAGGAAAAAGTGCTTTTAGCACTATCGTGAACGGCAACAGCTGTTTTTGTTTACGTTTTGATTTGGCGGAAAACTAAATTCAATTCAAAATTCAAACCAATGTTTACTAAGATTATAATTTTATGAGCTAGACATTATTTTCTATTTGCAATAATTCTGCCAGGCAGCCGCTTGACTGGAGGAACTTGCAGAAACCACTTCAGTTTACTGGAATCTCATAGACTAAAGCCACAACTCGGATGCAGACGCATCAACCCGTCTCTTCTTAAACAAGTCTCTTATGATCCCGAATTCACATCACCTGGCCCTGCCAAAGGAGGAGTAAGTGGAGGCGGTCGTGCCCCTGGAGGAGAAAGATAAATCTGGGTATACGCCCCGCCACCGACCAAACTCCGCCTCCGCTTCCGTTAAAACATGAAGCGAATTTAGAAAGTGAGAGGATCCCTGCGCACCGTCGCTGACGCCACTGCTGCGCACCAACGTCCTTCTGTCCACAGGGCTCAGCTATCTGAAGGTGTCAGCTTGCAAGCTATTGCAATGCCCAAGTAGAGTTTTACAAAGCCGAGCAGCTGCAGGAAAGTGGTCGGCTAGGAAGAGACGCTCTTTACTAAGGAGGAGGCGGTGGCCGCCAGTGCAGCATGTACGCCAGCTAGGATCGTCCAGAAGTGCAATAGTTCAAACCACATACCGCTAAACGAAATATGTATTAAATGCTGATTAGTTTACAAAACGTGGAGAAAATCATGAATTTGTTCAATATTTATTAAGCCAGCCAATTTCATTTGTTCAAAAAACAGCTGGCTAGTGGTGATAGTTGGGGAAAATCACACATCGATAGGCAGAAAAAGACTGAAATAATCGATACTATCGAACCGGGAAAAAGCTGCTTTTTCGGGAAAAAGCAGAATTAGAAAAAGCAACTGTAGTAGAAACAGGGCCTAAACCACGAAAAATCAACTTTGCGGTAGTGTTCATGATGAACAGATCAATCGACATTTTGTCTATGATAATATTTAGAGCAGCTGCAGGCACGAGTATCACTCCTAGATACTTCGCCTACTCTGATTTCTGTAGTTCGATGCCGTCTATTTTGGGCAAACCCACGTTTTGCAGGGGTTAATACCTAGTCCACAGGTTTTCGCCCACTTGCGACGGTCATTGTTTTGCAAATATCGTCTGGGGAAGGTCCTGATACTAGTAGAACTAAGTCAACTGCGTAAGCTACTACTTTTACTCCTCCCATATTGAGATCTTTCAATATTTTGTTGATGTTTATTAGGCAGAGCAGGGGCGATAAAACCCCGCCCTGAGGTATGCCTCTCTTCACTACCCGCTTGAGGTGAGTGCCACTCAGTTCGGCTAAGATCGTCCTGCTCTTGAGCATAGCACCAATCCACTCTCTGATGCCTCTCTCAATACCAACCAAGTTGAGGGAGCCCAGGATGGAGTCGGCGTTCACGCTGTTGAACGCACCTTCGATATCCAGGAAGGTGGCCTTCGTGTACCGACTTTATTCTAAAGATTTCTCTACGTGACTCACCACTTCGTGCAGTGCAGTCTCGGTTGAACGTCCTTTCGGTATGCATGTTGCGCATCCGACAAGTGTGACTCTGACTTATACCGGATGTGAACATACAGCAGTCTTTTCATTATCTTCAGGAGGAAGGAGGTCAGGCTGATCGGCCTGCAGTCCTTTGCTTTTTGGTATAAATATTACTTTTGCTTCCCCCTACGGGAGCGGTATGTGTGTTAGCCTAATACAGGCCTCGCAGATGGATTTCAGCCATCCAGTAATGCTAGCATGTTTGTAGCATTGCCGGCAATTTGTACTTATCGAACGAGACAATCGCCCATTGAATTCCTTTGATGGGGATGATGTCTCTCGTTTGTGTATGTATGCGTTCCATTGTAATTTCCCCTGGGTCTCGGGATTACAGGGATTCTTCTGCTGACATTGTTGCTGTGCCGTCTGGTTTGTTGATTGAAGTTGAGCTTGCGTGCCCTTTGGCAAGGATCTTACTTAGTCTTGCAGTATCCTTTATGCCCTCTATTGTCTCAATAAATTTTCCATGATTCCTTCTTGGCTTTGTATACTGTCTTTTTGTATGCCTTTTGTGACTCCTTATATGGTGCCCACTCCCTGGTACCATACCGTGTGTTAATGGACTTGTGCGCTCTCTTCCTGACATCGCTCAGTTCCTTAGTCCACAATATTTCTTCTTCGACTATGATACTTACAAGTCTCGTTGAAGGCGTTATTCAGTATGTCAGTTACGTCCTCGATATCATTGTCTAGTGCCTTCGGAGAGGACTGTACCTTGATCCTTCTATTGCTGACCTTAGGGTGAGATTCGCTGAAGCGTGCGAGCTGCGCCTCAGGTTAATCGGCACGACTTTCGGCATCGGTATTAAAGGGAGTGGAGTCAGGGGATTTGTTGTCGATGACCTTGGCCGTCCAACAGCTTGTTGGTGTCATCGACCTCTTCTAGCATCTCGTCCTGTTCGGCAAGGAAGACCTTGTTCTTCGCTTTCCTTATGCCGTACCGGATCTGTGCTCGATGGCTTCCAGCTGCGGCAGCCACCGTTGATTAATGAGAAGAAGGAACGGCTGGCTTGACTCTATCTCTCTGCCTTGAGTAGGGCCCAGTTCTTCCTGCGTACTCGAATTTACTGCCAGTGTTATCTCTGGCAGCAAGTCATCCCATTTACTCTGATTTCCTTCCGCATACTGGGCAATCATCGTCTTCACCGTTCTATTGGCTCTCTCCGTTGGATTTTCCTGGGGCGTATACGGGGCCGTGAACTGGTGACGTACTCCCATGTCCTCCAGGAAATTTTTAAACGCTCTGTTTGTAAATTGTGTCCCATTGTCTGTAATGAGGACTTTAGGTACCCCGAATCGCGCTAGGATTCTCTCCCTGAACGCTTTCTTTAGGGTATCCGTCGTGGCCTTCCTTAATGGCACCATCTCAGTCCACTTTGAAAACCTGTCAATGAACACCAGCAGCATCGTATTCCCGTGTATGGATCTTGGAAGTGGTCCCACAAAATACGCACAAACTGTGGACCATGGCTCCTCCGGGATTTGTGTTAGCGTCTTTCCCGCTGCCTGTAGTTGGCTGGCCTTGAAACGTTGACACGTCTCACACTTACGCACTTATGATCGTACGTCTTTCTGCATTCCTGGCCAGAAATATCTTGACGCAATCTTGGCGATGGTTTTCCGGCTTCCAGTGTGTCCTGCTGTCGATGCATCATGATTCTCCCTCAAGATCCTTTCTTTGAGCCCGGACGGCACGCATAATTTCCATGCGGCCACGTCGTCATGTCCAGCTCTGTGAGGGATGTTTCGGTACAGACCTCCCGCTTCCCATATATAATCCGGGAACTTTTGTGGATGAGCCTTCATTTCCTTCAGCTTTTCCTGGGTCCATGCACAGGTTTTATACTCCTCCAAGCTGAAGTGCTCTTCGCTGCCAATCATGAGGCAGGCTTCCGGTTCCAACGGTTGCCGTGAAAGAGCGTCCGCCACCGTATTTAGCTTCCCACGCCGATATATGATGTCGAACTCATATTGTTGCAACTCCAACGCCCATCTCGCAATCCGTCCAGTCGGGCTCTTGATGGAGTTGAGCCATTTCAACGCTATATGGTCTGTAACTACTTGGAAATGATATCCCTCCAAGTATGGTCTAAATTGTTGAATTGCCCACACAATGGCCAGGCACTCCTTTTCTGTCGCCGAATAGTTCTAGACTAGCGTACGATATAACCTTCTCCTGGTTATCCTGGTGTTGGGTTAGGACCGCTCCTATCCCCACATTACTGGCATCCGTTTGAAGCACAAATTTCTTGTCAAAATCCGGACAAGTCAATACCGGTGCTGCGATCAGGCTCTCCTTTATGACCTCAAATGCCTGTTGCCGTTCTTCCTCCCAATGCCATTTAACGCCCTTCTTTAACAATCCTGTCAGCGGGTTGATTTTAGTTGCAAAGTCCGGAACGAAACGCCGGTACCACAATGCAACTCCTATAAACCTGCGCGAACCTTTGGCATCCGCTGGCGGTGCTAGCCCTCCGATGGCTGCCACCTTATCAGGATCCGTACGGATCCCTTGATCCGACACGAGATGCCCGAGGTATTTCAGCTCCTTATCTACGTTGATTTTTAAATTTGCTTTTCTTAGCCGTCGGAACACCTCTTGGATGTTTTTCGTGTGCTCTTCCAGCGTGCGTCCGATGACGATGATGTCATCCAAATATGCAAAGGCATGTGGTTCCATATCTGGCCCGATAACGCTGTTTTAGTAGCTCATCAATCTCATTGTCAATGGTGGCTCTCATCGCTGGATTTCTAAGGAAATATCTTTGTTTCAGGGGTCGAGCATCCTTCATCACTATCTTGTGCTCAGCAATGTTCGATACCCCTTTGATTTCCTCGAACATTTCTAATTCTCTTCTTAGAATCGTGTCCATGCACTGGTCAGTAAATGGCGTTTTCGCTGCCATTTTTAACCGTTCCTGCTTGGTTCCTTGCTCTGCGATTCCTGACTACTTCTTTTGCATTGCGGGGGCCTATTCGCCCTAAACTGAAACGTTTGTACTGCGCAACTTAATTCTGCCTCCAGATCCTTCAATATGTTGTAACCCAGGACTAGATCATCGATGGTTCCTGGCATTACGAACAGTACTGTTGCGATCTGCCGTCTTCCAAACTCGAGTGTCACCTTGAGCTGGTGGTTTATTTCGCCCGCTCGCCCATCCGCGAATCTCACGGGTCTCTATGTAGGCGTCAGTTTTCCCCCAGCACCCAAGCTGGCTGCTAACGTTTCACTGACAAAACTGCTGGTGGCTCCTGTGTCGATCACTGCCTTATAGGATTTACCTACTATTATAACAGTGGCCGACAAATATGAGCTCTCATCCCGAAATCCCTTTTTATTTATTGGGGAGCCGAGTTTGACGACTCCTGCCGTGCTCCGGTGTCCCGCTTGCCCGCAATTTCCACATGCATTGGAGGGATCCGGTATCCTTTGTGGGGGTCCATTGTTGGCCTGTCTCCACTCCTGTTGTGTCTCCTGCGGCCAGGACACAGGGTTTGTGGGCCGAGGCTGTGGCCTTGTAGCTCTCGAAGGGTCGCTGCGATGCTTCGATGGCGACTGGGGTCGGGCGTGGACCGAACTGGCCCGTAATCGCTCCCTATCGCGGTCTAACTCCTCTAGCTCATCCGCTAGACCCATCAATCCATGCAAAGTGGAGTATTGGGATTGCCTGGCGAACGCTGGAAGATCTGGAACGCTGTTTTCATATATCCTTTCCAGTTGCGCCTCTGTTGTCATTTTCAACGGCCTTATCAGACACTGCATCTCCACCATAAATTCCTTAAAGGGTTCTCCCAGTCGCTGCTTGCGCTGTATCACCTCCTCCCGAAGGTGATTGAAGTAGCCCCGTAGTAAAAAATAGGCCTGGAAACTGTTCGTGAACGCTGCCCATGTCGTCCAGTGGTGGTTGTTCGCCACGTACCATTTCAAGGCTATTCCCTGAAGCAATTCGAGCATCGCCCTAGGATGCAGGTCTAACTCGAGACCGTACATCTCCGCTGACCACTCCACCTGCTCCAAAAACTCAAGCGGTTTCGCTGCCCCATCAAAACGAAAATTCCATTCCCTTACCCTCGACGCTATTCTTGAACAGTTAGGTGCTTGTGGCCTGACTATCATGTCCTGCTGTATCTTGGTCTCGGTTGGAATTGGGGTGGATTCCCGGAATTGTTTTTGGCTATACGCTGGGAGATCTATCTGTACCTGTTCCTTAAAAATGGCATTTAAAATGTCTCCCTGTGGAATCATCACCTGAGGCTTAGAAGCAGCGGGTCTTTCCTGTCCCCCACTGCTTGTAGACGCCTTACCTGGTGACGCTCTGCCAGTTCTTTAAATCTGAGTATGTGCGCTAGTTAACATGCCCCATCCCCCGCCATGAACGTACCTCCAACCGAACACACACATCCTTGTAATTTGACAGACACACACACATTCGTAATAAATGTCAACATCATTCTCATTTGGAACTCCAAACAATACAGTCGATTTATTTGCAAGCTCCTTTCCAGCATATTCTAAATTCATACTCGCAGGATGTCTCCTCTGCTCACTCGGACCCAAGACTGATGCCTCCTCTGCTCCCTCGGACCCAAGACTGTAACTGGCGCAGCCGGACTACGAACAAGGGATTAACCATGCCCACTACGCTTATCATTCTAACTTTTTTTTAGGGTGAGGTGAGTGAACAGGTGACAACAAATAAAACATTATGACGTGCAAGTGCAAATGGGAGTTTAAAAGGGAAGGCACAACAAGCAACGCAACCAACAGTTCACAAAAGACTATAAAATGTGCATTCATATCCGCACACAAAAGTATGCAAATAAAATAAGCGAAACAGACAAAATCAAATTCTAATTGCCACGCAAGCGACCGTATATGTGTACATCAACCGCTGATAAGGCACCGGGATCGCTTGTACGTGACAGTTTACAACAATTATACCAATAAGTTGCTGTGTGCGATGACCGTATATGTGTACATCAATCGCTGATAAGGCACCGGGATCATCCATACACAGCACCTCATAAAAAAGAACCAACATAAATAATAAAGAAATCAAAAATTTTACATCTCAAACTACTGTGTGCGATGACCGTATGTCGGAGAGCTTTTGGTGTGTGTAGTATTGTACCATTGTGTTGGATGCGTGTGTGAGAGAGTATGGGTATCCTTTTGGGTTTTTCATCAGAGTAGTCATTTCGACACTAATGTTGCATCACCCTTTAATTGCATTGTGATTGGTTGTTGTGTTTTTGTAGTTTTGAGAAGAACCATTTTGACGCGACGACAGCCTTGCGCCGCTGTTGTCAAGTGTGTTTTGTAGCTTTAGAAAGAACCGTTATGGTCGCTGTCGCCGAGTGTGGTTCGTTATACACAAGTGCAGTGGTGTCCAAACAAACACAATGGAAGCGTTACGCTTATGTGCGAAGCAACGTGACGTTTTGCTGCTTTACACTGACCACAAGTGTCGCGAGCAAATGCAGCCGAGAATACACATATTCTCTCTATACATGTGTCGGCAGCGACGCCGGCAGAATTTGACTTGACACGTCTCTGTCCTTTCAAATTTTGGCCGTCGCTGATTTCCATGGGACCAAAACTCGCTGCACAGGAGAAAAATAATAAAAACGACGTGCCCTTGAATATCACCGGCGCACCGGTATTTTATATACACTATATACATACCATTACCATACCTCAATACACATACCATTACCATTGCCAATACATCTAAATGTCAAAAAAAGCCACCACTAGTAGGTCAGTTAGGGGCAGATTAGGGCTAAGGAGCGGGTCCTGTCCACCTGAGATAGAGGAAGAGATGGAAATAGAAGAGCAAAACCAGATAGTTCAACCCCAAAACAATAGTCTCACCGTTGGCAATTCATCAACTTTTTCAAGCACCAGCACCCACCTACGATGGCCAACCTGACAATCTCGATAGATTTATAGCTAGAGTAGAACAGCTACTCTTATTAGCCGTGCGGACAGTACTTACTCGGAACTATCCGTGACAAAATTAAAGGCAGAGCAGACGAAGCGCTGAGCGTCTGCGATGTACTCCTCACCTGGGATGACATCAAAGCAAACCTCAAACGACTATACTCTAGCAAGAAAACAGAGGAAATGCTTGTTAGAGAGCTACATAATCTTCCGGATGAACTCAGTATGGGAAAGCTGTATTACACAGCCACGAAAATAAGAAGCGAATAAATGTCTCTGGCCAGAGAAGCAGACCCTAGTGGACATACCCTTACGGCCAAACGTGACCAATATGATAGGTTCTGCCTAAATACATTCCTGTTTGGATTAAAAGACCCACTTAGGTCAGCCATTAGAAACCAAGAACCACATACAATCGAGAAAGCGTACGAGTACGGGCAGATCGAATTAAATTTCTCTAGAAGCCTGAATAAACACCAGGAAAACCGACGACGTGACAGCTTAATATACAGGAATCACCCATATGCCGAAAGACAACAAACCAACGGTGACTATAATAGTCGCTACATACCACGACAACAAAACTATAATAATGACAACCACGCTCGTCATGTACCAGGACATTATAACAACAACAATGACAATAATAGTCGTTTTACACAACGACAACAAAATTTCAACAACAATAATAGTGGTCGTTACCCACTGCGCCAACAGAACTTTAACAACAATAATAACAGACGCTCCCCACATCAACAAAATTCTAAACAAAACTCGAACCCCTTCCACAATGGCGACAGATCAGCTCAGACACTAAACCACCAAGAAAGGAACAACCATAATTCAAGCGCTCCCCTATGTAACATCAACGATGATGCAAATTTTTTATTAGAAGCCTCGGGAAGCCGGTCGGCTACATAAGCAAGAAGACTCATGGATCTTCCTTGCCATTTGTTCTCCTATCACCAAACCCCATGGTGTCAAACCCTCTCAAATTCCTAATAGACACTGAATCTACCTACTCATTCATAGATCCAGCACTTATTAATGCAGACCAAATCAAAAAACTAAACTCCGATATCAATATCCACACTGTTCTCAGTACATTCAAAATTCAGGAATATACAGATGGAATAAATTTCAAACAATTCGGAAAAATGCCCAATTTCAAGTTATTGTTATTCAACCCCCATTTTAATGGTCTTCTAGGCATGGACTTCCTATCCGGCCTAAATGCAAAAATAAACTTTGCCGACTCCATACTAGAAACACCAGAAACCGCCATTCCAATCCTCACAAGGACAAACCCTGTAGACACGTTACATACCCTGCCACAAAATACCAAAATGCGATTACCACTCCCAGTAAACATCATGCAGGGAGACTTTATATAAGAAACCACGAATTTGGATAATCAAATATCCAAATATCCGCAATCGCAGGATCCGCCTACTTCGAAGTCTGCAATAACTCAGACCAGATCCAAACACTATACCTCGAGGAACCGTTACAGGCAGAAGAATTCTCTCCACGAACCCACCAATACTTAAACTGCATGTCCGCGGCAACAGATACAGAACGATCGGGCGACCAACAATTAAACATTCAGACGGAACACCTCAACAACGAAGAAAAACAACAAATTCTAAAACTTTGCAAGTCATTCAAAAGGCTCTTCCACGACGAAAACAATCAACTAACGTTCTCTAACGCCGTCAAACACTCTATCCCAACAACAAATAATATACCGATTCACACAAAATCTTACCGTTACCCATTTGTACATAAAGACGAAGTTCGAAAGCAAATTTCAAAAATGCTCGAACAAAATATCATAAAAAATAGGCATTCCCCTTGGAGTGCACCCGTCTGGGTCGTACCCAAGAAAAGTGACACCACAGGTGAAAAAAAGTGGCGCTTGGTAATCGATTTTCGGAAATTAAATGAGAAAACTGTCTCTGATAGATACCCTATCCCGAACATTGCGGATATACATGACAGTTTAGGAGAGACCATGTATTTCACCACCATAGACTTAGCAAGTGGCTTTCACCAAATTCAAATGAAGCCACACGACGCAAGCAAGACGGCATTCACCGTCGAAAATGGGCATTATGAGTTCACGAGAATGCCCTTCGGTCTCAAGAACGTCCCTGCCACTTTTCAACGCGTTATGGACAACGTCTTAGGTGACTTAGTCGGTAACGTCTGTCTCGTCTATCTCGACGACATAATAATATTCTCACCCCCACTTTAAAAACATATAGCGGATGTTAAATCCTTATTCACAAAACTCCAAAACGCAAACCTAAAAATCCAACCGAGCAAATGCAACTTTTTAAGGAAGGAAATCGACTTCTTGGGACATCGTCACCCAAGAAGGAGTCAAACCAAACCCACTTAAGATTCAAGCCATCAAGGACTTCCCCTGCCCGAAGACAACTAGGGAAATTAAGTAATTTTTAGGACTACTAGGTTATTACAGGAAATTTATAAAGGACTTCGCGAAAATAACTAAACCCATAACAAGACAATTAAAAGGAAAGAAATCTATAATAATAGACGACGAATTTAAACAAGCAGTCGAAACGTCAAAAGATCTTCTTTGTAACGATCCCATACTCACATACCCTGATTTCAACAAACCGTTTACGTTGACCACAGACGCAATCAATTATGCGATAGGTTCTGTGTTGTCACATGGCCCAGACACTAATGACAGACCCATATCCTTCGCTAGCAGGACACTATCGGACACGGAAGTCCGTTATTCTACGGTAGAAAAAGAAATGCTAGCTATCATTTGGTCTGTAGGTCATTTCAGACCATACCTCTTCGGGCGTAGATTCAAAATAGTCACATACCATAAACCATTAATCTGGCTAGAATATCTGAAAGGCCAGAACCGAAAACTACTTCGATGGAAAACCATCCTGGCCGCTTACGACTACGAAGTTGTATACAAAAAAGGATCGCAAAACGTAGTCGCTGACGCACTCAGCAGAATTGAACCAAATTTGAACATAAACGAAGACCCACAAATTATACAGGTCGCTTCACAACCACTAAATCATTTCAATAGCCAAATAATATTCCGCACCGGAACAACGTCATTAAGCCAAATAGAAACACCATTTGTCCATAAAATAAGACACATAATCACAGAACCCGTGCATACTTTCGACTCCGTTACAAACACCCTCCAAACAATCCTGAAACCGAATAAAGCATTCGCAATATTTGCACCAGACGATATTTTCAATTTAATAGAAGAGTCCTATTATAATTATTTCTCCGAAAATGACCTCTACAAAATTGCGCGTTGCAAAATATGTCTAGCCGAAATCACTAATCCCCATGACCAGGAAATAAAAATTCGTGAATACCATATTAACACCAATCATATCATAGGGGGATTGATGAAACATATAACCATTTGAAAAGGGACATTTATTTTCCGCATTTAAAAGACATTATCACAAAAATAATAAAAGATTTCGACACCTGCCTAATCCTCAAGTATGATAGACACCCCCATAGACCATTGATGCAAGCCCCAACCGCACCAGAGGGACCATTGGCAGTCGTGCATATAGACATATATTCCATTAATAATTCTTGTAACCTCACCATTATCGACAAATTCACCAAGCTAGCGCAAGCATACCCCCTTACAAATAGGAATTCAAGAAAAGTTGACGATGCCCTATTACAATTCATAAGTCACTACGGCGCACCACAGAAAATAATTTTCGACCAGGGCATGGAATTTTCGGGCAGTCTATTCAACGACCTCTTAACCCAATTCCAAATAACAGCTCATACAACTTCATTTCAACAATCAACGGGCAACGCTTTTGTCGAAAGACTGCATTCCACCTTAACCGAACTATACAGGATAATCATGAACAAAAGAAAGGAAGCACGCCTAGAATGTGGACATAACCAAATACTCGCAGAAGCAGTAGCAACATATAACAATTCAATACACTCCAGCACTTCCTATACCCCTTTTGAACTCTTTCACGGAAGAACTCACATATTCAACAAAACAATAAAATTCGACAACCAACACGACTACCTTAACTAATTAAACGAATTTAGACAAGTCATATACCCAAAAGTACAGGAACATTTAAACGCGACCACAGAAAGATTGGCTAAATTAAACGAGGACAGAAAGACACCAGTCCAAGTCGAGCCTAATGATACGGTATATAAAAAAGAAAACCGTAGAAACAAGATAACACCGAGATTTTCGTTACACAAAGTAGGTAAAGACAAAGACGTCACATTCCTAACAACTAGAGGTCAAAAGTTACACAAACAAAATATTAGAAAAACAGTTAAGAAAAATACTAACACCGACACATAATTCTCAACAACAAACTAGTTCCAGAATCTTTCCAAAACCCCCAACCTTTAAGATATCATTAGAAGTCCTACGAAACAAAATCAAACAAGTAGAAGACAATATATAGAAACACAAGATGGACAACACTATTAAACAAAGACACTAAAGACACAAAGACGCAAAAACACTATCCCTAAATTGTTATTTAATAAGAACCAAATACAACATATAGAGAGATAATATGTAAGCAAAATGTAACGTTAGCATAAGAATAACACATTTACAAATCGCCCTCTTCATAATATCGTCGGAGTTCATGGCAACAACATCCACCTATACCAGCACAAACGCCTAAGAATCCAGTAAAACTTCTTCAGCGTAAAATCACAACACGTCGCCTAGCCACCCTTCTCCGGCCTTCTTTTCGGACTGGGGGGGGCAGGAGTTAACATGCCCCATCCCCCGGTATGAACGTACCTCCAGCCGAACACACACATCCTTGTAATTTGACAGACACACACATTCGTAATAAATGTTAACATCATTCTCATTTGGAACTCCAAACAATACAGTCGATTTATTTGCAAGCTCCTTTCCAGCATATTCTAAAATTCATACTCGCAGGATGTCTCCTCTGCTCCCTCGGACCCAAGACTGATACCTCCTCTGCTCCCTCGGACCCAAGACTGTAACTCGCTGGGTCCACGAGCTGTTCTCGTGCCCACGCCACGAACCCTCTGCGTAACTCGTCTACGTTCCCTGCCAATTGAAGTCCGAACTCCTGGCTATACGCCAGTAATTCTTCCCTGTTTAGTTTATATATCCAGCTGGTACTTGCCATCGTGGATATTATGATGTACGTGGGAAAAAAAAAATTCAATTATTCTTAAATGTATCTATAACTCGGATAACTATAATAGGCACAGCGACCCTAGTTCGGGCGCCAGTTGTAACGATCGGGGCGGGATAGCTTAGTCTCGTCCAGGATTCGCTGCAACAAATTTGTATTTGTTGGGCACTGTGCCAAAATAAGAACTCCGGGGTTTAGAATTAAGTAATATAATATATATTTTAACTGGGATTTTCACCTCTTTTCCACCACACCTGCCTTAAGCGGGGCACAAGACGCCCTATCTCTAACAATTAGGTCACGCCCGACTCGGCGGCCAACGCCGTCTGGGTGATCACGCCGCGCTTACGCTCCGCTTGATACTCCGGTGCTACCCGCACTCGGATACTCTCGCTAAGCTTCGCTCCGCTAGATACTCTGGTGCTGCACGCTCCAGATGCTCCCGCTAAGCTGTCGCGCTGGCAAACTCAACGTCCGCCTGGGCACTTACAAAGTACGAGATGGAAGAAAGTAGTGAGCTGGACTCGCTTGGTCAAAGGGAATCCTCCCAAAGACTTACTGCGTTAGCTCTGCTTTGATGTCCCCTGAACTGATCCTTGGCTCGTTTCCCAAGGAGTCACTTTCACTAGCACTGTTCACTGTTTACTTACAACTTAACTCCACGACTAACTGTCCAGCCTCGCTCTTTTATACCCCCCTGCAGCGCTGCTGCTGCCAATTCAGCAACCCGCTCTCCCGCCAAAACTCCTTGCTCAGCCGATCCTCTGCAGCGCTGCTGCTGTCAATTCAGCAGCCCGCTCTCCCGCCAAAACTCCTTGCTCAGCGCATCCGTGTCCCGCTACGCGCTGACTATCCGCTCGGCTGAAAGTTTTTCTCCCTTTCTCCGCTCTCACTCCATCTCTTCTACTGCTTTCTCTTCTGTCTATTCTGCGTTCTCTTAAGCTTTTTGTAAGGGCTCGTAACATTTCCTTACACTATAATATTCCCGTATTAAGGACTATATTCCCGTATTAAGGACAAATGGGAGAAAGCATTTCAATGTATTAAAAAATCAATCAATTCCAGATACAGGGACTTTATTATTGAAGATACCAGGCTACATACATTGGCAGAAGATGAAACTTCCACATTAACCGGACGTGGAAAAATAAGGCCGAAAAAAATGTTGGCACCCAAGTAATTTGTACGTCGTTGTTTCAGTCCCCAAGCTCTTAGCGTAGATTCCAGCCCCCAACCCGCAGCTTCTCTTAGAGCCGTCGGTGTAGAGTGATATCGCATCCTGTTCGGTAACCCCACGACGATAAAATCTTACCTAGTCGGGTATAAGGGCGTGTACCCGTTACTAAACCTTCCTAGCATCTTGCCGCGCAGAGTGCGGCGTATAAGGGCGTGTACCCGTTACTAAACCTTCCTAGCATCTTGCCGCGCAGAGTGCGGCAAGACTGAAGGCAAGCAATTGCTGAAAGGACTACCGCGTAGGGCACGACAGGATACTTGATGGCATCTTACAACTTACAGAAGAATGTCTGTTTTTGTTGCCTTAGGGTCTTAGGTCTCGAATCTAGCAACTGCCAGATCCGATGTGCTGAGATTGGAACAGAAAAAGCATTAAAATGGTTCTTTATTACTTGAGTATAGGATTGTGTATCCTGGGAGTTTCAGGCCAGATACATGCTCGTTCCTGGTTCATGGCTCTTGTGTAAGGGCGATGTCGATATCCTTCTCCCTAAGAAGGATCGTGAGATTCGCTGAAGCGTGCGAGCTGCGCCTCAGGTTAGTCGGCACGACTTTCGGCATCGGTATTAAAGGGGTGGAGTCAGGGATTTGTTGTCGATGACCTTGGCCGTCCAACAGCTTGTTGGTGTCATCGACCTCTTCTAGCATCTCGTTCTGTTTGGCAAGGAAGACCTTGTTCCTCGCTTTCCTTATGCCGTACCGGATCTGTGCTCGATGGCTTCCAGCTGCGGCAGCCACCGTTAATTAATGAGAAGAAGAAACGGCTGGCTCGACTTTATCTCTCTGCCTTGAGTAGGGCCCAGTTCTCCGTTTTGACATCCGTGTTCTGTGCTCGCAGACAATGGGTCACTCTTGCGTGATCAGTTTCCCTTTCGCAACCTGGCGTGGACTAGCTTTATCTATCTACTAGCTTCAGGAGTGCTACTTGCTCTCCCCTCGGGTCTTGACGGAGCTGGGACAACCGGACTTGGCGTCAGCAGCTTATCTTTGTCGATTTCCGACTTCGCCTGAAAAACTAAGCCCTGACAAGGCCTCAGTAGCTCCTCTTCGTTAACATCCGGCTTTTTGGGTTTTAACCTCTCCTATGAGGTCCCAAGCTCGGCGATGGGTGTTCATCTTTTATTAATAAACGCCCACGGTGCTCGACAAGGGAAGCGCGGTGGGCAAGAGGGGTGTGGGGCTTGGAGAGGCTTGGAGGGTATTTTAAAGACATGAACATTCGAGAAAGGTCTTTTAAATCGAATAAACTTTAGCAAGAGAGGAGCGAAAGGAAGGAAATATTTGCGAAATGGAGACAACCAATAAGCCTAGTACTCACTAGAGCTAAACCCTTAGCTAAAAGTGTTTCATCTTTCTAATGCGACCAGGTTTTATAGTGATCACCAAAAATCCATACGAAACGGCCAAATTTAAATTAAACGCGGTTAGTCCAAGTACGCCTTACGTGCAAAATGACCAAATGATTTATTTATTTACTTACCAATGCCGCGGGGCCAGCTCTCGATGCCGCCGACGAGGACGAGCTGCTCCTGGTACTGCAACTGCTGCAACTGCCACTATTGGAGACCTGCTCTAGATCCCGCTGGGGAGTGTTGACCGAAGGACATCTTTGTGTGTCCGGCCTCTTCCATCTGCTGCTCCTCCTCCTCGTCCAGTTGGCTGCTGGTGGATCTCTTCGCATTGTGTCGTAGAACATCTGCTACGTGTCGCATCGTTGGCCACATCCTCGTCGATGTCAGCTGCTGCCACGAACTTGCCGTTTAAGTCGCCGCGCGCTGCTCCTTGGGACTGACCACCATGATCTCACTCCATAAGCTCTCCACGGAACCCAATGGCGGCTGCTTCCCCAGTCGTCCCGGGTCATTACCATTCCCGTTGCCACTTCCCGAGATGGGGCTGCTCTCATTCTCATTCTTTTAGTCCTCTGAGGCACCAGCATTTTGGGGTGGCAGCCAACTAAGAAAATAATCCCAGTAGTTGACCACTGGTCAGGGACGAGCAGAGGAGAAGCAATTAGCATGTCCATAATTTTTTTAAGTTGAAATTTGAGAATTTTCAATTTGATTTTCTTATTTCCCTGTGAAATTACATTTTAAAGACTTAATTTCATTTTAATATTTTTATTTTTATTTATTTTTTATGGTCAAGATCCCATATAATTCGATCTTCTTTAAATGTATTGTAAATAAATTTATTATTACCCGCTGGACAAAACCGCCACACGGATTTGTATACTATTGCTTGTCTTTATTTTGCAAGGGTCGCGGTGCGTTTATCAAATATTTCCTTCCTCTCGCGCCTCCCTACCTAAGATTCATCCGATTTAAAAGACCTAACGCAATGCTCAGTCTAGTATTTCTCTTAGCTCATCTGCGTACCGACCTTGCTAAGAGTCGCCGAAAAGTGTATTTACCTCTCGCTCGCACTCATTAGGGTATTTTTCCACTACGTTGCTTTTTCCAACTATCGCACGAAAATCACGAAAAGCAGAAAAGGTGTTTCTACTAGGAAAAAGTGCTTTTAGCACTATCGTGAACGGCAACAGCTGTTTTTGTTTACGTTTTGATTTGGCGGAAAACTAAATTCAATTCAAAATTCAAACCAATGTTTACTAAGATTATAATTTTATGAGCTAGACATTATTTTCTATTTGCAATAATTCTGCCAGGCAGCCGCTTGACTGGAGGAACTTGCAGAAACCACTTCAGTTTACTGGAATCTCATAGACTAAAGCCACAACTCGGATGCAGACGCATCAACCCGTCTCTTCTTAAACAAGTCTCTTATGATCCCGAATTCACATCACCTGGCCCTGCCAAAGGAGGAGTAAGTGGAGGCGGTCGTGCCCCGGAGGAGAAAGATAAATCTGGGTATACGCCCCGCCACCGACCAAACTCCGCCTCCGCTTCCGTTAAAAACATGAAGCGAATTTAGAAAAGTGAGAGGATCCCTGCGCACCGTCGCTGACGCCACTGCTGCGCACCAACGTCCTTCTGTCCACAGGGCTCAGCTATCTGAAGGTGTCAGCTTGCAAGCTATTGCAATGCCCAAGTAGAGTTTTACAAAGCCGAGCAGCTGCAGAGAAAGTGGTCGGCTAGGAAGAGAGGACGCTCTTTACTAAGGAGGAGGCGGTGGCCGCCAGTGCAGCATGTACGCCAGCTAGGATCGTCCAGAAGTGCAATAGTTCAAACCACATACCGCTAAACGAAATATGTATTAAATGCTGATTAGTTTACAAAACGTGGAGAAAATCATGAATTTGTTCAATATTTATTAAGCCAGCCAATTTCATTTGTTCAAAAAACAGCTGGCTAGTGGTGATAGTTGGGGAAAATCACACATCGATAGGCAGAAAAGGACTGAAATAATCGATACTATCGAACCGGGAAAAAGCTGCTTTTTCGGGAAAAAGCAGAATTGGAAAAAAGCAACTGTAGTAGAAACAGGGCCTAAACCACGAAAAATCAACTTTCTTATAATTTTTGTCACCACTAGATTCCTATACCTTATACACAGGGAAAAGTGGCCAAAAAGCCAGAATTGGAAAAAGCAACTGTAGTGGAAACGGGGCCTAACTCCAGTATGAAAAAATCCTAGACCATCATCTACACGATATTGTAGCAGGGGTTGCAAATAACAGTTATGAGATAAATAAAAATTGGAGCCAAAAAAATTAGCTGCGACGATAGGAAAATTATGTATAACTTATTTTTGGAAGGACATTGCAAAAATAGGATAAACTTTTATTTGCAATTTTTATTTTGTTAATCTTTTTTAACAGTTATTTTTGATTTTTAATAAAAAAGTTAAAAATAATTCTTATTTTTCAATTTTTATATAAAAGTTAAATCATAACTCTTATTTGTAATTTTTAAAAATAAAAATTCCCAATAAGAATTGTTTGTCAATTTTTATTTTGAAAAATTGAAAATAACTGTTATTCTTCAATTTTTATTTAAAAAATTGAAAATATAAATTGAAATGCAATAACTTTTGAACGGAGCGGTTTATTTGAAAGATCGAAAGATATCTTCAATCTACGCATCAATACCTTTCGTTTGATGTATTATAATGTATATAATGTATTATAATGTACCATATGATATATACATAAATATGTACATGCACTTGTCATATGGTAAAAATTCATGCATACATACATACATCCAACGAAAGGTATTGAGACGTAGATTAAAGATATCTTTCGATATTTCAAATAAACCGCTCCGTTCAAAAGTTATTGCATTTAAATTTTTATTTTAAAAATTTAAAATTTTTTAAAAATTTAAAATATAAATTGAAGAATAACAGTTATTTTCAATTTTTCAAAATAAAAATTGACAAACAATTCTTATTGGGAATTTTTATTTTTAAAAATTACAAATAAGAGTTATGATTTAACTTTTATATAAAAATTGAAAAATAAGAATTATTTTTAACTTTTTTATTAAAAATCAAAAATAACAGTTATTTTGCAATTATTTTTTTAAATTCAAAAAATAACTCTTATTTTACAACTTTTATTTTAAAAATTATAACTGTTACGAACCCTGTATTGTAGGCCAATCAGACTTAAATTTAAAAAGGAGACAGCCACACTATCCGCTGAAGAAGAACTCTACTTAAAAAAAAAAAAAAAATAGATAACAAAAAATTATTAATAAATCATGGCCTGCAACTTACTATGGTAAATGGTAGAGTGTGCAACGCTTTGAGCAATACAACGTCTAAAAAATGCTTTATTTGCTGTGCATAACCAACCCAAATGAATGATTTGGAAAAATGTCTTAAAAATAAGTTGATGAAAAGTATTTTGAATTTGGCTTATCAACCCGAAGCAAGGGGTCAGACTGACTAGTAAATAGAGCATACAAATGGTAAAAGTTTGTCTTTCTTTTACCTAAGCATTTATTACTGCCTAATATCTATATATCTAAATCTTATAGCTTGCATAGGAATGATAACAAAATTTATGTAAAAACATTTTTAACTTTTTTGTTTTTCAACGTATATCAATCAAGTTTAAGATATAGCAGTTTTTACGGTTATAGAATTACGGTTTTAATTTCATTAAGATCGGACAATTATATCATACAGCTTCAGTAGAAACGATCGGTCGATTTATATAAAAATGTAAAGTTCTACATGTAAAATGTAAGATATTTTTTCAACTGTAACCAAAATGAATAGATTTTCAATAATCCAATTGCAGACTGCAAGGGTTTACAAATTTCGATTTACCGAAGATAGCTTTCTTGTTTGTATTATGTTATGTGTGAATGTATGTACATATGTATTATGTGATTTGTATGTTACCCCCCGATCCCCTTAAAGGGTGATTTCAGTGTATTTACAGTCTTACTGTTTTAATGGTCTAATTTGCGACGCAACCTGCTGCTCTTCCTTTGCTTTTGTGACGTTTCTTTTGTGTTCGACTTTTGTGTTTGTAGACAATTTTAAATGTTATTTTTTTCGCTCATTTTTATGTTATCATTTTCTATATGCGCTTCTTTGAGCTTTGGTGCACAGAAGAGAGCATGAATGTAGAGAAGACTCCAAGAGTGACTAGTTTGGTAGAAGAAAGTACTATAAACAAAGACTACGCAGTTGAATTAGAATTAGTTACATTTTCAAAAAAACTTATTTCTTATTGGACTAAATACAAGCGTTTTAAGAGTTCAATTGTTCAATATCAATCTAATTGACTGAACACTATTGAAACAATTATAATTGAGCTTTCTCAACAAAGGATTTCAAGTGCTGAACGTGGACGACGCAAAAATTGAATTTGCCGAGTCCTCAAAAAGGTCAAAACGTCGTCGGGTAGCCCTTCTAGAAAAACATGATGAGTGCTTTCGTTTTGCGCTCATCCGATTTTCCACCGATCCTAAAGTCATCCGAACCAAATATTGAAAAGGTTTCATACTTGCTTATTCCTCAATTCATAAATAGTAAAGCTTCATGCAATATATTGCCAGGCTATGAGAAAATTCTCAAAATTTAAGACTTCAAGATGTCCACTAGACATAACAGTAGCTGAAACATATGTAGAAGTCGAGCTACAGAGTCTACTAGACAACACAGCTTTAAGTATTTTACACCTCCAAAAAACTGTATTTGAAAATTGTCTTGATGGCACAGAGGACACATTAAAACAGGGGTGCCCAAATGCTGCTTATGGCAAAGCAACTCACCAATACGCACAAATAAAAATACAAATACATAGAAGGGAACGTTTTTTTTATTTCAAGTTTCTGCAATGAAAAAAATTGTAGTGAATAAAACATAAACAAAACGAAATAAATAAAAAACGAGAAAGAAAGCTAACTTCGGTAAACCGAAGTTTGTATACCCTTGCAGTCTGCAATTAGATCATTGAAAATCAATCCATTTTGGTAATGTTGAAAAAAAAATTTCAAATTATTATTTTACATGTAGAATTTTACATTTTCATATAAATCGACCGATCCCTTCTATGGCAGCTATATGATATAGTTGTCCGATCTTAATGAAATTAAAAACGTAATTCTAGAACTATAAAAAACGACTATATCTCGAAATTTATAGATATTCGTTGAAAAACAGAGAAGTTAAAATTTTTTTTTACATTAATAACTACTTAATAAATTGTCAATAATTATATTAGTTTTTGTCAAAAATAATTTTACAAAAATAACTCTTCTTCAAAGCCCAGAAATTACCGATCATCCCAACAGGCTGACGTCGCACAGAACTAACTGGCTTAAATATAAGAAATATGTAAGTTCCTACATTGAACTAACCCCTCAGCTCAACATCGAAGCAGATATCGACTGCTCTACTGATGCTCTTGAAGACGTACTCACTGCAGCAGCTACTATTTCAACACCACAAGGACAGGACGTACAACCCAACAAATTTAATACTAATCAACAAATTAAACAGCTTGTCCTGGAAAAGAGGCGTCTGCGACGTGCTTGGCAAACCATCTTTAAAACAACGTTTTAAGGAAGCAACTCGCTTACTAAATCGAGCTCTGAAACAAGACGCTGAAAACGCACAACTGCGGCACATAGAAAAACTTTCGCCAACCAGTACAAGATATCCTTTGTGGAAAGCTCACCCAAACCTAAGCTCTCCAATCGAAACAGTCACCCCGATAAGGAAATCATCAGGTTGCTGGGCCCGCAGCGACGAAGATAGAGCCGAAACATTTGCTTTACATCTTCGAAGCGTCTTTCAGCCGAACCCGGCCAATAGTCCACTTGTCCTACCGCAAATTCAAACTAATTCATTGTTTTTTCGCAAAAGTCATTGGGAACCTGAAACCAAAAAAAGCTCCGGGCGATGACTTAATAACTCCAAAAATGATAGTTGAACTTCCAAACTCTGCTAGAGAGGTTATTTGAAAATCTTCAATGGGATTATATGTCTCGGCTACTACCCAAGGAAATGGAAAAAATCTGTCATCATAATGATACCGAAGCCCGGAAAAAAACACACAGTCCCGTCATCCTACAGACAAATAAGTCTATTATCGTGTCTGTCCAAACTGTTCGAGAAATGCCTGCTAATACGCATAATACCATATCTGGAAGCACCCAATGTTATCCCAGCTCATCAATTTGGCTTCCGTCAAAACCATGGAACCATCGAACAAGTCAACCGAATAACATCAGAGATACGCACAGCCTTCGAGCATCGGGAATACTGCAGCGCAATATTCATTTCGAACTTCAAATGCAGTTCAGTATAATATTAAATCGTATTGTGTACAAATTGGATTGCAAAGATAGTGTTTGTGTTGTATTTTTTGAGCCTCGGTCAAAAGTGAAATCTTAAGTTTCGAAATATATAAAAGAGTGAAATGTATCCAGAAACAAGTGGGAAAGCTACAGTCGAGTGTGACCGACTGTAAGATACCCGGTACCTTAAACATTGTGGGTGAAATCAAACAGCACATGAACATGGGAAAAATAACATTTTCTGTCAAATGAAGACAAATATTGCTAGAAACATGTTGAGCAACACTCAAAAGAGACAAATGTTGCTAGGAACATGTTGGGCAACTCTCAAAAGCAACAAAGGAACATGCTGAGCAACACCCAACAAAGACAAATGTTGCTAGGAACATTTTGAGCAGCACGCACGTGAGCGCTCTCACTCTCTCTCTCTCTCTCAGAAACTTTATTGTTTAATAACTTCTATCATCCGATATATAAATCCCGGACCTATCTTAATTATATATAGTGCCAAGTATGTATCAGGCAGAAGGAGAAATCTCCGACCCTATAAAGTATATATATTCTTGATCAGCGTCACTAGCCGACTCGATCTAGCCATGTCCGTCTGTCCGTTTTTTTTTTCTTTTAATTCATTTATTTGGTCATAAAATATACAGGGGGGGGGGGGGTAATACAGGAGGGTCCGACACTTCCGCGGTACCGCCGCAAAGCATTGCTTCGCGAAAGCAGAGGGCCCAACCCTTACCGCACTTCTCGTCTTCGTTGCTCGTCAGACCTTAGTCTGGTCATGATGAGCGCGGCGAAGTCGCTGACCTTCTGCCAGTCGGCGTCGCTGCGATGCATGATATTCACCAGGTTGTCCGTCGAGATCGCTGCGTTCAACTCCTCCTCCAGTGCGTGTCTCTCCATCGCGAACTTGTCGCACCTGAAGAGTACGTGCTCTGCCGACTCCTCGTCTCCGTCTGAGCACCACTCGCATGCTCCGCTGGCTTCGTGGCCGAACCTGTGTAGGTAGCCACGAAAACAGCCGTGTCCACTCAGCATGTGAGGCAGGTAGAAGTTCACCTGGCCGTGCTGTCTGCTGGTCCAGACCTCCAGGTTTGGGATCAACCGAAAGGTCCAGCGTCCCTTAGATGAACTCTCCCAACGGGTTTGCCATGATACCAGGGTCGTCCGCTTGGCCACGGCACGCGCCGCTCCTCTCTCTCCAGGAGTTTGGGCTCTTCCGCGCACTTGCTCGTATACAGAAGCCTGCTCGGAGGCAAGGAGATCGAGCGGAGGAGTCCCTGCCAGGACAAACGCAGCCTGATCCGATACCGTCCTGAATGCGCTGCAGATACGGAGGGCAGCCAGTCTGTTGGTGGAGTTCAATGAGCGGCTGTACGACTGCGTCGACATGGCGTGCTGCCATACCGGCGCGGCATAGAGCATGGTAGCCCCAACCACGCTGGTCAAAAGCAGCTTCGACCTCTGTTTCGGGAGTCTATGGTTCAACATACGCGATATAGAGCGGAACGAACTCGCCGCCTTGGTGCTTGCGTATGCGAGATGCTCGCGGAACGAAAGCCTCGTGTCAAGCATCACCCCGAGGTACTTGATCGCTCTGGACGATCTGATCGGCGCGTCGCAAACTCGTATAGTTGCAGTCTCCACTCGTTTTCTGCTACTCACGAGTACGGCTTCGGTCTTCTGGGGGGCCAGCTGGAGTCCCACTCTGGTCAGTCATGCGTGGATCAAGCTCACGCTCCTGTTGCAGAGGTCCTCCGCCGTGGCCAGCTCCTTGGCGACCACTACGACCGCAATATCGTCCGCGAAACCCACCAGTTCAGTTCGACGTGGCAGTGCTAGGCGGAGTACCCCGTCGTACATGGCGTTCCACAGAATGGGGGCCAGGACCGTCCGTCTGTCCGTCTGTCCGTCTATCCGTTCGTCCGTCCGTCCGTCCGTCCGTGTGAAACAACAGATCTCAGAGACTATAGGAGCTAGAGTTACCAAATTTGGTGACAACATTGGAATCTGTTGCACGCAGATCAAGTTTGTTTTAAAATTTGTTCACGCCCACTTCCGCCCCCGAAAATAAAAAAAACGGTATATAGGCTATAGGCATCATTTTTGGCTTAAAATAAATAGATAGTCTTAATAAGTAGCCAATCGTGGACGTGATTTGAAAATTTGAGTAAAATCGGATGATAAACAAAGAAGTTATTAAACAATAAAGTTTTTGTGTGAACGTTTTGAGAGTAAGAGAGGGAGCGAGAGCGCGCACGGGAGAGATTCGGTCTCGAAGGTGTGTTTGTTGAAGGCACTTTTGGACGGCGTCGATAGCGGAGGAGATGGCTTGTTGAGGCTTACTTAGGCTACGTATCCAAGTGGATTGGAATGCATTGAAGCAGCCAGCGGCTAGCAGCAGTCCTATATGTAGCCCTGCAGGCTGCGCGAATGACTGTGGTGATGACGCGGCGGCTGATAGCCCGGCTCCTGCATTTCAATTTGCATGACCAGGTTCTTTTCCTCGATGTATCTCAAGCTTTCGATCGAGTCTGGCTAAATGGCCTCATGCATAAAATCAAAACACACTTGCATACACTCATAAGCTACTTGAGTCGTATCTTTACAACAGAGTCTTTGCAGTAAGGTGCAACGCAACAACATCTGACGACTACACAATCGAAGCTGAAGTTCCACAGAAAGTGCACTTGGGCCTACTCTGTTTGTCCTTTGTACAGCGAATATCCCAACGAACGAGCGGCTAACAACATCCACGTTTGCTGACGACACTGCGATCCTAAGCCGCTCAAGGTGCCCAACCCGAGCAACAACACAGCTAGCAAATCATCTCATGGTAGGTGAGAAGTGCCTTTTTGAATTCAGCGCGAACAATAGAAAATCCTGAGAACTATCACTGGGGCACCATTCGCAACCTAAACATCCACAGGGATCCCGGCATTCTTGCAGTAAAAGTTGACATAAACAAACAAAAGGCGACCTACAACAAAAACGGTACTGTGCACCCAAATCATCTGGCAAGAGGCTTGACTCGGTTTTCCAGGAGAACCCGCCTGCATCGAAACGACCATCCAACCCAGCAATAATTATCAGGGACAATTAACTCTGTGCCAGTCATATGACTGTTAGTTAGGTTATTACGTTATTAGGTTATAAGATTTGATACACAAATTGTTAGTCTCATAAAGGAGAATTTCAATAAAAAACACCCAAGTATAAAAAAAAAACGTTGCAAATCACAGCCCTTTTGTAGGTCTCTTTAGTTTTGGGAACAAGAAAAAGTCACATGGTGGCTGAGGCATGATTGTGGTGTTGTTTTTGAACAAAAAATTTCTCACAAGCAAAGATGAGTAAGCAGGGGATTAGTCGTGATGCAAAAGCCATGAATTGTTTTTCCACAATTCTGGACGTTTTCTTCGTATTGCCTCTCGCAAACGGCGCATAACTTTAAGATAATATTGTTTATTGACCGTTCGATAATATGGTAAGAACTCCTGATGCACCACGCCATGGTAATCGAAAAAAAACAGTAAGCAAGAATTTAATCGAACTTGGCCGCTTCCATTGGGAAGATTGGGCTTTGGTCTTGATATTATACCCATGATTCGTCACCACTTATGACCCTTTTGAGCGCAGCTCATGCGACGGTTCTTTTGGTCAAAATTTAGCAGTTTCGGAACAAACTTCGCTGACACACGGCTCATGCCCAAAACGTTAGAAAAAATTTCATGGCACGAGCCAAGCGATATATCAACATCCTCAGCAACTTCTCTGATAGTGATTCGACGATTTTCCAAAACAATTTTCCTCACAGCTTGAACGTTTTTATCAGTTGCTGACGTGCTTGGGCGTCCAGAGCGACGCTTGTCATTGGCATCTTCCCGGCCATCTTGGAAGAGTTTGTACCACTTGAAAATTTTTTTTTACTCAGAACAGTTTCCCCGTATGCTACTGTCAAAATTTCAAGTGTTTTGGAGCACTTTATTTTATGTTTGACACAGAATTTGATGCAAATCCTCTGGTACAGATGTTCGAAAAGAGAAAAAAAACATAATCGAAACTACGTTGCCCGCGAAATTTTAAAAGTCACGTTACTTTTTGAACACACCTCGAATATACTTTATGGGGTCGGAGACGCCTCCTTCACTGCGTTATTTAACGCACAAAGGTATGCATACCTTTTTATACCCTTGCAGAGGGTATTATAATTTTGCCATGATATTTGCAACGCAGTGAAGGAGGCATCTCCGACCCCATACAGTATATATATTCTTGATCAGCATCACCAGCCGAGTTGATCTAGCCATGTCCGTCTGTCTGTCTGTCTGTCTGTCCGTCTGTCGGTTTCTACGCGAACTAGTCTCTCAGTTTTTGAGCTATCGGGCTGAAACTTTCAGCATAGTCTTATTTCTTTAGCACGCAGTATATATGTCGGAACGGCCGAAATCCGACCACTAAATCCAACAGCTGCCATAGCAATGATGGCGAAATTAATGTAAAAAAATTTTAACTTCTCTGTTTTTTAACGAATTTCTATAAACTTCGAGATACAGTCGTTTTTTATAGTTCTAGAATTACGATTTTAATTTCATTAAGATCGGACAACTATATCATATAGCTGCCATAGAAGGGAGACTATCAATTTATATGAAAATGTAAAATTCTACATGTAAAATGTAAAATTTACATAATTTTACATTTTTTTTTACATTACCAAAATTTATCGATTTTCAATGATCCACTTGCAAACTGCAAGGGTATACAAACTTCGGTTTACCGAAGTTAGCTTTCTTTCTCGTTGTTATACCCTTGCAGAGGGTATAATAATTTTGTCATGATGTTTGCAACGCAGTGAAGGAGGCATCTCCGACCCCATAAAGTATATATAAAAAATAATTTGAAATTTTTTTTTACATTACCAAAATGGATCGAATTTCAATTATCCAATTGCAGACTGCAAGGGTATACAAACTTCGGTTTACCGAAGATAGCTTTCTTTCTCGTATTAAATTTTGCCATGATATTTGCAACGCTGTGAAGGAACCCATAAAGTATATATATTTTTAATCAGTATCACCAGCCAAGTCAACCTAGCCATATCCGCCTGTCTGTCAGTCTGTCTGTCTGCCGGTTTCTACGCGAGCTAGTCTCTCAGTTTTTGAGCTATCGGGCTGAAACTTTCAGCATAGTCTTATTTCTTTAGCACGCAGTATATATGTCGGAACGGCCGAAATCGGACCACTAAATCCAACAGCTGCCATAGCAATGATGGCGAAATTAATGTAAAACAAATTTAAACTTCTCTGTTTTTCAACGAATTTCTAACTTCTTTCTAACTTCGAGATATAGTAGTTTTTTATAGTTCTAGAATTACGGTTTTAATTTCATTAAGATCGGACAACTATATCATATAGCTGCCATAGAAGGGATCAGTCGATGTATATGAAAATGTAAAATTGTACATGTAAAATGTAAAATGTGTTGGTAAATTTTAAACAAATTTACAAACTTTGATATTTTTCAATTTTACCAAAATGGATCGATTTTCAATGATCAAAATGCAGACTGCAAGGGTATACAAACTTCGGTTTACCGAAGTTAGTTTTCTTTCTTGTCTTACTGTAGCTTTTGTTTTGTTTTTTTTTTTTATATGCTGGAATAAACAAAATTGGGGCAATTTTTCGACATTTTGGTCGGTTAAAAGTCCTTAGTCCGATTCGATCCGTGCGAGCTCGCAACTTTTGGTCAATTGAGCTCCAAATACTAATACAGTGGATTGCTGGTTGGTCTGACACAATTTAATAGACGTCTGGTGAGGCACCTCAACCTATTTTTTTTGTAACCATTCCCTTAAGGCAATTTCATGCGCCTCATTTTAAACTATTGTCAAATTGTTTAAGATCCGAGAAATTCTATTTATAATGCGTTTTAAATGCAAGCGAGAGAGACTAATACCAAGGGTTGCCTTATCTTATTGTTACATAATTGTTTCTCGTTACGATATTGTTTGGCACAACATTTCATTAAGCGATCTACACCCACGAATAAACACATTATACTACTTTTTACAGAACAGCTGTCTTCATACAAAAACTTAAGCTCCTCAATAGTTTCTTTTCATCATAATCTACCTCGATAAAGGTACAAAATTCGAATATTAAAAGCCGTCCGCACGACTATAGTTTAGTTATACGTTTTTCATGGTTTTCGAAGGCAAAAGGTGGAGGTGGCCCACGCAGAACAACTTCGTGCAACAGAAAAAAAAAGTATCCCACTGGTGGATTTTTTAAGCCGGAAATTTTGACAGGGAGGGAGGAACCGGCCCTAAATCGACTCGGCCCTTGTAACCATCGTATTGATTTTTTTTTATATTAATACCACATATATAAGCAATAAACAAATATTCAAGAAAAGAACGTCAAATTAACGGTAATAAAAGCATTTTAATTGCTTTTTTGGAATTGATACCTGTAAACCAATCATCGTTTACTTATTGCTAATACGGCTATGATACAGGGCCAGTGTTGCCAACTTAGCTATTTTCTAGCCAGATCTGGCTATTTTGCATGATCAAAAACTGGAAACCACTCAATTTAGCTAGGGACTACATTCTTAGCTATTCTTATAAATAACTTAGCTAGTTTAGCTAGTTAGCAAATTGAACGCATTTTAAATCAATATGCAACAATACACCACATAAAGTGGTCAAATATTGACCACAATGAGAAATTTTGGGCGGAAGTGTTTACGTACAAAGATTCTGGAGGGCAAAATCCATTCCATGACCTCGCTTCCTTTGCAATAATGCTGCTTTCCCTTCCTTGGTCGAATGCCGAAGTAAAGAGAGTCTTTAGCCAGGTCAATGTTGTAAAACAAAGCACCGCAATAAAATGGAAATTCATACCTTAAATTCCATTTTGGACATAAGGTATTTATAGATCAATCTATTAATTTATAATTTAAACTTATAATCAATATTAATTCCAGATACGGATTGCGTCAAGCAGAAAAATGTTGTTTCAGTTACGCAGTACCTGAGAATTGGTTGAGTATGATTGGCACCAACTTAGTATACAATGAACAAGAAGTTGATGTTGATGATATGTTAGCGACACTTATTGAATAAATACGTTTAATACCCATAATATCTTTAAAAATCATATTATTTTTAATTGATTTAGCCACCGCTATTTTTTCGCTATTTTTTGGTCAAATTTGGCCATTTTTGGCTATTTTTAAGAGTCCACTTAGCTATAACTGACGACTCAGAGTTGGCAACACTGTACAGGGCACAAGTTTTCATTAATTAGCTACTTCATTAGAACCTTGAAAGAGACAACTATATGTCTTTTTTAGTTCGGACTTTTTTCGTAATGCGACTACGGTCACACTGACTTAAAAGGTAAACAATAACAATAATAATAATGTTTACTAAGATTAAAAATTAAAAACTAGACTTTATTTTGCGGCTATGTAACAATAAAGATTTCACGTGGTAAGACTTGAAGGAACCACTGCAGTTCACTGGAATCTCTTAGCCTGAAGCCGAGTCTACAACTCGAATGCAGACACATCAACACTTCTCTTCTTAAGCAAGTCTCTTATGATCCCGAATTCACATCACCTGGCCCTGCCCAAGGAGTAAGTGGAGGCGGTCGTGCCCCCGGAGGAGAAGGATAAGTCTGGATATGCGCCCCCTCAACCGGCCCAACGCCTGTGCAGGCTCCGCCACCGGATCCGTTAGAACATGACGAAGAGGCCGCCGACGCCACTACTGCCCACCAACGTCCTTCTGTCCACAGGGCTCAGCTATCTGTGACGGTGTCAGCTTGCAAGCTAAAAAAGGCTTTTGCAATGCCCAAGTAGAGTTTTACAAAGACGAGAAGCTGCAGAGTAGTGTTGGGTTGCTCATGAGTGAGTGAACAAAAAAGAGTTGTTCACTAAACTGAGTGAGTGAACATGTTCCTTCCAATTTGTTCTTTTTTGTTCACTTGTTCATTTTTGCTCACTATTGTTCAGTTGTTCAATTTTGTTCTTTTTTGTTCACTTGTTCAGATTTGCTCTTTTGCTCATTAATGCTCAGTTGTTCAATTTTGCTCAGCTACTCTTTTTGGTTCATTTTTGTTCAGTTACTCTTTTTTATATGGTATTAGAGGTGGTAATGTCTTTGGCAGAAACATCTTAACAGAAACAGCTTAAGTCTGAATCTGACCAATTACGCCTCGACTTTGCGCGTGCTTAACTCGGATATCCGCAAGTCCAAGGCGTACATAAGCGACAAGGAGACTAGCAATGAACTGGATATGGTGTTGACCATGACAAGCCTGTGTTTGTGACAAATCGCAACAGTTGCATGCGTTCTGAAGAGAACGAGTTTCTATTTGTATTATTATTTTATATTTTTAATTTTGTTATATTAGTTTTGTTTACATTTATTTATTTATTTTTATTTTCTTTATATAAATATGAAAACATAAATATACTTACATATGTATATCAGACCTAAGCTATGGATTTTTTTAGTCGTTAAAATGCAGTGCTCAGTAGTCTGTTTATGAACAAGTTATAAAAAGGCAATGAACAGTGAACAAGTGAGCAAGTGAGCAACTGAGCAATGAACAGTGAACAACTGAACAAGTGAGCAAGTGAGCAATGAACAAGTGAGTAAGTGAGCAATGAACAAGTGAGCAAAATGAGTGAGTTGACTCTTTTGAAAAAAAAGAACAAGTGAACATGTTCACCCAAATGAGCAGTTTTTACCCAACACTACTGCAGAGAGTGTGGTCGTATAGGAAGAAAGGACGCTCTTTACGAAGGAGGCGGTGGCCGCCAGTGCAGCATGTACGCCAGCTAGGATCGTCCAGAAGTTCAATCCACAGACCGCTAAACTAAATATGTATTAAATGCTAATTAGTTTACAAAACATGGAGAAAATCAGGAATTTGTTCAATATTTATTCCGCCATCCAATTTCATTTGTTAAAAAAACAGCTGGCTAGTGGTGATAGTTGGGCAAAATCACACATCGATATTAAAAAAAAAGGCTGAAATAATCGATACTATCGAACGAAACCACGAAAAATAAACTTTTTTATCATTTTTGTCACCACTAGATTCCTATACCTTATACACAGGAAAAAAGCTGCTTTTTGGACAAAAAGCAGAAATGGAAAAAGCAACTGTAGTGGAAACGGGGCCTTAATGAGCAATTAATGCATTAATCTCTCATTGAAAGTGCCGTATAGTCGTCTTGCTCGCACTTAGGTAAATCCCTATGGTTGCTGTCAAGCCTCTAATTAATGCGCCAATTAATGAAGTTTTTAATGCAGTGTCTTAATGCTTTAATCATTTTTTTACAAGCCATTGCTCATCAAGCTCATTTTGTTTTTGTAATTGCTTTTGCTATAGGAAGAGCAATTCCCATATGCATGTGCGGCTCACGCCATTGACAAAGCAGACTACACTAACAATTGTTCGTGTTCTCTTCGTTCTCCGCGCCTTTGTTGAACTGGGCAACAACACTTCCATAGGCTTTACCGTTAACTCGCTAATCCGAATGTAAATTGTTGTTGGATCTTGGCACAATCTACATTGCAAGAAATCAGTGGTACTTTTCGTTGCAGACCAGATGGTTGACATCGCAGAGACTAATTTCTATATATATTTCTACCTATGTTTGCGAAAGTGCGTTTTCAATATTAAAACAAATAAAAACCCTGCATAGATCACGGCTAACAATCATTTGGAGGCCCTTTTAAAATTATCCTTGACCAAAATTTATATAATTCTTGACAATTTATTATGTAGTTCTTAAGAAAATAAGATTATGAAAATGTTTTTTTTTATTTTTTTCGTTTTGTTTATTTTTTATTCACTACAATTTTTTTCTGTGCAGAAACTTGAAATAAAAAAAATCGTTCTCTTCTATGTATTTGTGATTTTAATTGTGTGTATTGGTGAGTTGCTGGCACCCCTGATGTAAACAAATATCAAAAGACATTGATTTTGATCTGAGGAAACTCATAGTGAAAATTCGGGATGAGGGAAAACCGATTCGCGAAATCGTAAGCATTATTGGTGAAACACACTCCTGTTACGGCTATGATACAGGGCACAAGTTTTCATTAATTAGCTACTTCATTAGAACCTTGAAAGAGACAACTATATGTCTTTTTTGGTTCGGATTTTTTTCGTAATGCGACTACGGTCACACTGACTTAAAAGGTAAACAATAACAATGGCCAGAATTCGCAGTGCACAATTTATTCATTTCTGGAATCCTCATGCAAATACTTCTGCAGAAATTAATATGAAAACCATTAAACTGATTTTTACAGCTTTTCTTGTACATAGATTTAGTTAATTCATAATAATTGCAAGATTTCACGGCGAAAAAACCATGCCACCGAAAACTTATTTATTTTGTTTATTTATTTTGCTTTTGTGCAGAATAGTTGCTTAAAATTATGCTAAGCCTTCAGCAAACACCAATATATTTTGTGAGACCGTTTTGTCTAATGAGCAATCAATATACTTTTTAGATACAATTTCATGAATTAGAGACGGTATATTCTATCGAACTCATTTTTTGTCTGGTATTTTTTTCGATAAGCCGATAAGTTTTTCAATTAATGAGAAATTAATGTATTAATCTCTAATTGAAAGTGCCGTATAGTCGTCTTGCTCGCACTTAGGCAAAACCCTATGGTTGCTGTCAAGCCTCTAATTAATGAGCCAATTAATGAAGTTTTTAATACAGTGTCATAATGCTATGTGCACAAAGAGTTCTTCAAAATGTAAATTAATGGGAAAAAACGGCTAAAAGCCTCAAAAAATTATGTTCGTTTTTGAGGTTATGTACCCTTTTTTAAGATTATAATATTAAAAAAATATATTTAGTTAAATTTTTATTTTTTAACTTATTGCCAATGATATTTCCAACAAAATGAGGTAAAATTCATTCAATTTTTAATATTATAAACTTAAAAAAGGAAAATTCAATTCAATTCAAAAGTCAATCTAATGTTTACTAAGATTAAATATTAAAATGCTAGACTTTATTTTCTATTTACGGCTATGAAACAATAAAGATTTCATGTAGTTTAGCCTGAAGCTGAGTCTACAACTCGGATGCAGACGCATCAACCCTTCTCTTCTCAAGCAAGTCTCTTATGATCCCGAATTCACATCACCTGGCCATGTCCAAGGAGGAGTAAGTGGAGGCGGTCGGGTCCCCGGAGGAGAAGGATAAGTCTGGAATGCGCCCCCGACCAGACTGCTGTGCAGGCTCCGCCACCTCTTCCGTTAAAACATAAAGCGTATTTGGAAAAGTGGGAGGATCCCTGCGCACCGCCGCCGACGCCACTGCTGCGCACCAACGTCCTTCTGTCCACATGGCTCAGCTATCTGAAAGTGTCAGCTTGCAAGCTAAAGAAGGCTATTGCAATGCCCTAGTAGAGTTTTAGAAAGCCGAGCAGCTGCAGAGAAAGTGGTTTATTAAGATCTGTTTGTAAATCCGATTTGCAAGCGCTGTCCTTGTATTGCACACAAAGTTTAACGTACATGAGTACTCTGGAGTTAGTCAAGACTTTGGGCAGGTCTTTAACAAATAATGAAAAAAGTAAGGGACCCAGGTTGCTCCCTTGCGGGACACCAGAGGTCACCCGGAGAACATTTGCGTCCTGCCATTCAGATAACTTGAGATCCACCTAAGAAGATCGACAGGAAAACCCATTAAGTCGAGTTTCCCAACATGAAGGGAATGATTAACGGAGTCAAATGCTTTACTGAAATCAGTATATATCACATCTGTCTGCAAATTTTGTGGAAAGCCCCTTATAATGAAAGAAGTGAGCTCCAGAAGGTTAGTATTCGTTGATCTTCGTTTAATAAATCCATGTTGGCATGAAAAAATTACTGATCTACACAGGTGCTGCAAATGGAGAGTAATTACGTTTTCGAAAAGTTTTCGGATGGCTGACAACTTAGAGATTCCTCTATAGTTGTTAGCATCCACTTTGCTAGCTTTTTTATGGAGAGGAATCACGAATGATTCCTTCCAAATAAGGGAAAATTGGGAAGTTTCTAAGGATAAGGTAAACAATTTTAGAAGGGGACTGCACAGGGACTCGGCACAATACCTAAGCACACAGCCTGGTATTCCGTCGGGACCTGGCGAATAAACCGGCTTGACACGTTGAAGATCCAAAAGAAGGAGCTTTCGTTTAAGCTAGGACTGAAGATTAGGTTTGATTTGGGCATGCTATAAGAATAGGTTTGGTTTGAATCGGATGACGGAGAATAAGTAGTTTGAAAAAACTGAGCAAAAAGATCGGCGATTGCCTGATCATTGTTAGCTGTCGTATTTTCAAATGAAAGCGAGGAAGGATTTGTAATAGGCTTACGTTTAGTGTTGACAAAATTATTAAACTGTTTTGGGTCCTGCGCAAAATAAACCCTACAACGAGTCAAATAGTTTTTGTAACATTGCGCGTTAAGCACGGTAAACTTTGACCGAGCCGCTAAATAGCGAGAATAAACAGCTTGAGAACCGTTGCGTTAAATTTAGAATAGAGATTGGACTTGACATTTTTGAGGCGAGTCAACTCTTTACTAAACCAGGGAGGCTTATTGGAGATTGACGGATAGTATAACGGAACACATTCTGTAAAAAAGGAGTTCATGGCATTGTACAAAATATCCATGGCTCCCACCATGTCAGTGCACATGTAGAGATCGGACCAATCAAATTCAGATATAAAATTATTCAGCCGTCGAAAATCCGCCTTGCGAAAGCAGTGAATTTTCTTTTTTGGCCGATCAGACTTATTCTCCATAGCAGTCCCAATATCGATACTCACATCGAAAGTAGGATGGTATGGATCTTCGGGTAGCGTCAAGGGCGGGACCCTAACCAAACTGAACTGAGTCACCTAGAACAATTAAATGGTCCCTATCCGAAAGTCTATTGGAGACCGACTGGATAGCGGAAAGGTGGTTCCAAAAAATAGGAAGTTCCGACAAGGGAGAAATGTAGGAACATGTAATAAAAATAAAACTACCATTAAATGATAGCTTCACACAAAGGAATTCAACATCGTTGCATTCCTCGAAACCTAATACTTCAGACGTGAGGTTTGAGTCAACCGCAATGAGGACCCCACCCCCTCGCCTGGAAGGCCGATCAAGCCTGTGTGTTGTGTACACAGCTGGAAAAACTTCGGAGCTTAGGATCTCCGGCTTTAACCAGGTTTCTGTGAACACTATCACCTGGGATGCAAAGGAAACACTATCAGAATACAATTTAGGAAGCTTACTACGTAAACCCCTTGCATTCTGATAGGTAAGAAGGAGGGAATGGGTTAGTTTTTTGGAGCTGGCACAGTGGTTTGTCCGGCCTGGGTAGACTAATTCCTACAGGCCGTCTTTTCTTTTTCTTGGCCGCTGCACAAAACTAAAATGTGCAATTAATATAGTTATTAATACACAAAAACAGCTGCATGCACACGCGAAGTGAAACGGTGAATTATTATTGACACAGGATAGAAGTTTTAAATAAACCCCGGTGGTTTATAGCACAGATTTTACACAAATACGAGGCGCAAAACAAAAACACGACCGACGTAAGCGTGATTTACGGCTTAAAGTAAATATATAAAATAAATACATAGGTTTATGCGGACGTTTTCTCAAAATTTTAGTAAAATCGGATAATAAATAAGCAATATGGATGAAATTTTAAATCAGGCCACATTGGGTAAAAAACCCGATTTTGGTGCATAAACCTATTTATTTTCTTAATTATTTTTTATGAATGGCCCATACTAATCGAATCTAGACATCTTCATTTAAAAAAAACCGCCCTCCAAAAATTTTTGGTGGCAACTCTGTAGTGTTGCCACTCCAACAAAGTCAGCTGTTCGAGAGGCTTTGCTATGTCGTTAAATTGGCGCGCAAAATTGGCAAACTTTACGTGCTTGTTGTTTTCTGCGAAAAAAAAAGTTTAATAAATGGAAAATGGAAATTCCTTGCAAAGGTATTTATTAATGCAAATTAGCTTAAACATTTGATTTTATGTGTCTTGTTGTCCACCTGTGAACTGTTTTATATGTGTATCTTTATAGATTTGAACTAACAATTGTGTTTGTGTTTTGTGGAGTATAACTTATTAATAGCACAGACTTGCAAAAGAGTAAGAACGAGAAATTAATTACAAAAGTGTCCTTATTGTCATACAACTAACCGTTTTTGCTCATTTTGCTCCTTTTCGCTAAACTTGCGTTTATGTAGACACATATGTGTTTGGTCACGGGGCTCTTCTTGCAGTTTGGGAAAGCAACAAACGCTCGCGAGAAGCATTGGAGACTTACATATTCGACAAATTGAATGCCGATCATCAAAATGAAACAATAATAAATACAATATCAACTAAAATTACTAACTTTATAAATTACATAAATAAACATTTGCCTCGATGCTGCCGAAACATAAAGCGATTTAGACAAAAACACGCTATGTGGCTAGCCGGTAATATGACTATACTTTCTGATAGAAATGAATCCCCACAGAAGAAAGGTGGTCGTCCAAAATTGTCATATGAAGCTGCTGGTAAACGACTCAAAATGAAAATGAAAATTCAACTCCTTTGTTACTACACGCTGCTAACATTTCCGCCAGAAAATCAACAGAAAACGAGAAAGAAAGCTAACTTCGGTAAACCGAAGCTTGTATACCCTTGCAGTCTGCAATGGGATCATTGACAATCGATCTATTTTGGTAATGTTAAAAAAAAAATGTCAAATTATGTAAATTTTGTAAAATTTTACATTTTACATGTAGAATTTTACATTTTCATATAAATCGACCGATCCCTTCTATGGCAGCTATATGATATAGTTAACCGACATTGCAGTCTGCAATGGGATCATTGACAATCGATCTATTTTGGTAATGTTAAAAAAAAAATGTCAAATTATGTAAATTTTGTAAAATTTTACATTTTACATGTAGAATTTTACATTTTCATATAAATCGACCGATCCCTTCTATGGCAGCTATATGATATAGTTAACCGATCTTAATGAAATTAAAACCGTAATTCTAAAACTATAAAAACGACTATATCTCGAAATTTATAGAAATTCGTTGAAAACAGAGAAGTTAACATTTTTTACATTAATTTCGCCATCATTTCTATGGCAGCTATAAGATATAGTGGTCCGATTTTGGCCGTTCCGACATATATACTGCGTGCTAAAGAAATAAGACTATGCTGAAAATTTCAGCCCGATAGCTCAAAAACTGAGAGACTAGTTCGCGTAGAAACCGACAGACGGACAGACGGACAGACGGACCGACGGACAGACGGACAGACGGACAGACGGACAGACAGACGGACATGGCTAGATCGACTCGGCTGGTGATGCTGATCAAGAATATATATACTTTATGGGGTCGGAGATGCCTCCTTCACTGCGTTGCAAACATCATGACAAAATTATTATACCCTCTGCAAGGGTATAATGAAATTATTAAAAAAAGTGATAGAACCGAATCGCTGGCTCCGAGTCCAATAACTTCTGAAAAGGCATTCGCTTTTTTTATGGAAAATGGATTTACTAAGCAGCAATACATAAATGTAAAACAAATTAGTAAACAACATGGCTGCGATATTTACCCCCCTTATTCGAAAATAGCTGAGGAGAAATTAAAATGTAGACCTGCTGGAATAGCATGGACCGAAAATGAAGCCAAAGTTTCCTTGCAAAACTTATTGAACCATACCGCTTCACGAATATTACTGATGCAAAAGGAAGTTTGTGAAGTACTTTCAGATGTTACTCATTGTACTCTTATTTTTAGCTATGGTTTTGATGGGTCTACTGGTCACAGTTTATACAAACAAAAATTTAGCATCGCAGAGGTGAGAGATGATTCTCTTTTTGTTACATCAATGATTCCTATAAAAATGATAGATCAGAAACAAAGGGTCATTTGGTTAAATAAATCGCCTCAGTCCATAAGATTTTGCCGTCCTGTGAAAATTGCTTACGTAAAAGAAACAACGTCTCTTATATTAAAAGAAAATGAAAACTTGGACAATCAGATTAAAAACCTGGATATATACGTGCATCCTTATCAATCAGCCGAAATTTTTGTAAAATTTGATGGGCACCTAACACTTATAGACGGCAAGGTGTTAAATATATTAACAGGAACGAAATCCGGTCAGTTGTGTCCAATGTGTGGGGGCAAAAGCCCACCCAGCTTCTTACTATTACTGATTTTAACTCCAAAACGTTTGATATGAAGCCACATACGGATCAATATGGATTAAGTTCCCTTCATGCGTGGATCCGCTTTTTGAATTCTTGCTCAAAATATCGTACAGAATTGAGCTTAGAAAGTGGCATGTCAAGGGAAATGACAAAATCGAATTGGAGGCACGTAAACATAAAGTTCAAGCAGCGTTTTGGAATGATATGGGGCTTCATGTGGACAAGCCGAGACAAAACGGCAGTGGCAATACAAATGACGGAAATACGGCGAGGCGGGCATTTTCCAACCCAAAATTATTGTCCTCTGTATTAGGAATAGATCACAGTTTGATTCAGCGCCTACATGTAATTCTGATCGCTATAAATTGTCATTACCCTATAAATTCGGAAAAATTCAAAATATTCTGTTCAGAAACTTTTCTATGTATATGGCTAATTACTTTTGGTACCCCATGTCGCCAACAGTCCACAAATTTTTAGTACATGGATACATAATCATTGAAAAATCGATTGTTCCTGTTGGCTCTTTAGCAGAAAGTGCATCAGAAGCAAGACACAAACTTTTTAAGGCTGACAGAAAAGATCATGCCAGAAAATGCAGCCGGGTTGACAATATGTCAGATGTTTTCAACAGAGCTATGGATTCGTCTGATCCCCTATTATCTAGTTTTTGCTCAACAAAAACCAACCGGATGCCTCTGCCAGCAGAGGTTGTAGATCTTTTGGATTCGCCAATCATATCCGCAGGCACAGAAGACACAGATGAAGAAAATTGTAACGATGATGTAAGTGACACTTTTGAAATAGAATTAGAGGAAGAGGTACCAGACGATATTGAAAACTAAAAAACAAGGAAAAAATAAAAAGAGTAAGTTAAAATTTTAGAGTTATTAAAAAAAATTAATCGAATTTTTTTTCAGTGTTCTTCAAATGTAACAATGGATCCCAAATACGTTACCGGTTTTTTTCTATAATGTAACACCAAATAGGACTAAAATTATAATTTATAATAATTACTTATTTTAAAATGTATTTTTAACCACTGTGCGGTGGACAAATTAAAAAAAAACAAAAACCAAAATTTTGTTTAAGTTTAAATAATACACCAAAAAAAGTTTCAAGTCAATATCTTAAAAACTAGAGTTTATGCACCAAAAAACGGTTTTTTTGCCCATAGTGCAGGCCTTAAAACGCTGCAAAAGCAGGCTGCGAAAACCATGTTTTTTTTTTGTGCTGATGTTTCCTTTTTTTTGTTATTTTTAACAATGTTTTTTTTAATAAATTAAAAAAAAACAGGAAAGAGAGCTATCTTCGGTAAACCGAAATTTGTATACCCTTGAAGTCTGCAATTGGATTATTGAAAATCGATTCATTTTGGTTACAGTTGACAAAATATCTTAGTTTGTAAGCATTTTAAATCTTACATATAGAATGTTACATTTTACATGTAGAATTTTACATTTTACATGTTCCGACATATATACTGCGTGCTAAAGAAATAAGACTATGCTAAATCAGCCCGATAGCTCAAAAACTGAGACACTAGTTCGCGTAGAAACCGACAGACGGACAGACATACGGACGGACAGACAGACAGACGGACAGACAGACGGACATGGCTAGATCGACTCGGTGCTGGTGCTGATCAAGAAAATATATACTTTATGGGGTCGGAGATGCCTCCTTCACTATAAAACCCTCTGCAAGGGTATAAACATACATTTTTAAAAATTGAAAATATATAGATTATGACATTAAAACATAAATAAAATACAGTTGATTTGGTGTTTTGTGAGGATTTTAACCTCTTCCAATCTTGCATAAGCAGAGTATTCCGTCCACGCAGGCCACTAGGCTACATTCATCGCTGTAGCTCCTGCGGTGATTTTCATGCTAGTGTTTTATTTTTACAAAAATTTTCTTTTTGAAAGTTTCAGCTCAAAAAACCTGGGAGAAGGGTACTGTAACTTTCTTACTTGGTTTTATTTTTTTATTCGCTCAAAAGAAATTAAACAGCGTCGCATCGAGGTCTTGCTCATTAGATTTCTGAAAGCAAACTGATTTATATTCTCTGCCCTCTACGGCAGCCGAAACGACACATAGCTCTTACGGGGTATATGTGTAGACAGCGGTGCCCGAGATGTTTTCCTATGCACAGTGCCGACCCCTGCTCTATACGGTCAGAACTACCTACCTTTAAGTGTCACATCTCGTATTTTTATATTAAGAGAAAATGAAGTACTCTGAGGGCTAAATTAAAAAAATGTAAATGTATTATTTTTTATTCGAAACATATTAATTATAGGTATCATAATAAATTTCCTATTTAAATTATCGCTAAATTCAAATAGTATACACATAGATAAGAAATTTATTAAATCAGTAATTAAATTAACAACTATTTAGTTTAATAAAACTATGTAATCTGAGTAGAAATTGAAAAACAGACATTCTCTTCTCAATACAGAAATTCCACAAGTCTGGGCACAATTCGATCTGCGTGGCTATTATAAGCTAAGATAGTTTTAACGGTTTTAGACCAGCCGACAGATAAACAGATAAAGGGGAGAACATAGCTAAACAAGTTTATTAATTTTATTTGCTCGAAATACAGTATACGGGTTTAGCCCACGTCTTGCGGTTTTAAATTTATATTCCTACATTATTTAACTAAAATAAAACAATTAATTGTATTTGAATTCCTGAAAAGTACAGTTAGTATTTTCTTTTTTTTTTAAGTAAACAAAGTTTGTATGATATTTGTATAATTGTGGTTACATCTAATCTAGGAGCCTAAAACACTGTAATTTATATAAAATAATACGAAATGGGTATATGTAAAAAGTAAATCACAAAATTGGTTTTAATTTTAATATAAAATACTAAAGGAAACATTGAATGGAGCAAAGGAGGTTTTCATAAAATACTTATATTTTTAAAGAGCTTGTTCCGGTTGTCGTTCCTTAAATTTTAAAGTTTCTTCAAAAATTAACGATTTCAAGGCATCACGAGAAATATCATCATTTTCCATATTTATGCGAAAGGGAACTTCGGCGACGGGCTAGAAAAAAAATGGATAATAAAGTAAAAACTATTTAAAAGATTTCAAATTTGTTTTAGTTTAAAATTCTAAAATAGTGGCATACACTGATATTATCGTGGCGGGCGACTTTGATAGCAATCTCTTTAAAAAACAAAAAATAGGGATAACTTAGAGTCCCTGGGGCTATACTCAGTTAACGACACGACGCCAATGCATTTCGGCAGCAAATGTAATACTCTTCGTAACTTATATTTTATTGATGACCACCAAGATTTTATTTTAATGGACTTATTCATATCCGTCTTTCCGTTACTACGCAAACTAGTCTCTCAGTTTTTGAGCTATCTGAATGAAACTTTGCAGATAGTCTCTTTCTATTGCAGCTAGTATATATGTCGGAACGGCCGGAATCGGACCACTATATCTTATAGCTGCCCTATGAAGATGTGGCCAAAATCTCATATTTTCGCTATTTGTAAAGAATATTTAATATATGTTCCTTTAATTATATTTTAGCTATACATTTTAAATTTCATGCAAATCGGACCGCTATATCTTATAAATGCCAAAGGGCCGATCGGCCCGTTGTTTTTAAAGATATCGGAATAAAACTTAGTAAATGGCGTTTTAATTTAAATTTAGCCATACATTTAAAATTCCATCCAAGTCGGACCACTATATCTTATAGCTGACATAAAAATTATCTGGCCAAATAAGTAGATATTCGTTGTTTTTTAAGATATCGAAAAAAAACTTAGTAAATGGCGTTTTAATTTAAATAAAGCATTACATTTAAAATTTCATTGAAGTCGGACCACTATATCTTATAGCTGACATATGAAAAATCGGTCCAAATTAGCCGCTTTCGGTTGTTTTTAAAGATTTTAGATTCAAACGATATATAAGATTCCTTATATTTATTTTATTTTTTATCTGCAAGGGTATACAGGGTTGTCCATATTCGACGGACCCATCTGGCAACGCCATAACTTTTGACAGAGATGTCAGATCGCTTAATGACATACCGCGTTTGAAGCGTCAGTCCAAGCAGATTTTACCATGGAACAATACACGCCACGCGAGCGCTCTGAAATAGTTGAAATTTACATTCAACAGAACAAGTCAATTGTAAAACTCAACGCTTTTAAAATTTAAAAATGTGAAAAATTCGCCTTCTAAGAACACCATTAAGCGTTTATACGAAAAATTTTCGACTGGTGAGGCTCTTTCTAATCCGAAGAGGCAAAATAAAAGTCGACCAAGGCGATCGGCCGAGAATATCGCTTCCGTACGAGCCAGTGTTGAGAGGTACCAAGAGCATCCCAAAACGCCCAAAACTATCAACTAGGAGCGTTATCGCGACATGATGACCAATTTTGTGATGCCAATTATTCGTCGAAAGCGTATGAGGCAGTTCTGGTTTCAACAAGACGGCGCTCCACCGCAGACAAGTCGCATAACAATCGATTTTCTAAAGAAATTGTTTCCGGGCCGTTTGATGTCGAAAAGTGGTGATTTGACTGGCCACCGCGTTCGCCCGATTTGACGCCGCCCGACTTCTTCTTGTGGGGATATTTGAAGTCAATGGTTTACGTTAACAAGCCAAGGACCGTAGAAGAGCTCAAGGACAACATTCGTGAAGAAATAGCCGCTATTCTGGCCGAAATGTTGGCGAAAACGATGGAAAATGCTGCAAAAAGGGCACAATACGCCATCAACGCCAAAGGCGGCCATTTGAGAGATATCATATTCAAAAATTGATGTAAACAAATCTACTTGGAACAAATTAAATAATTAAGATTGCCAACCGCCAAATTTTTATTTTTTTCTTTGATTTAAAAAAAAAAAAACTTGGGTCCGTCGAATATGGGCAACCCTGTATAAACATTGGCTTGCCGAATGTGAATGAATGAATGTGTTCTGTTATACTATCCGTCAATCTCAAATAAGCCTCCCTAGTTTAGTAAAGAGTTGACTCGCCTCAAAAACATTAAGTCCAATCTCTATTCTGAATTTAAGGAAAGGAAAGGAAAGAAAAAGAAAGAAAACTAGAGTAAGGTGACGATTTTAAAGTTCGCCTAGATCATAAACTAGAGCAATGAAGAAAATCTGTTTTTGCATTGACTAGTAAAGCTTGATAAACCTGATACTCAGGAATGGGCCGGACGAGTTAAGAAAATATATGTTTTTTTACTAGTAAATTAACTCTTGGTACATATCAATCCATTTAAAAGTTCCATTGAAAAAAAAAACTCCTTCCACATGAGTTCTTTTAATGTTCAGTTAAATCGTTCAACAATGGAAGCCTTTAGAGTACTAAATGTTGAATAATGGTTGATTTTATATCGAGTCATCAATCCCTTAAATTGAGCATTGAAGAACTCTTTAACGTCATCTGTCAGAAGGTTTATATGTATTGCACGGCCAGTCAAGAATATATCTCCATCGCCTCAGCAAGATCCTTCGCAGTCTTACAGGCAGGCTCCGGTTTTTACTTTCACAAGATTCTCTCGTTTTCGTTTTCGAAAACGAGAAATCGGTGCTCCCGTTTTCACTTTCACAAGACTTTTTCGTTTTCTAAAACGGGCAAGTTTGTCTTGTCGATTCTCCATCAAATCGGTTCTTAATTGCAAAAGGAAAAAAAAATTGACTCGTAAGTCTATTGATGTTTCTTTCACACCATCATTGGATCAATCTAGTTCGTAATTACTTTTTAAATAATTATTTTCTGACCCCACCTCGAATTCGCAAATAAAATATTTGACGTCGGCAACAACAACTTTCGTTTTGCCCGGCAACAACAACTTTCGTTTTGGTTGCCAGTGCTGCCGTACTGTTGGTGGAACCAAACAATCTGATCGAAATGCTTGTAAAATTAATATTATACTGTTCAAGGAAGATAAAATAAGGTTTTAATAAATGAACCAGTTTGATTTCATTGTTTAAATGGTACTTTTACCATTTGAGAAAGGTATAAAAGTCCCTGTTTAAAGAGTGGCAGACGTCTTGGACCGATAAGTAAAAACTTTCTGCACTTATTTGGGTTTAAGCTAATCAATTGAAAAAAATTTAAAGGCATTTAAACATTCCGTTTACTTCTCAAAACATCCAAGTCAACTGTTTGAGCAATAAAAACAATTAAATATTTCAATAACATAAGCGATGATCAAAAGTTTGTGAAAACCGGAAACGTACGTTTTTGGTCTAAAACGAAAACGAAAGTGAAAACCGGAGCCTGCCTGATAGATTTAATTGCCTCACACCAGGCGTATTTATAAAATGTATCAATTACAATTACGATATCCATTACTTGAGGAGGCATAATTTCCCATTTCGACCAAGTTTATTTCAAGTTAATATATATATATATAATTATTTCAAGTTAATAGTCTGGCTTCAATATCTTCAGATTTGAAATCGGGTGTGCTAACAACTACTTCACTCAACATTAAACTCTAAGTTTATTTATAGAGTTATCGACATACTCTTTGATTGCTAAGTCTGTGTCTTTCTTTTGGTTGACATCATTTTTTGTATTCGTTTTTGTTGTAAATTAAAGTTTCCATCTGAATCAATGAAGAGTTCTGGGATAGTTTTTTATTCTATCTTTATCTTTATTATTGTTCACTTCCTAGTGCTACAAGTATTATAATATACTAAGCTTAATGCACTAGGGACTATACAGCGTTCATTAATTTTTAAAAATTGGTACTTAATATTATTTTGCATTGAAAATTTATAGGAAATAAAAAGAAAAACTTGAATAAAATCAATAAAATAAATTTGTGTCTAGATCGTCGGCTTACGCAGCCGATTTCAAATAAATTATCACCGTTTACCAGCGATGAGTTCAGGTATGGGTTGTCTAAGACTTCTGGTAAATTTATTTACGTAAATTTCTTGTTTTCCTATTCCGGTTTCCTTGATATGCTTCCATGTCTGACTAGAGGATATAGCACTAGTTAACTTATGAGAAAAGTAGGTACGTTAAGTATTGCGGATGAGATTGTTTACTATACGTCTGTGCCTTGAAAATTAATTATATAACTGTTCCGTTCTATAACGCTTCCATCGATTATAAGCCCTATTTCTTTCTAATATTCCGTTTTAAATAGCCTTATTAAACCAGGGTTTGTCGTTTGATCGGATTATCTTACTTCAAACGTACAAACGTATTATAAAGGTACTTAATGTTCGACTGAAGCTGATGTACCTGTTAGTTTACGGATAACGTTGAATATATTCTATTCCAGTCACAATTATTTAACTCAATGTCTAATCCACTATAATTAATATGTCTAAAGTCCCTATAGGTAATAATCTCGTCATTTTTGTCAGGTAATAAGTTATAGCTTAAGAAAATGATGTCATGCTTTGAAAAATTGGGTACAGATATTTGGTCATATAAGAGAATTCTTTCTGCATTGCTTACAAAAACACATCCAGAAGTGTACTACTTGTTCCGCTATAATAGGTAGGGACTGTCGTGTTAACTAAACATAAGCCAATGGCTTGCATTTCTTCAGAGAGAGAATGTTCCTGTAACATATTACTGTTCAGATCACCCGTAATTATAACGTCCGCGTAAGATAGCGCTATATTGGATATTTGATTAATGATATCACTCGTGTCAATGTTTTTATGAGGTCTATATACGCAGCCAACTAGAGTCTTACCACTATTTGTATTTAAAAGTTCAAGGAATAAGTATTCGATCGGACTATCAAAGGGTTGCTTACACAGTATACGACATTTAATTTGTTTATTTACGTATATTGCTACTCCGCCAGCACGGCCTGGTCGATCTGAACGAAAAACATTAAAGCCTTAACAAGATATTTGCAATTCATTAAAATCAGATTCAAACCATGTTTCAGATACACAATTTGTCAATGCTTGAATTTGCCATAAGATATCTAAATTCATCTATTTTATTTACTAAACTTTGAGCGTTTTTATGGCAAACTTGCAGACCGACTTTCTGACTGCTAAGTATTCTTAGCATACTATGGCTATTTGCTCTGGAGCTCACTACATTGCTAAGCATTTAATTTGTTTATAAGTTTTTAAATAGTTCTGAAAAATACACACACAAACAAGGAATAGAGGAATATTTAGGTAGTGAACACTTACTAAGACTAACGTATTAAATTTTAAACATTCAATTAAATTTATGGATTTATTTATTATTCTACTTGCGAAAGCTCCGATCATCAGCATAGGTCATCTCAGTTGGAGACTTCTTTCTTGCTGGAAAGCTTTTGCATGCTCTCGACGCAAGTTACATCACCTCTCCCGCCCACTCGTACATGCACCAGTCCACGACGAGAGAATACTGCCGAAAGAAGCTTCTGTCTCTTCATCCGCATAGCCTCTTTGAATATTTCGTAGTTCTCCTTTGAGAGTTGTTCGTTAAGGTAGATCGGCGTAGGCGAGCCCATACCCAGCATATTTAGGCACAGTTGTTGTTTGTGGATTCGCCTGTACTCGCCAGCCGCCCGCTGCAGTCAGATTTTTTCCCGCAAGTGCTCAAACTTTATTATTATGGTCGGGTCAACCAGTGTTTGTAGGATTTCGCATTTTTACTCTGAATATGTCTTTCAGTTTCGGTGCCGGTGTAACACCCAGTGCAAAGGAGAGTGAATTAAAATTGTTTTAACGTCTCCCCTTCAGTGAACGGGACCCCGTGCAGCCGGAAATCACAAGCCACGGTTGCATTTTCTTGGTACGCTAACTTCGATTCCAGGCTATCTTTAGCTTATCATTGAACACGGAGACGATTCGCTCTTCAGCCTCACTGATCTTGGCTGTTATCAGCTGAGCGTGGTCTTCAAACCGCTGATTTATCAGTAAGAGAAGTTAAGGCTCTGGTACTTCCGATGGCCTTCCGGTCTTGATTTCACCAGAGGTGTTTGCACGCTGTCGTTTGGAAACAGGATCCATATCGAGGATTAAAAGAAAACATATTTGTTGGTGAACAGTGTAATTGAGTGTTTTATATTGTGGACTGATTTTGTTTGAGTTATTTTTGTATATGTATATCGTCAGAGTGACTCGCTTAAATGTGTGTGGTGTTTCCAAGCTTGGCTTGAATAAATTATGAATATACTTGTTATTTCAAAACGCACTGGTATTCTTTCACAAGTTCAGTCTAAAACATAACTTTATAAGGCTATAAACAGCAATTTCGTAGTTTAATCCAGACTGATTGGCACTCTCAATCTAAAATTTCAGGAGCTCTTGTTTTTACTTCTTTCTCCTTTCACCTTTCTTCTTCTGAATGATTAGAGTTCTCCTTATCGCTTATATAATGTCCAAACATGTCAACGGACACTTCATTTCATTTATTAGAAACTAGCACATATCTGCTAATATATACGCCTTAATCTAATGGTATACAATTAATATTTTACATTTATAACAAAATTATAGATACAACTCATTAAAGATATGTCCAATAGTCAGACAATCGGAAGACAAAAGGCGATACAATACATTATAATGAGTACAAAGAACGCGAAACGGATGATGACAATCAAAGTTTGTGCTGCATATTTCCAAAAAATCGGTCGAAATTGTCGTGACGTTCTGGCCGGAACACAAAACTGTATTCGGCTTAGCAGTGCAGCAGAATCAATTTGTCCCTAAATAAATTTGTATAGGAAAAGAACTCCGTTGCAAATTCTCCGATCCAGGAGTGACGGAATGTTTAAGAGTCGCAGTCCACGAATAGCCAACGCATGGCAAACAATAGAAACTGTTCCTGCACTCACTCTAGTAGAGCTTAATAAACCTGATATTGGGGAGACCATACACATGAACAATACTCAAGTATGGACCGGACTAGAGAAGAAAAAAAATGCTTGGTTACGTAGCTTTATTTACTGTTATGGTAATGTGCTCAGCAAAGTTTTGGTCGTGGCAAAATAATACTCCAAGGTCGGTAACCTTATAAATACGTTCCAACACGCTTGTTCCCAACAAGTAATTTGTAAGGAAAAAGTTTTTACGATAGAATGACATGAAATTGCATTTAGAATGGTTAAGGAACAACATGTTATCGTTACACCATGTGTAACGCATACAAAGCCATATATGGCTTCTCACTTTCAATAATTTTTTTATACCCGGTACCCAAAGGGTACAAGGGTATTATAAGTTAGTGCCAATCAAGAATGTATGTAACAGGCAGAAGGAGGCATCTCCGACCCCATAAAGTATATATATTCTTGATCAGCATCACCAGCCGAGTCGATTTATCCATGTCCGTCTGTCCGTCCGTCCGTGTGAAACAACAGATCTCAGAGACTATAAGAGCTAGAGTTACCAAATTTGGTGACAACATTGGAATCTGTTGCACGCAGATCAAGCTTGTTTTAAAACTTGGCCACGCCCACTTCCGCCTCCTAAAATCATAAAAAACTTATATAAGCTATAGTCCTAACTTTTGGCTCAAAGTAAATAGATAAAATAAATAAATAGGAATTTTCTGACGTTTTTTGAAAATTTGAGTAAAATCAGATGATAAACATCAAAGTTATTTAACAAAAAAATTTCTGTGATGGTTCTGAGCCACAAAGGCAGTAACGAAAAAAAGAGTTGCGTGCTTTCGGGCGCAGTATTAATTCGTAATGCAGCTGCGTACAGCTGCAGAATTTGTCTTTTTTGAACGTTGCTTAACATGTTTTTTAGCAACATTTGTCTGCATTTGTCAACATTTTGTTTTTTCGATATCCGTGTGCTATTTAATTTCACGCACAATACTTTGGGTACCGGGTATCTCACAGTTGGTCACACTCGACTGTAGCTTTCTCACTTGTTTTGCAATAAAATGGTTCATATACTAAACCGTTTGTTATCACTTATTCTCTTTCAACTATTTTCTGTTAGATGTCTATACTCAGATCTTCTTTGTGTTGCCTTATCTCAAGTTTTAATCAGTTTTGTGCTCGCGTCTCAAGCAGACGAACGAAAGTGAATTGTGGTGAAATTAAAATTAAAATTACTACACTAAAAATCAGTTTTATCACTGAAAAGTATTTTTTTTTCTAAGATAATATAAAGTTTTCGTTCATTAAAAATAGAATTTGACTATAGGTGAGCATCACATATACTATTCTATGGAAAAAACTGTGGACGCCATATATGGCTCTATATGCAGTAACGCGTGCATGTTTACATTCTATGTACATATGCATTATAAGCATATTAGCTTAACAATTGCACTTGTTTTCTTTTAGAAATGAATGCACAATTATTTTACGGTAGTTTGCAATAAGTAAACGAAATCGATGATCCGTTTCTAAGTGATGATGACAGCATAGCCGATTCCGAAGACGAAGTTCTTGAAAATAAAAAAATCCAAGAGGAAGATGTTTATATTTCGGAGACCGATGAGAGTAGTTCCGATGACATCTGTGAAAAGCCGTGCACTTCTAAAGCAAAGCCAAAGCCAGTGCCAAGAAAAAAGACAGAAGCACCGATATGGAAAGCTGGTCACTTACCACCGTATTTGAATGAGACCTTTCCATTTCAAGGAAATACCAATCTTTCAACTTGTATCAATGAACTGGAGACACCGGCAGACTTTTTAATTTTTTTTCAACGACGATCTGATGAATTTCTTGGTTGATCAGTCAAATCTATATGCACTCCAAGTTGATATAAATAAGCCCGCTGGTATTACTCGAAATGAAGTAGATCAATTTATAGGCATGGTCATATACATGTCGTTGGTACAATTACCATCTTCAAGACTCTATTGGAATTCGACTCTTGGTCAAGAAATTATACATGGCACAATGAGTTGCAACCGATGGGAAACTATAAAACGTTTTCTGCACTTTAACAATAATAACGATATGAAGTTGGCAGCGGAAGCCGGGTTTGACAAGGTATTCAAGATTCGAGCGGTGCTGGACAAAATCCGTAATCAATTACTGCTCGTACCTAAGGAAGAACATTTGGTGGTTGACGAGCAAATTATTCCCACGAAGTGCCGTCACCACTTAAAACAATATAATCCGGCAAAACCTCACAAATGGGGCTTCAAAAATTTTGTCTTGAGTCGAGTATCAGGTTTTAGCTACGACTTTGATATTTTTGCGGGAGCCCAAAGTGATACATATCCGGAGGGGGCGCCTAATTTGGGAGTAAGCGGAAATGTTGTATCTAGGCTATCGGCAACCGTACCAAAAGGAAAAAACTACAAATTATTTTTCAACAATTGGGTTAATAGTCCAAATCTTGAAGTCTACCTTATGAAAACTGGTATATTAGCTTTAGGTACGGTAAGAATTAATCGAGTACCCAATTCATAGATGCCAACTGAAAAAGAGTTGAAAAGCCAAGGACGTGGAAGCATGGTTGAAAAAGTAGCTATTATCGATGGAGTTCAGCTTGGCCTCGTCTCTTGGTTTGACAACAAAGTAGTCAACATTCTTTCTAGTTACGTGGGAAGCAATCCTGTTACAACAAAAAAACGATTCAGTAAGAAAGACAAAAAGTATGTAGAAATCCACTCTCTTAAGGCAGTTGATGTTTACAATAATTATATGGGTGGCGTTGGCTTAATGGATTCTTTACTTGGACTTTATAGAATTCAATTGCGCTCAAGAAAATGGTATAAGAAAATATTTGTTCACATGATTGATATGTGCGTAGTGAATTCATGGATTCTATGGCGTCGTAAGTCAGATCAATATATGCCACTCTTCGATTTCAAGCTTCTAATAGCTGAGCACCTGTGCAAGGCAGGAAAAGTAAAGAAGCGCGGACGACCTGCGATGACTCCAATCTCATCCCCGTGTACAAGTAGGGAAGGTACTCCTACTACCAGCAAAGGACGAAAGCACCAGGAAATTCCATTGAATTCTGTTCGGGAGGACCATATTGGGCATTTTCCCACCTGGAAAAAGCAAAGGCAACTCTGCAAAAACGATTGTTCTTTCCGCTCATGCAATGTATTTCTAAGCTACAACGACAAAAGAAACTGTTTTACATATATGGCAAACTCTGGAATCTGGAATCTCTGGACTCTGGAATGCATACAAAGCCATATATGGCCCATATCCCCCACCCTGAAGCCTTTTCCTGAAGCCGTAAGGCCAAGCGCAAACTAGCAGCTGAGACGAGATAAGATTTTTCGGTCGCGCACACCGACAGCTTAAGCTGAAGCTGATGCTGATTACACATACAATTAAATAAACACCGAAAATCGACTAATTTGGATGATCGTTCTTACGGCAGCTATAGTGATCCAATTTGGATGAATTTTAAATGTATAGCTATATTTAAAATAAAAGACCATTTACTTAGTTTTAATCCGATATCTCAAAAAATAAAGAAATCGGCCCATTCGGCCCGATCGTTCCTATGAAAGCTATATAATATAGTGAACCGATCTGAATCGTTCAGACTTATAGGCTACCTGGAATAGAAATAAGACTATCTGCTAAGTTTTATTAAGATAGCTCTAAAACTTTTTGCCTTCTACTTCGTAATACAATAAAATCAGCTTGTCAGCTTGCTGATGAATCAAACTGGTTTGATCGATCAAGCAGTGCTGAACTCAACATAAAGCTGATCAGCTCAGCTAAGTATTTAGTGTGTGCACTTTCAGACAGTGTTTGTTTTTTCGAGCTTAATAAGCTTAGCAATAAGTTCTCTTTTTCAGCCGCTAGTGTGCGCTTGGCCTAAGTGCGACAAGGAGCTCTTTAGATTTAAATACAGTTTCACATCATCCGCGTACATAAGCACCTGTGAATTGTGAATAATGTTTGGCAGGCCGTTTATGAACAGACCGAACAGAACAGGTCCAAGGCGACTGCCTTGGGAAACGCCTGATGTAACAAAGGAAACATTCTACGAAACTCGTCGCAATTAATATTCATATATAATAACGTAATTAGTTAGTAAAATAACGTTGATGTTAACATAATGAATAAAATAAAAGAAAGCGCGCAATTCTAAAAAATACGCGCCAGCCCTGAAATAGGGCACTTAAGCAACGCCACTCTGGCAATGCTAACGGACGGCACACTCTTCAAAAAGGCAAAGCAGCATTAGCTGACTCCAATAGCGAGCCTCCCGCCATCTGGCCAACTCGAATCGAATTTTGATGAAAAAACAAACCGGTGATGTCGGCCTATGCAGAGCTGCACTCAGCCAGATGCCGGGCACTTCTTGCGAGCAGAGCAACCGACCACATCTGGGTAAGTCCTCAAGTAGATAGAAAATACAAACTAACCAAATAGTAATAGAAGAGCACGGTTCTCGAATCGACTAGACCTAACAGTAACATTAGCACAGTTCTCGATCCCGAATGCTCGGGTAGCAGAGCACATTTTGTTTGGTTCTAGATGGGAATGGGGAATGACACTAAGCTTCGAGCGAGCTTCGGGAAAATTATAGAAAGGTGATGATTTAAAGACAAAAATAAAAGATTAAGGTACTGGAGTATTCCAAGATAAGCGAAAAGACGCTAAAACAGAAAAATAAATAGTTTTCGACTTCCAACATTAGTGATATGATAAAAACAAGTGCATAATTAGTTTACAAAAATAAGTGCCACGCGAAATAGCTCAATGAGCGACGAACAAAAGATAGAGCGTAGAAGCTCTGTTAGCCCGTTAGACGGTTATTTCTTTTATCTCTCAACGCGCGACAGCAACGAAAAGTCTATAAAGAGAAACAGTCTACTGGTGGTCGATACTCGAAAAGAACCGTATTGCTCACCCGCTCTACTCACTCCTACTTTTACGTCATGAAGTTCTTGGTGTAAAACCGCCTCATCATTGAATTCGACGCATGGCGCACTAACACCAAGCAGTGGTAAAATTTCGGCAACTGCAGCATAAACAATAGCAACAACTACAGTAATGACTGCAAAAGCAAAAAACAACTAGAGCAACGGCCAATACCGCGGAAGCGACCTCGATGTTATCAACTGCAGTGCCAAATACAATGGCAGCAAAAACTGCAAGCTCCAAAGCCTATATCGGCAATATCCAACAAGCGGCCCCGGCCATACAGACCGGCATGGATCTCTACACCCAAATAAAGCGTAAACTTAGCCCGCAGAACAACGCGGTCGGTAATAAGCCAAAGATAAACCGTGTCCAAAGAGACAACGATCAACCCGGGAGATCTAACAACAACAGATTTCACCTTTTAGCGGATGACCAATGGGAACTGGGTCAAGAAAAACAAAAGAAACCAAAGCCCCCATAAATTTACATCAGGGAGAAAAGCTCGAACGCCCTGGTCAACAAAATTGTTGCGCTGGTCGGGGATGGAAATTTTCATGTTGTTATAAATAAAAATAAATAAAACAAAACCCCAAACCAAATCTGAAGAACATTTCCGAGCTGTGTCCAAATACCTGGATGAGTATAAAAACAATTATTAAACGTTCCAACTGAAAAGCAGCAAGGGCTTGGAAGTAGTACTAAAAGGAATCGAGCCCGACGTATCCCCCAACGAGAATGGAAATGGAAAGAAAATGGTTGTTCTGTAAAGAACGTTAGCAACATCATACAAGATACATCATACATGTTCGGTAAACCGAAATTTGTATACCCTTGCAGGCTGCAATTGGATTACTGAAAATCGATTAATTTTGGTTACAGTTAAAAAAATATCTTAGTTTGTAAACATTTTACATCTTACATACATAATTTTACATTTTACATATAGAATTTTACATTTTACATGTAGAATTTTACATTTATATTTAAATCGACCGATCGTTTCTATGGCAGCTATATGATATAGTTGTCTGATCTTAATGAAATTAAAACCGTAATTCTATAACCGTAAAAAAAGCTATATCTTGAAATTTATTCATCTATTTTCAAAACTTTTTTTTCCAAAAAGCAAGAAAATGAAAGGACGGCTGCGCTGCTGATTTAACTTATTTTTGCTTCCGTAGCGACATCAGCAGTATAAGCAAAAGCAGAAAACTTAGCTGGCGACTGCTTTTCTGCTTAGACTTAATTTATTATCGAAAACAAAAGCAGCAACGAAACTGACGACTGTGCTGCTGCTTTGACTTAATTATTGTTCGAAAGCAAAAGCAACAGCAGAAGCAGAATATTGAAATCAACGACTTCGGCGACAATTTTTTTTTAATTTTTGAGATTTTGGTGTGCTTATTTTTATTGATAATTAAAAAAAAAAGTTTGATAAATAAAAAAAAAAATAAATATATATTGTTTTTTTTGTAATTTTTTGTTTTGTTCCAGCAGGCGTACGTTTATCAGGGGTTTTACACCAGGGCTGCCCGAAATACAACTTCTGTAACCGTGACTTTTTTCGTTTTTTGCCTAGAGGTTTATATGTGCTGCAGACAGAAGCAGAAAGACTCTATTGAATTCGATTAAGAAATATTCAAAGAATTTTTTACAAAAATATGGCAAATGTATAAAAACGTAAAAATTTTTATTATTTTCCATCAAGGTTGAAAAATAGTGAAAATATGGACAGTTAGTAAAAAATTATTTAGCTGAAGAAACAAGAAGCAAACAGTAAAATGTTTTCTTTATTTTATACCTATTAAGTACATTAATAAATAAAAATAAAAAAGAGGATCCATTACCTAGTTTTCTTAAAATTCGACCTGAAAGTTGCTCAAATTTACTAAAAATGTTTTGTTTTGTTGAAAATGGAAAATTGGTCATCTTTGATACGGTATATCTTTAAAAGAAAAATCTTAGGCTATTAACTTTTTGTATTTATAATCTTTGAACAATTACCTATAAGATTTGTGTATTCAAAACATCGAACGCAAAAATAAAATTTTTGATTTTTGCAACGCCGTGCAACGTCTTCCCAAAAACTTTTCAATGTTTGCTTTTGCTGTAACTTCAAATTTTTTAGAAGCAGAAGCAAAAGCGCAGTTAATGAAACTTACGGAAAACACTGAAATACAACTTCCAAATAAGATGTTACGCCTTCTACCGCACAGATCATCCAGATGGTAAAGCCCACGGCGGAACCGGCGTCCTAATTACAGAACGCGTCAAGCACCACTTTCCCCAAAGGTACTCAACTAATTACTTGCAGGCTACGTCCAGAAATTAACGATCATCCCCACAGGCTAGTCGCACAAAACTAACAGGCTTAAATATAAAAAATATGTGAGTTCCCACATTGAACTAATCCCGCAGCTCAATATCGAAGCCGATATCGACTGCTCTACTGGTGCTTTTGAAGACCTTCCCACTGCAGCAGCCACTATTTTAATACCACAAGGGAAGGACATACAATCCAACAAATTCAAAACTAATCAAAAAATTGAACAGCTTGTCCTGGAAAAGAGGCGTGTGAGACGCTCTTGGCAAAACAAAAGTTTCGCATTTTCAAAACAACGTATTAAGGTGGGTACATGTATGTCCCGAAATTTTTTTACCAAAACTGTTCTTTGCTGTAATAAATAGTTTATCATCTGGAGAACATGCTGAAAATTGAATTCGAATTCCACCTATAAGTGCCTCAAAGCTTGTAAGCGCGGAACTAAGGCTATCTTCCAGCCACATCGGAAACTTTAGACTGCCTTTATTTCACTTCTCATTTTTGCGTTTTTTGCTGTGTATCATTTCGGAGTTAATAAAATTGTATTTTCTTCAGAAGTAAATGCTCTTCTATTTATAATATTAGTTTCTATATAAGTCTTTTTAAACAAGTGGGAAAGCTACAGTCGAGTGTGACCGACTGTAAGATACCCGGTACCCAAAGCATTGTGGGTGAAATTAAACAGCACATGAACATGGAAAAAATAACATTTTATGACAAATGAAGACAAATATTGCTAGAAACATGTTGAGCAACACTCAAAAGAGACTAATGTTGCTAGGAACATGTTGGGCAACTCTCAAAAGCGACAAATGTTGCAGAACACGTCCACGATTGCCTACTTATTACGCCTATCTATTTACTTTACGCCGAAAATCACGCCTATACCTAATATACCGTTTTTTATAATTTTCGGGGGCGGAAGTGGGAGTGGCCAAATTTCAAAACAAACTTGATCTGCGTGCAACAGATTCCAATGTTGTCACCAAATTTGGTAACTCTAGCTGTTATAGTCTCTGAGATCTGTTGTTTCACACGGACGGACAGACGGACAGACGGACATGGCTAGATCGACTCGGATAGTGACGCTGATCAAGAATATATATACTTTATAGGGTCGGAGGTTTCTCCTTCTGCTCGGTTGGCACTAACTTATAATACCCTTGTACCCTATGGGTAACGGGTATAAAAAGTATTATTATTATTTTTTTCTTAGGGGGGTGGAAAGTGAAATTTTTTTCTGGAAAATAAAATTTTTTTGAATTATCGAAGTTTGAATTGACGTTCAAATAGGTGATGCACATATAATGAACATATATAATTTTAGTTTATTGGTTTCCGACACGAATTACGAGCTCTATCGTGTCCATAACCGGGAAGCTTAAACCTCGAGGCGCTGTGGCAAATGTTCAATAAGTCCGCCATTTTGTAAAAAATTTTAACAAACAAAATTTTTTGTAACTTCTTCAATACTACTTTTAAATCAAGGGTCGGCACCCAGACACACACAGTTTTTTAGTGCGTATGCGAAGCGATTTCCATAAGCTTTCGATCGAGTCTGGCTAAATGGCCTCATGCATAAAATCAAAACACACTTGCCTACATACACTCATAAGCTACTTGACTCGTATCTTTACAACAGAGTCTTTGCAGTAAGGTGCAACGCAAAAACATCTGACGACTACACAATCGAAGCTGAAGTTCCACAAGAAAGTGCACTTGGGCCTACTCTGTTTGTCCTTTGTACAGCGGATATCCCTACGAACGAGCGGCTAACAACATCTACGTTCGCTGACGACACTGCGATCCTAAGCCGCTCAAGGTGCCCAACCCGAGCAACAACACAGCTAGCAAATCACCTCATGGTAGGTGAGAAGTGGCTTTTTGACTGGCGTGTTAAGATTAATGAACAAAAATGTAAACACATACCTTTTACTCTCAACAGGCAAACATGCTCTCCAATTTTCTTGAATAGTACCCAGATTCCCCAAGTCTACAAAGTAACGTATCTCGGCGTCTACCTCGACAGACGACTAACCTGGCGAAGACACATCGAATGCAAGAAACTCCATCTAAAGCTAAAAGTCAGCAGCCTCCACTGGATTTTAAACGCCCGATCGCCACTGCGTCTGGACTACAAGGTCCTGCTCTATAACTCCACTCTCAAGCCTATCTGGACATATGGCTCCCAGTTGTGGGGGAATGCGAGCAGCAGCAAAATAGACATAATTCAGCGCGAACAATAGAAAATCCTGAGAACTATCACTGGGGCACCATTCGCAACCTAAACATCCACAGGGATCTCGGCATTCTTGCAGTAAAAGTTGAAATAAACAAACAAAAGGCGACCTACAATAAAAAACTCACTGTGCACCCAAATCATCTGGCAAGAGGCTTGACTCGGTTTTCCAGCAGAACCCGCCTGCATCGAAACGACCATCCAACCCAGCAATAATTATCAGGGACATTTAACTCTGTGCCAGTCATATGACTGTTAGTTAGGTTATTACGTTATTAGGTTATAAGATTTGATACACATATTGTCAGTCTCATAAAGGAGAATTTCAATAAAAAACACCCAAGTATAAAAAAAAAAAAAAAACGTTGCAAATCACAGTCCTTTCGTAGGTCTTTTTAGTTTTGGGAACAAGAAAATATCAAAGTTATTAAACAATAAAGTTTCTGAGAGAGAGAGAGAGAGAGTGAGAGCGCGCACGTGCGTGTTGCTCAACGTGTTTCTAGCAACATTTGTCTTTGTTGGGTGTTGCTCAACATGTTCCTTGCAAGATTTGTCACATTTGACAGTTGCCCAACATGTTTCTAGCAACTTTTGTCTCTTTTGAGTGTTGCTCAACATGTTTCTAGCAATATTTGCCTTCATTTTTGTTTTTTCCATTTTCATGTGCTCTTTAATTTCACCCGCAATGCTTTGGGTACCTGGCATCTCACAGTCGGTCACACTCGACTGTAGCTTTCCCACTAGTTTTATGAAAATCTTGTGTTTAATTTTGATATAATCTTGTCTTTTTTTACAAATGAGCTTAAATTAAAATATATTCGGAAAGGCATACGGAACACCTTGGACGGTTTGGATATGTTTTTCTCTTAACATGTGAGCTCTTTTCGTTTCTTCGAGTATAAATGGAAATATATGATATATTGATGGTTAGCGACTGGGAGTTGGGGGTGGAGAGGGAGAGATTCGGTCTCGAAGGTGTGTTTGTTGAAGGCACTTTTGGACGGCGTCGATAGCGGAGGAGCTGGCTTGTTGAGGGTTACTTAGGCTACGTATCCAAGTGGATTGGAATGCATTGAAGCAGCCAGCGGCTAGCGGCAGTCCTATATGTAGCCCTGCAGGCTACGCGAATGACTGTGGTGATGACGCGGCGGCTGATAGCCCGGCTCCTGCATTTCAATTTGCATGACCAGGTTCTTTTCCTCGATGTATCTCAAACTTTCGATCGAGTCTGGCTAAATGGCCTCATGCATAAAATCAAAACACACTTGCATACACTCATAAGCTACTTGAGTCGTATCTTTACAACAGAGTCTATGCAGTAAGGTGCAACGCAACAACATCTGAAGACTACACAATCGAAGCTGAAGTTCCACAAGAAAGTGCACTTGGGCCTTCTCTGTTTGTCCTTTGTACAGCGGATATCCCTACGAACGAGCGGCTAACAACATCCACGTTCGCTGACGACACTGCGATCCTAAGCCGCTCAAGGTGCCCAACCCGAGCAACAACACAGCTAGCAAATCACCTCATGGTAGGTGAGAAGTGGCTTTTTGACTGGCGTATTAAGATTAATGAACAAAAATGTAAACACATAACTTTTACTCTCAACAGGCAAACATGCTCTCCAATTTTCTTGGATAGTACCCAGATTCCCCAAGTCTACAAAGTAACGTATCTCGGCGTCTACCTCGACAGACGACTAACCTGGCGAAGACACATCGAATGCAAGAAACTCCATCTAAAGCTAAGAGTCAGCAGCCTCCACTGGATTTTAAACGCCCGATCGCCACTGCGTCTGGACTACAAGGTCCTGCTCTACAACTCCACTCTTAAACAATCAAGGAAAAAGCATTGGTCGCGAGGTAATTGAAAGAGTTTAGCCAATGGACTTGCCAGGGCGCTGTAGACCTGATCGGGACCAGCAGAGAATGACGATTTGATGTTCATTAGACACTAATAAACGTCATCTGCATGAATTAAAGGCATGGAAATTGAATTTGAGTGAGCGAACACTTATAGGTGGAAAAATGATAATTATGAGAGGAGTAGTATGAACTAGCAAATAAATTAAAATTGTCTAGATCGTTAGATCCTTGAATATTATTATAATGATGAGATGAAGGAAACGGAGAAGATTTGCGTTTTGAATTTACAAAAGCGAAGAATTGTTCAGGGTTTTCAAAAAACTATATTTTTCAACGGCTCAAGTAGTTTGTATAACATGTGCTGTTATAAATCAAAAATTCAGATACTGGAATGGTATAGTTGAAGTCCGGATCTTTGATATTTTTGGTACAACCTAGATTTGGTCTTGATGATATTAGACAACCTGCGCGAAAACCATTGTGGATTCATTAGAGGGTTCCGCGACAGGAAACGACGGAACATGCGCATTAATTGCTGATGGTAGCAAGTCGTAAAACCTCCTCAAAATGATTGTAGGTCACTCTTCGGAGTCCATAAAAGTCCAGTCTGTTTGTTACCAGTCATTTCAGTAAACGCACCTCTTCGAAAGCAGTGAAAAGTTCTGTTATGTGGCACTGAATTAAGTTGAACCAGTGATACCATGAACAAAGTCATGAGGCGTACTAAGAACGGAAGCACTACTATTGTCAATGGATGACAGCCATGAAAGAGCAGGAAAATTGAAGAACATATCTCTTGGATACATGATAAATGTTGCATGTATACATTTATATCGGATCTAGCGGGTATATATAAACACATATAAATTAAATTATTGGATCATTATTATTTAGTAAAATAATGAAATTCGACAAAACACTGTTTTTTACGGATAGGAGAGCGATTGGAATGCTCATATCGATAAATGACATAATTGTTACAGAGAATTTTATTGTCCGATACTGTTGTATTAAGCTAGGTCATTGTAAAGGCAATAACGGCGTCAAGGGATAACGGCATTACTAGGAGTAGCCATAGCAGCATTCGGAACCAAGGTAGTCTGCGACGAAGCCCAAACCGAACAAGGTGTAAGCGATTCATTAGGTTCAGGTCGCGAGAGAGCGGAAGGCGGAACCCGTTGAGGGAGAACGTAGGCAACGAGTTTGCAGTAGGTGTTATATTGAAGTTAATACAGGACGCACTACGTAGTATTTTTCTCTTGAGCGACTTACCTAAAAGTTTGAGGCCAACAAACTGAGACTCGATGGCTAGGAATTTTTCGGGCTACGAAATTCTTCCATACATCAACGAAACCATTTCGGAACTACCGCATAAATGACCGCATTTCGTTTTCGATCTTGCATCAAGCAATGCAAATTCATTAACCCAATTTTTTTTAGCTTTTAAATCTGTGAGGCGACAATGTGGTCCAGCCCCGCCACATTATAAATGTGCGCAATTTCCACAGAGCCCGTATACGAGATAGGAGTCGCTCGTAATGGCTTCTCAAAATTCACATTTCTTGGCATTGCAAACGACTGACGTAATTGGTATCAGTGTAATCATATGCGCACAGAAATAGGATAGCAAACAAAGTTGCCTGAGCACCAGAAGAGTTAAACGCAGTGGCCAGTCCAGGAGAGATTAGTAGAAGGTCGTGGACCAGCAGAGACGAAACAGAGACAAGATAAGAGCTTTGCAAATGTGATGAAACGAAATTTGTCACGCAGTCCAGCGAAGAAGCGTAGAGAGCGGCAAGTGCAGTCAATCAGTGAGATGAAGAGAGCGTCGTTAAGAGCAGCACGGGAAGTGAATGTAGTCGTAGCTTAACTCGATGTAACGGATGTTTGGAAAGATGTCCAGCGGAGACGAAGAGAGGCCAAGAGAGCACCGCAGTTGCAGTTGTTTAAGCTGAGCTGAGCAAAGCTACGCAAATAAATTTGCAAATTAAAAATGCCTAGAACTACTGTTATAAAGTTAATACTGATGCCGGTTAAAAACTGTATACTAGTTAATATACTTAACAATTAAATACTTTCAGAACTGTTAGAATCAAAGAATATGTTGAAGAGCAAACGCGTCTGATTAGCGCAACAGTTCGTACTGTTCGTGTTTTAAGTATGAAGAAAATAGCGTTATTTACACTTTATTGAAAAACATTTAAGGTATTTAAAAAACAAGTAGGAAAGCTACAGTCGAGTGTGACCGACTGTGAGACACCCGATACCTAAAGCATTGTGGGTGAAATTAAGTAGCATATGGACATGGAAAAATGAAAATGTTGACAAATGCAGTTAAATTTAGCTAGAAACATGTTGAGCAACACCTAAGAAAGACTAATGTTGCTAGGAACATGCTGAGCAACACGCACGTGAGCTCTCATCGTTTAATAACTTCCTTGTTTATAACGTTTTTTTATGATTTTAGGAGGCGGAAGTGGGCGTGGCCAAGTTTTAAAACAAGCTTGATCTGCGTGCAACAGATTTCAATGTTGTCACCAAATTTGGTAACTCTAGCTCTTATAGTCTCTAAGATCTGTTGTTTCACACGGACGGACAGACGGACAGACGGACATGGCTAGATCGACTCGGATAGTGACGCTGATCAAGAATATATATACTTTATAGGGTCGGAGATTTCTCCTTCTGCCTGTTACATACATTCTCGGTTGGCACTAACTTATAATACCCTTGTACCCTATGGGTACCGGGTATAAAAACACGCGTTGGTCCGTTTTTTTGGCAGCCAGGTCAACGACCGAGGGGGCTCGCGGGCCAGAGACGGGCGCGGGGCTGCAGAGGCGGTTGGCACTAACTTATAATACCCTTGTACCCTATGGGTACCGGGTATAATAAATATTTAATACTAATATTTAAAACTAAAACTAAATTCTTTGTTTATTTTCCATATTGTTGTCGTTTTTAATATTATACAAAATCGCATTACTAGCAGATTAAGATCCGCTACTAGCTTTTCTAGAAATTAACTGAGATATATTTATTGCGCTGGCTGGGCCTTTATCTTTAGAGTATTTAAGAAGAAGTCAAAAACAAATGACTTTATCTATTTCAATAAAGGAAATCTAATATATATAATAAAAGTGGGTTTTCTAAGATTTTTCTTGTAATCTGGCAATGATACATCGCAGAGAATGGTCATTTTGCATAGTCAGTGAGACAATTTATTTTTCCGTTTCGATAGAAACCAAATTTTATTTGACATGACATAACAGTGTTACTGTTTGTATTAAAAATCGTCAAAAAAAACAAAAAATTCTAGCCAAAATAATGCATTATGGAACAAAAAAGTAAATTGTCTCCTAGTGTGCTTTAAGTTCGCCGTGTTCGCCGCACAATAATTTAATGCTAGAAATTGCATGTGTCACTTCAGCCTAACCAAATATCAGCTGATAGTGCTTTGGAATTTTGTTGGAAAATAATTTAAAAAAAATCTTATATTATGTATGTAAGCGGAGTTTTTAACTCAGCTCGATTTTATTATTATGTACGTTTTAGAATAAGTATTAATGGTTAACACTTGAAAGATTACAAGATATTTAGTTTTCGGCTTTTTTCCGCGTCGTTTTTCTGCTGGTGATGCTGCTGTCGTCTCTCTGCCGAATGTCGCTCTGCTGTTACTTCTCTGTTGCTCTCCTGTCTCTCTGCTGTTGTTTCTGTCTACTTCTGCCGATCCTCTGCTGTTATCCTGCTCGTATTCTGCTGCTGTACTGCTGATTCTCTGCTGTTTTTCTGCTGTGTTTCTGCTGTTGTTCTGCTGGTGTTTCTGCTGTTGTTCTGCTGTTCTGCTTTTCTGCTGTTACTCTTCTTTTCTTCTGCTGTTACTGCTGTTAATATTCTCTACTTCTCCTACACAGTCTTACATTCGGCCATTCCTGACTAATCATCTGTCCCAGATGACCAAGCGTCCTCATTGTCCTTTACGTAACGCCACAACTTCATATGATCACAGCTGGTGGAGGTGTTTGATGGACCTTCCACATCCGCTGCCTTACGAACATCGTATCTGCCACTTCTCTTTACTCTTGAAATCTCATACGGTCCCAAATATTCTCCAGCCAGCTTTTTCCCTGCAACAAACTGGGTCCGACGTATCGCGACCAAGTCTCCAACTTGATAATTTACTTCTGGCTTCCGCTTTAGGTCAAAATGCTTCTTGTATGACTCCTGGGCACGTTGAATTTCGATCTTTGCATCCGCTCTCAGTTGCTGCCATTGCTCGTCAAAGTTTGCATACATCTCCTCTTCTAGTAGCTGTATAATACGATCTGTTAGTCTATTGTTCATCTTCACGCCAAACATTAGCTCAAAAGGTGACTTTTTAGTTGAAGCATGTACGTGGGAATTAACAGCCCTCTGCACCTCCGGTACTGCCTTGAACCACTTGGCTGGATCATCTGCCGAAATCTTTGAAATGATCGATAAGATCGTCCGATTCACTCTCTCGATCTGACCATTTCCACGAGGAACTCCAGTTGTGCTCCACACGTGCTCGATACCATTTTCCTTCATGTGCTCTGCAAACAAGTTGGCTGTGAATGCGGAGCCTCTGTCTGAAACCATCCGCACAGGGTTGCCGAAACTTTCTGACCAAATCTCGATCTTCTTCAGCGTTTCCTCGCAGCTTGTAGTCTTTGTAGGGAAAAGCCATATAAACTTTGTGAATGAATCTACCATCGCAAATACGTACTTGTATTGTTTCCCAGTGGCATCCATGGGGCCCAGATGATCAACGTGCAGCGTATGAAGAGGCTGATCACCTTTATCGATGCAGCTTAAAAATCCTTCTTTCTTGCCAAGCTTCTTATTGAAAATTATGCATCTTACACAGTTGTTCACAACCTGCTGCACTTTTTGCTCTAAGTGAGGAATCCAATAGTATTGTTAAACCGCATGTATAGTTTTTTGTAGCGCAAAATGACCTGCACTGTGGGCGTCAACAATAACTTCTTTTTCCATGGCTTTCGGGATTACGAGGAGGTCATTGCCATTCATCTCCTTATAGACAAGTCCAGCTTTCATTTTGTACCCCTCATATGGACGGCTGGCGAGAATTTCCATAATTGCCCTAAGCATCTCGTCTTTTCCTTGAACGTTTTTGATTCGAGCTGTGATCTCCAAGGACACGAGCATAACACGATTGGGATAGCGATTAAGGCAGTCAACATGCTTTAATCGTTCTCCTGGACGATGCTCTACCGCAAATTCGAAGTCCTGCAGATAAATAATCCACTGCGTGACTGCTCTTGGCACATCCGCCTTCTGTAGAGTTTGCTTGAACGCCGAGCAGTCTGTGATCAACTTAAACGGCGATCCCAGCAGATAGTGCCAAAACTTACTTAGGTACACGGCTTTTGCTTCCAGAATGTAACTGTGCTGGCGAGACTCAGCTTCTGTCGTCTTCTTGCTCCAGTACTGGATCGGGTGGAGTCTGTCCTCGAACCAATGCATTGATACCGCTGCAAATCCGTCTTTAGATGCATCAGTGTGTAACTCAGTTTTGGCCCCTCTGATATACAATTTTAAAACGGGCTCCATCGTTAACGCATCCTTCAAACTCTGAAATGCATTCAGCTGAGGCTCAGCCATTTCAAACCGAACATCTTTTCGCAGCAGGTCAGTCAACGGGCGTGCAATCTGCGAGTAATTCAGCACGAGTTTTCTAAAAAATCCAGTCAGCCCCAAAAAAGCTTGAACTGCTCTGACGTTCTTCGGAACCGAAAACTTGCTGACCGCTGCAGTCTTTTCTTGTCCAGGCCACATGTTTCCGTCTTCAATGTTGTGACCCAAGAAGTAAATTTTCTTCTGCAGGAAGTGACATTTTCGCCACTTGATCTTCAGGCCAAACGCTCCTGCTCTTTCGAAAACAAGTGTCGTTTTTTGTAAACATTGCTCTGCAGTTTCGGCGTGAATTATTATATCTTCCATGTATAAATCGAGGATATCCTTGTTCATCAGCTGCTGAAATACGTGGTTTACGTAGCGAATAAAAACAGCTGGCAAGTTGCGAAATCCAAATGGGGTTCTATTGAATTCGTACAATCCGGATTTGGTGATGAATGCTGTAAATTTCTTGCTGTCTTCCTCAATTGCAACGTGGAAGAAACCATTCTCCAAGTTCATCACGCTTAAATACTTAGATTTTTGCAGCTTTCGAGCACGTCGTCAATTACAGGGACGGGAAAGCAGTCTCTCAACACCATCGAGTTCAGCTTTCGAAAATCTACACAAACACGGCGTGTGCCGTCCTTTTGGTTTACCAGCACCAGACGGCTAGCAGCTAACCATTCGTCGATCTGCTGTTCAACATCCTTCTCTTCGGCAATTGCGAATCGACTCGGCGACTGACGAAAAGGGATGATCTCGCCGTCCGGAAATATTCGCAGCTTGACAGGAACCTCTGCTCCAGAATCCACCGCCTTGTAGTTCTTGATCAGCATTGATACTTCCTTAGCGTACTGGGAAGGCACATCGATCATTTGTATTAATAATATTATAAATACTCATCTGATTTGGTTCCTCACAAGTTTTCTGCCCCAGCGGGGAAGAAAACTTGTATCCCTCTGCCGACAACGAAAAGTTGAACTTCGAAATGAAATCGAATCCAAGCAGCGCGTCATACTCGATGTCTTCATCCTCTACCACAACGAACTTGTGTGGGGTCATCTCCCCATCTACTGCAACCTCTGCCACAAAGGAACCAGCTGGGCACGTGATCTTCTTTCCCAGTCCACGAAGCTTTGAAGCACATCTCTCCAGGGTGACATTGGGAATTTTGTTGAAGACAAACTTTCTCAATATGGATACATCGGCTCCTGTATCCACTAGGCACTCCACTTCGACGTCGTTGATGGAGACCTTCTTCATGCGGCTTGCACTGCGCACAACTTGAACGCCAGAAGCAGACCCAGGACAGTCCCTAGACATGTGTCCCTCCTTGTTGCAATTGAAGCATTTCGTGGCCGCTCTGCAATCCTTGCGAAAATGATCAGCGTCGACGATGTAGCGGATTACAGAACGTGCATCTATGCTGCCAAGTGCAGCAATTTTCCTCATCTGCAGAAGGTACTCGTGAAACGATTCCTGTTTACGTTTCTTGCGATCATGGAGCTGCTCATGAACATCGGCGCTACACACATATTGACGACTGAATTCTGTCTGCATCAACATGCGCATCTCTGTGTATTGGTGTACGAATGTAGAATCCAAAAACAACTTCGCTGTGTTCGTCATTTTGGCACGCGCCTGTACATACATCTGCTTTATGTTTAGGCCGTATGCCGCAGCATTCCGCTCGAAATTGTCAAACCAATTCTTGACCGGCATAGATTCACCGTCAAACTCCGGAATGATTTTCGCGAAGCTTTCCGCCGTAATTGAGCAACCACTATTTTGCTCATCTGCTCCCATCTTCCTCGCTAAGAGGTGGACAAGATCCTTCAGCGTTTTAGTATTCTCGTCGATCGCAAAGCTTTCAATTGCCCCAGCTGCGGCATGCTGTCCTCCACTTGATTCGACCCGATTCTGCACGTTTCGTTTCGTTTCAGTCACATTTTCTTCACCTCGTGCTTCGACAAGATTCTGCACGCTTTCCGTCTCACTCATTTTGCGATTTTTCTCTGCTGCGGCGACTGATCTAGTGTAGTACTGCTGTTTCCCTTTCGCAATCGGTATTCTAGAGGGTTCCTGCTTTATTGCCTTCTCACACATCTGCTGTTTCCCTTTCGTGATCCACTCTCTGCTTCTTGTTTTTTTTTTGAGACTTTTCGGGACGGCGTCACTTTTCACTTGTAATTTCCAGGCTAGGACGAGCCCCCAAGTATAAGCGGAGTTTTTAACTCAGCTCGATTTTATTATTATGTACGTTTTAGAATAAGTATTAATGGTTAACACTTGAAAGATTACAAGATATTTAGATTTCGGCTTTTTTCCGCGTCGTTTTTCTGCTGGTGATGCTGCTGTCGTCTCTCTGCCGAATGTCGCTCTGCTGTTACTTCTCTGTTGCTCTCCTGTCTCTCTGCTGTTGTTTCTGTCTACTTCTGCCGATCCTCTGCTGTTATCCTGCTCGTATTCTGCTGCTGTACTGCTGATTCTCTGCTGTTTTTCTGCTGTTTTTCTGCTGTTGTTCTGCTGTTGTTCTGCTGGTGTTTCTGCTGTTGTTCTGCTGTTCTGCTTTTCTGCTGTTACTCTTCTTTTCTTCTGCTGTTACTGCTGTTAATATTCTCTACTTCTCCTACACAGTCTTACATGTATATTTAAAATTCTCATGTCACGCTGTTAGTCATTATACTCCTCCGAAATGGCTCGACCGATTTTAGTGAAATTTTGTGTACATATCCGTTAGGCCTGAGAAACGGACAATATCTATTTTTCATCCCCCTAAATCTGTTCACCAATAATCTTTATACCCTTGCAGAGGGTATTAAAATTTTGCCATGATATTTGCAACGCAGTGAATGAGGCATCTCCGACCCCATAAAGTATATATATTCTTGATCTGTCTCTCTGTCGGTTTCTACGCGAACTAGTCTTTCAGTTTTTGAGCTATCGGGCTGAAATTTTCAGCATAGTCTTATTTCTATAGCACGCAGTATATATATCGGTACTGCCGCAATCGAACCACTATATCCTATAGCTGCCATAGGAATGATGGCGAGATTAATGTAAAAAAAATGTTAACTTCTCTGTTTTTCAACGAATTTTTATAAATTTCGAGATATAGCTGTTTCTTATAGTTCTAGAATTACGGTTTTAGTTTTATTAAGATCGGACAACTATATCATATAGCTGCCATAGAAGCGATCGGTCGATTTATATGAAAATGTAAAATTCTACATATAAAATGTAAAATTTACCTAATTTGATATTTTTTCAATATTACCAAAATGGATCGATTTTCAATAATTCAATTGCAGACTGCAAGGGTATACAAACTTCGGTTTACCGAAGCTAGCTTTCTTTCTTGTTTTATTTTATTTTTTCGACAAAATTATTTGTTTTTATTTTTTTATGGTACAGCATACGGAAAGACATTTTTTATTCTATCTACAAATCCGCGATAGCGTTTCTAGGTGGAAATCGAATATAATAATTTCAGTACCATAAATTCTTATTCAGAGTTAATAATTTCAATTTCCTTTAATGACGATTTGTTTTTGATTTGAAATTTGATCTCCCGCCCTCGCCGTTCGATAACTTTTTTAACTACGAGTATCAATCGATCAGCTATCCCCGCCAGGCATGATATAATTATAGAAGGTAGTCTCGTCGTGTGTTTAGCGTTCGGGTGTAGGGTCTTATCGAACACTTCGTGTTTGCTCGTTGACGTAAAAGGCTATGTGTGTACAAATTTTAAAATCTTTTATTAACCCTTGAGAGAAACAAAAAAATGTTGTTATGCAATTTTTGTCGCAAACACGTCCAAAGCGCAAATTTTATTAATGCCCCGAAATGTTTGGTAAAGAGAACGTTGTGGGAGCAAATTTTGGAGTTGCAGCCTGCTTCACAGTGGAAGTCGACAACCAATAGGGGGACGACTTTCAAGAGAAGGCGACTAAACAATGATGCTGTTCCGGAAAGAAAAGCAGAGCCGGAACCAGCAGTTCCAAAATTAAGCTACGCCGAATCGAGCTCGCAAATTAAAAATTAAATTACAAAGAAAAAGCTCTAACTTATTATTATAATAGGCCAGTTTTAACCCCAAACACCATATAAGGGATAATACACATTTTCTATTGTCGTATACATTCGTTTCTCTCACACGAACTTTGACAGCCGAACTAGGGCCTTATCATGATATAATTATAGAAGGTAGTCTCGTCGTGTGTTTAGCGTTCGGGTGTAGGGCCTTATTGAACATTTCGTGTTTTCTCGTTGACGTGAAAGGTTGTGTGTGTACAAATTATATTATGTGTTATTAACCCTTATATGAAACAAAAAAAATGTTTTTTTGCAATTTTTGAAGCAAACTCGTCCAAGGCGCAAATTTTATCAATGCACCGAAATGTTTGGTTAGGAGAACGTTGTGGGTGCAAATTTTGGAGTGCTGCCCTAGTGAGAACTCGAGAATTTGCGACACGCATTTAAGTCCTTCATAGCGGAAGTCGACAACCAATAAGAGGACGACTTTCAAGAGAAGGCGACTAAACAATTATGCTGTTCCGGAAAGAAAAGCAGAGCCGGAACCAGCAATTCCAAAATTAAGCTACGCCTAATCGAGCTCACAAATATAGGCCAGTTTTAACCCCAAACACCATATAAGGGATAATACACATTTTCTATAGTCGTATACATTCGTTTCTCTCACACGAACTTTGACAGCCGAACTAGGGCCTTATTGTTCCGAACGAGGGCCTTATTTTTCCGACGAGACTACCTTCTATAATTGTATCATGCCCGCCAGGTGTCTATATTTGTCACTCATTTATTTATCTTTCAAATTTGATTCATCACTTTTAATATTTCAAATTCATTCATTTATATGTTCTATCTACAACGTTCCTTTATTACTTTCAATATTTTAACTTCATTGCAATGCCACAAAAACGCAAAGGGGCCAATTTGAGTCGTCGAACGGTCAATTCTACAGCCGCGCGAGATAGAAGAGCACGAAGATCAGGCGAACAAATCGAAGAAGATAATGAAAATGTGCGTCTGAGCATGGCGCAGTTACGTCAATCACAATCGCAAGAGGCACGAGATGAAGAAGAAATAATGATCTTCAGTTCATCAAAGACACCCAGTGACAAGGCGGATATTGCGTAAATATAAAACAACGTGAACTAGAAATAAGCAATTGTCGCAATGTTCCACTACTAAATGACGAACAAAAAATTATTTACGACCGCATTATGCTCGCAGTTTCGGCAGGACAAGGATTCTTTTTCTTGGAGGCACCAGGTGCAACTATCAAAACATTCCCTACTTCGTTACTTCTTGCCGAGATACGATCAAAAAATGGCATCGCATTGGCCGTTGCATCTTCTGGCATTCGGCAACTTTATTAGATGAAGGCAGAAAAGCTCATTCAGCACTTAAGCTGCCATTAATCATTCAAAATAATCCAGATACAGTCTGCACCATAAAAAAACAATCGTCTACGGGCATAGTGCTGAAACAATGTAAAATTATTATTTGGGATAAATGCATTATGGCACATAAACATTCGCTTGAGCCATTGGAAAGAACATTGAGGGATATAAAAAAACAAAGATAAACTATTTGGCGGCACTTTGTTACTCCTTTCAGGTGATTTCAGATAAACTCTGATAAAATCAATGCTTGCTTAAAATCATCGCGACTGTGGCGTAATGTTGAAATACTCTCATCGATCGCATATTTCCCGATGTACACACACAATATCAAAATCACAATCATGGTTGGCAGAAAGAGCGATTTTGTCAGCAAAATATGTGGACGTCAAAGAATTAAATTTCAAAATACAACAGTTGTTTCAAATCTATCAATGCAGTTTGTGATAAAAACGAAACTGTAAATTATCAAATTGTGTTTTTAAATTCATTGGATTTGCCAGGCATGCCACCACACCATTTAAAATTGAAGGTTGGAGTTCCGATAATTCTACTTTGTAACTTGAACCCACCACGGTTGTGTAATGGAACATGATTAGTAAATAAGAAATTAATGAAAAATGGCATTAAAGCCATCATTTTGAATGGGAAGTTTTGAGGCGAAAATGTGTTGCTGCCACGAATCTCTATGATTCCTACAGATGTGCCAATCTAATTCAAACGCACTCAATTTCCAATTAGATTGGAGTTCGATATGACGATCAATAAGTCACAAAGCCAAACATTATCTGTATGTGGCTTAGATTTGGAAACACCATGCTTTTCCCACGGACAACTATATGGGGCATGTTCTCGCGTGGGAAGACCATCCAGTTTATTTGTGCTGCCTAAAGACGGAATAAGCAAGAATATTGGACAATCCATTGTGCTGAGAGAATAATCTTTCTTTTTTTCCAACTGTCATAATTAATAAAGAACTATAATTTAAAAGATATACTTTAAGTTAATAAAGATTAATTTATTAACCTAAATTAAGTATACTTTAATTATTTGCAACGCCTTCATCATACATCCCCACACACTTATAGTAAATAGTTATTTCTATTGAACTAAAAAAATGTTTTCTAGAAAAAATGTACATACGTGTATAAAGGTGTTGAACTTGGGCGAGGCAAAGTTCGCCGGGATCGCTAGTCAATATATAAATATTCAACAAAATGCAAAAAGCCAATATACGGCTGTACTTAATTTTAAATTAAAACAGGCCAAAAGGTATTGAATATTTTGAAAATAAGACATATGTATCGTTACAAAATGTTTTGGATCACACATCATCCCGCATTCTCGAAATGCAACACGAGGTTCTTGAAGCACTTCCGAACGTGGTTCATTGCAAGTTATTCTTCAGCTATGGATATGATGGTTCATCCGGCCAAAGGGTATACAAACAGCGTTTCACGATGCATGATAGTCTTTCAATTGACAGTTCACTGTTCGTTACTACAATTGTCATATTAAAATTGGTAAATGAGGGGAAACAAATTATACGGCTTAATAAGTCTCCGCAGTCGGTTAGATTTTTTAGACCCTTGAAGATTGAATTCATTAAGGAAACTCCAGCCCTCGTATTAGCTGAAAAGGAAAATTTGGATACACAGATTCGCAACTTGCTAATATATCTTCTATCTTCTATATATATAAAAATGGAGCCCAAAAATGTGTCGTAAAAAACTACTGGAGAACGGCTGGGCCGATTTGGTTCAAATTTTTTTTCAGTTGTAGGTAACTAACAGGAGAAGGTCAGAACGTAATAAAATTTTTAGAAAATCCTCCAGGGTAATGGTGAAAAACAGATAATTTAAATATCAAATTATATAAAACAGTAGTGTATCGAAATATATGTCAAAGTAAAAACAAATCGTTTCAATATTATTCGGTTTCTTATTCGTTTTTATCAGACGTCCGGATTTGTTTAATTTCTTCCTGTGATTTTTAGGAATAATGCCTGCTATAAGACGGCCAAACATTGGACGACGTACACGTCGAGCAACATATAGTCGGAATGTCCGTGAAAGTCAAACGCAAGACGAACGTGCAGAAAGAAATGAATCGAGACGAACCCGTTTAGCACAGATTCGCTCTACACAAAGAGTACCAAAAACAGACTTGAATCGCGCTGCATTTGCATACAATTTCTCAACGTCCTACAAAGACCATAGCTGCGTTGTTATCGGTTCATTGTCTGTGGTATGTCAGCACTGCAATGCACTGAAGTTTCGATTGGAAGCTCCCGGCTTATGCTGCGCAGGTGGCAAGGTAAAATTGCCGGTTTTGACTCATCCACCAGAGCCATTGTATTCGCTTCTATATGGAAATACAAGCAAATCAAACCATTTCCTGTTGCACGCACAAAAATATAACGGATGTTTTCAAATGACGTCATTTGGAGCAGAGGTTGTTCAACAACCAGGCTACAATCCGAGTTATAAGGTAATAGCGTCACTCTTTTATCAAAATGAACAACTATAATTTTTCACGAAATTGCATCACAAAATTCAGATTCAAGGGCAAATTCACCATCGAGCGGGCGCTTTGTTACCACCACCAAACAAAGATCATAAATTCCTTCAGATCTATTTCGTTGGTGATTCGGCAGTTGAACTTAATCAGCGTTGTGCAATTTTCACTGCAACTAAACGTGAAATAATACATGTATGAGTGTAATGAATTGGTCAGAAAAACAACTTTGGATACAATGCATTCTCAATCATTCATTCCAGTTTCAATCACTATCAATGAAGTCGCAGTATTGAGAATGTGATCTATTGACGATGATGGACAATTGCAACATAAGACTCATCGGTGATGCACTTCAATATCCGTTGATGTTCTGATGGCTATCACTTCGATGGTCAAACGGGTTTGTTTAATCACATTCTGCCGTAGATTCATACTTCAGCTCAATGAATTTTATGCATATCGATTGATGATTCGACTAGATGTTGACAATCATCTGCCGCCATATGCATGAGTACGCTCAAGATGCGATGACGTACGTGCGGAATTACGGACGACCTGATTTATTTATCACGTTTACATGTGTACTCGGTTGAAAGGCAGAAGCGTGGCTTACCACATGCGCACATTTTGCTTTGGATGTTCGACAAGATCCGACCAGAACATATTGATTCGATTATTTCTGCCGAAATACCAGATCCAGAAACTGATCCGGAGCTGCATTCCGTTGTGAAAACGAGTATGATCCATGGCCCTTGCGGAGTCCACAACCCAGAATCACCATGCATGGAAAACGGAAATTGCACAAAACGATTTCCCCGTCCGTTGGTGGCTGAAACAATCAGTGGAAACGATGGATATCCATTGTATAGGCGTCGTTCTCCAGATGACAACGGCAGATGGATCGAAATGATGGTAAAAATAACAAAGTCATCGTCGATAACCGCTGGATCGTTCCATATTGTCCGCTTTTGTCGAAAACGTTTTCAACGCACTGCAATGTTGAGTACTGCAACTCTATAAAATCAATCAAATACATTTGCAAATATGTGAACAAAGGGAGCGACATGGCGGTGTTTGGCATTGCTGATCCGAATGCAAACGACGTGGTGACGAAATTTCAACTTGGACGTTACGTAAATTGTAACGAGGCCATTTGGCGTCTGTTTTCATTTCCGATTCATGAACGTCATCCGACGGTCGTACACTTATCTGTTCACTTGGAAAACGGCCAGCGTGTCTACTTTACGGACGCGAATGCAGCGCAAAGAGCAGAACGGCCACCAGCGACAACGTTGACAAATTTTTTTTTTCTACATGCGAAAGCGATCCGTTCGCAAGGACTTTACTCTATTCGGAAATGCCACGATATTATACATGGAACGCTGCATCGAAAAAGTTTCAACGCCGAAAAAGAGGCGATGCTGTTTTGATGGTTTCGCTGATATCTATTCGACTGATGGTCTCGGACGAATATACACAGTTCATCCACGCCAAGACGAATGCTTTTATATTCGCTTGCTTTTGGTGAACATAAGAGGCCCTACATCCTCCGAGTCCCTGCGTACTGTGGATGGTGTGCTGTGCGCCACTTTTCGGGAGGCTTGCCAACGTTTAAATTTGCTTCAAAACGACACACATTGGGACTCAACGCTCGCTGATGCCACTGTTTCTCTTTCTGGATCAAATCAAAGTCGTGCATTATTTGCAATAATCATAGCCACATGTTATCCGTCGAGCCCGACCGCACTGTGGGAAAAGTTCAAAGACCATATGGCTGACGACATTTTAATAGACGTTCGCAGGACAACTATGAATTTCACTCTTGCCATTAACGGAGAAATGCTCAACGAAGCTTTAATACGGATCGAAGACATGTGTATGCTCATGTGCGGCAGTCTACTGTCGACATTGGGAATGCCAACGCCACATCGTTCAGTGCACGATGCTTTCAATCGCGAATTTCAACGGGAGCAACACTATAACCAAGATAACTTGGCCGAAAGAGTCCGAACCAATGTGCCGTTTTTGAATGCCGAGCAGAAGAACGTGTATGATTCGATAATGAAGGTCGTTGACGATGGATCGGGAGGCTTATACTTTCTCGATGCTCCTGGTGGGACAGGCAAGACATTTGTCATTTCGTTGATTCTGGCAACGATTCGATCAAGATCTCAAATTGCGTTGGCTGTTGCATCATCTGGCATTGCTGCCACGTTGTTGGAAGGCGGTCGAACTGCACATTCCGCTTTGAAGCTGCCCATGAATCTTCTCACGGTTGACAAGCCAACATGCACAATAAGCAAGAATTCGGCGACAGCGAAATTGATGCGAGAATGCAAAATCATCATTTGGGATGAATGCACGATGGCGCATAAGCGAGCTTTGAAGGCAGTTGACCGAACGATGAAAGATTTACGCGGTGATTCGAAACTATTTGGTGGGTCTTTGATATTGCTGTCCGGAGATTTTCGTCAAACGCTTCCTGTCATCCCGAAATCTACGGCTGCCGATGAAGTTAATGCATGCCTTAAATCGTCTTCATTGTGGATATCGTCTTCATTGTGTGATATGTCAAAAAGCTGAAATTAACCACGAACATGAGAGTCACATTGCAGAATGACCCGTCCGCTGCTGAATTCTCGAGACAACTGCTGGCACTTGGCAATGGCGAAATTCCTGTTGATGTTTCGACTGGATCAATATCGTTTCCGGCAAATTTTTGCGTGTTCACATCGTCAAAGGAGGAACTCATTAACAAAGTGTTCCCCGACATTGCGCAAAATTATAAAAATATCGACTGGATTAGTGAACGGGCAATACTAGCAGCGAAGAACAAGGACGTAGATAATTTGAATTACATTATTCAAAATCAAATCGATGGAGAACTGCATTCATACAGATCCGTTGACAGCGTGACCGACGAGGATGAAGCGACGAACAGAATTTTTGAGCTCGCTAGATGTGCCAGGAACTCCACCGCATAATTTGCACCTGAAGGTGGGATCAAATATTATAATGCTGCGTAATCTAAATCATCCGAAATTGTGCAACGGTACGCGGTTGTCCGTCAAGAAACTGATGAATAACGTGATTCAGGCGACGATCATCAAGGGAACATTTAAAGGAGAGGTAGTCCTTATACCACGAATTCCGATTATTCCAACTGATCTACCATTCCAATTCAAGAGGATTCAGTTCCCCGTCCGATTGGCATTTGCGATGACAATCAACAAATCGCAAGGCCAATCGTTAGAAGTCTGCGGGATAAATCTAGAATTTCCCTGTTTTTCGCACGGCCAGCTGTACGTTGCATGTTCGCGTGTTGGTAAGCCGTCTTCATTGTTTGTTTTTGCGCCGGAAAATAAAACAAAAAACATAGTATATCATATCGCTCTATACTAAATAAAGAAATGCAGTGTTTGACTATTACCCTGGGGTTATATAATGGCGTCGAATTAGGGCGAGACAAAGTTCGCCGGGTCCGCTAGTAAATATATATTTAAAGAAAAATGTATATATGTCGAATATATTGGACAAATGACTCTAATAGATGGGAAAGTTTTAACCATATTGTCAGGACCCAACTTATGTCAGAGTTGCCCAATCTGTGGAGCGAAGCCAAAACAATTGCTCAACATTAAAGAAATAAACTCAGAGGTTTTTAAGGCTAAGGCGCATGCTCTTCAATACGGAATTAGTCCTTTGCACGCTTGAATCCACTTTTTCAGTTTTTTGTTAAAAATCTCCACTTCTCAAGCTCGCACGAAAAAAATTTTGCAGGTAAAAATGATGAACGAAATGGGCCCAAATGTGGACAAGCCTATTCCGAATGGAAACTCAAATGATGGAACACAGCAAGAAAAGCCTTTTCTAATGAATATTTAAAGTCTTGGTGCATCGGCACTAAATAATAGATACTTGCTTACTTCCTGTTGGCTGCCTTGGGGAATATGGATCTGAAAGTCTCACGCAAGAAAATGCAGGAGACTAAACAATATCATACATGTTTTCAATAGATCCATGGATAGCTCAGATCATTTGTTGTCCAGTATCTATTTTAAAGACCAAGCAAAGTTAAGCAAAAAGAAAACCGTACCAACAGAAGGTATATATCAGTTACGAGTTCCATTTATAGAAACTCAATCCGAAAATAATGATTCAGATTGCACTCAGAATTCGTAGGGCAAAGAGTATGAAAAACAGGATGGGCTTGAGGTTATTGAGTAAGGAGAGAATAATTTGAGCTACACAAAAATTGATTTAATTCTATAGTAAGTAGCGTAACTTAACTTATTTATGATCTTGTAAAAAAATTGTATTTGCTTTCTATAGTGACTAGCGTAACTAAACTTATTTATAATCTTGTAATAAATTTATATTTGCTTTCAGAATGATTTACAACACCTGAAGCGAACCACTTCACCAGAAGCGAACCACTTCAGCAGAAACGAAAAGAAAATGTAAAATTTTCGCTTTTATAATTTGTTTTATATTTTAATAAATACACAAGAATATGTAAGAAATTGCTTTTTTAATTAAAACGTTAAAAATCTCGCTGCAAGTCAACCAGATGGATTATATGGCAGCTATAGAAATTATGTCCCAAGAAATATGAAACTTTGTTGGTCAGTTTGCAAGCCTAAAATACAGTTACAGTCCAAATTTTACGTGACCAACATTATAAACAAACAAGTGGAAAAGCTACAGTCGAGTGTGACCGACTGTGAGATACCCGGTACCCAAAGCATTGTGGGTGAAATTAAACAGCACATGAACATGGAAAAAAGAAAATGTGGACATATTAAGGGAAATATTTCTAGAAACATGTTGAGCAAATCTCAAAAAAAAAACAAATGTTGCTAGGAACATGTTGGGCAACTCTCAAAAGCGACAAATGTTTCTAGGAACATGTTGAGCAACACCCAACAAAAACAAATGTTGCTAGGAACATGTTGAGCAACACGCACTTGCGCTTTCTCTCTCTCTCTCTCTCTCTCTCTCAAGAAATTTACCCAGAAACTTAATTGTTTAATAACTTCTATTTTTATCATCCGATTTTACTAATGGTTATATACCGTTTTTTAAGATTTTCGGGGGCGGAAGTGGGCGCGGCCAAATTTTAAAACAAACTTGATCTGCGTGCAACAGATTCCAATGTTGTCACCAAATTTGGTAACTCTAGCTCTTATAGTCTCAGAGATATAGGGTCGGAGATTTCTCCTTCTGCCTGTTACATACATTCTCGATTGGCACTAACTTATAATACGCTTGTACCCTATGGGTACCGGGTAGTGTTGGGTTGCTCATGAGTGAGTGAACAAAAAAGAGTTGTTCACTAAACTGAGTGAGTGAACATGTTCCTTTCTATTTGTTCTTTTTTGTTCACTTGTTCATCTTTGCTCACTTGTTCAGATTTACTCTTTTGCTCACTATTGTTCAGCTATTCAATTTTGTTCTTTTTTGTTCACTTGCTCATTTTTGCTCACTTGTTCAAATATGCTCTTTTGCTCATTGTTGCTCAGTTGTTCAGTTTTGTTCAGCTAGTCTTTTTAGTTCATTTTTGTTCAGTAACTCTTATTTTATATGATATATTTTAGCTTATTGTTATCTGATTACGCAAAATGAGCAAAGACATGCTCGTACTTTATTTTAAATTCGAATTGCCGGACATAGAGGTGGTAATGTTTTTGGCAGAAACATCGATGTTTTAATTTAAAAAAAATTAAGAAAAATCCATTATTTAACTTTAAGAATTTTGTTTATGAATTTCATTTTTCTAAGATATATTTTTTATCAATAAATCTTACAGGATCATGGCATTTGCCAAGAACGAATGAATATATGTGTGCTTTTTTACTTGCAAAGAATATATCCGTATATGAAAATATAAATATACATACAAATGTATATCAGATTTAAACTAATATGTAACATATTGATGTTTTTAAGTCGTTGAACAAATGAGCAAGTGAGCAACTGAACAATGAACAGTGAACAAGTGAACAAGTGAGCAATAAACAGTGAACAAGTGAGCAATGAGCAGTGAACAAATGAGCAAGTGAGCAGTGAACAAGTGAGCAGATTGAGTGAGTTGACTCTTTTGAAAAAAAAAGAACAAGTGAACCCAAATGAGCAGTATTTACCCAACACTAGTACCGGGTATAAAAACGGTGCACTGGGGAGGAAAGTGGATGTCATCGGTGCGTTCCGTTACGAGTTATCGGAGAGACCACAATTATCAAATGCAAATTCTAATTGTAAAGATAAGTGAGATACTGATCTGGCATATGTGTCTCGAGCCCACCTCTTAATTAGACGCCCATTCTCAACCATTCCAGAGGCATCTCATTTGCCAATCAATCGCTTAGATTATTGGCAACACTTGCAAGCAATGTACAAAGGATTTTGGAAGCGCTGGCATCAGGAATATCTAACATCCTTGCAACAACGTCACAAGTGAAACAACAAGGAGCGGAACATCTCAGTTGGCAATGTGGTACTTGTCAGGGACTCAAATCTTTACCAGCAGCGTGGATTCCGTGTATAGGAAGCTTAATCTGGACGAGATGGACTTGTTCGCACCGTGAGACTTAAGACGTTCACCACAGAGATGACTCGCTCCATCACCAAACTAGCAGTACTTATTGTGCGTAGAATACGGCGAATTCAAGGCACACTAATGGAAAATGACCTTTTATTTTGCCTGGTATATTTTTTCTTTTAGGTTTTAGGTGTTGGAAACTTTTGAATCTCTGGACGTTGTACTGCTAAATAAAGGGTCACGGCACACATTTAAGAGTCCTTGCGCTTCACAAACGCCCATGAAGGTTACTCGACTTGCGAGGCAGACAAAACCAATGCACAGTGGCCGAAACGTCAAATCTACCGGCACTTAATTCATATTTTCATTTCATTTATTATACCCGGTACCCAGTAAGGGACTCTGCTATCTCACCAGCCGTCTCATTCTCTGAGTCGATTGACCCAGGGCCCAATTCGACCTCAGATCTAACTGATCCTGGCCTACCCGATGGAGTATCTGTTGCTCATCCCTCCTCGGCGACGAATAATGCTCTGGCTGCTCGTCCGTCCGGAATGATCATTGATCTCCTGCCGACTGCTAATTTTGTTCCTGTCGCTCCGGCTAGTAATCCAACTCCAGGAATGGTTACTGATCAACTGCTGACTGCTGATCCTGTTGCTGCTCGTGCTTCTCATCCGATAATTGCTGCCGCTGCTGGTAATGATCTGATTCCTGTTGCTGCTGCTGTTAGTCATCCGATTCCTGTTGCTGCTGCTTTTAGTCATCCGATTCTTGTTGCTGCTGCTGTTAGTCATCCGATTCCTGTTGCTGCTGCTGTTAGTCATCCGATTCCTGTTCCTTTTATGATGTCTAACGTCTGCACCACTACACCTTATGGTGTTGAGTGCGGATCAACTACGATGTCCAAGAATGCTGCCAGTACCTCCGGTCCCAAGCAACTGATGGGTCCCATCCCGATCCTCAGGACTATTGCTCAGAGCCGTGGTTCCTCGCAAAACCATTTTTGTCTCTCGGCTCATGCCGGAAGCCACGAAGGATGATATTAAAAATCACGTTTGCTCCAAACTTGAAGTTTCTCTGAATGACATAATAATCACTAAATTTAATTTTAAACATAAGCGTCGTATAATATCGTCATTTAAAATTATTCTTCCGGATTCCTTTTTGACTAAAGCTCTTGATCCAAATATTTGACCTGAACACACGATTCTTCATGAATTCCTTTATAAGAACCCTAACCAGAATCCCAGCATTAATACTCCAAAAAACTAAATCATATTTTTTGCGTCCATTATCAAAATGTACGTAGTATTCTAGGTAAAATAGCTCAAATTTATTCTAATAGTGACTCGTTTGATTTTGATGCTATCGCCTTTTCAGAAACGTGGCTAAATTCTTCAGTTTTGGATCAGGAAATTTTAGTTAATCATTTTTCAATTTACCGATCCGACCGTTCAGCTTTTGGTGGCGGTGTTCTTATTGCTGTTAAAAATGACTTTTCCTCTGAACTATTCCCAGTTATTGATACTGAGGGCATTGAATTTATTGCCGTCAAAGTCAGCGTCGGCAATGCTCCTCGATCTGATATTAGTGTCTATGCGAATCATCTATCTGCTATCCAAACTGTTATGTCTGGCCTAAGCCCTGAAGACCAACTAGTTGTCATGAGCGACTTTAACCTTCCTCATCTCTCATGGCTTCCCTGTAACGACTCAAATCTTCTTTATCGGACACCCAACATGAATTTACTGACGGTTTAACTGACTCTTTACTTGAGCAAATTAATCCCGCCAAAATAATCGAGATAGGCTTTTAGACCTCATATTTGTAACCGATGCTTCCTTGGTATCGGTAGCCAGATGTTGTCCTATGTCCTATCCAGAAGATCCATATCATCCCACTTTATCAATATCTGTTGAATGTTGTAACTCTGTTAATACTGTCACTTCGTCACTTCCTACTCGTTACAAATGTTTCCGTAAAGCTCACTTTGATGCTTTATATTTATCTTTATCACAAATGGATTGGTCGTTCTTAACGAATTTTAATGATATTGACTTTGCTGTAAATGCATTTAACTCAGCTATTGGCTCCGTACTTGACACTTTTGTTCCGGAATTGACTGTTTCTGCTTCCCATAAGCCTCCATGGTTCAACAAAACTTGTCCTACCTAAAAATAAAAAGGCAAGCCTCTTTAAAAATACAAGAAAAATGGGTCCCCGCATGTATATGCTCAATATTTATCAGTAAGATCACAATTTCTTGCGCTGAATTCCCAACTTTATTCACAATATCTTACACAATGTAAATCCGATTTCCGGATCTGATCCAAAACAGTTCTACAATTTCGTAAATTCAAAACGCAAGTCTAATGCCTACCCTCCATCGCTTAGTTTTCTCGACCAATCTGAATCTTCCTCGCTGGGCATATCCAACCTATTTGCAACATTTTTCCAATCTACGTATACTTCTGTCTCCTACGATCTTTCTACTTCCTATCCTTATAGTTTAGCTCATGCTAACAATATCTGTGTACCTTTCTTCGCAGAGAGTGATGTTCTGCGTGGTTTAAAAACTATTGACATGTCCTACTCTGCTGGCACTGACAACATTCCGAGCTTTGTCCTTAAGCACTGTGCCCAAGTTCTATGTCTCCCTTTGACCTATCTTTTTAATCTATCGCTAAAACAATGTTCTCTCCCAAGTATTTGGTATGAGTCCTTTATCATTCCCCTCCATAAAAAAGGCTCTAGATCAAATGTAGCCAATTAGCGTGCCATCGCCAAGCTCTCGGCTATCCCTAAGCTTCTGGCGCATTTGATAACTTGTCAACTGCAGCACCTATGTAGAAGCCTGGTGTCATCATCGCAATATGGATTTTTAAACAGCGATCCACAACTACTAATCTATTGGAATTCACTAATCTGATCAACCGAAGTTTTCAAAGTCGTATGAAGTTGATATTATCTTTACAGACTTCAGTAAAGCGTTTGATTCTGTAAATCACTCACTCCTTCTTCAAAAACTATCTCTTTTAGGATTTTCCCCTTCTATTCTGAAATGGATCCCTTCTTATTTGTCAAACCGTACTCAACGTGTTCTGTTCAATAATGTACTGTCTAATGTTATCAATGTCACTTTCGGTGTCCCACAAGGCAGTCACCTTGGTCCACTTCTCTTTATCTTGTTTATTAAAGACCTTTCAAAAGTGATATCCTTCTCATCTGTTCTAATGTATGCCGATGACGTCAAGATCTGCCTACCATACTCAAATCGACTCTCACATAATGACCTTCAACATGACTTAAATTCTCTTCTCAGTTGGTGTTCGATAAATCTTCTATTTCTTCTATTTATTCTCTTCATCTTGTCTCCTACTCCTTGGGGAATCATTCACTTGATCCTATAGAATCATCGAACGACCTAGGAGTTCTTTTCGATCACAAATTAAGTTTTAAGAGCCACATTACTGCCATGGTAAATAAAGCTAAAGGTGTCTTAGCATTTATCAAGCGATGGTCCAAAGAATTTTATGACCCTTATACTACAAAGACTCTCTATGTATCCTTAGTCCGACCAATCTTAGAGTATTGTTCCTGTGTGTGGAGCCCGCAGTACAAGGAACAGCAAGATCTAATTGAATCTGTTCAGAAGCAATTTCTTATCTTTGCTCTTCGAAATTTAAACTGGGATTCTGAAAGATTCTTACCGAGTTACCGGCATAGGCTTAAATTAATCGACCTTCCGTCCCTACATCATCGCCGAGTTTGCAGTGGAGCGATCTTCGTCCACAAGCTCCTTCTTGGTCTTATCGACTCGCAATTTTTATTAAGTCAGAGACTGTAAGAGCTAGAATTACCAAAGTTGGTGACAAAATTGGAAATTTGTTGCACGCATATCAACATTTTCTGAAAACTTGAGTAAAATCGGATGGTGAAAATTAAAGTTTTTAAACAAGAAAGTTTCTGTGTATGCTTATTCTTTTTCTATGTTGAGAATACCAGAGCGTGTTGCTCAACATTTCCGTAGCATTATTTTTAATGTATTAAAATTCTACGTTTCTTACGTGACCTACTTTCATAAACTTTGGGGCATTATTTCATATAGCCGCCATATAACCGATTTGGCAGATTTACACCAACTTTTTATACCCGGTAACCATAGGGTACAAGGGTATTATAAGTTAGTGCCAACCGAGAATGTATGTAACAGGCAGAAGGAGGCATCTCCGACCCTATAAAGTGTATATATTCTTGATCAGCGTCACTAGCCGAGTCGATCTAGCCATGTCCGTCTGTCCGTCTGTTCGTCCGTGTGAAACAACAGATCTCAGAGACTAGAAGAGCTAGAGTTACCAAATTTGGTGACAACATTGGAATCTGTTGCACGTAGATCAAGTTTGTTTTAAAATTTGGCCACGCCCACTTTCACCTCCGAAAATCATAAAAAAAGTTATATAAACTATAGTCGTTATTTTCGGCTTAAAGTATGTAGGGAAAATAAATAAATAGGCATTCGCGGACGTTTTCTGAAAATTTGAGTAAAATCGGATGATAAACATGGGAGATATTGCAATAAAGTTAGAATTTTAACACGCTGCTATTGCAAGCTGCATAGCCCGTTGCCGTCTAGGTCGTGGGTTCAAGCCCCGACCGCGCCAAAACTTTTTATTGTTTTTTTTTTTTTTTCTTTTGTTATTATACCCGAAACAACTAGAAAAAAAAATTTAAAAAAAAAATGCAGAAAAAAAAATATTTTTTGGTTTTATGTCGGAATTAAACTCGGGCCAATTTTGCAAAATGTAAATGTTTCGGCCGCTTAGCGGCCGTTTTCATAATAAGTATACTTGGACAACTGTAAACCTAATTTTGGCAAAACTGAAATTAAAGGTGTTAACTAAATCAAACAAAAACACCTCTTAACGAGGTGAGATAAAAGTGACGATGGCACATTCAACTCAAAAAATTTCTGATACCAAATTTTGTGACGATTAATAGTTATTTAAACAAAAATATTTAAACATTTTTTAATTAGTTTCAAAATCGGCACGCTGCCTGTTTTGCCTTTTTAAATTTTTCAGCTAAGTGCAGAAATTTTTTGAGTTGAATGTGCCATCGTCACTTTTATCTCACCTCGTTAAGAGGTGTTTTTGTTTGATATCAGAAGTTTTTAAAATGTCATATGTATGTAGGTCTCCAATTGTTAGTGTTAATTAGTATAGCTCAATACCATGTCCAGAGGTCGTTCCTTTATGACTTAGCTATTATTAAAAAATTATATCATATAGTTATGACATCTGATATAAGCTGAACGCCGGTTACCGTTACAAAATTTAGTATCTCTTTAAGTGGCGTTTTTGATATTAGAAGTATTTGTTTCAAATGTGGAAAACTAACAAAAGAAATCCATATATGAAGAAGTTGTCTATATGGGATCATTGGTACTAATTTGAATGAAAAAGCGAATTTTCGAAGATATGAGTAGTACCCCAAAAGGTGAACAGTAATCTCAACGGTTATACGGCCTGAAGTGAGTATCAAAATCGTAAGAACAATTTTTTAAAAAAATTAAGAAAATCCTAAAAAAATATTAATTTTAATTCTAAATTCTTAATTATAATATTTAGATAAATTTGTAAAGGCAAAGTAATTATCATTTAAAAATACCTTTACAACGACATATTGCACGTTTCAGTAACTTTAGTCGTTCAGAAGTTATGGGCGCGAGAATTCGATTTTTTTCCTATTTTCCCGCCAAAGAAGCGGGAAAAGCAAAAAGTGGATCAAATAAAGAACAAACAATTTAAAAGGTTTTGTTTGTTTGATGGTTTTAAAGTTTATTGCAATTGTGCACGTCTCTATATGACTCTACATGTATTTTTACATAAATGTATGTAAAGTGCATGTAAAAGGTTAGGTATGTATATGGAATCTTTGCTACTAATTTTAATGAGTAATATCTCGAGAAAGCGAATTTTCCCAGATATGTGATATATACCAAAAGTTGAGCCATCTCAAGGGCTATATGGCCTTGAGTGACTATCAAAATCGTTAGAGCCAATTTTGAAAAAATTACAAAAACTTAAAAAAAAAAATTAATTTTAATTATAAATTCTTAAATATTATATTTAGATAAATTATGTCCAGGCAAAGCTATTATCATTTCAAAATACCTTTCTAACGACATATAGCACGTTTCTGTAGCTTTAATCGTTTAGAAGTTATGGGCGCGGGAAATCTAGCTTTTTTAGCTGTTTTCCCGCCAAACTAGCGGAAAACCCAAAAAATCGTAGAACAAAAAATGTTTAGCTCGAGCTGTTTAATAAAATAACAGTAGTTCCAGGAGTCTTAAACAAAAAAATCGACAGACAGACAAACAACAGGACAAACGTTTTCATTTTGGAAAGGCCGTTAAAATCTTGTTTATTGAATATCTTTCGAACGGAGTATCGGATCAGGATGATCGAGGTGTCATTCGACGCGTATTTAAAGCCTGATCACAACAACATTAAAAATTTGGGGATTTTTGCTCCACCGGCCCCCATAGCCCCAATTTTCAAAATTTTCAGTTTTGCTCTTTCACTCACATTTCTCCTAAACTAATCCGTTTTTGAAAAATCTTAGTATGCAGTTTCAAAAAGGTTTACAATACCTTTCGATTAAGATATAAATGGTTCTGATCGGACTATCGTAGCAGATTTTCAATTCTACGGCTGTATATAGTAGTCTCCTTGCGCACCACAGTCTCGGTGCTCATCGTCACTACGTGGACTGCCGTCCACAGTGATAAAAAGGAAAAAACTATCAAAAGCCAGAAAATAATAATAATAATATTAAAAAAAAAAATCCTTGAATTTTGATGGATTTGAACTCGAATCTTTCTTGCATAAAAATCGTTTACCCACAGCTAAGACCTCTAAGCTATGCCGCTTATTACGTAATAGCCACCGATCTAATAGCTTCTACATTTTCTTAATGAAAAGATGCCTTTTATTGTAATAGAGATGCACAAGCAAGTGTGTGGCGAAAGAGAAAAGAGATCGACTTCTGACCCAAACAATGGCACCAGATCCGAAGAACAGAAAGACTTAAGCAAGAAATTACAAAAGATAACAAAATTCACTTTCATAACCCAACTTTGACAGAACTGATATAAAATGTATTAATGGAATAAAAAGAGAATAAATAAACAAGAATCTAAAACTAAAATTTTTAAAAAATATTGGCTTTTCCGGGATTCGAATTCAGACCTTTCTTGCATAAAAAACGTTTGACAATTGACAATACAGCGATTGTTACTAGAAATAGCTTCCACACTTTTAGTGCTTAGACCGCTATGCTATGCATGGGAGCTAATTCCAGCGGCGATTTATTTTAAGAAGTATCGAAGGTGTATTATATAGTATGTATTATTTAAAATTGACTTTTAATGTGCAGTACAATCATTTAGGTACCGGGTATCTCACAGTCGAGCACCCTCGACTGTAGCTTTCTTACTTGTTTTTTACTACTTAAGTAAATTTTTACTTCTAAACTGATTTGACACAATTTGTTTTTTTTTTTTGTCTTTACATGTTTTTTTGTTGTACAAGTTGCAATTTTTGATCATGTTTTAAACGTTGTTTATTTAAACCAGCGATAAATGATAAACTAATTTATTTCAGTTGTATTCTATTTTTTAGGTCAAGAATAGATTTAACCTATATCTAAAAAATATTTTTGAGAGATTTTCTTGCACCCTTTAATTTTTAGTTTTTCTTGTGAAATCATCAAATTTTTGGCTTTTTTCAGTCTTCATATCTCTTATATAAAATAAAGTGGCAATTCTTTGTCGTGTTATAACTCAAGAACGGGCTCATTTAGCTAAATCAAATGCTTAGGCTTTGATCGGACTACTTAGTAGATGGGTTTTGTAAAGTTTGCATATAATTGGTTTAGCGGTTATTACATTTTTTGCAATGTTTACGCAGCTGCTTTGATATTATTGTCAGGTGTTTTTGTCAAACATTTCCTGTCCTTCGTATAAATGGTGAGTCTAGAATTATTAAAATGTACTTTATATATGTGCATGTACTTTTCTCATTTTCTCTTTTTTAAATGAAGAAAAAATGCCACGACCAAGACGAGGAAATATAGGTAGGCGAACGCGTAGTACAAATGCGGTATTACAAAGACGATCACGGACTGCAGATGAAGGTAATGCACGAAAAAGATCTGTTGACCCCGCACCTGTACTGAATTTGGCTGAAATAATGAATGCTGCTTTTAATTACAAAAGTCAGATTGATTATAGTATGTACGGATACATTGGAATGAGAGACGCAATATGTCCGCGACTCTTCCGCGACTCTTCCGCGATTCTTCCGCGATACATACTTCAGCGACTCTTTCGCGATACTTCCGCTATACTTCCGCGATTTTTCCACGACTCTGCCGCGATACTTCCGCGATACTTCAGCGACTCTTCAGTCATACTTCCGCGATACTTCCGCGACTCTTCCGTGATACTTCCGCAATATTTCTGCGATTCTTCCGCGATACTTCCGCAATACCTTAGCGACTCTTTCACGATTCTTCCGCAATTCTTTACACCCCAGCAATACCTTTAAAGTTTAAGATAAAATTGCCAATAACTTAAAACTTAACTCAAAACATCTAATTGAGCTATACCAAGAAAGCTAACTTCGGTAAACCGAAGTTTGTATACCCTTGCAGTCTGTAACACTAGTTTACACTCAAAATGCTCCAAGCCTGTTGATGTGAAATTCTAGTAGAGTTGAAACCCCAGATCACGAGAATGGCGTTAATTTTTTTTTTCTATGGATACGTTTTTATTTTAAGATTTTTTAAAGTTTTACCCAAAAAAAATCTGCTCATATTACGTTTCTTATATCATAGCTCGAGTTGTAGCCAACCAATAAGCAGTCGAATGTTTTATTTTAAATGTTATGAACTAACCTTTCGATTTTTATAAACATTATTTTACAGGTTATGAACTAACCTTTCCATTTTTTATAAACTTTAGGTATATTGAATAAGTACTTTGTGTGCTAGAGGTCGATAAACTTGAAAAAAGTGGAAATTTCAATCCGTTAACTCAAATGTTAACATGCTGCTAGAGCATCCTAAAAACTCGAAAAAAATCCGTTGGAAAATCAAAACATGTTTTTTTCTAAAGTTGAAAAATCAAACATTCCTACAACTCCAGAAATCCGTTGAAAAATGGATTTATCGTGGATTTTCAAAGTTAAGTAAAATGAGACATTTTTTTAAATTTTTGCAAGATGTCTACTAGACTAAAGGTACAGTGTTGGACACCGCCTTTAGATGGTCTGTTAATTTTGCTAGATGTGATGAACAGTCGGATTTAGCTATGAAAAAAAGCTAAGTTTCGTTAAATAAACAATAACACTAGTTTACACTCAAAATGCTCCAAGCTTGTTGATGCGAAATTCTGGTAGAGTTAAGTCCCCAGATCACGAAAATGGCTTTAATTTTTTTTTCTATGGATACGTTTTTTTTTAAAGATTTTTTAAAGTTTTACACAAAAAAATTCTGCTCATTTTACGTTTCTCATTTTATAGCTCGAGTTGTAGCCAACCAAATTAGCCGTCGAATGTTTTTTACAGGTAATGAACTAACCTTTCGATTTTTTTATACTTTACTTATATTGGATAAGTACTTTGTGTGCTGGAGGTCGATAAACTTGAAAAAAGTGGAAATGTTAATCTGTTAACTCAAATGTTAACATGCTGCTAGCATCCTAAAAACTCGAAAAAAATCCGTTGAAAAATCAAAACGTGTTTTTTTCTAAATTAAATGGCCCAAAGTATCAAACAGGCCTTCAACTTCAGAAATCCGTTAAAAAATGGATTTATCGTGGATTTTCAAAGTTAAGTAAAATGAGAAATTTTTTTAAGTTTTTGGCCAGATGTCTACTAGATTAAAGGTACAGTGTTGGACACCGCCCTTAGATGGTCTGTTAACTTTGCTAGATGTGATGAACAGCCGGATTTAGCTATGAAAAAATAGCTAAGTTTTGTTAAATAAACAAAAATTTACAAAGTTAAGTTGAAGTAAGATAAAAATTAAATAATCGCCTTTATATACATACATAGACAATGTATTAATTTTATTTGGGTCATTGGTACCATTAAGGGGTTATACGGCGTCGCGGCCTCAAAACGTTTCATAAAAACAAATCTTTTTTTCCTGCAGAAAAAATATAGCAGGAGTATTATGTACAAGAGCGCCCCCTTCAAATCGATATTACTCCTGAATTTTAGTTGAGATGTGGTCAAGATCTTAACCTATTCATTAAATTTGGATTATTTAATTTTTATCTTACTTCAACTTAACTTTGTAAATTTTTGTTTATTTAACAAAACTTAGCTATTTTTTCATAGCTAAATCCGGCTGTTCATCACATCTAGCAAAGTTAACAGACCATCTAAAGGCGGTGCCCAACACTGTACCTTTAATCTAGTAGACATCTGGCCAAAAATTTACAAAATTTCTCATTTTACTTAACTTTGAAAATCCACGATAAATCAATTTTTCAACGGATGTCTGGAGTTGAAGGCCTGTTTGATACTTTGGGCGATTAAATTTAGAAAAAAACACGTTTTGATTTTTCAACGGATTTTTTTCGAGTTTTTAGGATGCTAGCAGCATGTTAACATTTGAGTTAACAGATTAACATTTCCACTTTTTTCAAGTTTATCGACCTCCAGCACACAAAGTACTTATCCAATATAAGTAAAGTATAAAAAAATCGAAAGGTTAGTTCATTACCTGTAAAATAAAACATTCGACGGCTAAATTGGTTGGCTACAACTCGAGCTATAAAATGAGAAACGTAAAATGAGCAGAATTTTTTTGTGTAAAACTTTAAAAAATCTTTAAAAAAAAACGTATCCATAGAAAAAAAAATCAAAGCCATTTTCGTGATCTGGGGACTCAACTCTACCAGAATTTCGCATCAACAGGCTTGGAGCATTTATTTTTTTTTATTTTGTAAACTGGTGTAATTTACAAAATTAAGTTGAAGTAAGATAAAAATTAAATAATCCAAATTTAATGAATAGGTTAAGATCTTAACCACATCTTAACTAAAAGTCAGGAGTAATATCGATTTGAAGGGGGCGCTCTTTTACATAATACTCCTGCTATATTTTTTCTGCAGTAAAAACAGATTTGTTTTTAAACCACGTTTTGAGGCCGCGACGCCGTATAACCCCTAAATGGTACCAATGACCCAAATCAAAGACAGACAGACGGACATGGCTAGATCGACTTGGCTGGTGATGCTGATCAAAAATATATATACTTTATGGGGTCGGAGATGCCTCCTTCATTGCAAATATCATGGCAAAATTATAATACCCTCTGCAAGGGTATAAAAATCTTTCTATATCCCATAAAAGAAGTAGAGTCAGGCCATTTCTTTCTTTCCATTTTGGAATATTGTTTATTGGTTTATTGTTTGGAATATATTGTTTATCCAAATGTTTTGGATTCCATTTTAAAATACCTAGCAATTAATAAACTTTATATTATAAATTTATATTTCATTGTATACGTAGCGTAGTATTTTATGAGAAAATGTATTCATAATGGAAAATATTCACAATCATTTTAACAAAAAATATAAAAAATATATTAACTATTATAACTATTATGTTAGTTATAAAGTTACTTATTATTCCGACTCTGAATCACTCTAATATGAAGTTTCTTCTGTTAAGAGCTGCAGCATATCCCAGTCGACTCCCATGTAGTTTGCGTAAGCTTGATATTAATGGATCTAATTTAATAAGGCACACATTTAATCATCCATAGTATTTATTCGAGATGTTTTCATAGTATGGAAATTGCGCTAACGCTAACTCTTCTTCCGACATTTTTCCTATTAGAAATGGTGATACGTTTATTATGTCGACTCCATGTAATAAGACCTTGTAAACTAAAACCTGCATATAACGTACTCCCCCTCAGAAAACAGGTAGGAGTTTTTGACGTCCACGATGTGAATTAGAAGCTTTTGGTTGCAAACAGCATTTAAGAATAATAATTTCCATGCACTCAAGCCAATTAGAATATTTTTTAAAAATTGTCGGCTGTTTCCGATTTGCTAAAACAATGCATTCTTTTTACAAAATAAGTTTATTTTGTTTTTACCATTTTTCCAAATCCGGCTAATATTTCCAGTTTTGTATGTCCTTTATAAGGGGAATCAATCACATTTTCAATTCGTTGCGCTTAAAACCATGTAGCTGGAGTAAACATTTTTTAAACTTGAAATATTAATAAGTCGTATTTGGTTTACCAGTGTTATATAATTTACATTACGTTTTTAAATTCGGTGTGATGCACTGCACTGCTGACAAATAAGTAAACACGTGCTCGCTCTTTTTGTTAGAAAAGCCAAACAAACGGTATTGTGTCGTTAAGTTGGAACAATCAACTGATCGAAAAAGTGGTTTTCGCTGGAATAGCTCAAGATCAATTTTTTTATTTATGGCCTATGGCAACGACCACTTTGCGATTTCGTTATCAAAACTAGCTCGAATTTTTAAGGGTCTACAGAATCGAGGTGAAGAAGGTTGCTGATTTTCCCAAATTGTCACAGATACCTTCGAACTTGCAATGGGACAATGCAAACTGCAAACAAGTCGATTGGTCGAATGGCCGCTTTGCCATCGCAGCCCCACTTATAAATAGCAGTTAGTCTCTACTCAGTTTTTTCATCATTGGAATTAAATGGAGCTAGATCGACCGTTTCGCCCACTGTGAAATGAGCTGGTTACAAATTCGGAGGAACTACAGGCAGGCAGGAACCTCAAAGCAAAGAAGGCAACTGGACCAGATGCGATTCCAAACAAGGTGATAAAGCTGGCTCTTGAACTGCTGCCGACGCTTGATTCGTCAACAATTGTCTGCAGGAGAGTACGTGGAAGAGGCAACGGCTCCTATTGCTGGCCAAGCCGGGCAAGCCGCCAGGAGAGGCCTCCTTCTACCGGCCAATCTGCCTATTGGACACAATTGGGAAGGTGTTTGAGCGGGCGATCGTAACGAGGCTGAGTGCGGCCATCGAAGCGGCAGGTTTTCCCTGGATCAATACGGCTTCAAAAAGGGGAGGTTGACTCTGGACGCCATCACTGCAGGATCCGGGTGGAAAGGTGGAACGAAGTCCTATTGTCTGAAGCCGAACGCTAGAGTCCCAAAGAAATGTCAACATCCCGGACTACCTTCTGAACACAGCGCACAGCGTCACGGTGCTCATGATGAAAGGGAAGAACGACTCTGGGTTTCAGAGCGTACGAAGTCTCAGCCGGAGTCCCGCAGGGCTCCGTTTTGGGACCTCTGCTCTGGAATGCCATGTACGACGGAGTCCTAGGGCTGCTTATGCCGTTGCTTTGCCGACGGCGTTGCCATAGAGTTGGTATAGTGGGGGACCGCGCCAACGCGGCCATACAAGCGGTAGAGGCGGGGCTAGCGGTAGCTGGCTTGGAACTGGCGGCTCATAAAACTGTAGCTGTCCTGATCAAAAGTTGGAAAGTGGTGGAGATCCTGCCGCAGAGGGCGGTCTAAAGCGCTTTGTCCACAAGACGGAGGACTGGTGTTCAGAGTTTGGGTCAGGCTTAGTAGAGGACGCACAACATGTACTCTTCGAAGCCACCGATTCGATCACGATCAGCGCTGAAACGCTAGTGTCAATGATGCTGGAGGATCCTATCATATGAGAAACGGCAGCGGCGTTCGCCGCAAGCGCTATGAAAACGCTAAGGGTAAGCGCACACTAGCAGCTGAAAGCGGAACTTATTGCTGAAAGCTTTTAGCTCGAAAAAACAAACGCTCTGTTTGCTGGAAAGTGACCACACTGGAAACTCTGCTGGTCTGATCTGCTGTAAGTTGAGTTCAGCTCGGTTTAAGCTGTCGGTGTGCGCGACCAAAAGATCTCAGCTCGAGCTTTGAAGGTATCAACTCGCTTAAATTCTGAACAATAAATTCCACTTTCAGCCGCTACTGTGCGCTTGGCCTAAGGGCCCTCGAGAGAGGACGGAAGAAACAAACAGTTGAGGTCCCCGCTCTTGCAAAGCAATGCTCTGCGGCGGTACCGCACGGCGCACGACCTTTAGTCCTTTAAATTCTCAACCGTCATCTGTTTTTTATGTGTTAATTGTTAGTTAGTAAGTACTCATATTGTATAATAAAACCATTGAAAAAAAAACAAAAAAGAAAAAACGCCCGAAATGGAACTGCATGACTAGGTGTAAAATATTCAAAAATTTGTTCAAACGTTCGCAGAAATAGACTCTGCTTCATAAGATACACAACAGAGGCATGACTGTTACCACTTTTGCCTTTCTTGACGAGAGTTCTTCAATGACACTCATGGACGAAACTCTCTTTAGCCGCCTAAACTTCCGTAAAACCCAGATCCCTTATGCATGCAATGGAATAATCAAACCAACAGAAAGGAACACTATTCCATGCAGTTTAACACCCGAGTTTTCGGAGAATAAACCAATACCGTCGAGAATCTGAGACATTATCAAAGTAACGGCGCTAAGGTATTTCAAATTAAAATTTTCCGACCAAATTGATTTTGTCGACAAAAGCACAGTTTTCTCCCGAAGTTCTATGACACTTGACAGAAAACGCTGCCGCCACCCAAGCACCCAATGAACTTGGAGATCCAGAGAAAGTTTTCGGTATGCTTTGGGACCCACTCACTGACAAATTGAAATATTTTTTCAGGTTTGCGAAAATAAAGCGAGGCATTTTATTTGAAGATCGACAAAACGCGAGGTGTTGCAGGTCTTGAAGTCCATTTTCAACCCATTAGGATTCCTGTCATGCTATCCTGTCAAAGTCTGACAGCATTACTCGCCCCTACTCCACATCGCAGACTTTGCCGAGCTTCACACTATTTAGGAGTTAGCAAGGGCAATCAAGTCACCGTATCAAAATTTATCAATGCACTTAGGACAGACTCGAGGACCGTACTGTCTTGGCTTACCATAGATCGTCGAAATTCTGATGCTTTCTTCCTTCTTCCAATGCACTTCTTAAAGTTGACAATTCCGAGACGCCAAATTCGACAGAGTTAAATGTTGAATCTGTATCGAGAGAGAGAGCTAAATTTTCCCTGTTCTTTTTTTTTTAAAGTTTGTCATCACGCCACACAAGAATGGCTCTTGTTTACGTGTTTGTTTGGTGTTAAAAAAAAGTCGTCCATGTCTTTCTCGGCCGAGTATAGGTCTGCAGAGTGTCGTGAAGTTTTCTCTGTTACTGTTGGTGTTCCTGTGTCTTGAAATAACGTGCGATTTTGTACATAGTGGTGCCACTTAACTGCCAGCATCCTTCTCAGGGATGTCGTTATACACGTTTGCATCCTTTTTAGCAAAGAATCACAACCGGCGGCCCAGCATGTAACTCACCTTTGTGTCTTGACTATAAGTTCTGTTCCACAGTTTGCTCGAATTATTTTTAAGACTTTTTCAAAGCCTGAAATTGCAGCCTTGGCCAAAAAGGCCACCTTGCTAAACTGTTTTGGTAGCGTTCACGCTTGGCCACGCCCACTTTCGCCACCGAAAATCATAAAAAACGTTATATTAGCTACTGGGCTGATTTTCGGCTAAAGTAAATAGATAGACTTAATAAGTAGGAAATCGCGGATGTGTTCTGAAAATTTGAGTAAAATCGGATGATAAATGTATACTTCTTAATCTTCTTGAGAGAGAGAGATTTTGAGAGCGCACGTGCGTGTTGCTCAACATGTCCCTAGCAACATTTGTCTTTGTTGGGTGTTGCTCAGCATGTTCCTAGCAACATTTGTCTCTTTGAGTGTTGCTCAACATGTTTCTAGCAGCATTTGTCAACATTTTTTTCTTCCATGTTCATGTTCTATTTAATTTCACCCACAAAGCTTTGGGTACCGGGTATTTCACAGTCGGTCACACTCGACTGTAGCTTTCCCACTTGTTTTTTATGTCAAATTGACAAATTTTAACCAATCAAAATTGTCGTATACATAGTACTATTTAAGAATACACTAAGACTATCGGTCAATTTGTAGTTAAGTGTCTGTAATTTTTAAAAATATCGTTTCGGAAAGAGCACGTTTAAAGTCTCATCATGTCTGATCATTCCATTAAAAAAAAAACTTGTTAAGATATGACCCTGGCGCTTTTACATTATATTTTTGGAAGTACCGAATAAGTAAAAATAAAATTAATTGTTGTTGTTTTATTATCTGCAAGGGTATAGAAACGTCGGCTTGGCGAAGTAGTTTCCTTTCTTGTTAAATTTCACGCTATAATAGTTTTTACAGTGCAGTATAAATACCTCATCTCCAGGATCGTAGTACTGCTCCAAATAAGGATGTGCCAGAGCTTCTTCCACAGGAATTCGTTTATGCGGATTAAAAGTCAACATTTTTCCAAGAAGATCTAAAGCCAAAGCATCAGCATTCGGAAATAATCTGGACCATGGTACATTTGGCTTAAAGGGTAAAGACTCCAAATAGTTGCGAGCCTGTAGCCCAAACGACCGTTAATAAAATTGAAGAGAAGTTATTAGTTATACTTGCCTTTTCGTTTATAATACACTCCAAGTCTTCACGAGATGGTGACCCTAATACGCCAAGAATATGGTTGAGTTGATCCAAATAATGTTTTCCAGGAAATATTGGCCGATTACTTAACATTTCTGCCAAAATGCAACCAACAGACCATATATCAATTGATTTGGTGTACCCCTTTGAATTGAGCATTATTTCAGGTGCCCGATACCACCGAGTAGCAACATATTCCGTTAAAAATCCTGTATGGTCGTGTTCAGGATCTGCGATTCGAGCCAAACCAAAGTCGCATATCTATAAGAGAAAATATAGAAAATTTAAAATAATAAATGTGAAGTTTTTTTTTTTGTATAGAACATGCTGCTTTTTTATATATCGAATATAAAGTGCATTTAAAAATAAGAAGACACGTATGATTTTCTTTAAACTAAAACCGAGTCAGGATCGTCACAAAAATCGGCGATACCACCGCTCACCGTTTGGCTTGCAAATAACTGTTACAGCTTGCTATCTCGCACTTACGCATGCAAGAATTTTAGCGGAAAATAGCTTATTCTAATGGAAAAGTTAAAAAAAACTAACAAAATTAAAAATATATGGGAAAATAATATTAATTAATGATAGGCAATTACTTAATATATTTCCCAAGTGTATATTTTAGGCTACCAAGAACCATTTCAAATAAAAATTATTTAAAATTATATTATATAAATATAAAATGATGATTTTATTTTAATATACTTATTATATACAACTAGCGGACCCGGCGAACTTTGTCTCGCCCTAATTCGACGCCATTATATAACCCCAGGGTAATAGTCAAACACTGCATTTCTTTATTTAGTATAGAGCGATATGATATACTATGTTTTTTGTTTTATTTTCCGACGCAAAAACAAACAATGAAGACGGCCTACCAACACGCGAACATGCAACGTACAGCTGGCCGTGCGAAAAACAGGGAAATTCTAGATTTATCCCGCAGACTTCTAACGATTGGCCTTGCGATTTGTTGATTGTCATCGCAAATGCCAATCGGACGGGGAACTGAATCCTCTTGAATTGGAATGGTAGATCAGTTGGAATAATCGGAATTCGTGGTATAAGGACTACCTCTCCGGGTATCGACGATGACTTTGTTATTTTTACCATCATTTCGATCCATCTGCCGTTGTCATCTGGAGAACGACGCCTATACAATGGATATCCATCGTTTCCACTGATTGTTTCAGCCACCAACGGACGGGGAAATCGTTTTGTGCAATTTCCGTTATATGCATGGTGATTCTGGGTTGTGGACTCCGCAAGGGCCATGGATCATACTCGTTTTCACAACGGAATGCAGCTCCGGATCAGTTTCTGGATCTGGTATTTCGGCAGAAATAATCGAATCAATATGTTCTGGTCGGATCTTGTCGAACATCCAAAGCAAAATGTGCGCATGTGGTAAGCCACGCTTCTGCCATTCAACCGAGTACATCCAACAACGAACTACGCCAAAACCTTCTGCTTAACGATGTAATCCATAAGAATTTTTACCTTTAGCTTGAATACTCGTGCAGTGATGTCATGTCGATCGCAGGATGTTTGTCGTTGGTGCAACAAATTCGTAACTTCGGGCCATTTCGGATTGCATGTAAACGTGATAAATAAATCAGGTCGTCCGTAATTCCGCATGTACGTCATCGCATCTTGAGCGTACTCATGCATATGGCGCGGGCTCCCAACATAAGTAGCTGGCAGAATGGTCAAACAACCATTGTTTGCCGCGTGTCCATCAGTAGCGATGGCGTCACGCAAGTGGATGTACTCGTCAGATCATAACTTTGACTGATTGAAACGAATGAAAATGAGACGCTCCGTTTCTACTTTTACATACATGTCGACACAGTACTGCTGAAACAAACGGCGGTATCTCAACAGATGATTGTCAACATCTAGTCGAATCATCAATCGATATGCATAAAAATTCATTGAGCTGACTTTCTTATTCGTTTCTTCTCCTGTAATATGAATTCGAATTTACGTGCAGAATGAAAAGAAGTGATTAAATAAACCTGTCGTTGGATTGACCATCTTTATGTTGAAGTGATAGCCATCTTCTCCACGACAGAACATCAACGGATATTGAAGTGCATCATATGACCGATGAGTCTCATAAACGCGTTGCAATTGTCCATCATCCCGACGCTTGAGAACAATATCGCGTGATTCCACATTCTCGCCAACAATCACCACTGCGACTTCATTGATAGTGGGCGCATTGAATTGTCTTGAATGGCTTCCTGCTGGTCTTTTATCTGCTCTGATAATGATTTTGTGGTCGTCAGAATGCATTGTATCCAAAGCTGTTTTGAACAATCTGACCAATTCATTACACTCATGAAGAAGATTTTGCAATTGTTGTATTATTTCACGTTTAGTTGCAGTGAAAATTGCACAACGCTGATTAAGATCAACTGCCGAATCACCAACGAAATAGATCTGAAGGAATTTATGATCTTTGTTTGGTGGTGGTAACAAAGCGCCCGCTCGATGGTGAATTTGCCCTTGAAGCTGAATTTTGTGATGCAATTTCGTGAAAAATTATAGTTGTTCATGTTGATAAAGAATGACGCTATTACCTGATAACTCGGATTGTAGCCTGGTTGTTGAACAACCTCTGCTCCAAATGACGTCATTTGAAAACATCCGTTATATAGTTTGATTTGCTTGTATTTCCATATAGAAGCGAATACAATGGCTCTGGTGGATGAGTCAAAACCGGCAATTTTACCTTGCCACCTGCGCAGCATAAGCCGGGAGCTTCAATCGAAACTTCAGTGCATTGCAGTGCTGACATACCACAGACAATGAACCGATAACAACGCAACTATGGTCTTTGTAGGACGCTGAGAAATTGTATGCAAATGCAGCGCGATTCAAGTCTGTTCTTGGTACTCTTTGTGTAGAGCGAATCTGTGCTAAACGGGTTCGTCTCGATTTATTCTTTCTGCACGTTCGTCTTGCGTTTGACTTTCATGGACATTCCGACTATATGTTAATGTATTTTAGTTGCTATCGTAGCAACGCGCGCCGGATAACTAAATAATTTCATTTATACGTTGAATATAATTATTTTCCTACTGAATTTTAAATGTAGCCTACTAAGATTTTGCAAAATTCAGCTCTAGGCCTGGCTCAACTCTAACATGACTGTTTAAAGGGTTTTTCCGGCAATTATTCGAATGTTTCTCGCCGTAAAAACCATCCTTGAACTCCAACGAACATTTAAAAAAAAGAATTATCGAAATCGGTTCAGCCGTTCACACGTGTTGCCATGACAACGCAAAACGGGTTTCATTTTTATATATATAGATATATATTGTAAGTTAATTTAATATCATAAACAATGATGATTTTGCTTGTTGAATAAATTATTACTTATTGTTAGTTTTCTTAAACTTCCCCGCTAGAAAAAGCTAATTCCCGCCAAAATGCTGTCAGCCGTGTTTCTAAAGTCCTCTATTTTTTATTGAGTCTGTACTATAAGTTTAATCGGTTATACTGAATTAAAAAAATCGTTTATCGTTTCAGCGGCCGCGGCACATATTTCTGTTGTTTATTTCTGTCCCTTTACCTACCCAATAGTATCAGAACTAGAACGAAACGATATTGTCTGCAACACAAATAGTCTACTGATTTACATTTGTGAACTTATAGTATAAAAATTAGAATCAAACGGGAGTTTTTGTTACATAAATGGTAAACTGTTCTGAATGCAACACCAAAAGGTATCGCTGTGAGAACATGGTCTTAAAATACTAGAAGTTTCCCTTGTCGTGCGTAGGCTTGACCCCCCTTTTCTTATATATTTTTCATACTTTCTTTTCAAGAATTGTTTTTTCTCGATTTTTGTACGCCCCATGTTGCGAAAGTGAATCGTTTACACTCAAAATGCTCCAAGCCTGTTGATGTGAAATTCTGGTAGAGTTGAGTCCCCAGATCACGAAAATGGCGTTAATTTTTTTTTTCTATGGATACGTTTTTTTTTAAGATTTTGTAAAGTTTTACACAAAAAAAAACCTGCTCATCTTACGTTTCTCATTTCATAGCTTGAGTTGTAGCCAACTTATTTAGCCGTCGAATGTTTTATTTTACAGGTAATGAACAAACCTTTCGATTTTTATACACTGTATATTGGATAAGTACTTTGTGTGCTGGAGGTCGATAAACTTGAAAAAAGTGGAAATTTAAATCCGTTAACTAAAATGTTTACATGCTGCTAGCGTCCTAAAAACGTGAAAAAAATCCGTTGGAAAATCTTTTCTAAAGTTGATCGCCCAAATTATCAAACAGGCCTACACCTCCAGAAATCCGTTGAAAAATGGATTTATCGTGAATTTTCAAAGTTAAGTAAATTGAGAATATTTTTTAAATTTTTGGCCAGATGTCTACTAGATTAAAGGTACAGTGTTGGACACCGCCTTTAGATGGTCTGTTAACTTTGCTAGATGTGACGAACAGTCCGATTTAGCTATCAAAAAAGGTAAGTTTTGTTAAATAAACAAAAATTTACAAAATTAGTTGAAGTAAGATAAAAATTAAAGAATCGCCTTTATATACATACATACATAGACAATGTATTAATTTGATTGGTACCATTAAGGGGTTAAGCGTCCTCGCGGCCTCAAAACCTTTCTTTTTGCAGAAAAAATATAGCAGGTGTATTCTGTACAAGAGCGCCCCCTTTAAATCGATATAGCTCCTGAATTTTAGTTGAGATGTGCGCAAGATCTTAGTCCACTGTTTATACCCGGTACCCATAGTATATATATTCTTGATCAGCATCACCAGCCGAGTCGATTTAGCCATGTCCGTCTGTCCGTCTGTCCGTCTGTCTGTCCGTGTGAAACAACAGATCTCAGAGACTATAAGAGCTAGAGTTACCAAATTTGGTGACAACATTGGAATCTGTTGCACGCAGAACAAGTTTATTTTAAAATTTTGGCCACGCCCCCTTCCGCCCCAAAAAACGTAAACAACTTTATATAAGCTAGATTCGTAAATTTTGGCTCAAAGTAAATAGATACAATAAATATGTAGGCATTTGCGGACGTTTTCTGAAAATTTGAGTAAAATCGGATGATAAACATGGAAGTTATTAAACAATTAAGTTTCTTCTCATCTTGAGCCACAACGGCAGTAGCGAAAAAAAGTGTTGCGTGCTTTTGGGCGCATTATTAATTCGTAATGCAGCTGCGTACAGCTGCAGAATTTGTCTCTTTTAAACTTTGCTCAACATGTTTTCGGCAAAATTTGTCTTTATTTGTCAACATTTTGTTTTTGCCATGTCCTCGTGCTATTTAATTTCACGCACAGTACTTTGGGTACCGGGTATCTCACAGTCGGTCGCACTCGACTGTAGCTTTCTCACTTGTTTTTTTTTTAAATATAGTTAATTTTTTAACAAGTTTAGGTTGCATAAAATACGGTAGATTGTCTCATAAAGAAAATTTTTAGCCATTATGCTTTTAAAACCACAGCCAAACCTTTTTAGTTCGATTTTTTAGCTAAAACGGTAGCAGCATGTATGAGTAAGGGAGAAAAGTTGTTATTTTCCTCTGAAAGTTCTGCAGCTTGTTTTCAGCGCTTTCATAATCGAGTTTTGGGCGACCCACATTTTTAGCTAGACCAAAAATGTCTATGCATATGTTTTGGGCAAGCCATATTGAATGCTTTTTGTTTAAACTATCCAGACTACGATTACACTTTCGATAGTGTTTAAATATATAATCTACGAAGTCTTTTACTTTTTCATTTATCAAGTTAATATTATCATAATTTAAATATTTTTGAGACAACATTTCCTTTATGTGCTTATCTATTGCGTCACTTGACCGACTGTTTTGGTTCCAAATCTCTAGTAGATATACATATATAGTAGTAAATATTGTACTAGAAACAATTACTTTTTAAAAAACGTGCAGATTCGGGCAAGGTTGTTTAGTGTCACATTAATCTTCAAACTGTGGTTAATAAGTTCTCATCTTAAACTTTTGGCAACTCTTTGCCATGCAAAAGAACTGATCCACGAAAACCAGGTACACTTGTTAAAATTATTCTAAAAATACACCTAGGCAAAACACCGCAACATTGGACAAAAACACAAGATGGTAAGACTGGTACCCTTAATTTTGCCACATACCTGGACAATCGTTTTTCATTTTAAAGCAGGGGTCGGCATTCGTATATATATGTTCAGGTGCCACTGCGGCAGAGAAGCTACCGAGTAGCCTGTACACACTTGCTCGGTTCTCAAGGCAGCAGAGGAGCAAGTCGTTCGGGTCTGTTAGTATCATTCGGGTCTGTTAATATCACTTGTCTGACGACGCGACGACTTCATTTTAAAATCATTTTATATTAAATCTGTTCAACATACTTTCACTTAATACTATTATTTCAAATAAACTAAATCAAACTATTAATATACGTAAATAAAAATCCCACATATAATGAACATATATAATTTTAGTTTATTGGTTTCCGACACGAATTACGAGCTCTATCGTGTCCATAACCGGGAAACTTGAACCTCGAGGCGCTGTGGCAAATGTTTTTTAGTGCGTATGTATGCGAGCAAACAGACCCGAATGATACTAACAATTTGTTTCTCTCCTGCTGCGAGAGCCGAGCAATTGAGCATACATTTTTGACAACGTACAACATTTAGGACAACAAAGCAACGGACCCGAACGATTTGCTTCTCTGCTGCTGCGAGAGCCGAGAGAGAAGCAACAGAAAAGCAAAAGCCTTGTACATACGCTATTCCATGAGCTTTTCGGTCGCTTCTCTGCAGCATCGGCACCCAAATATTTTTAACATTTAATACGAAGCCACTTTTATATAGCTTCGAAGCTTGCTACGTCAAAACAGAATCCCGAACAAACACGAAGCGCTTATAGTGTAAATGTGCCATCAGCGCTGACAGATATTTTTCCTATGCACAATGTATAGGACGCTGCCGACCCCTGCTTTAAATGTATGTCCAGTTCCAAGATGATAGCTTTACTTTTTCTAATAAAAAAAAATCCTGCAAAATTCCCTCATTTTTACCGTTTACAACATATATGTCATCCCTTAAGGAAGTCACTCGCTTACTAAACCAAGCGCTGAAACAAGAAGCTGGAAATGCACAACTACGGTACATCGAAAAACTTTCGCCAACCAGTACAAAGCATCCTTTGTGGAGGGCTCACCCAAATCTAAGCTCTCTAATCGAAACAGTCACTCCTATAAGAAAATCATCATGTAGTTGGGCCCGCAGCGACGAAGATAGAGCCGAAACATTTGCTTCAAATCTCCGAAGCGTCTTCCAGCCACTAGTATATTTGTTCTACCACAAATCCAAACTAATACTGTGTCTTTACCAACATTTCATGCGAATGAGATCGCAAAAGTCATTGGGGAACTGAAACCGAACAAGGTTCTGGGCGGTGACTCAATAACTCAAAAAATGATAATTGAACTTCCAAATTCTGCTATTGAGGCTGTTTGCAAAATCTTCAATGGGATTATATGTCTCGGCCACTACCCAAGGAAATGGAAAAAATCGATCATCATAGTGATACCGAAGCCTGGAAAAGACCACACAGTCCCGTTATCCTACAGACCAATAAGTCTATTATCGTGTCTGTTCAAAACTGTTCGAGAAATAATACCATATCTAAAAGCACACAATGTTTTCACGGCTCATCAATTTGGCTTCCGTCAAAACCATGAAACCATCGAACCAGTCAACCGAATTACATCGGAGATACGCACAGCCTTTGAACATCGGTAATACTGCAGCGCAATATTTCTCGATGTTCCATAAGCTTTCGATCGAGTCTGGCTAAATGGCCTCATGCATAAAATCAAAACACACTTGCCTACATACACTCATAAGCTACTTGACTCGTATCTTTACAACAGAGTCTTTGCAGTAAGGTGCAACGCAAAAACATCTGACGACTACACAATCGAAGCTGAAGTTCCACAAGAAAGTGCACTTGGGCCTACTCTGTTTGTCCTTTGTACAGCGGATATCCCTACGAACGAGCGGCTAACAACATCCACGTTCGCTGACGACACTGCGATCCTAAGCCGCTCAAGGTGCCCAACCCGAGCAACAACACAGCTAGCAAATCACCTCATGGTAGGTGAGAAGTGGCTTTTTGACTGGCGTGTTAAGATTAATGAACAAAAATGTAAACACATACCTTTTACTCTCAACAGGCAAACATGCTCTCCAATTTTCTTGAAGTGTACCCAGATTCCCCAAGTCTACAAAGTAACGTATCTCGGCGTCTACCTCGACAGACGACTAACCTGGCGAAGACACATCGAATGCAAGAAACTCCATCTAAAGCTAAAAGTCAGCAGCCTCCACTGGATTTTAAACGCCCGATCGCCACTGCGTCTGGACTACAAGGTCCTGCTCTATAACTCCACTCTCAAGCCTATCTGGACATATGGCTCCCAGTTGTGGGGAATGCGAGCAGCAGCAAAATAGACATAATTCAGCGCGAACAATAGAAAATCCTGAGAACTATCACTGGGGCACCATTCGCAACCTAAACATCCACAGGGATCTCGGCATTCTTGCAGTAAAAGTTGAAATAAACAAACAAAAGGCGACCTACAATAAAAAACTCACTGTGCACCCAAATCATCTGGCAAGAGGCTTGACTCGGTTTTCCAGCAGAACCCGCCTGCATCGAAACGACCATCCAACCCAGCAATAATTATCAGGGACATTTAACTCTGTGCCAGTCATATGACTGTTAGTTAGGTTATTACGTTATCTATATATATAAAAATGAAACCCGTTTCGCGTTGTCATGGCAACACGTGTGAACGGCTGAACCGATTTCGATAATTCTTTTTTTTAAATGTTCGTTGGAGTTCAAGGATAGTTTTTACGGCGAGAAACATTCGAATAATTGCCGGAAAAACCCTTTAAACAGCCATGTTAGAGTTGAGCCAGGCCTAGAGCTGAATTTTGCAAAATCTTAGTAGGCTACATTTAAAATTCAGTAGGAAAAATAATTACATTCAACGTATAAATGAAATTATTTAGTTATCCGGCGCGCGTTGCTACGATAGCAACTAAAATACATTAACATATAGTCGGAATGTCCATGAAAGTCAAACGCAAGACGAACGTGCAGAAAGAAATGAATCGAGACAAACCCGTTTAGCACAGATTCGCTCTACACAAAGAGTACCAAGAACAGACTTGAATCGCGCTGCATTTGCATACAATTTCTCAGCGTCCTACAAAGACCATAGTTGCGTTGTTATCGGTTCATTGTCTGTGGTATGTCAGCACTGCAATGCACTGAAGTTTCGATTGGAAGCTCCCGGCTTATGCTGCGCAGGTGGCAAGGTAAAATTGCCGGTTTTGACTCATCCACCAGAGCCATTGTATTCGCTTCTATATGGAAATCAAACCATATAACCAATGTTTTGATGTCAAATTGACAACCAGGCTACAATCCGAGTTATAAGGTAATTGCGCGTCATTCTTTTATCAACATGAATAACTATATGCACGAAATTGCATCACAAAATTTATCACAAATATTCAATCAAACCCAAATTGAATGACCACCAAAACCAAACAAGATAAATTCCTTCAGATCTATTTCGTTGGTGATTCGGCAGTTGAACTTAATTAATTCACTGCAACTAAACGTGAAATAATACAACAATTGCAAAATCTTCTTCATGAGTGTAATGAATTGGTCAGATTGTTCAAAACAGCTTTGGATACAATGCATTCTGACGACCACAAAATCATTATCAGAGCAGATAAAAGACCAGCAGGAAGCCATTCAAGACAATTCAATGCGCCCACTATCAATGAAGTCGCAGTGGTGATTGTTGGCGAGAATGTGGAATCACGCGATATTGTTCTCAAGATGCTATGACGACCTGATTTATTTATCACGTTTACATGCAATCCGAAATGGCCCGAAATTACGAATTTGTTGCACCAAGGACAAACATCCTGCGATCGACATGACATCACTGCACGAGTATTCAAGCTAAAGGTAAAAAATTCTTATGGATTACATCGTTAAGCAGAAGGTTTTGGTAGTTCGTTGTTGGATGTACTCGGTTGAATGGCAGAAGCGTGGCTTACCACATGCGCACATTTTGCTTTGGATGTTCGACAAGATCCGACCAGAACATATTGATTCGATTATTTCTGCCGAAATACCAGATCCAGAAACTGATCCGGAGCTGCATTCCGTTGTGAAAACGAGTATGATCCATGGCCCTTGCGGAGTCCACAACCCAGAATCACCATGCATATAACGGAAATTGCACAAACGATTTCCCCGTCCGTTGGTGGCTGAAACAATCAGTGGAAACGATGGATATCCATTGTATAGGCGTCGTTCTCCAGATGACAACGGCAGATGGATCGAAATGATGGTAAAAATAACAAAGTCATCGTCGATACCCGGAGGTAGTCCTTATACCACGAATTCCGATTATTCCAACTGATCTACCATTCCAATTCAAGAGGATTCAGTTCCCCGTCCGATTGGCATTTGCGATGACAATCAACAAATCGCAAGGCCAATCGTTAGAAGTCTGCGGGATAAATCTAGAATTTCCCTGTTTTTCGCACGGCCAGCTGTACGTTGCATGTTCGCGTGTTGGTAGGCCGTCTTCATTGTTTGTTTTTGCGTCGGAAAATAAAACAAAAACATAGTATATCATATCGCTCTATACTAAATAAAGAAATGCAGTGTTTGACTATTACCCTGGGGTTATATAATGGCGTCGAATTAGGGCGAGACAAAGTTCGCCGGGTCCGCTAGTTAGGTTATAAGATTTGATACACATATTGTCAGTCTCATAAAGGAGAATTTCAATAAAAAACACCCAAGTATAAAAAAAAAAAAAAAGTTTCAAATCACAGTCCTTTCGTAGGTCTTTTTAGTTTTGGGAACAAGAAAATATCAAAGTTATTAAACAATAAAGTTTCTGAGAGAGAGAGAGAGAGTGAGAGCGCGCACGTGCGTGTTGCTCAACGTGTTTCTAGCAACATTTGTCTTTGTTGGGTGTTGCTCAACATGTTACTTGCAAGATTTGTCGCATTTGACAGTTGCCCAACATGTTTCTAGCAACTTTTGTCTCTTTTGAGTGTTGCTCAACATGTTTCTAGCAATATTTGCCTTCATTTTGTTTTCCATTTTCATGTGCTCTTTAATTTCACCCGCAATGCTTTGGGTACCTGGCATCTCACAGTCAGTCACACTCGACTGTAGCTTTCCTACTAGTTTTATGAAAATCTTGTGTTTAATTTTGATATAATCTTGTCTTTTTACAAATGAGCTTAAATTAAAATATATTCGGAAAGGCATACGGAACACCTTGGACGGTTTGGATATGTTTTCTCTTAACATGTGAGCTCTTTTCGTTTCTTCGAGTATAAATGGAAATATATGATATATTGATGGTTAGCGACTGGGAGTTGGGGGTGGAGAGGAGATTCGGTCTCGAAGGTGTGTTTGTTGAAGGCACTTTTGGACGGCGTCGATAGCGGAGGAGATGGCTTGTTGAGGGTTACTTAGGCTACGTATCCAAGTGGATTGGAATCCATTGAAGCAGCCAGCGGCTAGCGGCAGTCCTATATGTAGCCCTGCAGGTGCGCGAATGACTGTGGTGATGACGCGGCGGCTGATAGCCCGCTTCTGCATTTCAATTTGCATGACCAGGTTCTTTTCCTCGATGTATCTCAAACTTTCGATCGAGTCTGGCTAAATGGCCTCATGCATAAAATCAAAACAAACTTGCATACACTCATAAGCTACTTGAGTCGTATCTTTACAACAGAGTCTATGCAGTAAGGTGCAACGCAAAACATCTGACGACTACACAATCGAAGCTGAAGTTCCACAAGAAAGTGCACTTGGGCCTACTCTGTTTGTCCTTTGTACAGCGGATATCCCTACGAACGAGCGGCTAACAACATCCACGTTCGCTGACGACACTGCGATCCTAAGCCGCTCAAGGTGCCCAACCCAAGCAACAACACAGCTAGCAAATCACCTCATGGTAGGTGAGAAGTGGCTTTTTGACTGGCGTATTAAGATTAATGAACAACAATGTAAACACATAACTTTTACTCTCAACAGGCAAACATGCTCTCCAATTTTCTTGAATAGTACCCAGATTCCCCAAGTCTACAAAGTAACGTATCTCGGCGTCTACCTCGACAGACGACTAACCTGGCGAAGACACATCGAATGCAAGAAACTCCATCTAAAACTAAAAGCCAGCAGCCTCCACTGGATTTCAAACGCGTAGCAGTAGTCATATTTGGCCTGGTGTCGATCAACCCCTCTACTGCTATTAGATCCGAACAGGCTTCGTATGCTTGTTCAACTTTGTCCCATAAGGCTCGGATGTGATCTCGGCGGACTTTGAATGTGTAGAGCGACGGCGTGCAGAAGCCAATAGTGTTGACCATCGCCTCAAATTGGCTTACACGGTCACTAATGGCAATAAATTTATGTAAGGCCGCAGTTGTCGCAGTGGGCTTCTCGCTGAGCGGCATTTTGTATTTTATTTATATGTGTATGTAGGACGGAACACCGGATTGAAACACTTTAAAGAGTGGTATCGAACACTGGAATATGTGGAATGAAACCCCAGAATGTGTGGAATGAACCACCGGAATGTGTGGAATGAAACACCGGACTACAATTTTGGCAACGGGATCTTTTTTAAGTTTGGAATTAATTTAAAAGAATTAATTAAGTAAAAGGAACGGAACAAACTGTATTTTTAACGAATTTCTAACCAAAAAAACGCTAAAACAATGGAAAAAAATAACAAAAACTAGCTAAATTGGATATATCTAGCTATTTAATTTTGTCTTGTAAATATTTGTTATCTTCTGAACTGTTTTGTTTTTATTTAGGAATTAATAGTTTTGTATTATTTGTAGCGGGGGAATTTTATTTATAGGCACTGTTGCGCCGCTCTTGTTTTTAATGCGTTCGGATGTTTGTGCATTGGCCGTGGGTCAATGCAGATAGCGGAGATAACAAAACAAGAGAAGAGAACAAGAGGCGGAAACGAGAGACGGAAAGAATTGCCAAATTGCCATCGACTTTGACGACTCTGATGTACGTATGTGAATGGAAACATAAATATATATATACGTATGTTTGTGGCCGCGCAGAATAGTAGGAAGGTAAACAAATTAATATAATTATTAAGCCGGCGTTTTCTGTGCCGACTCTAGGAATAAAACTGTGGTTTATATTTAATAATATGTGGGTAGATGTGGACTGTAATTTCTCAAGGTATTTGTTGTACATTTGCATATATATAATTTGTTGTTGTTTTATTGAATGTATGTATAAGAGTAGTTATACTAATTTTGTGTAGTGTAGTGGACTGTATGATAATATTTATGTATGTCGTGTGAATATTTATGTACATATCTATGTTCGCTTGGACACCAGAAAGAACACAGTGAACGAGAAAAAAAATGTATGAGCCGTTTTTGGCGGAACGTTTTTTGAAATTTCGGAACTCTTAATTTTCACTGCGGCTGGGCGCGTATGTATATTTTCACAGTCACTTTTGTTTTTGTTTGGAAATTTTAACTTTGTCCAAAAAACAAACGGAATTTGCATGATGGCGGAGAAAATTTGACTTCTTACTTTGGACTCTAGCAAACAACACAGATATAAGACACTTGGATTTAGTCTTCGGAAATATCTGTGTGATTTCTTTTCGTAAAGTAAGAACACTAGTACTTATCTTTTTATTTAGGAAGCAATCTGCTGCTGAACGCTGGAATTCGGAGGCAAACAGGATGAATATCCTGCTCGATGTACCATGAAGAGGAGTGGGCGGATTATTTGCTGAATAAGAATGGTCGAGGTTAAAGTCCCAAAATCCCACGTAGAAAAATACAATCGGTTGGGCAGAATTATTTTGGGTATAAACTTTATTCGCCTTTATCGGCTGGTCGCAAATTCGAACTAATTACATGTCATAAAAATAGAAATTGGGAGAGCGGCTTGGAAAGCTCTTGCGGACTGGAAGTCAGGTGGAAGAGAGAGGGAGAGAGAGTGTGCGAGAGCGCTAGGCTCCGTAAAGGGGGACATTTCGAAGCCGCTAGCGCTTCACACTGGCTCTCGAAAATAAGCGCCCTCTTGGCGCGAACAACTTTTTTTTTCAAGGACCTTTGAGGAATTAGCTGCTAATTAAAGCTAATAAAGCTAATAAAATATATTTTTGTTACCTTTAAAAGATGTGAAAAGTATAGCAAAACAGTAACTCCAATGAATATTTATTTCTCTATATTTCTCTTTAAAAAAATTCGAAAAAACTGAATTTTTCCGCCAGCCTGACTGTATATAACCCCTTAAAGAATATTGATGATGATTTGATGATTTTGTTCGTAAGAGTGAAACAGGCTGTATGAACAAACCTGCTGCATTTGTCTTCTGACAAAAACTATCTGTGTATCTGCCCATTAATAATCAACAAATCTGATTTCTGTATATGAAAATCAGGTTGACTATAGACCTGGAGTTGGCGCAAATTACGAATAATGAAAATAAAGGTCACAAAAAGTCTGAATAAATAATTAAAAATAAAAAATATTTAAAATTAACAAAATGGCGGAGTTATGAAAGAACAGTTCGTTTTTTTGGGGTAAAATTTGTTTTTTTTTGCCAAATTAACAATTTTTATCCAATCAAAAAGGTTGTAGGTCATTCATTGTAGGGCGAATATATTCAAGAATACCCAGTCAATTTGAAAGCGATCGGTCAATTTGTCGTTGAGTTAGGATGCCAGCAGTTTTTAAAAATGTCGTTTCGAGAAAAACACGTTTTAAGTTTGTGATTTAATTATTTCAGTAATGGTTATAATGTTTATCCTTCCGATCGTTGAGGAAATGCCGGGGTGTGGCCATATATGTAAACAAGAGATTAAAGGTACGACCTCTCTGTACACAACATGCTGGTAGCGCAATGGAGTATTTACTGCTTCAAGTCTGCAATATCAGAGGCGAGTCAAAAATGTTCATTGGATGCATCTGCCGACCTCACCACAAAACAGAATACTTTGAAGTCTGTCTGTCTGTTCGTCTGTCCATGTGGGTAAACAGATCTCAGAGACTATAAGAACTAGAGCCACCAAATTTGGTGACAACATTGGAAATTTGTTGCACGCAGATCAAGTTTGTTTTAAAATTTGACCTCACATCCGTCTTAAAAAATCATAAAAAACTACTAAACTTAGAATGTAAAAAGATAAAAATAAATAAGTAGGCGTTTGCGGACGTTTTCTGAAAATTTGAGTAAAATCGGATGATGAACATGGAAGTTATTAAACATTAAAGTTTCTGTGTATGCTTTTAGTTTTTATTTTTGTTTTTGTTGTTTTTAAATTGTTAACAGAAATATAAAAAAAAAATTATTTGAAACCAAATTTTTCTCTCCAGCCGCAATAATTGAAAAGTGTCTTATAATTATGATAAGCTTGTAGGCATGACAATATCGAACTTTTGCGTTTGTTTACCGCTAATTGGAAACGCGAGATACAATCAGAGATAAGAACATCAGCTTTAAAGCAGAATTCATTAAGCATTCATTCTGCATACTTAATTTTTTGTATTATGCCTCCCCATTCTTTTACGAGATTCGAAACTAAAAATTTCAGGGTGTCTTATAATTCTGATAAGAACTGTATATATGTAGATGTGGATACGGAGAAAATCACAAATGTGTACAAAAAAGGAATAAACTCCTTAAGGCGGTTGTGCATAGCATTCCCGGCGCTTTAATACCATACGAAGACAAAGCTAAGAACGGCTGGTTTACTCCTTTTGTAAGCAAACTAAATGAGTATTTTTCAGCGGTGCGCAATTCCGCGTTCAAATGGCACCTGTTTCGATCAATGATGCAATGGAGAGAGAAGGTTTTACGAAGTTCTTATTTAGATTACACAGACAGATCTCTCAGTGTTCATTTGGCGAGACTAACTAACAAACCAAAGAAATCTGTTTGACTTATGAAATAATTGATGCCTGGGCCCTCTTAGAGTTAAAAAAAAAGTTGCCTGAAATTGAGCAAACTTTGGAGGAGGTCATAAAAACATGTAGCATTATTGAGCAAGTGAACAAACAAACGCAGTCTATGGCCCTACCACCTATCTCAAGCAGCATCAACAAAATTGTGCAGCACGGTAAAAGTAAGGACTGCGGAAGATAAGGTAGAAGAGGACACCGAGAAAACAGCGCGGAAAGCCCCGCCAGGAACATAAAGTGCAGTACATAGAGTTGAAAAAGTTGTACAGTTTTCCAAATGGCGTGATGTTTCGGTCAAACTCTCGATCGACGAATCAGTTAAGACGGGTACCGACAGCGTACAAAGAAAAAATAAATTGGGGTGTTCCCTATACGTCTAACTGAATGAAAAAATCAAATAGAAAAAGCTGTCCCATACAAATTGAAATTTTCGATAAATTCAGTCAGTTATACGGGTATGATACAGGGCACAAATTTTTATTAATTAGCTACTTCATTAGAACCCTAAAAGATTTTTTTCGTAAAAGGTAAACAATAACAATGGCCGGAATTCGCAGTGCACAATTTATTCATTTCTGGAATTCTCATGCAAATGTCTGCCCGTCTGCCACTATGCCCGACCCACACTCTGGGCACCAGTCCTCCGTTTCGTGGCCAAAGCGCTTTAAATAGCTGCGGAAGCAGCCATGTTCGCTTAGCGCCTGGGTAGGGTAGAAATCTACCTGCCCTTGTGGCCTTCCCATCCAGCACGCTATATGAGGGATGAGGGTGTGTGTACAGCGCCCCTTTGGCGAGCTGTCCCACCGAGCTTTCCAGGTCTCCAGGCTTCTCCGTCTGGCAGGCTCCTTCAACTCGGCCTTGAAGCCTAGAGCTCCCGCGCTGTCCTGCAAGGGTTCTTGGAGCTCCTTCCTCTCCCTGATGAGCTCAGCGACAGGCACTTGCCCGGTGATGACCAGCACCGCATCTTCCGAAATGGTCCGAAACGAGCACGCGATCCTGATGGCACATAGCTCTTTACCTGTGCGGCTTTCGCCCACTCAGGCGCTGCGTACAGCATCTGCGACGTGACGACGGAATTTAGCAGCTTACGGGTTGCCTGCTTTTGGCCTCGGGTATTGAGCGGCATCCTGGATAGCGCTCCTGCAGTCCCGCTGGCATTCCTATGGACGTACTCCAAGTGTTCCTTGAACGACAGACGGGTGTCTAATGTTCATGGCTACCACCAGACAATAGGACTTTGTTCCTCCTTTTTGCGATTTTTACAACCCTCATGATGGCATCCAGAGTCGACCTCCCCTCCTGAAGCCGTATTGCTCCGGGGAAAGACCGCCTGCTGCTTCGATGGCTGCGTTGTCATGGACACCAATAAGTGGGAAGTGAGAACACATATGGAAAAGTGATTTTGTTTAACAGATGTTTTGGTTGATTTTTGAAAATTAAATTTGTTTGCAAAAGTGTTATACCCTTACGCTTTTCCAATTTAGATGATTTCGATCAATGTTTAGCCAACGACAATGTAAAAGGCAGAAGGAGGAAGCTCCGACCCCATAAGTAGTGTAATTTTAAAAACAGTTTTGCAGTGAGCGCTCAACCAAAAGTGTCTTACTGAATTGTTATTGAGACACCGATTTGTTTGTCCGGTTGAGCCAAACTTTCGCAAAGCTCAGAGAAAAGGATGTGTGCAACATTATTTCAATATGCAGGCTGTTATGTAAAAAAAAACATCTGTACATCCATGAAAATCACGCTGAAAAGCCCCCCATGCGTAGTATTAGTTTTAGTTTACACGAAAGAATCAGCCAAAGTAACCTCTATGACCCAAACACCAGTAAAAACAAGTAGGAAAGCGAGTCAAGTGTGGCCGACTGTGCAGTATATATAGCACATGAACATGGAAATAAGAAAATGTTGACAAATAAAGACAAATCTTGAAAGAAACATGTTAAACAACATCCAAACAAGACATACACACCTGATCATATTAAAAGGTATACACATAAACTCAGATATTAATGTAACAGAAAAAAGTTTTCTTCATTATTTTAAACTTAAAATTTGGTCTCATTGGTTTTTTAACTATTTGTTTAAATAAAATAAACTTAATTGTAACATAGAATAATAACATAACAGAAAGGAGATTATTTTGTGTTTTAGATTGGTTTTCAGTCTGATCATAATAATAGGTAGTTCTCATGTGTTGGTGAGAAAAAAATTGTAATTTCCATGTTGGTTTCTTTTTTAGCTAAATTAGTATTTCCCAACTTAGTATCCAGTGTATCCACCTCAATTTTGGTCACTACTGCTATTCTTTTTGGCACTAAGTTAAAAAAAAACCTGGTAGGTTTCTACTGTTGTCTCATAACACAATTTTTGGAAACCATCATATAATTTTCCGTTATTTGAAAATTAATACTTTGAAAATTTATTTTTTTAGTCTCCCCGAAAGTTTTCTATGGGGTTTAATTGTAACATAGAATAATAACATAACAGAAAGGAGATTATTTTGTGTTTTAGATTGGTTTTCAGTCTGATCATAATAATAGGTAGTTCTCATGTGTTGGTGAGAAAAAAATTGTAATTTCCATGTTGGTTTCTTTTTTTAGCTAAATTAGTATTTCCCAACTTAGTATCCAGTGTATCCACCTCAATTTTTGGTCACTACTGCTATTCTTTTGGCACTAAGTTAAAAAACAAAAACCTGGTAGGTTTCTACTGTTGTCTCATAACACAATTTTTGGAAACCATCATATAATTTTCCGTTATTTGAAAATTAATACTTTGAAAATTTATTTTTTTAGTCTCCCCGAAAGTTTTCTATGGGGTTTAGGTCGGGGGATTGGCTTTGTCACTTATGAACATCAACTTTTTGATCTATTGACCTGAAATTTTCAGCATAGTCTTATTGTTTTTGCAAGCAGTATATATATCGGAATGCCAAAATAATTATAAGTTCTCTAGTTTTCAACGAATGTCTATAAATTTTGAGACAAAGCTGTATTATACGGCTTTAGAATTACGCTTTTAATTTCATTAGGATTTTTTACCAAAATGGATCGATTTTCAACGATCCAATTGCAGACTTTAAGGGTACAAACATCGGTGTACCGAAGATGTTTTTGGGTGCAATCCCAAAAAAGGATAAACATTGGTGAGAGTCTAACTTAGAGTTTATTAAAAGAATGGTTTACATACTTTTAGATCGCACGTTTTATTCAATAGTAGATTGCTTGGCTTTAAATCCCGATGCAAAACGTTTGCCGAGTGTATGTACTTTAGTCCGCGTAATATTTGATACAAAAAGTAACAGATGTGATCATTACTAAGCCTCTGGAATTAAAAACAAAGATTAAAAATAGATTAAAGTAATAAATATTTATTGGCATCTTAAGAAATACTTATTCTAATTTTGTAGAATAATTTTCTTTTAATATTCATTAATAACAATCAAACAAAAACACCTATTAGCGAGGTAAGATAAAAGTGACGATGGCACCTTCAACTTCAAAAGTTTCTGATAGCAAATTTTGTGACTTTTAATAGTAACATAAGCAAAAACAAATTACAAATAATTCAATTTAATTCGACACAATGGTCTGTAGTTTCAATTCTAGATATTTAACAGCTTAGTGCCGAAAACGGATCTATTTTAATTATTTGTAATTCATTTTTGCTAACGATACTGTTAATCGTCACAAAATTTGGTATATGATATTTTGAAGTTGAAGGTGCCATCGTAACGTTTCTCACCTCGTTAAGTTTGATATCAGATGTTTTAAAAATTAGCTTTGTAAATAGGTCTCTAATTTCTAGAGTTAATTAGTTCACCTCATTACCATATCCAGAGGTCGTTCTTATATAACTTAGCTATTATTAAACAAGTAGAAAAGCTACAGTCGAGTGTGACCGACTGTGAGATACCCGGTATCCAAAGCATTGTGGGCGAATTTAAATAGCACAAGGACATGGAAAAAAGAAAATGTTGACAAGTGAAGACAAATGTTGCTAGAAACATGTTCAGCAACACCTAAAAGACATACATATGTTTCTAGGAACATGTTGAGCAACACCCAAAAAAAAAATAAATGATGCTACAGACATGTGAGCAACACGCTTTGGTGTTCTCAAAATAGAAGAAGAATAAGCATACACAGAAACATTCTTGTTTAAAAACTTTAATTTTCACCATCCGATTTTACTCAAATTTTCAGAAAACGTTGATCTGCGTGCAACAAATTTCCAATGTTGTCACACAGACAGACAGACAGACGGACAGGGCTAAATCAAGTTGGCTGGTGACGCTGATCAAGAATAATGTATATACTTTATGAGGTCGAAGATGCCTCCTTCTGCCTGTTACATACATTCTCGGTTGGCACTAACTTATAATACCCTTGTACCCTATGGGTACCGGGTATAAAAACGTACTTGAAATACCCCCTGACCTCGAGTCGGCGAATTCCATAATAAAAACCAAATACATGACGGCAAACAGCAAAAAAAAATATACATATATGTATATCCCGTCTCTGTTTCCCTTAAAGTTAAATCCCTGAGAAGCTGGTATGTATGTATGTATGTATATGGTCACTTGCTAGATATGCAAATGCAAGCGGTCCCACCAAGCCTTATCCTAGAATTATTTTACATTAGCGTAACCCAAAAAACCATCCTTAATATTAGTTTTCATAAATTTCATAATATAAAAACTTACCTGTGTTTTCAGTAGTTTGTACAAATCAGTTTCCATCAAGCACTGTACGATATACACATCTCTCATCTGTTCTATACTATCTACTCGTAAGATATCGCGAATATCAATAATCTATAAATTAAAAAAGTTTAAGATTCTCCAAGTTTAATTACACAATTATAAAAATATTACATTTTCATGCTTAAATCTTGTCAATATAGTTATCTCTCTCAGTGTTCTTTGACAATATGTCTGATGCTCAAATGGCGAAATTTTCTTTATTGCTACCCTTTGGTTGGTAATTGTGTCATCGGCCGACCTAAAAAAAAGGGAAATATTTGTTAAAACCTTTTTGTTTAGCAAACTTTGTTTGTTTAGCATGGTATAGTTGTCCGATCTTAATGAAATTAAAGCCGTAATTCTAGTATCGTAAAAACAGATATATCTCGAAATTTATAAAAATATGTTTAAAAACAGAGAAGTTATAATTTGTGTTCCAGTAATTTTCCGATCATACTTATGGCAGCCGTTCCGACATATATACTAACTGCAATAGAAAGAAGGTTACCTGCAAAGTTTCATTCAGATAGCTCAAAAACTGAGAGACTAGTTTGCGTAGCAACGGACAGAAAGACGGACGGACAGACGCACGAATCCCCTCTCGCCCTCTACGACATTGGACACCACACTCTCTCTCTCTTCACTCTTCTCGGCCACCCAACAACGGCCGCACACAGGCTTCAAGGTCACAATTTCAAGTGGCTATAATAACGTAGCCACTACGAGAGAACATCAGCGGCGTCAGAACGACAGCGGCAGCGACAGAACGGGAGCGGCAGAATTGCGTCAGCAACACGTTGGGCAAAACACCCAAAACCAATGCTATCGGCCTTGGTATTTTCATCGGCTCTGGCAGCAAGGATTTACGAGGAGGAATTTGGCTTACCAGACAGTCGAGGAATGGTATTAGTTTTACTTGAATTTGTACCCCCAAACCGAACAAACATTTTCTTTTTATAATAAAATTAATTGTAACGTTTTAACTGTTACTGTTTTATTTTAACGTAAGCTCGTAAATAATACCAATGTAACAAGGGGGAAGGGACTATACCAAGAGGAGAAAGACGAAGCAACGGAGATGCAACAAAAGACAATTAGGTAATATTTGTGAGGTTACTTCCCCCGACCACGAACGGTCGTAACTTATATACTTTATGGGGTCGGAGATGCTAATTTCTGGACATAATTTAAAGAAAGCTACAGTCGAGAGAGCTCGACTGTGAAATACCCGGTACCTTAAACTATTGTGCTTTACATTAACATGCAATTTGAAATAATACATTCTATGTAATACTACTTTCGATACTTCTTAAAATAAATCACCGCTCCAATTAGCTCCCATGCGTAGCCTGGAGGTCTTAGCGCTGGAAAAACTTTTTTATGCAAGAAAGGGGTGAGTTCAAATCCCGCAAAATCCAAGGATTTAAAAAAAAAAAAAAATTCAGTGTCTTATTCACTTTTATAATTCTTTATTCGATTAATACATTTATATACATAAGTTCTGTTTAGATTGGGTTATAAAATTAAATTTTGCTATTTTTTTATTTATTGCTCACGCTCTTTCTGTTCTGCGTATTTGGCGCCATGTTTTTAGTCAACAGTCGATCTCTTTTCTCTTTCATTAAGAAAATATGTATGGCATTAGATGTGAAAATCGCTGTCAATTGCGTAATATACGGCATAGCCTAGAGGTCTCAGCGCTGGGAAAACAATTTTTATGCAAAAAAAAGGCCGGAGTTCAAATTCCGCCAAATCCAAGGAATTTTTTTACATTTGTATTTACTGGTCTTTTAAGATTTTCTCCTTTTTATTCAATTAATAAATTTTATTTCAGTTCTGCCAATATTGGGTAAAGAGTTCCCGAAGCATACTTAAAATGAATATGTCCGCTTCATGTGTAATATAGGCACAGTTGTCTAAGCGGCCGATGCATTTACAATTTGCAAAATTTGACCGACTTCAGTCCCACACAAAACGAAAACTTTTTTATTTTATTACCATTTTTAGTTTTTACGTGTATAGTAATAAAAACAAAAAAAGGGATGAAACGCAAAAAATCAGAAAAAAAAATAAAAGCAACAAAAAGGTTTTGGCGCGGTCAGGGCTCGAACTTAGGGGGATGTCTTAAAATTCGAACTTTATTACTAATATCTCCCACGTTTATCATACGATTAAACTAAGAAATTTGGTTGGTCCTTGCTGTACTTCTGCCCTGATCTGTTTCTGTGTAGAGAGGGTCCCGTCCTGGACCACCCTGAATGTCCTGTCCGATAGGAAGCTCCGTACCATCTCGAAGAGTTGCAAATTTAGCAGTGCCCTCAACTCCATCGTGCAACACTCTGTGAAAGGCCTGCTGGAAGTTGAAATATGCTGTCACAACGAATCCGTCGAGTATGTATCAGAGAACTTCAACGATGAACATTTTTTCCATCATACCCGATCATTGACTCGGTTTTTTTGTGACGCAAAACTTTGCTTCAACAAAAATCATATGATCGTTAGTGAGCGTGCTGAAAGAAAACAATCAGTTCGAATCACTCTCGCTTGTTGCGTACATGATCGGTTTTGATCCAACATTTTGTGTGAGCGAACAAGAATGATTGCGAGTGCTGCTGGCATTCAGTTCGATCACAATCGTTATCGTTAACGGCCGATTTGGTAGAACTCGAGCTTGTTACTTCTAATGTTGCCCACTTTGGCTGAGCAAAAAAAGCTGTTTTCAGCGGGACATGCCTCGAAAAGCTTTATTTTTTTTGCAAAAATAAACTGAAAAAAAACGCAAAAAATTTCATATATATTCGGCAATTTACCAGAAGAAAAAAAGCTGTATTTTTTCAAAAACAAAGATGAACAGCGCTTTCCGCTGTTTGACCGCTGGTCAAGCATAAAAGAAGCTAAAAGTTACGGGGAAAAAACTGAATTGGCCAAACTGGTTATTTTTTCAGTTTGCATACACATACATATACATACACATATACATACATTTTTCTCAAAGCAATTTTCGATCTGATTGCTTCACTCGCAACTTAATAGATGTCTAAGTTTTCATGCATCGTTCGGATCGAACGTCTTTTTCTGATCGATCAGTCAGATCAGATCGATCAGATCAATCATCATGAGCGAACCAAAAAATCAGTCTCAATCACCAAGCAGACCGATCAAGCCAACTGAAAAAGATCGTATCGTGCTGTGAGCGAATCTTGATCGAACATTTTCGCTACAACGATTTTGAGCGAGGCTGATCGAGCATGATCGATCATACTCGTTGCAATTCTCTGGTATGCATTCAGTCACACGGTGTAGGGGCTTGGGGGTGCCATGCCTCAGCTGGAATACAAACTGGATTTTGGGAAGCGCACTCTTAACTCTTTTGGTGTCTGCAGCAATCTCCTCAAGATGCATCGTTCTTGCAGCTTGCCGAATGTGGACGGGAGACTAATGGGACGGTAGCTATTGACGTCATTCGGGAGCATTATTTTAATCCTAGCGCTCCTTCAAGCCTTTGGATAATAACCCAGCCTCAGGGCACCGTTGAAAATAAGCACAAAGTTAAAAAGTACTCTCGATTGTCTACCTGATTCTCTCCCGAAGCCTTTTTGGCCTTAAGTCTCCTGATGTCGTCTGTAATCTCCGGCAGGGTTACGGGTGCCTCTGGAAATGGAATCTCGTGCGTGCCGGTTGCGTATCTGTCACTATCTGCTCGCTTCTCGCTAAGGCCTTTCTGAAGGGAGTGAACCTGCTTTCCAGGTCTTTGGCATATGCTTCCACTCGGTCCTCTGTTCTTCAGGGAAAACTCTCAATGATTTTTATGGTGCCCGAATATGAACTACGGCTTTTTCTGGAAATTCGCTTCGGAATATTTAACATTTATAGTCGTTTTGGGCCCTGTTCATTTTTTGTGGATTGTGGATTTTGCAGCAACACCTTTGACACAGCAACGTCGTTGGAGTCGACTCAACAAGGAAATTTTCAAAAAATCAAATTATCAGGTATTCAATGCCAAAAATACAATTCCCGAACCATTCATCTCTTTTGTGTCTATTTTTGCAGAAAACGTTGCCTATTCAGCAACTTAAACACATTTTTGACGTTTTGTAAATTGGAAAAATAACCGCTAACTGGCGATTACCTTGCAGAAGGTATCCAGTTGCAGAGAAGTTCTCTGTCAGCTATACATACTGTTACAGCTCCAACAGTATATACAGTTCAGGAGGAACGTGCAGAAAGTGTTGAGTGACTTTTAGCGCGGCATAAAGATGTACAGTGAGTCACAAAAGTATTCGTTGCTAAGAGGTTTAAGAGAAAAATGCCACATACAAATTTTAAATTTTTTAGTATTTTTTGGGGCTGGACACTATTTTTTTTTTGCGATTTGGGTTGTTTTTCTATTTTAAAGACTGAATTCGGGCAAAAACACAAACTTTTGGCGTCATTATTGGTGTAAATCTCTAACAATATGCCAAAGAGTCCAAGGTTTAACGTTTCGCAAAAAAAAAATTATTTTTCACCTACACAATAAGGGTCGATCGATTGAATACATTTGTGGGATGTTCGATAGAAGTCCTACGACCATAAGGAGTGTCATTTCTCGACTGAAATCCAGAAATTTCCTGCCATATCCACATTCCTCGGTACAAACGTATCCACTGAAACCGTCCGAAGAGTGCCTAAAAGCCATCAATATATCAAAGCGGTTTTTTTTTTTGCTTAAACCTATTTAGACCGGAATTTTGAGTACTGGGAACAATTAATATTTAGTGATGAAAGCAAATTTAATGTATACGGATCTGTTGAGGATGGAATAGTGTGGCATAAGCCCGGAAAAAATTTTAAAAGCCGCTCTGCCAAGCAATGATTTCGGTCGGCAGAATGGTGTAGATTTTCCATGCAATTTCTGGATTTCAGTCGTGAAATGACATGGTCGTAGGACCTTTATCGAACATCTCACAAACATATTCAATCGATCGACCCTTATTGTGTAGGTGTAAAATAATTTTTACACGCGGTACCCATAGGGTACAAGGGTATTATAAGTTAGTGCCAACCGAGAATGTATGTAACAGGCAGAAGGAGAAATCTCCGATCCTATAAAGTATATATATTCTTGATCAGCGTCACTAGCCGAGTCGATCTAGCCATGTCCGTCTGTACGTCTGCCTTTCCGTGTGAAACAACAGATCTCAGAGACTATAAGAGCTAGAGTTAACAAATTTGATGACAACATTGGAATCTGTTGAACGCAGATCAAGTTTGTTTTAAAATTTGGACACGCCCACTTTCGCCCCCGAAAACCATAAAAAATGGTACATAACCATATGCGTGATTTTCGGCGTAAAGTAAACAGATAAACTTAATAAGTAGGCGCCCTTGGACGTGTTCTGAAAATTTGAGTAAAATCGGATGATAAACATAGAAGTTACTAAACAATAAAGTTTCTGAGAGAGAGGGAGAGAGAGGGAGAGAGAGAGAGAGAGAGAGAGAAAGAGAGCGTGCACGTGCGTGTTGCTCAAAATGTTTCTAGCAACATTTGTCTTTGTTGGGTGTTGCTCAGCATGTTCCTAACAACATTTGTCGCTTTTGAGAGTTGCCCAACATGTTCCTAGCAACATTTGTCTCTTTTGAGTGTTGCTCAACATGTTTCTAGCAATATTTGTCTTCATTTGTCAGAAAATGTACTTTTTTTCCATATTCATGTGCTGTTTAATTTCACTCACAATGCTTTGGGTGCCGGGTATCTTACAGTCGGTCACACTCGACTGTAGCTTTCCCACTTGTTTTTTGTGAAACGTTAAACTTCGGACTCTTTGTCATTTTTTCTTGGAGATTTACACCAAGAATGACGCCAACAATTTGTGTTTTTTCCCGAATTCAGTCTTTAAAATAGAAAAACAGCCCAAATTGCAAAAAAAAATAGTGCCCAGCCCCAAAAAATACTAAAAAATATAAAATTTGTATGTGCAACGAATACTTTTGTGAGAATAGAAAATCGTTTAGTTTTATATTTTTGTCCATAACTTTTTATGGAAAGCGTTTTCTGTTCGGTTTTTTTCGTCATATACTTCACAAAATATGTAGCTTTAGAAACCTAAACCATTTTTTAATATTTTAAAACGGTTACTTATTTAAAATCTTAACCATCTTTGCACCGAATACTTTTGTGACTAACTGTATGTATATAATTGTGCATAGGGAGAGATAATTGATTTATATTGAAGATTTCGGCATATATTTATAAAATACTTGGACTTGGTGAATTTTGGCGCAGTGTGTTGTCATATTTAGCCACACACATTAATCGCAAGGTTTAATATTTTTCGGACAAAATAAATAAATTAGTTATTTGAGGAATTTTGGCGCTGGGCATTGGTATTTTAACCCGTATATGGTACACAAGATACTTTTTGTGCATTTTGGCGGTATTTTGTGGACATCATTCTGACTCGATAACCCAGCAAACAATTTTGTTAGCGCTCAAAAATATGTGTTTGAAACGTGTCGAGTTTAAGAGCGTTTTCGGAGCATATTTTGTACTTTTTCAACCAGGGCTCATAAAAAGCCCTTTTGTCAGGGTATATCCTGAATCAAACTAAGTAGTCAGAAAGCAATATGAGCGTTTTTTGACAGTTTCCGAGCCCAAAAAGAGTCCGAAAAGAGGGTTTTTTTTCTATGAAAACGGTCGCACTTTATGGGGGCTATTTTTAAGTTCAATTTGAGTCTTTTCTGACTCACTGTAAACCCTCAGAAAAGTAAGCAATATGACAGTTTTCAGTCACTTTTCGGATCGGTTTTTTTTTTTTATAAGAATCTACAATCATTATGAGTCCATTATATGAAATCGATCGCACTTTATGTGGACTATTTCTAAGTCGAATCTGACTCTTTTCTGACACATTAATACTAAACCCCTAAAAAATTCTTTTTTTTTTTTGGCACTCGAATAGCCTCCTAAAAGGGTCCGTGCAGACGCTTATTAAAGAACTAAAAGCACTGAAAACCCTCCAACAAGGCAAAATAAAAAAAAAAAAATATTCTTATTATAATAATAATAATTATAATAGTATAGTATCATACGTGATTTTATACTATACGTGATAAATAAATAAATTATGTGTAGGTGAAGCTAAGTGTCCGACGGTGAACACGATACCAATCGATAGAATCATCTTAAATCAAAAAGTGAAATAGATTCTGATAGTGTATGAAAGAATCTTGTCTTTGATCGAAAGAAATAAAAAAATATCACTTTTTGACAAAATGGCAGTTTTTTTTTTTTTTTTTTAATTTATTAATTGTGGGAAAAAAATCGTCTTTAACGTCTTTTGGAGTATCTGTTGCTCATCACTCCTCGGCGACGGAAAATACTCTGGCTGCTCGTCCGTCCGGAATGATCATTGATCTCCTGCCGACTGCTAATTCTGTTCCTGTCGCTCCGGCTAGTAATCCGACTCCTGGAATGGTTACTGATCAACTGCTGACTGCTGATCCTGTTGCTGCTCCTGCTTCTCATCCGATAATTGCTGCCGCTGCTGGTAATGATCTGATTCCTGTTGCCGCTGCTGTTAGTCATCCGATTCCTGTTACTGCTGCTGTTAGCCATCCGATTCCTGTTGCTGCTGCTGTTAGTCATCCGATTCCTGTTGCTGCTGCTGTTAGTCATCCGATTCCTGTTGCTGCTACGATGTCCAACACTGCTGCCAGTACCTCCGGTCCCAAGCCACTGATGGGCGTGGGCCCCATCCCGTTCCTCAGGACTATTGCTCAGAGCCGTGGTTCCTCGCAAAACCATTTTTGTCTCTCGGCTCATGCCGGAAGCCACGAAGGATGATATTAAAATCACGTTTGCTCCAAACTTGGAGTTTCTCCGAATGACATCATAGTCACTAAATTTAATTTTAAACATAAGCGTAGTATATCGTCATTTAAAATTATTCTTCCGGATTCCTTTTGACTAAAGCTCTTGACCCAAATATTTGACCTGAACACACGATACTTCATGAATTCCTTTATAAGAACTCTAATCAGAATCCCAGCATTAATACTCCAAAAACTAAATCATATTTTTGCGTCCATTATCAAAATGTACGTAGTATTCTAGGTAAACTAGCTCAAATTTATTCTAATTGTGCCTCGTTTGATTTTGATGCTATCGCCTTTTCAGAAACGTGGCTAAATTCTTCAGTTTTGGATCAGGAAATTTTAGTTAATCATTTTTCAATTTACCGATCCGACCGCTCAGCTTTTGGTGGCGGTGTTCTTATTGCTGTTAAAATGACTTTTCCTTTGAACTATTCCCAGTTATTGATACTGAGGGCATTGAATTTATTGCCGTCAAAGTCAGCGTCGGCAATGCAAACTTGTTCTTAACATGTTCTTATATACCTCCTCGATCTGATATTAGTGTCTATGCGAATCATCTATCTGCTATCCAAACTGTTATGTCTGGCCTAAGCCCTGAAGACCAACTAGTTGTCATGGGCGACTTTAACCTTCCTCATCTCTCATGGCTTCCTGTAACGACTCAAATCTTCTTTTATCGGACACCCAACATGAATTTACTGACGGTTTAACTGACTCTTCACTTGAGCAAATTAATCCCGCCAAAATAATCGAGATAGGCTTTTAGACCTCATATTTGTAACCGATGCTTCCTTGGTATCGGTAGCCAGATGTTGTCCTATGTCCTATCCAGAAGATCCATATCATCCCACTTTATCAATATCTGTTGAATGTTGTAACTCTGTTAATACTGTCACTTCGTCACTTCCTACTCGTTACAAATGTTTCCGTAAAGCTCACTTTGATGCTTTATATTTATCTTTATCACAAATGGATTGGTCGTTCTTAACGAATTTTAATGATATTGACTTTGCTGTAAATGCATTTAACTCAGCTATTGGCTCCGTACTTGACACTTTTGTTCCGGAATTGACTGTTTCTGCTTCCCATAAGCCTCCATGGTTCAACAAAACTTGTCCTACCTAAAAAATAAAAAGGCAAGCCTCTTTAAAAATACAAGAAAAATGGGTCCCCGCATGTATATGCTCAATATTTATCAGTAAGATCACAATTTCTTGCGCTGAATTCCCAACTTTATTCACAATATCTTACACAATGTAAATCCGATTTCCGGATCTGATCCAAAACAGTTCTACAATTTCGTAAATTCAAAACGCAAGTCTAATGCCTACCCTCCATCGCTTAGTTTTCTCGACCAATCTGAATCTTCCTCGCTGGGCATATCCAACCTATTTGCAACATTTTTCCAATCTACGTATACTTCTGTCTCCTACGATCTTTCTACTTCCTATCCTTATAGTTTAGCTCATGCTAACAATATCTGCGTACCTTTCTTCGCAGAAGCCTGGTGTCATCAGCGCAACATGGTTTTTTTTAAACAGCGATCCACAACTACTAATCTATTAGAATTCTCTAATCTGATCAACCGAAGTTTTCAAAGTCGTATGCAAGTTGATGTTATCTTTACAGACTTCAGTAAAGCGTTTGATTCTGTAAATCACTCACTCCTTCTTCAAAAACTATCTCTTTTACGATTTTCCCTTCTATTCTGAAATGGATCGATTCTTATGTGTCAAACAGTACTCAACTAAGTCTAATGTTATCAATGTCACTTCCGGTGTCCCACAAGGTAGTCACCTTGGTCCACTTCTGTTTATCTTGTTTATTAACGACCTTTCAAAAGTGATATCCTTCTCATCTGTTCTAATGTATGCCGATGACGTCAAGATCTGCTACCATATTCAAATCGACTCTCACATAATGACCTTCAACATGACCTTAATTCTCTTCTCAGTTGGTGTTCGATAAATCTTCTATTTCTTAACTACTCTAAATGTAAGCTCATGACCTTTTATCGTATTCTCCTCATCTTGTCTCCTACACCTTGAGGAATCATTCACTTGATCGGATAGAATCATCGAATGACCTAGGAGTTCTTTTCGATCACAAATTAAGTTTTAAGAGCCACATTACTGCCATGGTAAATAAAGCTAAAGGTGTCTTAGCATTTATCAAGCGATGGTCCAAAGAATTTAATGACCCTTATACTACAAAGACTCTCTATGTATCCTTAGTCCGTCCAATCTTAAGGAACAGCAAGATCTTATTGAATCTGTTCAGAAGCAATTTCTTATCTTTGCCCTTCGAAATTTAAACTGGGATTCTGAAAGATTCTTACCGAGTTACCGGCATAGGCTTAAATTAATCGACCTTCCGTCCCTACATCATCGCCGAGTTTGCAGTGGAGCGATCTTCGTCCACAAGCTCCTTCTTGGTCTTATCGACTCGCAATTTTTATTAAATAATGTTGATATTGCTGTCCCTTCAAGATTTGCTCGTTCTTTCCGTCCTTTACGTTTGCCTATATGTAAATCTAATTATGCACAGCACGACCCATTTAATGTTTTATGTAAAAATTTCAATGCTGTGAACCATATAATTTCTAACGAATCTATCGAAGTCATTACAAATAAGATTTACATGATTCTTGAGTCGTCCGAACTGTAATTTTGTTAAGTTTATAGTTTTAAGCCTTATTGTTTAGAATTTAAGTATAGCTGTGCTAACAGATATTTGTTATGAAATAAATAAATAAAATAAATAAATAATTGTTGACTACAATTGCAATTTTAATTTTTTTTGAATAAGCTTCGATTAAGGACAGCAAAAAGTAGTTGTTGAGCTTGTGTGACAATTAAAGCATAATCGGTTCAGCGGTTTTTGAGAAATCGTGTTCACCGACTTGAAAAACATAGTTTTGAGAAAAACGAGCGGTCGCTCTTTAAAACGTTGCCATTCAAAAACTATTCAATCACTGTGGACGGCAGTCCACGTAGTGACGATGAGCACAGAGACTCTGGTGCGCAAGGAGAGTACTATATACAGCCGTAGAATTGAAAATCTGCTACGATAGTCCGATCAGAACCATTTATATCTTGATCGAAAGGTATTGTAAACCTCTTTGAAACTGCATACTAAGATTTTTCAAAAACGGATTAGTTTAGGAGAAATGTGAGTGAAAGTGCAAAAGTAAAAATTTTGAAAATTGAAGCTATTGGGGCCAGTGGAGCAAAAATCCCAAAATTTTTAATGTTGTTGTGATCTAGCTTTAAATACGCGTCGAATGACACCTCCTGATCCGATACTCCGTTCAAAAGATATTCAATAAACAAGATTTAAACGGCCTTTCCGAAATGAAAACGTTTGTCCTGTTGTTTGTTTGTCTGTCTGTCTGTCTGTGTCTGTCTGTCTGTGTGTTGATTTTTTTGTTTTAGAGTCTTGGAACTACTTTTATTTTATTAAACAGCTCGAGCTAAACATTTTTTGTTCTACGACTTATTGGGTTTCCCGCTAGTTTGGCGGGAAAACAGCTAAAGAAGCTAGATTTCCCGCGCCCATAACTTCTAAACGACTAAAGCTACAGAAACGTGCTATACGTCGTTTGAAAGGTATTTTAAAATAATAGTAGCTTTGCCTGGACAAAATTTATCTAAATATAATATTTAAGAATTTATTATTAAAATAAATTTTTTTTTTTAAGTTTTTGTAATTTTTTTAAAAGTGGCTCTAACGATTTTGATAGTCACTCAAGGCCATATAGCCCTTGAGATGGCTCAACTTTTGGTATATATCACATATCTGGGAAAATTCGCTTTCTCGAGATATTACTCATTAAAATTAGTAGCAAAGATCCCATATACATACCTAACCTTTTACATGCACTTTACATACATTTATGTAAAAATACATGTAGAGTCATATAGAGACAAGAAATGGCTCTTACGATTTTGAAACTTACTTCAGGCCGTATAACTCTTGAGATTACTGTTCACCTTTTGGGATACTACTCATATCTCCGAAAATTGACTTTCAAATCAAAATTAACACTAACAATTGGAGACCTACATACATATGACATTTTTAAAACTTCTGATATCAAACAAGAACACCTCTTAACGAGGTGAGATAAAAGTGACGATGGCACATTCAACTCAAAAAATGTCTGATACCAAATTTTGTGACAATTAATAGTTATTTAAACAAAAATATTTAAAAAATTTTTAATTAGTTTCAAAATCGGCACGCTGCCTGTTTTGCCTTTTTCAATCATCATTTACATTTGTGAGCTTATGGTATAAGAATTAGAATCAAACGGGAATTTTTGTTACACAAATGGTACACTGTTCTGAATGCAACACCAAAAGGTATCGCTGTGAGAACATGATCTCAAAATACTAGAAGTTTCTCTTCTGTCGTGCGTAGGCTTGACACACGCCTTTTTATACCCTTGCAGAGGGTATTATAATTTTGCCATGATATTTGCAACGCAGTAAAGGAGGCATCTAAGACCCCATAAAGTATATATATTCTTAATCAGCATCACCAGCCGAGTCGATCTAGCCATGTCCGTCTGTCTGTCTGTCCGTCTGTCTGTCCGTCTGTCTGTCCGTCTGTCCGTCTGTCTGTCCGTCTGTCTGTCCGTCTGTCGGTTTCTACGCGAACTAGTCTCTCAGTTCTTGAGCTTCAGCATAGTCTTATTTCTTTAGCACGCAGTATATATCTCGGAACGGCCGAAATCGGACGACTATATCCTATAGCTGCCATAGGAATGATGGCGAAATTAATGTTCAAAAATTTTTAATTTCTCTGTTTTTCACCGAATTTCTATAAATTTCTAGATATAGTCGTTTTAATAGTTCTGGAATTACGGTTTTAATTTCATTAAGATCGGACAACTATATCATATAGCTGCCATAGAAGGGATTGGTCGAATTATATGAAAATGTAAAATTTTACATGTAAAATGTAAATCTAACAAAATTTACATAATTTGACATTTTTTTTTTTTACTTTACCAAAATGGATCGATGTTCAATGATCCAATTGCTGACTGCAAGGGAATACAAACTTCGGTTTACCGAAATTAGCTTTTTTTTCTCGTTTATATATATATATGTATTTTGCTTACTTTGTTTTAAAGAATTAAATTATCGAAAAAGTCAAAAGTGAATCGATAGCCATAGGTATATCGCTTCGGGTTCGGAAATTTCAGATCGATCGGTTAAGTTTTGTACTTTACACATTTTTGATTGTTTCTTCGTATTTTACATCGGACCCATTATCATGCAGTTGCCAAAGTGATGGTGTCACTTTTGAGGCAGAAGATTTGGCTAGTCGATGTTCGAGAGGCGAGTTCGAAGATCGTCCGTGTTTGCGTCCACTGCTTTCGGTATAAATGTTGGCCCCTTTTGGCTTTGTAGGTGTTCACACATGAACACGTAAGTCTATGAAATACCTAGAATTTTTTTATAGCAGTCCACTGTGGCTGAGATAGCGCAGGGTTGCCCAGGATTTATCCCAGAAATGTATTTGATTCAGGTGTGGTTGCTAAAACAGATTCCGACCCGGTCCCAAAGTAGAACGCTCCAGATTTATGCCATAAAGAGTATTTTAGATTTTTATTTACCTAAATTTACAAATTGTGAAAAGAAAAGGGTAACGTCAAGTGTAGTCGATCGGGAACGCCTGGGCTCGTGGCCGAATGAGTCCTTCTCGGTAGACAGTCGGTACCTATGGGCAAGACCAGAGCTAGGTAGAGACCGGAAAGTCTAAAGCTTGCAAACCTGCTCAATGCTGATCAGGGATAGAAAACATGATCTCTCACCTTAAAAATATTTATACAACTGGGTATCAGCGAGTGAGCAAAACACAACGCAAATCCGTCACTTAGACCTCTAGTGTACACCCTATATTACGCAATCTGCTGCAGTTGTCGCAGTATATGTATATCTCTATCTCTAGCTCTAAGAAACGACATTCTCAGAATGGAGTGCAGAGCGAGAGCCAATCGCTTTGGTAATACCATTGACAAATACCATTGGCACGCGCCAAAAATTTGCATTCGTTTGCTGCGATCGAGCGAGTGTTGGTGCGTCGTCGAGTTTACGAATATTAAGCTTATAAATAGTTTTAAAAGCGTAATTTTCATTGCGATTAGTTTTAGTTAACGATTGTTCTGATTTGTAAGTTTTTGTTCGTGAAGTGAAAGATTGGGTACCGGGTATCTGACTGTCGAGCACACTCGACACTCGGCGTGGTACAAACAAACTTGATCTGCGTGCAACAGATTCCAATGTTGTCACCAAATTTGGTAACTCTAGCTCTTATAGTCCCTGAGATCTGTTGTTTCACACGGACGGACGGACGGACGGACGGACAGACGGACATGGCTAAATCGACTCGGCTGGTGATGCTGATCAAGAATATATATACTTTATGGGGTCGGAGATGCCTCCTTCTGCCTGTTACATACATTCTCGGTTTGCACTAACTTATAATACCCTTGTACCCTATGGGTACCGGGTATAAAAAATTTACTTAAATGGGAGGTTTTTCTTGTGATTTCTATAATAAGGAACAACTTTTCTAAGATCAAAGGCGAATCCCGATAGGGCTCGAAATATATCGGAAAGAAAGTTGAAAAGTCTATGTGTATTTATTTAGTTACCTATATAAACAGATTTAAAACACCCCCTGATCTCAAGCTGGCGAAGCCTGTTAAAAAAATAGATACATATTATTCTATTTATTCTATTTCTAGCAATAATGGTAAAACGCCCTAAATATGAGAAACAAATTTTTAGATCTGATACATTTTATATTTTTATTGTTTGCCCAGTTGCCCAGAAAAAGATCAATTATTGTATTGGTTATCATTTATTTTATTTTTTTACCTTACTCATATGTACACATGTATGTATGTATACATATTAATCTTGGTCTTTCCTTTACGACTAACTGACTAACAATCGCAGAACGACTGAATTAATCGCCCTTATATTTAGAAACGACCCAAAAGAGTCGGCTGTTAAATATTCATAGAACCCAGTCGCAAGCCTTGTGCATTTTCTTATTTATCTTTAATGATTTTAAACTGTTAAACCTCTAATTTAGCAACCCAATACATAACATATACGAATTCTGTCGCCAGTCAGTTAGACGATATTTTCAGCGGCCTCCAGGCCGATAACTGACTGAAAATATCAAAATGTTCCATTTGTATGGTTTTTCGTTCGATTTTTTCTTTCGATAAATTCAGTCAATTAGTCAGTTAGACGTAAAGGGAGCACCCCAAATACTTCTAACTATTTGATGTTACTGCAGTTGATCTGAAGCGACACTTGCTTCAGCCTGAAAGAAACAGAAAAAAGAAATATTACAAGCAAAGGTTATTTTTTGTGGCACCATTACAAAAGAGTAGGAAAGCTAAAGTCGAGTGTGACCGACTGTGAGATACCCGGTACCCGAAGCAATGTGGGTAAAATTAATTATCTTATGGACACGGAATAAAGAAAATGTTGACAAATGAAGACAACTGTTGCTAGAAACATGTTGAGCAACACTCAAAAGAGACAAATGTTGCTAGTAACATGTTGAGCAACACCCAACAAAGACACCGTGATAAAAAATACCCTCATCTCCTGCAGATTCAAAATCCCACAGCATTTTAAAAACATCCTCGGCTCCCACAACCCCCTAGCCTATAAACTAAGCCTAGTACTTCCAACCCTAAAACCCAATAAGTCCCAGACCAATCCTAACTCCTACCGCCTCATCTCCCTTAACCCATGTATAGCCAAAATTATTGCTAAAAGGTTATGGTGGTTTGTTTTAACCAACAAACTCATACATAACAATCACTTTGGTTTTAAAAGAGGAAAATCTGTTCAAGACAGTCTACTATACGTAGACCACCTTGCAACCAGATCCTTGTCTCTAAAACAACACTTGTCCATAATTTCGCTCAAGTTCGCCAAGGCTTTTGACACGATTGGTATCAACTCCCTCATCCACCAACTAGAAGAATGGCCACTTGGCCCCCGCATAATAAAATATATTCGGAACTTTGTGACAAAATTGGAAAATTATAGTAAAAAACGGAACATCACTCTCCTACAGCTTCCCACTCGAAAACGGTATCCCCAAGGTTCCCCAATATCAGGCATCCTCTTCCTAACTGCCTACAACTCCCTAACCAACATAATCTCCCTACCAAAGGAATTTAAATTCACAGCCTACGCAGACGACTTCCACCTCATAATTGAACACAACAGACAAAAAACCCTGTTGATAAACTTTTATTTAATTTAAAAGCTAACGTATTTTCTACATTTTAAAATGTATCGACAAGTGTAACCCCCTAAAAATTATAGCAACATATCAAAAAGGTTGCCACTTTTTTCAACTGAACGACATCTTTTTTTCACCAAGCAACTTAGAGCACAGTTGACAAGCTCCCGTTTCTTATAAGATATATGTATTAATAAACTGACATAATTGGTGATTTATTGAACTGACGACAAAAGAAACAAATTTACGACGACGACACGGGTTTGATGGCCTAAATTCGGTCATTCGAGCCCCATCTATACTAAATTAAACCTTTAACCAGGTAACTGCCTCAACAAATGGTCATTCGAGCCCCATCTATACTAAATTAAACCTTTAACCAAGTAACTGCCTCAACAAATGGTCATTCTTTGCCTACTGGACGGCACATGGATTTCGCAAAACTAACGCGAAATTTCATCAGCCAAAATTTGCACGTGTAGTGTGTATGTATTGCCGTGCTAGATCTTGCAATATTGCACGTGCGAAAGTGTACGACGACGACTTGTGTGTGTGTATTGCTGGATCTTGCACATGCATATGCGAAAATTCACACAGCCACACATACACATTGATGGCGACTAAATTGTATGTGTGACGCCACGACGCAATAAAATTTTGAACATACATACATTTGGCCAAGTACATATTATTCGTGGGTGTATGTTTAGTCTAGAATTGGATATTTTTACAACCAAAAAACCGAACAATGCCGAACACACGTTCCAATAAGAAAAAAAGAGCACAAACTCAAGTGACGTCACATCAGCAAAATCCGCCTGCTGCACAGCCGCAGCAGGGAATAATGGATACGCCACGACCAAACATTGCTCTTTTAAGTCATATCAAGCAAAACTTACAACACGATCAGTCGACTATTGCGTTAGTTCCAATGACTACGCCAAACCAGAGGATCCCAAGCTGGTGGGACGAGGACTCAGGATCTGAGAGAAGCAACCGTTCTTAAAAAATCAATCAAAGTTCAAAAACTTCAGCTTCAAATGGTGCACTTAAAGCAGCAACAACAACTAAAAGCTCAGCGAATGCAGCTGGAGTTTCAGAAGAAGCAATTGGAACTAGAGATGCAAATGCAACTCACCGAAATCGAGGGCGAAGACAGCCTTCAAGACGACCAGGAAGACAGCATTCAAGACGACCAGGATAACAACTTGCAAAACAGCCAGGAGGGAAGCTTCAACGGCGATGGACAAACCGAGGGCAGGACACGTGAGTGGGTTAAATCAAATCAACGCAAACAGGCGGTAACGGATCAAGATAAGACTGCTATCAATGTAGATTCAATTGTAAGTTTTATGGCAAGGCAGACAATCAAACAAGAACTACCTACATTTAGTGGTGACCCACTAGAATTGCCAATTTTCATTGCCGAGTATGAAAACAGTACTGAAGTTTGTAACTTTAGCAATTATGAAAATATCAATCGTCTACGAAGGGCACTGACAGGTCGTGCCAAAGAGTGTGTACAATCACTTCTTCTTCTGCCAGACAATGTAAATGATATAATTGTTATTTTGCGAGATCGTTTCGGAGACTGTAGTAAAACTGATGATAGACAAAATTAGGCAATTCCCAGTGATAAAGATGATAAATATGACAGACTCATCACATTTTATGATATGCTTACAAATCTCATACAAACATAGTTGTCATTCAATGATATTGATCAAATTAGTAATAATATGTTGTTTGAAGAAGTTGTAGAAAAAGTTCAGGTGTCTCAACGAATCGCATTTGTAAAATATTACCAAAAATCAAAACTATTCAGCCAAAGGTAATTGTGTTCCACGATTGGTTAGGTCAAACTATAAAAGCGGCAAGATCACTGGGATTCGGGGTCAATAAGTCTAAAGACTCCACACTAATGGTCTCAAGTCCTGTCAAGAGCTTTGAAAAATCCAAATACTATTGAAACTTTTGTAAGTCTACCGATCATTACCTAACAGAGTGTCCAAAATTTAAAGCATTAAATATCGACGAGCGTTGGAAACATGTATCTCACAACGAACTTTGCATATCATGTCTAGCCAAGAATCATGTTCTTAAAAATTGTAAACGCAAGAAAAAGTGCAAAATAGTAAACTGCAACTACAACCACAATTTTTATTGCATAAGGACAAAACGATCATCTTCAAGCAGCATCAAGCTCTTCTCTGGAGATGCCAAAAACCTTAATCAAAGCGAAACTGAATTGCAATGTTAATTTTGGTTGTAACAAAGTACTACTTAAAGTTATTCCAGTTACTCTGATAGGCCCTCAAACAAATCGACACATACGCCCCACTTAACGAAGCTTCGACAATTTCGTTAATAGATGAGCAGGTTGCAAGTGACATAGGACTACAGGGACCGACATGTCCCTTAAAGATGCAATGGACTAACAACGAAGTGTATGAACAACTTGATTCAAAAGTAGTTAGTTTGGGAATCAGAGGAATGCAGCCATCATCAAAAGTATTTACTTTACGAAAAGTAAAAACTGTATCACGCCTAAATTTACCATTACAGACCCTCTCAATATGACATGACAGAGACCAATGAGTTTTTGAAAGACTATTCATTCTGTTCATACCAAAATGCCCATCCAAACATTTTGATAGGTCAGGACCACTGGTCACTCATTGTATCTCGAAAGCTAAAATATCAATCATTCAATGGACCAGTTGCAAGTAAAACTTCTCTAGGCTGGGTCGTTCATGGAACAGTAGGAATCAACAAGGAAATTTCAGACAGAAATTATGCATTCCATGTGTACAACTGCGCAGGAAACGACAATCCAAAAGATGACCTTGATGTTTTACACAATCTTGTTAAATCTTATTGGTCTATTGAGAACGAGTTATTGACACCACATGACATACCAATCTCACTTGAAGACAAAAGGTGTCTGGAAATTATTGATAAAACACTAAAACGAGTGGCTAACAGATTTCAATGTGGCCTTTTTGGAAAAGCGACACACAACTACCGGAAAGTTATAACAACGCATATACTCGGATGCTATTATGCGAAAAAAATTGACAAAAACCCAGAATACGGAAAAAGTATAATGATGTTCTTGAGTCATACATAGAAAAGGGTATTTAAAGAAATTAGACTCCATAGACAAAAACAAAATAACGCCCTTGACTTACTATCTGCCACATTTTGGAGTTTTAAATAGCAATAAACCCGATAAACTTAGAATAGTTTTCGATGCGGCCTCCAAGAGCCATGGCTATTGTCTTAACGATTTTCTTTTGCCAGGTCCAGATTTGTACAGCCAACTGTCAGCAGTGTTAATGAATTTCCGAGAGCATAATATTTCCTTTCGTTTCGCACAAAGAATTTTGTGGCAAGGAACTAACCGACAAGCTGAACCGGACGTGTTCGAAATTCAAGTGTTATTTTTGGAGCTAAATGCAGCCCAAGTATTGCCCAAAAGGTCCGAAACAGAAATGCCTTAGATTTTCAGAACGACTATGACCAAGCCTGTACGGACATAAAAACAAAACATTACATGGACGACTATCTGGGTGGAGCCAACGACATAAACAGCGCTGTAAAGTTGATAGAGGAGGTAACGCTTGTACACAAAGCAGGTGGATTCGATATGCGCAATTGGATATCTAATTCTCCAGAAGTTTTAAATCAAATTACGGATAATATTTCATCGGATAAAAGTAAAGTAAAAACTTGACTGAAGAACTAGTCTTAGGACTAATTTGGGATTATGAAAAGAACGTTTTCACTTACAATTTAAAATTTTCCAAAGCACATTCCGAACTCCTTAATATTCGTAAACGACCAACTAAACGAGATGTATTGAAAATTACGATGTCTATTTTTGACCCGCTCGGATTTCTTTCGAATTTGTTGATATCCAATAAAATCCTATTGCAAGCCATTTGGGACAGCGGTATCCAATGGGATGACTACATTACAGATGACCACTTTGAAATTTGGAAGACATTGTGCAGCAGCTTAAATAAAATAGACGAATTTAACATTTCCAGACAGATGACATCATTTCCGATAAGCCAATGTAATATTCAGCTACATATATTTTGCGACGCCTCAAAATATGCAGACGGAACTTGTGCATATTTACGTTTTGAATTTAAAAGTTGAGTCGAAAGTATTCTGATAGCAGCAAAGTCGCGCGTAGCCCCACTTGAGCCGATCATGTAAGATATATTATTAATTTTAGTGGTGCCATTAAAAGTTATTAAATATGAACCAATTAAATGAGTGTCATTAACTGTATTATCCCCATTTACAAAAATGGCTCCATCTTGGATAACATCTACATTTTTATTTTTTTCTCGGATTTTATTACAAAAAGATTTTTCTCCATTAAGTAATTTTGTGAAACATGAATCTTCTGGGTTAAGTGTGCAATAATTATTAAATATTTCTGTCTTAAAATTAGACATTACATAATACTTATTTCTACATTTTGCGACATAATTATCAAATAATAGTTTTCCATCATTATGTGAAATGGATCTTGAATTGTAAACGTCACAACGATCGGTAATAGTGTTGGGTTGCTCATGAGTGAGTGAACAAAAAAGAGTTGTTCACTAAACTGAGTGAGTGAACATGTTCCTTCCAATTTGTTCTTTTTTGTTCACTTGTTCATTTTTGCTCACTATTGTTCAGTTGTTCAATTTTGTTCTTTTTTGTTCACTTGTTCATTTTTGCTCACTATTGTTCAGTTGTTCAGTTTTGTTCTTTTTTGCTCACTTGTTCAGATTTGCTCTTTTGCTCATTATTGCTCAGTTGTTCAATTTTGTTCAGCTACTCTTTTTGGTTCATTTTTGTTCAGTTACTCTTTTTATATGGTATTAGAGGTGGTAATGTCTTTGGCAGAAACAGCTTAAGTCTGAATCTGACCAATTACGCCTCTACTTTTCGCGTGCTTAACTCGGATATCCGCAAGTCCAAGGCGTACATAAGCGACAAGGAGACTAGCAATGAACTGGATATGGTGTTGACCATGACAAGCCTGTGTTTGTGACAAATCGCAACAGTCGCATGCGTTCTGAAGAGAACGAGTTTCTATTTGTATTATTATTTTATATTTTCAATTTTGTTATATTAGTTTTGTTTACATTTATTTATTTATTTTTATTTTCTTTATATAAATATTCAATACATGAAATATGAAAACATAAATATACTTACATATGTATGTATATCAGACCTAAACTATAGATTTTTTTAGTCGTTAAAATGCAGTGCTCAGTAGTCTGTTTATGAACGGTTATAAAAAGGCAATGAACAGTGAACAAGTGAGCAAGTGAGCAACTGAGCAATGAACAGTGAACAACTGAACAAGTGAGCAAGTGAGCAATGAGCAATGAACAGTGAACAACTGAACAAGTGAGCAAGTGAGCAATGAACAAGTGAGTAAGTGAGCAATGAACAAGTGAGCAAAATGAGTGAGTTGACTCTTTTGAAAAAAAAAAGAACAAGTGAACATGTTCACCCAAATGAGCAGTTTTTACCCAACACTAATCGGTAATAATAGGGTATTTTATATAAATTATAATAAGATCTTTGTGCAGAGCGATTTTAAATTCAGATATATCTAAAAGGTCTGTTAAAATTACCGGTCTATTTTCGTGTTTATAAATTTCTTGTATATCATCATTGTTTAGAATTTTGGTATTAAACACATCAATTTTTGCGAGTGTAAAAGATCGTAAGTAAGCAAGCGCAGACGATATTTTCTAAGTGGAATTTCTTGATTCTTAAAGGCTGTTTTGAATTGTTCAGACAAAGATTTTATCTCTTTAAATATTTTAGAATTAATAACGAATTGATCGTTATTATTTTGTATTAAATCGTCTATTTTATTTTTGACTGTTATAAAATCATCATGGTCTGGAGATCCTGCTATCCATTTCCAGATAGTGCCTATTTCATTAATGCCTCTTTTCGATCTACTGGGTATTAATTGAGAGATAAGTATTTTGATAATTTTTAAATCGTGGGATATTTCCCAAAGAAAATTCTTGTCGTCGTGACTATTTAGAAATTCTGTTTCAAGATTAATTATATCTCTATAAAAACCTTTATTAGTTATATGAAATAAATCTGCGTATGATTTATAAATCAGAACATCCTTGGTGTCCTTGAAAAGAAGGAAATCATGGTTCGTGTAATCCATAATTTCGCATTTGGTTGTTGATACAAGCAATAATAAGTACATTATTGAAAACATTATCTGTAATTTGAAACAGAGTATTTAATATTATCTTTATGAATAGTTCGGTTTCTGTTATTTATAATAACTTTATTAGGAAGGTTTTCCTTAACTACTTGTTTTTTGAATCTTGAATTAAGCTTGTTTCTTTCCCCGTGTTTCTTTTCGTCAATTACCTCTCCTACGTGATAATTCTTATTTTGTCTATCCTTATTATGAAAATGCCACATTTTCTCTTGAACTTGTTGCAATAATTTAGGAATATCATCGTGCTTGATTTTGTTAAATAACATGTCAAAAGGTCGTTGGTTGGTTATTGAGTGAATTGTTAAATTATATTGTTGTGCTGCTTTAATTATTATTTCGGAATAATCAACTAAATTAAGCTCATCTTTAATACAGCGAGCTATTTCTGTTAAAGTAGAGTGTGCCCTTTCTATTTGTCCGTTGGACGTGCTATGTCGAGGATCTGCAAAGAATATAGATATCCCATTTCTCTGTGCAAAGGTTTTAAATTGTGATGAAGAAAAACTCGGTTCGTTATCTATCATCAAAGATGGGAACTGTAGTAAAATTTCTGAAACTTTATTTTCTATATTTAGTTTATTAGAAATTTCTTTTACGACTAAGTATTTTGAATAAGAATCTATACAAGTAATGAATATCAAATTTTGGGCGTAATAGATGTCAAGATGCAAACTTTCACCTTCTCTTTCTGGAATAGGTGCTTGACCGATAGGAATCTGTACCGGATGTATTTGTTCTGATTGCAGATCGTGCAATTCTTTCTAAATTCCTGGACAAATGTCTTAGTATATAAAAATGTATTTATAAAATTTTCTTTGAGTGATTTTTGAATTCTATAAAAATCTTCTAGATTATAGTGAACTCCTATTGTTATATTGGGTGGAATATATTCTCTTAAGAGTGATATTAAATTTTCCGGAGTGTCAAACTCTATTATATGCCTAGTGTTTCCAAAGACATTAATCGACTCATGTATCGTATACCTCCCCGTTGCAATTAGCAATTGTTGCTTAAACTGATTTAAGGGTTTTCGGGTTTCTTGTATTACGTTCTCAAAACTACTCTCTGCTGAATGCTGAGTATTTTGATTAGAGACCGATTCATTACTTTCCGTTAAGTTATTAATTTGGATCCTTGATAAAGCGTCCGCGACAACATTTGTTGCTCCTGGTTTATAAATAATTTTGGGTGAATAGCTTTCAATAAAGGAATACCATCTTTTCATTTCAATATTGGGATTTTTGAGAAATTGAGAATGAAAGTGGTTGGTGATCAGTATAGATCTCGATGTTGTTAACCCCGTATAAGTAATTTCGAAGGTTTTAAAAGCCCATACTATGGCTAAAAGTTCCTTTTATTAGTTGCATATAACTGTTCAGTTTTGGTTAGAGTTTTAGAGATAAATGTAATTGGTTTTCCTTCCTGAGAAAGAACAGCACCAATTGCTAGGTCAGACGCGTCAGTTGTTAGGGTAATTTTTTATTGTAGTCTGGTTGTACTAGGTTCTACTTGTGCAATTAGATTTTATTTGAGCTCGTTAAAAGCTCCAACAGCTGAGTCATCAAACTATATCAAAGTTTTACGTGATGCTTTTTAGATACTTTGCCGTTTTGGCCTTCTAAATATTTTGTTAAAGGTTTAGCTATCTTTGCGTAATTTTGCACAAATTTTCTGTAATATCCTGTAAGACCTAGGAAGCTTCTAAGCTCTCGAATATTTTAAGGGATCGGATATTTTACAATTGTAGCAATTTTTTCGGGATCGGTTTTTATCACATTGTGAGATACAACGTAACCGAGAAAGTTTGTTTCTAATTTGAAGAACTTTGATTTTTCAATCGAAATTTTAATTTTTGCGTTCAGCAAAATGTTGATAATGACAATTAAATCTTTGTAATGTTGTTCGATTGTATTTGAAAATATAATTATGTCATCCATATAAACATGACATGTTTTACCCACTTGTTCTCTTAAAATATCATCCATCGCTCGTTGGAAAATTCTTGGAGCGTTTGTCAAACCGAAAGGCATTCTTAGGAATTCGTATTTCCCATTGTTAATTGAAAATGATGTTTTCTGTATGTCAGGTTCATTCATGAGAATCTGATGAAATCCAGATTCCAAGTCAATTGTTGAAAAGTACTTGGCTTTACCAAGATTTGATAAAATAACTGCAGGGTCCTGCATTGGGTATCTATCGGGTATAGTGTTTTCATTAAGTTTTTATAATCTATTACGAGTCTGAGTTTTGGACTTCCATCTTCATTGAAACCCTTTTTGGTACTACCAGTACGGGTGAATTATAAGGACTTCTACTAGGCCTTATAATTTCTTCTTTAGCATTCGACTTAATTTCAGAATTTACAAAATCTGAAGCTGATAGAGCATAAGGGTATTGTTTGCTGTAAATGGCCCTATCATTTACGGTGTTTATCTCCCGCGTATGTCTGTTCTAAATGGAATCTGCATATTTATTTTAGAATGCTCTTCATTGATAATATTTAATATATCATTCTCCAGATCCTTTCTTTGGTCTGCAGATGATGTTTTATGTTGTTTATTTTATGTTTGTCGGATATGTCAACGACGGCATGTTCAGAATTTTTAAATTCCAAACTTTTATTTAGGTCGGATATTTCAACGACGGCGTGCTCAGGATTTGTATATCCCAAACTAAATTCGCTTTGATTACCCATCTCAGATTCGGATCTGATTTGAGCTTTTCATCAAAGTATTTTTAACTATAAATTCCGTTAATGGAAGAATGGTATTATCGTCTGTTAAAGAATGTTGGTTCAAAAGGTTTCCGTTATCATAATTTAATTTTTCTTCTTTCCCATTATATTTGATAACTCCCTTAGCTGTATCAATTACAGCTCCTATTTTTTCAATAGGTTATAGCCGATCAGTAAATCTGAGTCTAGTCCTTCTATTTCATAAAAGTATATGGCGTATCAAAATAGTTATTTTATGATAATATTTAATTATAGAATATCCATTCACTGTAGATACTCTTTTGTATATTGGAAGCTCGTTCTTTTTTTATAAATGCCTGTTCTAATATAACACGAGGTTGCCCCAGTGTCAATTAATATTTTAACTTTTATTTATTTTGGGTTTCTAAGTAGGCCTCCTCCTGACTTTGGCCCGTGGTTCTCTTCAATGTCATTTAGTCATCGTCTTGTTAACCGGTTGGTTAACAGTTGGTAATTTTGAAAGTTTGACCGTTCTAAAATTATTATAGCTTTTATTATAACTGGTTAGTCCTGTTCTGTATCTGGATAGACTCATCTACCTCCATTGGTTCTGGCTTATTTTGCGGCTATGTTCCACTGATTATTATTATATCGGTTCTGATTATAATTACCTTGAGAATTTCTATTCTGGTTGTGGTCATGATGAAATATTAGGTCATAAATTATTGTTTTATTGATTGAAATGGGTTTATGTTTCTGTGATTTGTTGAAAACTATTTGCTCCTATAATAACTATGACCATTGCATTCGGTAGGTCAGGTGGATTCATTGAGAAAATTGTATCTGAATCTGTATCTTAGGGCTGTTTTCCTATTTAATTCCGCTGTTATTGGTTTGTTTCTACCATAGGTCATAATAGTTTTATTGATTAGAAGGGTTAATTTTCTAGCTCCATAATAATCCATTATGGATAATTTACCCTGACTCAATACACCTAATTCCTGTTCAATGGCAAAGACAAAGTCAAGTCGAAATTTAATACCGTGCCATTATGGGTTAAGGCATCGTTTGCCATTCCTGTTATTTTGTTTCTTAATATGGATAGGGCAGAATAAAATCTTTCACTACCTCTGGCATATTGCCCCATGGCTATTTCAGCTGACTCTCTCCATCTTACATATTTATCTTCTTCACCTTTATATTCTCTGACAGATTTGATGATTTCATAAGATGTTTCGCACTTGATATCTGGATCTATGGTCTCTATCTGATAGTCCTCAACCGTTTTAATTTTGTCAGAAAGCTGCGATCTTAAGTATACGATCTCTTCCTTTAATGGATTTAATTCAAAATTTACAATTTGTTTTATTAAATCACCCACATTAAACACTGTATTGTTAGATGGTTGATGGTTTGTATGTTCTTGGGGTTGATTTACGAGGAGTCTTTTATTTGCTCCAACCTGACTGGTTGTAGGCTCTGTCATCTTGAGAATTTTTCGAAATCAGCAATTACGTCTTCCACTTTGTTTTATATTTGATTTTTACAAATTTCTTATTAAATAATAATAAAAAAATAGTATCGCTCACGAATCGTCTTCCTTATTTTTTTCTTCTCGTAGTTTCTGATCTGTTGGGGTCGTCTTTCTTCTTGGTTGATGATCCTGGCTGGGGTCGTCCTTCTTTAGGCTGATGATCCTGATTGGGGTCGTCCTTCTTTAGGTTGATTTGTTTGATTTTTTTATTTGGGGTCTTCCTTCTTTTTCAATGAGGCGAGGGATTTCCCTTCAGCCTGTTTTCTTTGAATGTTATTTGTTGTTTTTGAAGATTTTTTGATTAAAATGTTTTTTCCGATGGTTATGTTTTTTATTGATGATATTATTTTGGCACTTTTTAATTTTTATTATGTCCGAGCAGTGAATTTTATGTTACGTTATTACAAAATGTTATGTTATGTTATGTTATTACAAAATAGTGAAATTTGAGATTTAAGGGGATTATTTCATTAATTATTTTCCACCTTAGTTTTTTGATCAACACTAACTTTTTAGTTATTCGTCGGTTGTATCAGGGTTTTAGCCGCGCTAAATTCCTTTTTACTTTAAAACTTTTAAGCATTTATTTTAAAGCTTTGTTTTAGAATTTTTTAATCGCACGGCCCCACGTTGGGCGCCAATTAAATATCTCAATCGTGATTAGTTTAAAAAAATATATTCTTTTATTTTTAATAAACACTTAATCACTATTACAAATGGTCGAACTTATTTCACTGCTCTTTTACTTTTACTCGGATTTATCAACTGCTTCAATTGGATCTCAAAAATCGACTGCCGCTCTCTGGGTCATTGATTTATAATCAAACCTCGGCTTAAGAGATCTATCCCTAAATATTGTCAAAGAGAATGACTCCCAATTGATAAAGAGAATGGACTCAAGAGAGTCGGAAAATGGGATGATGCAATTAGTCAATTGATTTTGCAATTCGGGCTTGGCCGGAAATTGATGTTTATTTTAGCGGACTCAAAGGATCGCTTCGGACTCCGATGTTTACAATATCGGCTGGGATGTTTATAGCATCCGTTAGATTCGGACCTCGTGAAATTGATCTGGGTGGGAAAGAAAATTGCTGACCACGGGTTAATCTTGGGTCTTGACAGAGTTCTATGGGAAATAAGCTCTCGGCTCAAAGTTGTTTACAAGTAGGGTAAGAACCCTTAAGTAATGTGTCATATAACTTGCACGTATTTCGACAATTTGGCTGTAAACGCGGATTTCCCACAGAATTATATTCGGACAATGGAACAAACTTTAGGAGAGCGGACAAAGACATACGAGAAATCATAGAAACTTGGCCTGATGATGAACTTACGCAGTTTCTAACAACAAAAGGTTGTACATGGTATTTTAATCCGCCTTTATCCCCTGACATGGGAGCAACCTGGGAAAGGCTCATACAATCAGTTAAAAAATATTTAGCAGTTTTACTTAAAGAAAGGTATCCTAGGGAGTATGTTTTGAAAACTCTGTTTTGTGAGATCGAATTTATGATAAACAGTAGACCACTTCTTTTTGTGCCGTCAGACTCACTTGAAAATTATCCTTTGACGCCAAACGATTTGTCAATTGGTCCTAACTATAGGGAGTCCTTTTATGAAAATACTACTGATTATGATTTGAAATTATTAAATATATGGAAAACGTCTCAAAGACTTGCTGACATGTTTTGGTTAAAATGGAAAAAGGAATATAGACAATTTCTAATTTGTAGTCGTAAATGGACAAAAGACAATATCGTCTTACAAGAAGGGGATATAGTATTAATGATGAAACCCGATGTGCCGAGAAATGTCTGGCCAAAAGCCCTAATTGTCAAGACATATCCATCAAACGATGGTCGAGTACGAATTGTCGATGTAAAGAATAAAGACAGTAATTATAAGAGACCCTCTGTTAAATTAATTACACTAGATGTTAAGCCCAAGATATTGTAAAAGTATTGCCGTCGTCTATATTGAAATAAGTAACGACTACAATACTTGGGAGGAGAATGTTGATAAGCGTTTATTTAATTTAAAAGCTAACGTATTTTCTACAATTTAAAATGTATCGACAAGTGTAACCCCTAAAAATTATAGCAATATATCGAAAAGGTTCCCACTTTTTTCAACTGAACGACATTTTTTTTCCCCAAGCAACTAATAGTGTTTTTTCTACTCTCAAAAATCGCAGCAACGACTTTTCTTCCGTAAGCAATACATGTTTCAGAAAGGGACATAAAATGTCGCATCAATCCCGCATCAACTACAAATACTAAAGTTATACTAATTTGTATTCAGTATTTTTACAAATTTAGGTGATGTTTGTGCTTTGGTGCTTGTGTCATTTATTATAAACAACCGACAACTACCATATACAGTTAATAGTCCAAATCACCGAAATAGTAACCACTACCGTACAAGCATGCTGTTCACTGTATTATATAAAAGACACAATTTATTTGAGCCATTTCATAAAAATTGGTTAAAATACCACTTGTTCTATTTAAATTATACAGCATTTTATTAAGTTAAATGTCGACTAGTTAGACAGACCACTGTACGCCTACTGGATTAGCATCAACTCGGTCTCTGTATAAACAGGCGCAGCAGGAAAAGAGTTTATGCGACTTTTAAGCGGCTGTGTAAAAAGGCTATTAGAGCACAGTTGACAAGCTCCCGTTTTTTATAAGTTATATGTATTTATAAACTCTTAAAACTGATATAATTGGTGATTTATTGAACTGACGACAAAAGAAACAAATTTACGACGACGCCACGGGTTTGATGGCCTAAATTCGGTCATTCGAGCCCCATTTATACTAAATTAAACCTTTAACCAGGTAACTGCCTCAATAAACCCCTTAAATAAACCTCACAACTCTCTTCCAACAAATTGGAGAATCGTGCTCCTACCCGGGATCCTCACTCTCCCTAGAAAAATGTCAAGTACTCCACATATGCCGAAAGAGAACTTGTAAAGCAAAAATAACAACAGGCTCCATCAATATATTAGGACTTACACTAAACCAAAGATACAACTGGAACTCACACATCTACAACCTTAAAACATAAAACATAAACACAATAGAAAACATACGCGAACTCCTAACTGGCAAACTGGCAACCAAACTAATTCTCACCCACGACACCCCAACAGGAAAACTCATAAGACCTACAAAACGAAATTACAGATATCCTAGCACAATAGACAGGATCATCGACACCAGCAAAACCCTATCTCTCCCATACTCCCCAATCAAAACTACGCATCCAAGAAATACAATCCAGAAACAATCCTAAAAGCCACAAACACAACCCTATCCCAATTCAACAAAACTACTACTCCCCAATAGTATATAACCAGCTCTTCCACTCACTTCAAAATTCCCTCCATAACCACCAATTCATCTAAAGACGGCTCATAAAATCCGGACTCCTACCCCAGTACTCTTCCGTCCTCTCAAGAGAAATTATAGCTATTCTCGAAGCCGTTAAATACTGCACCAAAACCCAGGCAAATACGCTATATGTTCAGACTCCCTATCCTCCCTATCCTCCATAAAGAACTCCAACAACCACTCCTACTACCCCTCAACAATAAGGAATCTACACAACACATTAAATTACACTACACCAACAAACAAAAATAACTGCAGAACCAAACTTCCCACTGGTACAAACAGATCTCACAAAACACCCCTGCAAACTTTAAACTTAAAAACACAAATCTCAACAGACAACAACAAATTATAATTAACAGGCTACGCCTAGGACACACCCCTCACAAACGCCCACTACATCGACACATCTCTCCAAAGTACCTGCCCCCTCATTTACATTTTAGTAAACTGCACTACCCTTTCCCAACCAAGAACCATAATCTTCTCCCACGAAAACCCAATCCAGCTCCTAGCCAACCTCACAACAGAAAATGTGACCAAAACCATCCCTTTCCTCCATAGAGCCAAATTTATACATAAATTATAGACACTTGTAAATACCCCCATGGAAGCGGTAGGCCTCAGCAGCTAATGCTCCTAATTTTAAGTTAGCTTTTAGTTTCGTACGCCAATTGTTAGCTTTAGATAAATAAATAAATAAATACACACCTAAAAAAGACAAATGTTGCTAGTAACATGTTGAGCAACACCCAACAAAGACAAATGATGCTGGGGACATGTAGAGCAACACGCACTGGCATTCTCAACATAAAAAATGAAGCAAACACAGAAACTTTATTGTTTAATAACTTACATATTTATTATCCGATTTTTCTTAAATTTTCAGAAAACGTCCGCGAATGCCTACTTATTTATCTTATCCATTTACTTTAAAGGGGTCTTCTCATTGAGCAACTTTTTTTTTTTGCATTTATTTTTAGCTTGGGTAGTTGTGAATATGCCCCTAAAAGGATTTTTAGAAATTCGAAATACTTTAGAAGATACAGCTTTTTTTGTGAAGCAAGGTCTTCGTCAAAATGAGCTATTTTTTAATAACTTCAAACTTTAAACGCGTTTATCTCGAAACCACCTTTTTCGAACTGGCGGCCATGATATCTCCAGTTCAACTGAACCGATTTTCATGAAACAAAGTGGAATCGACGCAGAATTGTCACCATTCTCGGGTGAGAGTCGACCATAATTTAAAAAAAAATGTTATTATTTTTTTCCTACACTAAACTACAAAAAAAAAGCCCGGAATCGAAATTTGAATGGCCGCCATTTTGTCAAAAAAAAAATCACAAAATTATGGGTGAGTGTCACCCCAGAATTACATCTATACTGATTATAACCCCGTTTTTTTTTCATTTCAGACGCTCCGGAGACCCGGAATCGTGGCCGCCGGGACGACACTTTTTTTTTCCACCACCAACTTTGAAGTCTCACTACTTTTTGAACAGCCCTCGTATCGAGGCAAAAAAAAAAAAAATTATTTACTTTGAACCTTTTCTAAAACAATAAATAAAAAAAGTTGTCAATTATTCTTTGCGTTTTCAAATAAGAATTTTTTTAAAAAGGGTCAAAAAAAACGGGTTTTCAATAAGAAGACCCCCTTAAGCTGAAAATCACTAGGGTTTTTTGTGATTTTCGGAGGTGGAAGTGGGCCTGGGCCAATTCTGAAACAATTTTGATCTGCGTGCAATGGATTAAAATGCTGCCACCAAATTTGGTAACTTTAGCTCTTATAGACTTTGAGATCTATTTACCAACACGGACACACGGACAGACGGACATGTCTAAATCGACTCGGCTGGTGATGCTGATCAAGAATTTATTTACTTTATGGGGTCGGAGATCCCTCCTTCTGCCTGTTACTTATAATACCCTTAAACCCTATGGGTACAGGGTATAAAAAGTCTTCACTGAACCCAAGGATGCCAGCTGGGCAATGGATGTTGCATTGTCTCTGGCAACTGAGTGATGCCGCTCTAAGATCGTTTATCGCTCATAAATTGTTTATCTTTCAAAGTGAACGGTCGTGTTTTTGTTTTGCGCCTCGTCTTTGTGTAAAATCTTTGCTATAAAACACCGCGGTTTATTTAAAACTTCTATCCTGTGTCAATAATAATTCACCGTTTCTATATTAATTGCAAATTTTAGTTTTGTGCAGCGGTCGTTATCTGCATTTTTTGCATTCCTCTTTGTGCTTTATCAGTTACGCCGATATTACAGCTCGACGGCTTAAGCTCCCTAACTCTCGCTCTCTTGCTCTCTCTTAGTGCACGTAACTACTCTTATTTTCTCTTAACTTCTAACTGGTACAGTGGTAAGTCACTATAATGTCTTCTAGTGTTGTCTATGTAATTAAAACCTGCAAGAAAGCAATATCTGCAGAGGACCCTAGTATTGGCTTCTGGCTGTGTGACAATGTCGTGCACGCCAAGTGCATTGAATGCACAGGCCGGATGGCTGATATTATTACTAAAAACATTGGATTGCGTTACTGCTGTGAGGCTTGTCGCGATGTCAAAAGGGAAATGATGGCATTCATGCGGCAAACCAAAAATGGTTTTAAATAGCTACTTGTTAGTTTTCGTAAAACTAATGAGGTGCTCATGGCGCTGGACTCCAAGTTTAATGGCCTAAAGCTGTTAAACGAGTCCCCAAAGCGCAAGAAAACCACGGTTTGCACACCGCATTTGGCCGCTGCCCTGCAACTCGAAGCAGGTTCTCAACAGCTCACTCCTTCGGCACAGCCCCCGACCCCAATATATCTAACTCCTATGATATTGAGGTCGGGTGCAAGGAAAGATTCGGTCTCCGAATGTGCCGTGACAGGGACCGCAGCTCCAGTGTTGTCCGTTGAGTCCGCTGCGGGTCAAAACCAAAATTAACGACCCCTCAGATCCCCGTCCCGAATGCTTCCCAGGGTGACAGGCCTGGATTACCGGCCGCAATTGGTAATACAGCCAACCAGTCTGTGTTCCCAAAAGCCCTTTTTGCAGTACCACCAACGAGGCAGATATTTGTCTCTCGGCTTCACCCATCTCAAACATCTGAAGATGTTACTGTCTTTATTCGAGACAAAACCAAGTCCGATAAAATTAAGGTGGAAAATTTAAATTTTCTTACGCTAGGGATATTTCATCTTTCAAAATAAATGTCCCTGACGAACTCTTTAACACAATATGCTCTGCCAATTTCTGGCCGCAGTATGTTGTTGTTAAGGAGTACGAAGCCAAGAAAAGAAAAGACGGCCGGTAGGAATTAGTCTACCCAGGCCGGACAAAACCACTGTACCAGCTCCAAAAACTAACCAATTCCTCCTTCTTACCTATCAGAATGCAAGGGGTTAACGTAGTAAGCTTCCTAAATTGTATTCTGATAGTGTTTCTTCGCATCCCAGGTGATAGTGTTCACAGAAACCTGGTTAAAGCCGGAGATCCTAAGCTCCGAAGTTTTTCCAGCTGTGTACACAACACACAGGCTTGATCGGCCTTCCAGGCGAGGGGGTGGGGTCCTCATTGCGGTTGACTTAAACCTCACGTCTGAAGTATTAGCTTTCGAGGAATGCAACTACGTTGAATTCCTTTGTGTGAAGCTATCATTTAATGGTAGTTTTATTTTTATTACATGTTCCTACATTCCTCCCTTGTCGGAACTTCCTATTTATTGGAACCACCTTTCCGCTATCCAGTCGGTCTCCAATAGACTTTCGGATAGGGACCATTTAATTGTTCTAGGTGATTTTAACATTCCTGGAGCTATTTGGTCCACAACTGAATCCTCTAACATACTTTTAACTACTGCACGTCACGATTTTATTGATGGCTTGTTTGACATTTCGTTGTCTCAAGTCAACCATGTACGAAATTCCTTAGACCGCTTGCTAGACCTCTGCTTTGTCTCTGATCCGGCAAGAGTCAGTTTGGTTAGGGTCCCGCCCTTGACGCTACCCGAAGATCCATACCATCCTACTTTCGATGGAACTATCGGTATTGGGGCTGCTCTGGAGATTAAGTCTGATCGGCCAGCTAAGAAAGTATACTGCTGAATAATTTTATATCTGAATTTGATTCGTCCGATCTCTACATGTGCACTGACATGGTGGGTGCCATGGATATTTTTTACAATGCCATGAACTCCATTTTTACCGAATGTGTTCCATTATACTATCCGTCAATCTCAAATAAGCCTCTCTGGTTTAGTAAAGACAAAAATGTCAAGTCCAATCTCTATTCTAAATTTAAACGTAACGGTTCTCAAGCTGTTCAGCGGCTCGGTCAAAGTTTACCGTCCTTAACGTGCAGTGTTATAAAAACTATTTGACTCGTTGTAGGGTTCAGTTTGCGCAGGACCCAAAACAGTTTTATAATTTTGTCAACACTAAACGTAAGCCTGTTACACATCCTTCCTCGCTTTCAAAAATACGACAGCAAACAATGGTCAGGCAATCGCCGATCTTTTTGCTCAGTTTTTTTCATACTAAACCAAACCTATTCTTATAGTATGCCCAAATCAAACCTAATCTTCAGTCCTAGCTTGAACGAAAGCTCCCTTCTTTTGGATCTTCAACGTGTCAAGCCGGTTTATTCGCCAGGTCCCGACGGAATACCAGGCTGTGTGCTTAGGTATTGTGCCGAGTCCCTGTGCAGTCCCCTTCTAGATTTTTTTACCTTATCCTTAGAAACTTCCCAATTTCCCCTTATTTGGAAGGAAACATTCGTGATTCCTCTCCACAAAAGAGGTAGCAAAGTGGATGCTAACAACTATAGAGGAATCTCTAAGTTGTCAGCCATCCCAAAACTTTTCGAAAACGTAACGAAAACGTCCCCATTTGCAGCACCTGTGTAGGTCAGTAATTTCTCCATGACAACATGGATTTATTAAACGAAGATCAACGACTACTAACCTTCTGGAGCTCACTTCTTTCATGATAAGGGGTTTTCCACAAAATTTGCAGACATATGTGATCTATACTGATTTCAGTTAAGCATTTGACTCCGTCAATCATTCCCTTCCGTTAAGAAACTCGACTTAATGGGTTTTCCTGTCGATCTTCTTAGGTGGATCTCAAGTTATCTGAATGGCAGGACGCAAAAGGTCCTCTTTAAAAACAACATGTCGAACGTGACCTCTGGTGTCCCGCAAGGGAGCCACCTGGGTCCCTTACTTTTTACATTATTTATTAACGACCTGCCCAAAGTCTTGACTAACTCCAGAATACTCATGTACGCCGACGACGTTTAACTTTGTGTGCAATACAAAGACCGCGCTTGCCAGTCGGATTTACAAGACGATCTTAATAACTTTCAAGCATGGTGCAATGTAAACTTATTAAACCTGAATGGCTCAAAATGCAAGCTGATGACATTCTCACGTGTCTCTCCAATGCTTGCGACTTATACGCTAAGCTGCTGCTCTTTGGAAATGATCACTCTAGTTGACGATTTGGGTATCCGTCTAGATCCTAAACTGGAGTTTATTGATCATATTTCGTGCATTGTGAATAAAGCCAGGGGTGTGCTTGGATTTATTAAACGGTGGTCGAAGGAACTCGATGACCCATACGTCACGAAGAATTTATACACTTCGTAAGTTCGTCCTATTTTAAAATATGGATCTTGCGTTTGGAGTCCCCAGTGGGACGTTCACAGCAAACGCATTGAGTCAGTTCAAAAGAACTTTTTAATATTCGCTCTTCGTGGCTTAAACTGGGATGCAAACCTTAGGTTGCCCTCTTATTCTAGTAGACTTCTCGTGACTAACCTACCTTCCTTACCAAACCGTAGAACGATGTTAGGCATTGACTTTATGTATAATCTGATCCGTGGTGACGTGGAAAGCAGCGATCTATTGGGTCAGTTGAATTTCCACGTACCATGTAGAACCACAAGATCCTACCTGCCTTTAGTTTTGCACCACTGCAGAACATCTTATGAAATGCATGAACCCTTTAGAGTTTTATTTGCAAATTATAATGATTTGTACAAAGTTACCTCATCTGTAGATAGCCTTCGTAAACTAAAAACACTAATCTTAACCCACTTAGTACACATGCAAGAGAGCAATCGAGCTGCCTGATAGTAGTGTATATTTCTCGCATTCTTTTACCTATACTTTTATTTCGCGTCTATTAACACCTAACCCTAACAAGCACGGGCTTGGCTTTAAAGGGCCACTTGAGTGTACTGACCGTAGTACATCATCGTCCAAAAAAAAAACCTTGCCGTATCTTGCTAAGGTGGTAGGTCCAAACTCTCCACACCAGAGACCCTTCATTTTAAGAGGCCGCGGCCAGAACAATGGTCAGAAGTACTTGGCAGCAAATTAAAATGTACCTTCGAATTAAAGATTCGACCATGGAGGAATAACCAGATCAACTCGGGCTAGGATATCAGCTCAAACGTCAATGGGAAGTGTGACCGTTACCACCGGCGGGCACGGGGAGGAGCAGTGTCTCTGCGTGTCGCCAGTAGTCAAACTCGCCGACTACCGAGAATAAGTCAACGGCACCCACCAAAAAAACTGCAATGGCCAAACCCTCTTCAAAGGAAGAACCAGCTAGCAAGCAGAATGAGAAGACGACAGCATCGGCCAACAAGAAACAACGGTCTGATGACTCAGCGAAAGCTTCTAAGAGCAAGCCGAAATGTCCGTAAGAAATCCTGGCCAGCTTAAGCTCGAAGCCAGAGTTAAAGGTGTCCATCGTTGGGATTATTCCGAAAGAGAAACACTCGAACGAAGACTCACGGATCCTGGAAGGGTTAATCAATCAAGCGCTTGCTAATGCCATTACTCGGCCGGATAACTCATTAGTGGAAAAGTTTGATGGCATCAATTGGTACAAGGTTGTCAAGGTAGTCCCATGGGCCAACGAGGAACCCCTGCGGTTCCTCAAAGACACACTGCTATAATTGGACACACCTCGGCCGGGTTCTAAAATCGGTGTCGTCCCCACAGTCCAAGTTTCGGAGCGTACGATCATTAAGGTCTGGATCCCACCTCCATTCATTGAGGATCAAACACGGATGCCACACGGAGGACTGAAGATAAAGGGAGGACTGAAGATAAAGAGAGGACTGATCCGCGACAAAGGAAACGGGAAGGATCTCTGGATCAGTATTTGTGTACAGTCCAAGAACCAACTCCTACGCAAATAAGGACGTCTGAAGATGAAAATAGGTTGCCTTCGGGCAATTATTTCCGGAGGCGCTGAGATGCTAGGTCAACCGGAGAGAGTTCGGGTGGTACAGATAAATCTGAATCGCTTGAAAAACAGTTGTCGCTGTCCATAAATGCATAGGTAGTAACAGAAACTGTGAGATAGATTGGGATGCCCACCCAATCAGCCTTAAGGACTTTAAAATAGAGTGCTTTCTGCGAAGGTCTAACCAGCACCACCGAATCGTTCAGACTTCGAAGGTTGCTTGCGAAAGATCCAACCACACCAGCTTTGCTATGTGATCTGAATGGTAAATTTGCTAAAGACAGCCCATAATCTCTACATGGACACGCATTTTCCGGGCTGCTTGGAAACTGGGACCACCACCAATACCTCCAAAAGGAAAGATACTATGGGATATCAAGACGCTCCACCCCTCCGAATCAGCTAGGACCAGATGACATCAGACCTGCCATGCTGCAGGCGGTGTGCGAACATCTGTCGCAATTGCTTTGAGAGATTTTTAGGGGATGTATCATGCATCCTTCATGGAATAAAAAAGCTAGAGAGAAGTGAGAGTGGCATTCATTCCCAATCCAAGAAAGATTAACCACTGCTCGCCAAAAGACAACAGGCCCATTAGTCTTTCATCGTTTTTATTGAAATCACTGGAGCGACTCTTGGGCACTTACCATAAAGGCAAGCTAACGCTTCACCCTTTCAGGAGGACTCCAAACTCTTAAAGGTAGATCAGTTGATACTGCACTGCAAGCGGTAGTCAGCGCAACTGAAAACACACAACAGAGAAAGGAGTTTACGTTGGCGTCATTTCTAGACATAGAGAGTGCCATCGACAATGCCAGGATCGAGTTTACGACAGCACTTCTCAGCATAGGCTATTCACTCGATAGCTGGACAATACGCTTCGACAGAGAGTGATAAACGCCCAACTCTGCACATCGACCATTAGGAGAAGAGCGACCAGGGGCACCCCACAGGAGAATCTTGTCTTAAACGAGCTTCTCTTAAAATTGGAAAACAAAGAATACAGAGTGACAGCCTATGCGGACGACTTGGTTCTAATGGTAGCCAGCAGACATCTGCCAACAGTCAGCGAACTCTTGGACGGCGCATTGAGCCTAAATTTGTGATGGGCAGAGCGGAACGCTCTTGGAGCCATTCCACAAAAGACCGAGCTGATTCTTTTCACCTGAAGATGCAAGGTATCGAGCTTACGCACTTCCGACACTGGGAGGAAAACACCTATCAAAGGCCACAGGATGAATTAGTTCCACTCCCAATCAGCACTTGACGTAAATCTTAAACTGGCACCTATTGGAGTTTCCCCAAGGACAAGGAGCACGATTAGGCTGCATGCCTCGTTAACAACTGTACTCAGATTGGCAAATAGAAGAGGAATAAACATATAGACGGTCAAAATTTGGGTTCTCTGCGTAATTATTTGTTTAAGGGAAATAATCAAGCTATCATCGTGGATCTATAGATATATTTAAAGGTGGTATCGAAGATGTTAAAAAATTTGTCTTAAATTTTAAAAATAGCGGTCTTATGGAGTTTATGCTCCATTCTCCGGCAATGGACAGGATAGAGCTTGTAATTCGTGTCGGAAACCGAAAAACTAAAAATACGGTCATGGAAAAAATAATACAAACAACCAACATGTTGGCGTTTGGAGCTTAATTACTCATTTTTCGTGAAACTTATACGTAGGAATGGTAATATATATCATTTGTTATTCAAAATACTGTATTTATGTTTTGATTTTGTAAAAATATCTCGTAAGATAACCTCCTCTGTGACTGCCCCACACGTTTTAGGAGAACCCAAACTCTACTGGGTGGTTTCGTGTGCTCCCGCAGCCTTAAAGGACTGATTAGAAGAATCCAGACGAACAGACTCGACCCTTCTCCCAACTATTTATCAACCCCTCCGACTCCCAGCTATTCCTCCTGCTTTAAATTCAGACATCACAATGGAGCAAACAGTCACTGGGTGCTTTCGACTCCTGTTAAGCCGTCTGATTCTCCTATCTATCCTATTCTTACAACGTATTGCGTAGAAATAACTAGAAATATTTAGTGCGCGGCGCGAAGCATTTGCGAAAAAAAAAGTTGGAGCAGTGCGAAGCAAAAAAAAGGTTAGAGCTTTTCGCTTTTTCGTCACAAGAAAAAATACACACAATGCATTGCATAGTAGGAGTAAACGGCAATTTTATGTGACATTCTAGTTAAATCAGCACAAAGCAAAGCTTTTATATATCAACATTTTATACAGCACCAGAAATGCTCTCTTTCTTTTATTAAAAAAAAATTGACTATATTATGTATTTGTTTTTATAATGTTTTATTTATTTTCCGAATCCCGGAAAAGACCACACAACCCCGTCATCCTACAGACCAATAAGTTTATTGTCGTGTATGTCCAAACTGTACGAGAAATGCCTTCTAACACGCATAATACCTTATCTTGGAGCACACAATGTTATCGCGGCTCATCAATTTGGCTTTTGGCATCCTTCGAAGAAGTAAACCGAATAGCATTAGAGATTCACACAGAATACGGTAGCGCAATATTTCTCGATGTATCTCAAGCTTTTGATCGAGTCTGGCTAAATGGCGGCATGCATAAAATCAAAACACACTTGCCTACATACACATATAAGCTACTTGAGTCGTATATTTACAAAAGAGTCTTTGCAGTAAGGTGCAACGCAACAACATTCGACGACTACACTATCGAAGCTGGAGTTCCACAAGGATGCTAACTTGGCCCTACTCTGTTCGTCCTTTATATTCCTACGAACGAGCGGCTAGCAACATTCACGTTCGCTGACGACACTGCGATCCTAAGTCGCTCAAGGTGCCCAATCCGAGCAACAACACAACTAGCTAGTCACTTCATGGTAGTTGACTGGCGTTCTTAAATAAGCAACATGCCTTTCACTATCCTTGAATAGTACCCAGATTCCCCAAGTCAATACATATATACATAGCGAGAATGTATGTAACAGGCAGAAGGAGGCATCTTCGACCCCATAAAGTATATATATTCTTGATCAGCCGAGTCGATTTAGCCATGTCCGTCTGTAGGTCCGTCCGTGTTGGTAAAAAGATCTCAAAGACTATAAGAGCTATAGCCACCAAATTTGGTGACAGCATTGGAATCTGTTGCACGCAGATCGTTTTAAAATTTGGCCACACCCACTTCCGCCCCCAGAAATCATAAAAAACGTTATATTAGCTATGCTCATTATTTTTGGGTAAAAGTTAATGCATGGACTTGAACGGTCGTTTTCTGAAAATTTGAGTGTAATCTGATGATAAACATGGGATATATGAGCAATAAAAATCGAATTTTAAGACATCCCCCGAAGGCAAGCTGCGTAGCCTGTAGCCGTCTGGTTCCTGGGTTCAAGCCCTGACCGCGACAAAAACTTATTTGTTTTCTGTTTTTTTCGTTTCTTTATTTTTATACCCGGTACCCATAGGGTACAAGGGTATTATAAGTTAGTGCCAACCGAGAATGTATGTGACAGGCAGAAGGACGCATATCCGACCCCATAAAGTATATATATTCTTGATCAGCATCACCAGCCGAGTCGATTTAGTCATGTCCGTCTGTCCGTCCGTCCGTCTGTCCGTCTGTCCGTCCGTCCGTATGTCCGTCCGTCTGTCCGTCCGTGTGAAACAACAGATCTCAGAGACTATAAGAGCTAGAAACCAAATTTGGTGACAACATTGGATTCTGTTGCACGCAGATCAAGTTTATTTTAAAATTTGGCCACGCCCACTTCCGCCATCGAAAATAGTAAAAAACTTTATATAACCTATAGTCGTAATTTTTGGCTTAAAGTAAATAGACAAAATAGATAAGTAGGCCTTTGCGCACGTTTTCTAAAAATTTGAGTAAAATCGGATAATAAACATGGAAGTTATTAAACAATTAAGTGTGTATATAGTTCTTCTTCTTTTTCTGAGCCACAAAGGCAGTAGCGAAAAAATGTGTTGCGTGCTTTCGGGCGCAGTATTATTTCGTAATGCAGCTGCGTACAGCAGAATTTGTCATTTTTGATCATTGCTCAACTTCATTTGCTCAGCTTCACTTGTCAACATTTTGTTTTTTCCATGTCCACGTGCTATTTAATTTAATGCACAATACTTTGGGTACCGGATACCTCACAGTCGGTCACACTCGACTGTAGCTTTCTCACTTGTTTTTATTAGTATCCACGGAGGAAAACTAACAAGTAAAATAAAAAAAAAAAATTTTTTGTTTGGTGTGGAATTGAACTCAAGCAAACAAAACTGAAAATGAAAAAATTCAATAAATAACAGCAAAGCGAGTACGGCGCTCGATGAGTATTTGCCAGGAAGTGAAAAGCACTCTTACGCCCATCGTGTCGCGAGCATGAAATGGACTTGGATATACCAAGTCTACTCGAAAATACCACAAAACAAGCTACACACACTCGAAACTATGCATTAATATTTACAGATGCCAAGCCTGAAAATTGGTATATTCAGCTGTTTTTTTAAAAAGAGTTTAGCGCCACACCATTTCATGTTATATCTGCATGAACTCGGCATACATTGAACCCAGTAAATTACTGTTTAATAAAAAGATACAAATTCTCATTTTACACGTCTGGCATCTCATCTGTCAATATGAATGCATAAATTCGAGTGTGTGTATTAGAGACCTGCATGGATACATTCAAATGAGCAAATTAATCATTTAATTCAAAAAAGTGTACACTATTTTACTGAACTGCTCCAAATAAATGTGAGTGAATGTTGTAATATTGCCTGTATTTGACAGATACTGCTCATACTTAGTATAGTACTGTACAGTATAAAATGAGTACACCAAAATTGGTGTACAGTTAACTTAGTGTACAGTGTTTTGATGTACAGTGTACTTACTTCTAAATACGTAAACTTTTTAATTGATTTAACTTAACTTTTATTAAAATCGTTACAAAAAATTTTAACTATTAAAATTATTAGTATTGGACTGTAAAAACTACTATTTACCATTTCTGGCGTATTGGCAATTCTGCAGCGTTTTTCGGTTGTGAGGTTTATAGCAACCGAAAAAGCCCTTTCGGAAGCTGCACTGCTAGCTTGCTGCATAGCTTCTTCGACTCATTGTCAACTGTTATATCAAGATGGCCGCGCTTAAGAGTATTGGCCTTGGCGAACTTGTAAATGTGCTTGTTTGTGCACTTGTTGCAACTACATCTGTTATCTCTAATTCATTTTTATCGACTATCCGCGAAAAGGTCTCCCAAACCTTGCTTTTGATACATATTGCTTTAGTTCATTGGGTTCTATTTTGGCCTTAACATCAGCAGCGTACTTCTTGAAGTCATTCAGCGAATTCATGGTACCGATTGGGTCTTTGGTATTACCCAACAATGATTTCTGGTTTTATTTAAGCTAAAATACATAATTTATAATTTGTTGTATCATTTAAAATTTATTGAAGTGAATTTATGTACATCGCTTTGAATATTTGTAGCACTCATTTGTACAGTTGTATATTTTGTTTTATTTACTGTACACCTTGTGACGTTCGGAATAGAATTGATATTCATACCCGAAATATACAACTTTTAATGTCACTCACTTTCAGTGAGAACAGTACGAAAGTTGTACAGGCTTTTTTGACATATTGAATATACTGTACAGTATAGAATGAGTACAGTACTTTTGAGAACACCAGACTACTGTACAGTACTGTATACTTAGAAATGAATGTATTCATGCAGATCTCTAGTGTGTATTTTAACCCAGTAGGCTTTACTCTTTCGTGCTCGTACGATTTTTGACTTTGTTTGCCGATGCTCGGTTTTCCAAGCACAAAGCAAAACTGAATGGTTGTATTTGGTTTGTTCATTTGAATCAAAGTTTACGGTAGCAAACAAATACGGAGTATAGAGCAGAGGTCGGCAGCGTCCTACACACTGTGCATAGAAAAAAAATTTCAGGCAGCGCTGTCGGCACATGTATGGTATAAGCGCTTTGTATTTGTTTTGGATTCCGTTAGGCTGTCGTAGCAAACTTCGGAGCTATGTAATAACAATATATATATAACCCCGTTTTTTTTTTTTCATTTAAGACAATCCGGAGACTCGGAATCGTGGCCGCCGTGACGACACCTTTTTTTCCACCACCAACTTTGAAGTCTCATTACTTTTTGAACAGCCCTCGTATCGAGGCAAAAAAAAATTTATTTAGTTTGAACCTTTTGTAATACAATAAATAAAAAAAGTTTTCAATTATTCTTTGCGTTTTCAAATAAGAATTTTTTTAAAAAGGGAAGACCCCCTTAAGCCGATAATAACGACTATAGCTAAGATAACGTTTTTTATGATTTTCGGGGGCGGAAGCGGGCGTGGCCAAATTTTAAAACAAACTTGATCTGAGTGCAACAGATTCCAATGTTGTCACCAAATTTGGTAACTTTAGCTCTTATAGTCTCTGAGATCTGTTTACCAACACGGTCGGACGGACAGACGGACATGGCTAAATCGACTCGGCTGGTGATGCTGATTAAGAATATATATACTTTTTGGGGTCGGTGATTTCTAATTCTGCCTGTTACATACATTCTCGATTGGCACAAACCTTGAATACCCTTGTACCCTATGGGTACCGTCCTGACTTTTTAATTGATTTGGCCTTTCTTTGTGATATAACTGAAATTGTAAATGAACAGAACCTTTCCTTACAAGGTAAAAACCTAAAAAAAATTTAAACCTATTAGAGCAAAATCCAATTTTAATGCAAAGCTTCTTTTGTTGACTACTAGCCTTTAAAATAAATGATATTGTCGACTCAAAGAAAACGTCGCTAATATTTTTCGAGTTAAAAGTCAAAAGTTTCCATAAAAGTCAAGAATTTGCGGAAGTAGTCCAGAAGTTAGTCGAAAATTTCTAAGAAAGGTTTCTTGATTGTAAAATTATTTCACACGCAATCGAGCTGCATGATTTTCCGTTTACCGTGGAACTAACAGGTCTATAAACCTCATTACGCGAAGAGCTGGTTCAATTACAGAGTGATCCTAGCGTTCCTTTGGAGACATGGCAAAATTTTTGGGTAGTGATTAATGACGAAAAATATCCGCTCTTTAAAAGATAAATTTATAGGCTCTACTCAATGTTTGGTACGACATATAACTGCGAGGTGGCACTTGTGAATGGTACACAACTAACCGATCTCATGCGTATCAAGGAATTCAGAGGACCACTAGATTTGGACGCAGTGATACATATTATATTAATTAAAGTTTAGTTCTTTTGCGCAAATTATCTTACCGTCCGTCCGTCAGTTTTTCTCTCTGTCCGTCCGTCTGACCGTTGCACAGTGGGGCCATTTGAGTTTCTTCGTTGCAAAATGTATTACTTTTGAACCCAGTAAGATAATTGAAAATTTAAAAAGCATATGACAGATAATTGTTCAACCTATTAAAAATATGTTTAAACAATGTAGTATTCTTGTTAGATGTTTAGTTATAATTTATCAAAGTCAAAATTTATAAATATCATACAAAAATCACGTTTATTTTACAAAGAAAAACCTTTTTTTACCTTGTGAGATTTTTTTAATAATTTGAATTTTAAAATAAGTTTTTAATTTTACATTTTTTGCCCCGAGGTGTATGGGCGCTGCAGAAAGCTGCAGCAAGACTCTATTGAATTCGATTAAGAAATATTCAAAGAACATTTTACAGAAATATGGCAAATGTACAATTTTGCTATTTTCGATCCAAGTTTAAAAATAGTGAAAATATGGACAATTGGTGGATACTAAATTTCCTAGAGAAACAAGAAGCAAACAGCAAAATTTTAATTCTGTTGCATACCTAATAAGTACATTAATAAATAAAAACAAAAAGATTGAGAATCCATTAACTAGTTCTACCTGAAACATTGTCAAATTGCATTAAAATTGTGTTTTTTTAATGAAAAATTTGTCTACTTTGAAACGGTATATCTTCTAAACAAAAGAAGTGAGAAAGCTACAGTCGAGTGTGTCCGACTGTGAGATACCCGGTACCCAAAGTAAAATGTGCGTAAAATTAAATAGCACACGGACATGGAAAAATCAAAATGTTGACAAATGAAGACAAATGTTGCTTAAAACATGTTGAGCAACGTTCAAAAAAGACAAATTCTGCAGCTGTACGCAGCTGCATTACGAATTAATACTGCGCACGAAAGCACGCAACACTTTTTTTCGTTACTGCCTTTGTGGCTCAGAAGCATCACAGAAACTTTATTGTTTAATAACTTTCATGTTTATCATCCGATTTTACTCAAATTTTCAGAAAACTTCCGCAAATTCCTATTTATTTATTTTATCTATTTACTTTGAGCCAAAAGTTAGGACTATACCTTATATAAAGTTTAGCTCTTATAGTCTCTGAGATCTTTTGTTTCACACGGACGGACGGACGGACGGACGGACAGACGGACAGACGGACATGGCTAAATCGACTTTATGGGGTCGGAGATGTCTCCTTCTGCCTGTTACATACATTCTCGATTGGCAATAACTTATAATACCCTTGTACCCTATGGGTACCGGGTATAAAAACGGAGTTTATTGATATTTTGCATTTTTAATCTTTAAACAATTTTCTATAAGATGTGTCTATTCAAAATACCGAACGCGAACATGAAATTTTTGATTTTTGCAATGCCGTTTGTTCTCGACGCCCCATAGTGCGTTGCTTTGTTGTCAAAAGTTGTCTAAAATGTATGTACAATTGCTCCGCTCTCGCAGGAGCAACAACGCAAATCGTTCGGGTCTGTTAGTATCATTCAGGTCTGTTAGCTTCGGATACATACGAAACTGTGAATGTTTAGGTGCCAACCCCTGGTATAGAGTATAGTAGTACAACATACAGGCTACAACGAATACAATCGTGCAGGGCTCTAATAAATATGTATGTATACATGTACTTATTAAAAATAAAATAAATGAATTTCGAAAAATACTTACAATTTTGTTCCTCTTTTCCAAAGTATTAAAAAGCTCCACGGCCGCACCAACGAGCTCTTTTAAAATTTCACCACGGAGTTGATCTCAATTTAAACATGGAGTTGAGCTTATATTAAACTTCTGCTATAAAAATGTAGATACATACATACATGTTATTTATCTACAAATAATGCACTCACCTTTAAAAGCATTTGAGAGACTTTCAATTTTTTTTTTTAAATATCTCTATCTTAACTCGTTCACTTGTTGTCACGCACTAAACCAATACAGAAAGCAAATTCATGAAACTTCTCTCTATCATTCCTTTCCCCGCACTTTTTAACTTAGATCAACGTCTGCAATCGTAGGGGGAATTTGGCTTAGTTTTAAGAAAAAAGTGTACCAGCAAAAGAATGGCGATTCGCTCTTGAATTCGGAATGCCACTAAACAAAGCCAATCGAAAAAATCGCTTTAGACTTTAAAAATTGAAAAAATAGCCATTAAACAATTTATTGATAGTGCCTTGCCTTTAATCTATGCAAACTTTTTCATAATTCCAGATAATTTTTCTTAGTTTTAAGGTGATTTTTCTATAATATAAAAAACTATTTTTATGAGGGTACTATATAAAGTGGTACTATATATAAATGTGGTATCAGAGAATTTTTGAGTTAAATATGAGATCATAACTTTTGTCTTGCCTCGTTAAGGAGGAGGATTATTCCATTAAAATCGTTGATAAAGCATTATTTAAGGTACTTTGATATCAGTAGTTTACACAGATATGATTATTTGGTATACAGTTGCGAAAAGAAAACAGCACCACTGAAGTACATTTTGTTTTTTATAAAAAATAAATTTGGTTACACTCTGTTATAAATATGTGTTTATTGAGAGTAATTATAGGAATAGAATTATACAAAAGCCGAAATGCGACCACACGCGGCGGAGTACAATATCAGAGAGAGCACTTAGGCACTATCGATAGACACGATAACAAGTTGCTCGCAGACAACTATCATCAGCTGAGAGACAGCGTTGCCACATTATTCTTTATTTCCAACACTCCTTCTCAACGCTGTATATCAGGTTCACAGGATAATTCAGTTATTTTTTACAGCAAACCCATCATATTAATACATTTCACATGCTTAACCTTACTAAAATTCTTCGTTAATACATCTGCCATCATGTTTTCTGTTGATACATACTTTATATCTATGCATTTTTCCTTAAACATATCTCTAACATGATGATACTTAATATCTATATGTTTGCTGCGCGCGTGATAAACAGGATTTTTTACCAAACATTGCGCGCTTTGATTATCGCTGTGTATCAGAATCGATGGAGCCTCGCCAAGATTCATCTCGCCCCATAACCTGTTATAAATATGTGTTTATTGAGAGTAATTATAGGAATAGAATTATACAAAAGCCGAAACGCGACCACACCAAAAATTCCTGTTAAAGTATTTTTTTTTAAATTTTGTTTAAAAATATCTAAAAAGTAATTCGCTGAATTTAATTGAAAGAACAGTCGCAATCTAACTCTCATAGAGAACAGACGTGCCTTCCTCCGATCAACTCAGCTTCGCAACCATAAAACAAACTAGAAAACAACTAACATAAACTACCAACAACTCCCCCGATCAACCGGTAACTGCAAGTGCAAGTGAAAAGCAAACAAGCAAGCAACCAACGGTTCAGCACAGAGACGGCGAGATGGGGGACCCCCCTGATCGTGTCTCAGCAACTTCTACAACTTCTACAATCAAAGGCGTTAGTTATCAACTCGAACGACCTAAGAGGTATCGAAGAGAGCGTATTAGTACAAGAATAAGCAGCGCAACAAGTAACCGAAGTCCGCAAAATTCATAAAAGAGTCAACGGCTCTCTTAAGGAGACTGGTCCCTTAATCGTCACATTTGACTCGCACAACCTCCCCGATTATGTAATGATCGGCTAACAAAGAACAGCAGTCAGGGTTTACACTTCCGATCAGATGCAACAACTGCTTCAAATACGGCCATCTCCATAAATTTTGTAAAAACGACAAAATCTGCTTTAACTGCGGGGAAGAACAGCACACTTACCCATCAACAAACGAAAAATGCACCAGACCCCAAAAATGCATCAACTGCCACCTCGACCAAAATACGAGTCCAGACAACTCCACCAGTAGAAGATGCCCAGAATTTCTTACCCAACAAGAACTGCAAGCTATTAAAACTAAACACAAATGCGATAATAAAACAGCTCATAGAATCCTAAAAGCACGATCCTCAGACAAAACACCTCATCTATACTCTTTAATCACCAAAAACTCGAATCCACCCTAACAATCCAACAAAACATCAGGACCTTAACAACTCAAAGGACCCGGACCCTCCATACAAGAAGACTTCGCATCCAGACCACCGCCTACATTCCACGCCGACCTCTACCCAAGCCCCAACAACAACAAAACCAACAATAACACAACACAAACACTCAAAAAGTCTTCCACCAAATCAGTAAAAATACTACCTCTGAACACATCGAAACGAATCATATCTTCCATGAAAAAAGAAGCCACAAAACCCTAAACAAACATCAACAAACATAACTCTGACGCCTCAAGCGACTCAGGGGAAATGGACATTAACTAAACAAAAACAAAAAACATGCTTTTTACTACATTTAAACTATGATAAAAATTACTCAATGGAATTTTAAAGGCTACAGGAATAACTACCCAGAATTAAAAATCCTTATTAAGCAATACCACCCTCAAATCATAGCATTACAATAACCCACCTTACCAATACAATTTCCCTACCAATTCCCATAAACTTCTCCCTATATTGCAGTTTCAGCACGAATGCATTCGGAGGCGCAGCCCTTCTCGTACACAATTCAATCTCCCACTCCCAAAAAACACTAAATGAAGACTTTGAAGCCACAAATATATATGCATCAACTTAAAGACAAAAATGGATCTTTTTTCTACATATATCTCCCTCTCTAAACAATTTAATATTAAAAATTTAAAAAATGTCTTAACCCCATCCTCCCCCTCATCTATCGTAATGGGGGACTTTAACAGCTAGCACCCATACTGGGGCTCCCCTGTAGCTAACGCTAGGGGCCACACAATCGCCAAATTCATAGATAGATCACAATATACCCTACTGAACGACAAAACTCCTACACACTACACAACTCAAAACACACTCACTCACATTGACCTCTCACTTGCCACAGCCAACATATCCCTAGTAATTTCTGCACTTCACCAACCCAGCAACAACACAAACAGAGAAGCAGCTATCATTAAAAAAAAAACCATAATACAAAGTGCCCACCTTTCAATACCACAAAATACAACATTCTCCCAACCTCGTACTGTCCCCTGGTGGAACAAAGACTTAGCCACCCTAAAAAAAGTATAAAAACTACAAATGGAAGACACTTAAAAACAACATCAACACCGAAAACATGATAGAATACAAAAAAGCTAATGCCAAGTTCAAAAGATCAATCAGGGAAGCAAAAAAGGCCTTAATACAAAACTTCACCTCCGAAATCCACCCTTATACCGACCCATCAAAAATGTGGGCAAATATCGAAAGACTTTGAGGAATATATCCCACAAAACACATGCACAGCGTCACCAACCACAACACAAACACCAACAATAGACCCTACAGAAATAGGTAACACATTCGGTGACCTATGGTCAAAACAGGCAGAAGACTCAAACTTCTCAGCCGACTTCCGCATCAACAAGATTCTTCTCAACCTCCCTAATAACCATGCCCCATCACCAACAGTCCTAGAAATGGAAAGAGACATATCTCTACTAGAAGTAATATCCGCCATTAATTCTCTGAAAGGACACACACCAGGACTAGACCGCATCTCCTACACCATGATAAAAAATACCTCCATCTCCTTCAAATTCAGAATCCTACAGCATTTTGAAAACATCCTCGGCTCCCACAACCCCCTAGCCTATAAACTAAGCCTAGTACTAACTCCTACCGCGTCATCTCCCTTAACCCATGCATAGCCAAAATAATTGCTAAAAGGTTATGGTGGTTTGTTTTAACCAACAAACTCATACATAACAATCACTTTGGTTTTAAAAAAAGGAAAATCTGTTCAAGACAGTCTACTATACGTAGACCACCTTGCAACCAGATCCTTGTCTCTAAAACAACACTTGTCCATAATTTCGCTCAAGTTCGCCAAGGCTTTTGACACGATTGGTATCAACTCCCTCATCCACCAACTAGAAGAATGGCCACTTGGCCCCCGCATAATAAAATATATTCGGAACTTTGTGACAAATCGGAAAATTATAGTAAAAAACGGAACATCACTCTCCTAAAGCTTCCCACTCGAAAACGGTATCCCCAAGGTTCCCCAATATCAGTCATCCTCTTCCTAACTGCCTACAACTCCCTAACCAACATAATCTCCCTACCAAAGGAAATTAAATTCACAGCCTACGCAGACGACTTCCACCTCATAATTGAACACAACAGACAAAAAACCCTGTTGATAAACTTTTATTTAATTTAAAAGCTAACGTATTTTAACTCCCTAAAAATTATAGCAACATATCGAAAAGGTTGCCACTTTTTTCAACTGAACGACATCTTTTCACCAAGCAACTTAGAGCACAGTTGACAAGCTCCCGTTTTTTATGTTATATGTATTGATAAACTCTTAAAACTGACATAATTGGTGATTTATTGAACTGACGACAAAAGAAACAAATTTACGACGACGACACGGGTTTGATGGCCTAAATTCGGTCATTCGAGCCCCATCTATACTAAATTAAACCTTTAACCAGGTAACTGCCTCAACAAATGGTCATTCGAGCCCCATCTATACTAAATTAAACCTTTAACCAAGTAACTGCCTCAACAAATGGTCATTCTTTGCCTACTGGACGGCACATGGATTTCGCAAAACTAACGCGATATTTCATCAGCCAAAATTTGCACGTGTAGTGTGTATGTATTGCCGTGCTAGATCTTGCAATATTGCACGTGCGAAAGTGTACGACGACGACTTGTGTGTGTGTATTGCTGGATCTTGCACATGCATATGCGAAAATTCACACAGCCACACATACACATTGATGGCGACTAAATTGTATGTGTGACGCCACGACGCAATAAAATTTTGAACATACATACATTTGGCCAAGTACATATTATTCGTGGGTGTATGTTTAGTCTAGAATTGGATATTTTACAACCAAAAACCGAACAATGCCGAACACACGTTCCAATAAGAAAAAAGAGCACAAACTCAAGTGACGTCACATCAGCAAAATCCGCCTGCTGCACAGCCGCAGCAGGGAATAATGGATACGCCACGACCAAACATTGCTCTTTTAAGTCATATCAAGCAAAACTTACAACACGATCAGTCGACTATTGCGTTAGTTCCAATGACTACGCCAAACCAGAGGATCCCAAGCTGGTGGGACGAGGACTCAGGATCTGAGAGAAGCAACCGTTCTTAAAAATCAATCAAAGTTCAAAACTTCAGCTTCAAATGGTGCACTTAAAGCAGCAACAACAACTAAAAGCTCAGCGAATGCAGCTGGAGTTTCAGAAGAAGCAATTGGAACTAGAGATGCAAATGCAACTCACCGAAATCGAGGGCGAAGACAGCCTTCAAGACGACCAGGAAGACAGCATTCAAGACGACCAGGATAACAACTTGCAAAACAGCCAGGAGGGAAGCTTCAACGGCGATGGACAAACCGAGGGCAGGACACGTGAGTGGGTTAAATCAAATCAACGCAAACAGGCGGTAACGGATCAAGATAAGACTGCTATCAATGTAGATTCAATTGTAAGTTTTATGGCAAGGCAGACAATCAAACAAGAACTACCTACATTTAGTGGTGACCCACTAGAATTGCCAATTTTCATTGCCGAGTATGAAAACAGTACTGAAGTTTGTAACTTTAGCAATTATGAAAATATCAATCGTCTACGAAGGGCACTGACAGGTCGTGCCAAAGAGTGTGTACAATCACTTCTTCTTCTGCCAGACAATGTAAATGATATAATTGTTATTTTGCGAGATCGTTTCGGAGACTGTAGTAAAACTGATGATAGACAAAATTAGGCAATTCCCAGTGATAAAGATGATAAATATGACAGACTCATCACATTTTATGATATGCTTACAAATCTCATACAAACATTGTTGTCATTCAATGATATTGATCAAATTAGTAATAATATGTTGTTTGAAGAAGTTGTAGAAAAAGTTCAGGTGTCTCAACGAATCGCATTTGTAAAATATTACCAAAAATCAAAACTATTCAGCCAAAGGTAATTGTGTTCCACGATTGGTTAGGTCAAACTATAAAAGCGGCAAGATCACTGGGATTCGGGGTCAATAAGTCTAAAGACTCCACACTAATGGTCTCAAGTCCTGTCAAGAGCTTTGAAAAATCCAAATACTATTGAAACTTTTGTAAGTCTACCGATCATTACCTAACAGAGTGTCCAAAATTTAAAGCATTAAATATCGACGAGCGTTGGAAACATGTATCTCACAACGAACTTTGCATATCATGTCTAGCCAAGAATCATGTTCTTAAAAATTGTAAACGCAAGAAAAAGTGCAAAATAGTAAACTGCAACTACAACCACAATTTTTATTGCATAAGGACAAAACGATCATCTTCAAGCAGCATCAAGCTCTTCTCTGGAGATGCCAAAAACCTTAATCAAAGCGAAACTGAATTGCAATGTTAATTTTGGTTGTAACAAAGTACTACTTAAAGTTATTCCAGTTACTCTGATAGGCCCTCAAACAAATCGACACATACGCCCCACTTAACGAAGCTTCGACAATTTCGTTAATAGATGAGCAGGTTGCAAGTGACATAGGACTACAGGGACCGACATGTCCCTTAAAGATGCAATGGACTAACAACGAAGTGTATGAACAACTTGATTCAAAAGTAGTTAGTTTGGGAATCAGAGGAATGCAGCCATCAGCAAAAGTATTTACTTTACGAAAAGTAAAACTGTATCACGCCTAAATTTACCATTACAGACCCTCTCAATATGACATGACAGAGACCAATGAGTTTTGAAAGACTATTCATTCTGTTCATACCAAAATGCCCATCCAAACATTTTGATAGGTCAGGACCACTGGTCACTCATTGTATCTCGAAAGCTAAAATATCAATCATTCAATGGACCAGTTGCAAGTAAAACTTCTCTAGGCTGGGTCGTTCATGGAACAGTAGGAATCAACAAGGAAATTTCAGACAGAAATTATGCATTCCATGTGTACAACTGCGCAGGAAACGACAATCCAAAAGATGACCTTGATGTTTTACACAATCTTGTTAAATCTTATTGGTCTATTGAGAACGAGTTATTGACACCACATGACATACCAATCTCACTTGAAGACAAAAGGTGTCTGGAAATTATTGATAAAACACTAAAACGAGTGGCTAACAGATTTCAATGTGGCCTTTTTTGGAAAAGCGACACACAACTACCGGAAAGTTATAACAACGCATATACTCGGATGCTATTATGCGAAAAAAAAATTGACAAAAACCCAGAATACGGAAAAAAGTATAATGATGTTCTTGAGTCATACATAGAAAAGGGGTATTTAAAGAAATTAGACTCCATAGACAAAAACAAAATAACGCCCTTGACTTACTATCTGCCACATTTTGGAGTTTTAAATAGCAATAAACCCGATAAACTTAGAATAGTTTTCGATGCGGCCTCCAAGAGCCATGGCTATTGTCTTAACGATTTTCTTTTGCCAGGTCCAGATTTGTACAGCCAACTGTCAGCAGTGTTAATGAATTTCCGAGAGCATAATATTTCCTTTCGTTTCGCACAAAGAATTTTGTGGCAAGGAACTAACCGACAAGCTGAACCGGACGTGTTCGAAATTCAAGTGTTATTTTTGGAGCTAAATGCAGCCCAAGTATTGCCCAAAAGGTCCGAAACAGAAATGCCTTAGATTTTCAGAACGACTATGACCAAGCCTGTACGGACATAAAAACAAAACATTACATGGACGACTATCTGGGTGGAGCCAACGACATAAACAGCGCTGTAAAGTTGATAGAGGAGGTAACGCTTGTACACAAAGCAGGTGGATTCGATATGCGCAATTGGATATCTAATTCTCCAGAAGTTTTAAATCAAATTACGGATAATATTTCATCGGATAAAAGTAAAGTAAAAACTTGACTGAAGAACTAGTCTTAGGACTAATTTGGGATTATGAAAAGAACGTTTTCACTTACAATTTAAAATTTTCCAAAGCACATTCCGAACTCCTTAATATTCGTAAACGACCAACTAAACGAGATGTATTGAAAATTACCATGTCTATTTTTGACCCGCTCGGATTTCTTTCGAATTTGTTGATATCCAATAAAATCCTATTGCAAGCCATTTGGGACAGCGGTATCCAATGGGATGACTACATTACAGATGACCACTTTGAAATTTGGAAGACATTGTGCAGCAGCTTAAATAAAATAGACGAATTTAACATTTCCAGACAGATGACATCATTTCCGATAAGCCAATGTAATATTCAGCTACATATATTTTGCGACGCCTCAAAATATGCAGACGCAACTTGTGCATATTTACGTTTTGAATTTGAAAGTCGAGTCGAAAGTATTCTGATAGCAGCAAAGTCGCGCGTAGCCCCACTTAAGCCGATGACAATTCCAAGGCTAGAACTGCAAGGTACTTTACTAGGAGCCAGACTTAGTAAAGCTATTAAAGAAACACTCCACATCAGATTGGACTCTACTTTTATGTGGACTGACTCTGAAATTGTTTTATATTGGCTCAAAACTAGCAGCAAAAAATTTAAAACTTTTGTATTTCAACGTATAGGGGAAATGGCGACATGTACCCTCAAAGCTTAATCCTGCAGATAAAGCCACAAAGATTTCGTCCTTTGACTTTTCATCAAATGATTTATGGCTAACAGGTCCAGAATTTTTGAGAAAAAGTAAGGATCAGTGGCCATTAGGAAGAGTCTCTCTTGAGCCAAACGGGGTTGACAACAGTGACACGGAATTTGTAAATCTAACTATCGGTCAAAAAGAATCATTCTCTCTACCTTACGTGACAAGATTCTCTAGTTGGATGAGATTTTTAAGAACAATAGCATGGGTTCTGCGATACCAAACAAAGCTGAGAAAAAAATCGGAAGACACCTTTAAACAATGAGCTGACAGTCGAAGAACTCTCTAAAGCAGAAACATTAATTTTTCGGAGTAGGCAACAGGAAAGTTACCAACAAGAAATAAACAAACTGAAACGAAGTGAACTTGTAACATCATCAACCAGTTTGAATAATCTACCCTTACTTTTATGCAGTGATAATTTGTTAAGACTCAGGGGCAGACTTAATAATTTAAGTGACGATGAAATGAGTAATGACGCTAAAAATCCAATAATCCTGAGCAAAGATCATCCTATCACAAACTTACTCATTTATTTTTATCACGTCCAAAATTGTCACATTGGATCAGAAACGGTAATTGCTAATATTCGTCAAAGGTTCTGGATTACAAAATGTCGAAACACCGTCAAAAAAGTCATTCTCAGTTGCCAGTATTCCCAATTGTCGGATAAATCCCGAGCAGTTCATTTGGAGATTGCCGAAGACTTGTCCGGCAATGCATGTATGCACGTATTTCGACAATTTGGCTGTAAACGCCGATTTCCCACAAAATTATATTCGGACAATGAAACAAACTTTAGGAGAGCGGACAAAGACATACGAGAAATCATAGAAACTTGGCCTGATGACGAACTTACGCAGTTTCTAACAACAAAAGGTTGTACATGGTATTTTAATCCGCCTTTATCCCCTGACATGGGAGGAACCTGGGAAAGGCTCATACAATCAGTTAAAAAATATTTAGCAGTTTTACTTAAAGAAAGGTATCCTAGGGAGTATGTTTTGAAAACTCTGTTTTGTGAGATCGAATTTATGATAAACAGTAGACCACTTCTTTTTGTGCCGTCAGACTCACTTGAAAATTATCCCTTGACGCCAAACGATTTGTTGGTTGGTCCTAACTATAGGGAGTCCTTTTAAACAAATACTACTGATTATGATTTGAAATTATTAAATATGTAGAGATCATCTCAAAGACCTGCTGACATGTTTTGGTTAAAATGGAAAAAGGAATATAGACAATTTCTAATTTGTAGTCGTTTATGGACAAAAGACAATATCGTCTTACAAGAAGGGGATATAGTATTAATGATGGAACCCGATGTGCCGAGAAATGTCTGGCCAAAAGGTCTAATTGTCAAGACATATCCATCAAAGGATGGTCGAGTACGAATTGTCGATGTAAAGATTAAAGACAGTATTTATAAGAGACCCGCTGTTAAATTAATTAAACTAGACGTTAAGCCCAAGATATTGTAAAAGTATTACCGTCGTCTATATTGAAATAAGTAACGACTACAATACTTGGGAGGAGAATGTTGATAAACGTTTATTTAATTTAAAAGCTAACGTATTTTCTACAATTTAAAATGTATCGACAAGTGTAACCCCTAAAAATTATAGCAATATATCGAAAAGGTTCCCACTTTTTTCAACTGAACGACATTTTTTTTCCCCAAGCAACTAATAGTGTTTTTTCTACTCTCAAAAATCGCAGCAACGACTTTTTTTTCCGTAAGCAATACATGTGTCAAAAAGGGACAGAAAATGTCGCATCAACTACAAATACTAAAGTTATACTAATTTGTATTCAGTATTTTTACAAATTTAGGTGATGTTTGTGCTTTGGCGCTTGTGTCATTTATTATAAACAACCGACAACTACCATATACAGTTAATAGTCCAAATCACCGAAATAGTAACCACTACCGTACAAGCATGCTGTTCACTGTATTATATAAAAGACACAATTTATTTGAGCCATTTCATAAAAATTGGTTAAAATACCACTTGTTCTATTTAAATTATACAGCATTTTATTAAGTTAAATGTCGACTAGTTAGACAGACCACTGTACGCCTACTGGATTAGCATCAACTCGGTCTCTGTATAAACAGGCGCAGCAGGAAAAGAGTTTATGCGACTTTTAAGCGGCTGTGTAAAAAGGCTATTAGAGCACAGTTGACAAGCTCCCGTTTTTTATAAGTTATATGTATTAATAAACTCTTAAAACTGATATAATTGGTGATTTATTGAACTGACGACAAAAGAAACAAATTTACGACGACGCCACGGGTTTGATGGCCTAAATTCGGTCATTCGAGCCCCATCTATAAACCCCTTAAATAAACCTCACAACTCTCTTCCAACAAGTTGGAGAATGGTGCTCCTACCCGGTATCCTCACTCTCCCTAGAAAAATGTCAAGTACTCCACATATGCCGAAAGAGAACTTGTAAAGCAAAAATAACAACAGGCTCCATCAATATATTAGGACTTACACTAAACCAAAGATACAACTGGAACTCACACATCTACAACCTTAAAACATAAAACATAAACACAATAGAAAACATACGCCAACTCCTAACTGGCAAACTGGCAACCAAACTAATTCTCACCCACGACACCCCAATAGGAAAACTCATAAGACCTACAAAACGAAATTACAGATATCCTAGCACAATAGACAGGATCATCGACACCAGCAAAACCCTATCTCTCCCATACTCCCCAATCAAAACTACGCATCCAAGAAATACAATCCAGAAACAATCCTAAAAGCCACAAACACAACCCTATCCCAATTCAACAAAACTACTACTCCCCCAATAGTATATAACCAGCTCTTCCACTCACTTCAAAATTCCCTCCATAACCACCAATTCATCTAAAGACGGCTCATAAAATCCGGACTCCTACCCCAGTACTCTTCCGTCCTCTCAAGAGAAATTATAGCTATTCTCGAAGCCGTTAAATACTGCACCAAAAACCCAGGCAAATACGCTATATGTTCAGACTCCCTATCCTCCCTATCCTCCATAAAGAACTCCAACAACCACTCCTACTACCCCTCAACAATAAGGAATCTACACAACACATTAAATTACACTACACCAACAAACAAAAATAACTGCAGAACCAAACTTCCCACTGGTACAAACAGATCTCACAAAACACCCCTGCAAACTTTAAACTTAAAAACACAAATCTCAACAGACAACAACAAATTATAATTAACAGGCTACGCCTAGGACACACCCCTCACAAACGCCCACTACATCGACACATCTCTCCAAAGTACCTGCCCCCCTGCAATAATGCTACAATAAACATCGAACTCATTCTAGTAAACTGCACTACCCTTTCCCAACCCAGAACCATAACCTTCTAACCTTCTCCCACGAGAACCCAATCCAACTCCTAGCCAACCCCACAACAGAAAACTCAACCAAAATCTTCTCCTTCCTCCACAGAGCCAAACTTATACATAAATTATAGACACTTAAACTTAAAAAAACCAAAACAAAAATAAATAAACATGTAAATACACCCAGGCGAGCGGTTGGCCTCAGCAGCTAATGCTCCTAATTTTAAGTTAGTTTCATACCAAATGTTAGCTTTAGATAAATAAATAAATAAACAAGAAAGAAAGCTATCTTCGGTAAAGCGAAATTTGTATACCCTTGCAGTCTGCAATTGGAGTATTGAAAATCTCCGACCCAATAAAGTAAAATATATATATTCTTGATCAGCATCATCAGCCGAGTCGATTTAGCCATGTCCGTCTGTCTGTCCTTGTGAAACAACAGATCTCAGAGACTATAGAGCTAGAGTTTGGTGACAACATTGGAATCTGTTGCACGCAGATCACGCAGCACGAAAATCGTAAAAAACTTTAATTTTTGGCTTAAAGTAAATAGATAAAGCTCCTCGTAGGAGAGTTTAGGGAGCATCATTTGGTATGATATGTATTTAAGGTTGCATCAGCCTTCTTTGCTTTGCCTGCCTTGCGCCATTCTTACTGTGATCGACTTTGAGATGTAACGTAATACAAGCCCCTGCGTGGGTCACAGAATATATTCAAAGATAAGTGAGAGATAGCTGTGTCTTTCCTATCGCACTCAAGAATGTATCCTATGTTAGGGATAAGCGATAAGACTAGTTTTAAGAATCTCACGGCGCTACTTAAACGTAGACTTTTTTATATAGACCAGTTTGAAATATAAACTCAGCAAATGAAGACGTCGTATTTATTGGGCGTTCTTTTCATTAAGCTAAAAGTGTTGATAACCTGGTCTTTACCAGTAAGAACCAATGGATTATAAATAATAAATGAAATCATATTTATCTCAAATAATATATTTTCATTGGATTTGATTTTTTTTACAACAATTCTATATTTGGTGTTTTCTTCTCCATTATTGAAACTGAAACATGCCTAATTTATTTTTATTTAAAAATTTTATTTTCGATTTTAAATCAATTAAATCGATCTTTTTCAGAATTAAATCGAAAGTTTACAGCTTCACATCGAAACACTTAAACAGGAAAATAATTCATTTTGGACCTCACAAAAGGGGACTTTGCCAAAGCTGTCTAGGCTAGCAAAGCGCTATTCTATCATACCGGGTAGCTCATGTCATCAGCCCAGCTAACCGTTTTCGAAGCGCTCCGAAGTAGGATCGAAAAGGGACTCCCGAAATAGCACCTTGAAGTAGCGTTGTCGGAGCGCTCCGAAGTAGGAGCGATAGTGGACTCCGAAATAGCACCTTAAAGGAGCGTTCCAAAGTTGGAGTGAAAAGGGACTCCAAAAAAGATTCACGTAGGAGTGTTTAGGTCCTAAACTTTAGGGAGAATAATTTGGAATAGTATGTATTTAAGGTTTCATCACCCTTCTCTGATTTGCTTGCCTGCCAGTCGGAACAATTGTGTTTTAAAAATGTAAGTTGCTTTATAAGACATTTATAATATTTACATTTGTTTAGCAGTTACCTATTAACTTACATAGCAGTGTCGATTAAAGTCAAATAATTGTAATTATCACGAAAAACCGACGAGCACTTATGTATATGGACTCAAGTTACGGAAATCGCCCAGGTATGGACTTGATTTTGTACCGTTTCTAATGGTTCATTTCCTGGGTGTACGGACTCCTTTGGAGTAGTCCTTTTTAAAAAATCCATAAGCTAATAGAGGAGTCCGCACGGAATCCTTGCTGTTTTTCTACAGAAGCATTTTGGGACTCCAAAACACCCCATCTAGGACTCCCAAAGTAGCACTGTTTTCATATAAATTGAAAAGGGCAAACATGCTCCTCTAGGACACTTTTCGGACCCTCCTAAGGAGGGTTTAGGCTTCGCCCAGGGAGTCCCAAAAGAGCCCCCTGAGGAATTCAGGGGTTGGCTGGGAAATACCTATGGCAATCGATCCACAATATCTGCCATAGAAATGATGGCGAAATTAATGTTAACTAAACTATAAATTTTTCTCGAGATAAAGCAGTTTTTTACGGGTTAAGAATTACGGTTTTGATTTCATTAAGACCGGACAACTATTTCATATAGCTGCCATAAAAGCAATTGGTCGACTTATATGAAAATGTATTATTCTTCATGTCAAATGAAAAATTTGTAGGTAAATGTTAAACAAATTTACAAACTTCGATATTTTTTCAATTTTACCAAAATGGATAGATTTTCAATGATCCAATTGCAGACTGCAAGAGTATACAAACTTCGGCTTACCGAAGTTAGCTTTCTTTTTTATTTTTTACTGTCTAGTCACTTTGGACATTAATTCTTATTACATTAATTATTCTTACAATAAGGTCTTATTACTAAAGTCTTTTAATATTTACTTGCAAATAACAGTTATGAGATACAAAAATTAGCTGCGACGATAGGAAAATTATGTATAACTTATTTTTGGAAGGACATTGCAAAATAGGATAAACTTTTATTTGCAATTTTATATAAAGTTGAATCATAACTTATTTGTGATTGTGCCATTACCTTTTGTTTATTTGATAAAATATTTTAATCTACGTCTGAATACTTTTCGTTTGATGTATTATTATGTATATAATGTATTATAAGGCAAGTGCATGTACATGTTTATGTATATATCATATGGTACATTATAATACATTATATACATAATAATACATCAAACGATCTTGATCTTTAGCATGTTTTATTGGCCATTTTATTCTTAAAATTACAAACAAGAGTTATGATTCAACTGCAATTATTTTTAAATTAAAAAATAACTCTTATTTACAACTTTATTTTAAAAATTATAACTGTTACGAACCCTGATATTTACTTATTATTTACACTATATTATTTTTGATTTTAGGTGTGTGTATTAAGATAAATTGTGATGTGCCATTACTGTTTTTATAAAATGTGGCAAAGAGTTCCAAGATCTTGTAGCATGTACAAAAAATTTTTCTCCGAGCTCGTCTTATGCTCATTATATTTTTTGTTCTTTGTGAGGACGTGAAACGAATCATGTTGTAAAGGTAGTAAGGTTGCCTGGAATTAGTAATTTTTGAAGGAAAACTAATATTTTTTAGTCAATCCATTTATCAACATTTATGTTAGAGATTTTTTTTGCGCTTTCAGTACATAGTCAGTCCTATCCAATTAAAATATAAATCTAGCTATATTATTAAATGTCACTTTCTTTTTGTCGAATTCCTGCAAAAAACTTCACAGTATAAAAGAGATGGATAAAAGAGATGATGGATTTCATAGTTGTGCTGAACGCGCATGATTACTTATCATGATGCAAACATTTTTCCCATCTTTAATCAGAAAAAAGAAGCGTTAAAATAGTATATGATACTGATGGATTGCTGCTGGCGTATATCGATGGTTGAAATATCAATAAAAAAAATCTAAAGAAGAATAACATACGCAAAGGAATTTTTTCAGAGAACAGTTAGCTGTTCTGTCAGAATTTGTTGATTATGATGTAGCTAGGAATGCAGCGTGCCGTGTTGCAGTTGAGGTAGTGGACAAAATGGAATTGACAAGCCGCCTTTTCAAGGAAAGAAGGCTTCACATTAAATAAAATTTTTCTTTTACGTAATGCCCAAAGACTGGTTCAAATCCGATAGGTTCCAAGCCGATTATTTTTAGGACGGCGTGTGTATCATGAGCGTTGCTCACTGATCACTTATCAGTAATCATGTTTTTCTGGTGTACGCGACCAATATTATTTTCATACATTTTGGATACACATTTGGATTGTTGGATAGCTTTTATGACATCATGCCTTGTCTCTCTTTAAAATAGCCCTTTTTAACATTATTATTAAACCATGATATTAAGGAGTTCTCTGCAGTCTTTAAAGCAAGGGTTGGCAGCGTCGTATACACTGTGCATAGGAAAAATTGTTAGGCAGCGCTGTCGGCACATATATAGTATAAGCGCTTAGTGTTTGTTCGAGATTCTGTTAGGCTGTCGTAGCAAGCGTCAAAGCTATGTAAAAACGGTTTCGTATCAAATGTTAAGAATGTTCGGGTGCCGCTTCGGCAGAGATATGACCGAATAGCCTATGCACAATTGCTCGGATATCGCAGCAACAGAGAAGCAAATCGTTCGGGTCCATTGCTTTATTGTCCAAAATATTGTACGTTGCCAAAAATGTATGCACAATCGCTCGGCTTGTTCGCAGCAGCAGAGAAGCAAATCGTTCAGGAGTGTTAGTATCATTCGAATCTGTTAAAAAAAGGTGAGTGTCTGGGTGCCGACCCCTGCTTTAAAGTCAGTGTTAGAATTAAATAGATTCAGTTCATCTACTGTTGTTAAGGGGGTAGATGCAGTCAGAAGCGTCAAAAAAGGTATATTTTCAAAAAATTATTTTTTATAGTAATTACATTTATTTTACAAAATGAGTTTTCATGCTATGCTTTAATTTTTACAAAGAAAAAAAATAATAAAAAATTATTTGTTAAAATATCGCTATTTTAGTTGGACCCTCTCTCGCGAGTAGTGCCCCACAGTGACCATTACAGCAGCCTTCTGAATCATCTAAAATCAAAAAACCAAAATTAAACCTATAGTTTAATAATCAATCCAATTGTTAATCGAAGGTTTGTTTTTTGTTTTAAATTCACAAAATGGCGGCTTTTTGAAACTTTAGACTCAGATTTTCGATCAAAATCAGAAGTTAATTGTTAAAAAATAGTAATTTTTAACAGAAACTAATATCCTTCGATTAAGGACTAGTTTTTAATGCCAAACAGAAAATATCCAAATTTTATCAATATCCACCGAGTGGTTTTTGAGTTATGGTGGTCACCGAATGAAAAAACAGTTATTAAAAAAACGCTTTTAAAGTTTTTCAAATGTGTGTCTAAAGGTTCCACGTTACTTCAGAAATAACTGAATATTTCGAGAACTTTTTATCGGATTGACTAAATATTTTCAAATAGTATTTTTGAAACATCACACTTTAAGAATATAAAAAATAAATAAATAAAAAAAAAATTTCCAAAAATTCTAAGTGCACCTACCCCCCTTAAGTAAAACATATTGTCCCAATGACAGAGGTTAAAAACATCATTAAGTCTAGAATAGTAAAAGATGATAAGGAGATCTGGTCCATGATGAAAATACACATTTCACAATTTCATCATGGGCGGAACATTACAGCTGGAAAATCATCGATGTTTACGTACATCGATGTTTCGATGTTTTTAAGAATAGGCAGAATGCTTGGGACCATTGTCTTGCATACAGGTGAAAGAGTTTGGCATATTCAACTTCAGGGCACTTTAAGTTATCCTTAAGTTAAAATGTTAAGATAATACACTTTGGCCATGATTCCCTCGATGAAGACAAGCTCTCCAACACCCGCAGATGACATGCAGTCCCACACCATGACTTCTCCGCCGCCGTGTTTTACTGTAGGGGTCAAGTTCTTTTTTTTCCCCAATTTTGGGCTTTCTCCACCCTTGCTGGCGCCCATCGGATCGAAAAATATTTAATTAGCTTTAATCAGAAAAGAGCACCAGATACCAAAATCTTATTGGCTTAGCCAAGTGGTTTTTATCACGATACTCTTTTTTTTATTGATCTGAAAGATCAAGGGCTTTCCTTGAGCAGTACAATTGTACTTGGCTTCGTGCCGGGTCCTCCTTACTGTTATTGTAATTAACTTCCTTCCCAAAATCAGTAATTCATTGATCTGGGCTATTTCACCATATGATTTGCTTTTATTGTGTAGCTAGATTTCTCGCGCCTTTGGTATATTTTGAAATTCAGAGAAATTCAAGCAAAACATGGGACAAATTAAACTTTTTTGTAATATTTTAGACTTCTTGTGCTAAAGGAGAAATACCGTTATGAATTTCAAAAAATAGTGTGACTAAATTGGGCTTAAGATAAGAATAATTAAAATAAGTAAGGAAACTGTGCTAAGACTGTATTTCATGAAAGATGTAAAAATAATATATAAAAAGAAGTGCATGAATAAACAAATGTTTAACTTAACTATATAAAAAAAATTGAATCATTCAAATGCTGCATAAGCCTGCGAATAACGTTTGAAGTTGATATTTGCAACTGTGTCATCTCCTTAGTTCAGCATTATACATATTTAAATAAGAGTGCGATCCTCATAGTGTTTGTTTGTTTGCAGTTTGCAGTGCCAAATTGAAATTTGTTTAAATTGTTGTACGAAATAAGTTTTGCGCTGTCCATTGTTTTTTTTTATGTGTTGCACGAAATAAGCTTTGAGTACGTACATATGTACATACATATGTACATACATGTGATGATACAAATGTTATTTCCAATTTAAATTTCAAAACAATTCATTTCGGTACTTGCGGATTTAAATTCGCCAGATAAATGCTAGAGAGAAAGTTCCCGTTGGGGTTTGTTTCGAAGTTAAGCCTAGTACTAAGATCAACGAAAACCGCTTACGAAACCAGTGTGACCGAAGAAAACAAAGAAAATGGTCAGAATCGGTAAAGATCGGTCACACTGACTTGTATTTCCAGCTGTGTTTTGTAAACAAACTTTATAAATAAACTTTAAAAAGAGAAATTAATGTAACGCATTTGATTGGGCGCATTAGTAATGTAATGTTCCGTAATAGAGTTGAAGGCATATAATAGTGGCGCCAACGCCATCGCCGCCAATGAAAAAAAAAAAACAATACAATTGTCAATAAAAACACAAAAAAAATTTCATTTATGTTCTAAATTGCATATAATGGGGCTTGCCCGTACGACTTTTTTCAATTCCACATTATTCTCACGGCTGTCGAAGCGCTACAAGCGAGCAGCGATTGCCTCCATCCCTTCCCCACCATGCTGCTTACGAAATATATGCAATTGATATAATTCGCTTACGGAATCACAGCTGTTTAATAGTGCCTTTTGCCAACCGTTTTACTCGGTTCGCTCACGGAATTCCGTTCATCATAGTACCCGACCAAACGAAATACCACAAAATTCTTCTTCTTGCTCTTTTCGTTCTTTTTGTATACCCTTGCAGAGGGTATTATAATTTTGCCATGATATTTGCAACGCAGTGAAGGAGGCATCTCCGACCCCATAAAGTATGTATATATATTCTTGATCAGCATCACCAGTCGAGTCGATCTAGCCGTGTCCGTCTGTCTGTCTGTCTGATGGCGAAATTAATGTAAAAAAATTTAACTTCTCTGTTTTTCAACGAATTTCTATAAACTTCGAGATATAGTCGTTTTTTATAGTTCTAGAATTACGGTTCTAACTTCATTAAGATCGGACAACTATATCATTTAGCTGCCACAGAAGGGATCGGTCAATTTATATAAAAATATAAAATTCTACATGTAAAATTTACAAAATTTACATAATTTGAGGGTACACAAACCTCGGTTTACCGAAGTTAACTTTCTTTCTCGTTTTTATATGAAGTTTTCCGTTTATGGATTTTTTTTCGTTCATCTTAGTACTAGGCTTTAATAGGAATATGTAATAATAATAATACGTTTTTTTCTTTTTTTTTCAATTTTATCGGTAAAAATAAGGTCTGTATGATTTATTATCAAGACTAATGATATAAAGGATTGACCGAGGGAGCCACGGGATTTTCAACAATCTAACAAATAAATTCTTAATATTTTTTGGTTTCATCGTTTTGGTTTATGTACTTGGTTATAATTAATGTATGTACGTATACTTTTCACAAGGACTGTGTTATCAACTTCTTATCCAAAATTTGTACACATGTATGACCAAATGTACTGATATTGAACATAGAGAAGTCGGTACTTACACAACCATGCCATAAGCTCCTTCTCCAATGTATGCTAGCTTTGTATATCTGGGACCCACTTCGAAAATTTGTCCTCTTATGACTTCAGCGTTCGGATGAGGGGCATCAATAGAAATGGCACCTTCAACTCCTGATCCAGTTGCATTTGATGTCGCCATTTCGTTATTAATTTTTGTAATAGATGACAACTTAGAAATCTTCACAAAATAATTTAATTGACAGGTGGTTAAGTAAAAAAATGTATTAAACTTCTCGGAAAAGTCTATTTATGCATGTATTTCTGGTTACATATGTATGTACATAATTTTTAGGGCAACACCCTGAATTGAGTACATTTTACAGCTTAGAAAACATTGACCAAATACTTTATTGCAATATTTCACATTTTGTATACAAAAAATAAGGAACAGACCTTTACAAGGAAGAATGAAAAAAATTTCACTTAAATTGTTATTTATTTTAAGTACATCCACGTAAATATATTTGATCAACTATCGACTATATATTATTATATGATTAGACACAGAGCGAATGTCAAGTTAACATCGTGCGCGTATTTAAGTTAACAGTTTTCACTAGGATCGCGTTGTGGGATTATATTAAGGCACAGTTTCCACTACAGATGCTTTTATCAATTCCGCTTTTTGGCCAAGAACCGACTTTTACAGGTAGGCTCCGGGTCTCAGTTTCGTTTTCGTTTTAAAGTACGTACTCGCCAAAAAAAAAAAAAAATTAAAATTAGCAACCAAATGAGTGCGAGCGTGAGGTAAATACACATTTTCGGCGCCTCTTAGCAAGGACGGTACGCAGATGAGCTAAGAGAATTACTAAAATATACTAGAATGAACATAGCGTTAGGTCTTTGAAATCTGATGAACTGTAGCAAGGGTGGCGCTAGAGGAAGGAAATATTTGATAATACCCTTGCGAAATGGAGACAGACGATAGATAGGCAATAGGAAACAAAGCCGTATTGCGGGCTTTTGCAGAGGGGAAAAATTAATTTATTTACAACACAATTAAAACAGATGGAATTATTATAATAGAGTTACCTGGTACCCAAAGTATTGTGCGTGAAATTAAATAGCACATGAACATTGAATATTGTTGCTAGAAACATGTTGAGCAACACTCAAAAAAGACAAATTCTGTAGCCGTACGCAGCTGCATTACGAATTAATACTGCGCTCGAAAGCACGCAACACTTTTTTTCGCTACTGCCTTTGTGGATCAGAAGAAGAAGAAGCATTCACAGAAACTTTATTGCTTAATAACGTCCATGTTTATCATCCGACTTTTCAGAAAACATCCACAAATGCCTACTTATTTTTTTATCTATTTACTTTAAGCCAAAAATTACGAATATAGCTTATATAAAGTTTATTTTCCGATTTACGGGGGCTGAAGTGGGCGTGGCCAAATTCGAAAATAAACTTGATCTGCGTGCAACAGATTCCAATGTTGTCACCATATTTGGTAACTCTAGCTCTTATAGTCTCTGAGATCTGTTGTTTTACACGGACAGACGGAGAGACGGACATGGCTAAATCGACACGGCTGGTGACGCTGATCAAGAATATATATACTTTATAGGGTCGGAGATTTCTCCTTCTGCCTGTTACATACATTCTCGGTTGGCACTTTTTTATAATACCCTTGTACTCTATGGGTACCGGGTATAAATAGTAGCATCAGCTGAAGGGCCAGGAGCAGCTCGGCGGCATATCCAATATGCACGGCTTATAGGCATATTGAGGATCGAATTAAGAATATTTAGTGAAAGTTTCATTAAAATCGTATCGACAGATTTTGAGAAAATCGCTTTACATTGGGGCGTTGAAAATAGCTGTTAGGGAGGGCGCGAGCTCCGGAGCTGGAACCAGACGAAGTCAGTGGTTCAACCCCCACTGGAACCACTCTGGTTTCGCATTCAAATAATTGGCGGGAACTATAAAAACTTATTAATACATGAATGAATTTAAATAATTAAAGTTAAAGAAATGGCATTGTATGTCATTGGCAACACGCGTTGGGGAACCGATAGCTACTTGTACCTATTTGTATGATATTTGCAGCTCGGTTGGCCACGCGGTGGCTGCCCAAATAAAATTTTCGACGCTAACTTTTAAAAACTTCTTGCAAGTCCCACAGAGGATGAGCCAACATGCACGGTATCTTAAACAATGGGGAAAAATATTTATTAATTTCGGCCCCGTCGACCCCCGAGAGCATTGGCGCCGAAAACCTGAACATTTATATACATCTACAGAGAAAATTAACAAATTAAAAATTTTATTTGCAAAACTAAATAAACACTTAACTTTCCTCAAAAATTGCGCGTATAGCTACGTACTCACTAGCGCTAAAATTTTGCAACCAAATGAGTGCGAGCGAGAGGTGAATACACTTTTTCGGCGCCTCTTAGTAAGGTCGATACGCAGATGAGCTAAAAGATATACTAGAATATATTTAGTATATACTAGAATAAACATTGTGTTAGGTCTTTTAAATCGGATGACCATTAGCCAGGGTGGCCCGGGAGGAAGGAAATATTTGATAATACCCTTGCGAAGTGGAGACAAGCCGTATTGCACGTTTTTGTAGCGGGGAAAAATGATTTTATTTACAGCACAATTGAAAAAGTTTGAATGTGGGATCTTGACCATATAATAATTACAAATAAAAAATATTTTAAATAAAATGAAGTCTTAAAAAATTTAATTTAACGGGGAAATAAGCAAATAAAATAGAAAAGGGCCAAAATCCCAAATTATAAAATTAAGGACATGCTAATTGCTTTTCTTCTGCTCGTCTCTGACCAGTGGTCGCCTACTGGGATTCTTTTTTTAGTTGGCTACCACCACAAAATGCTGGTGCTTTGAAGCATACAAGGACTACAAAAAGCAGAAGTGGCAACGGGAATGGAAATGACTGGGCAAGCAGCCACCATTGGGTTCCGTGGAGAGCTCATGGAGAGAGATCATGGTGGTCAGTCCCACCATGTCATCCGCGCGCAGCGACTTAAGCGCCAAGTTTGTGGCAGCAGCCGTCGAGGACGTGGATGTGTCCAACGATACGGCACGTCGCAGGTGTCCTACGACTACAATGCGGAGAGATCTAGCAGCAGCCAACTGGACGAGGAGAAGGAGCAGCAGACGAACGAGGCCAGACACACAAAGATGACTTTCGGTCGGCACTCCCTAGCGGGATCTCCAGCAGTGGCAGCAGCTGTAGGGTCAAGAGCAGATCTCCAGGAGCAGCTCAGCGGCATTGGGAGCTGGCCCCGCTACATTGCAAATAATAATCTAAGTAAATAAATAAATAATTTCTTCATTTTGCACGTATTTGTGGGTACGCGGCTTGGCGGCGTTTAATTTGAATTGTAAACAAACACAGCTGACAGTATGGCCGTTTAGCCGTTTCGTATGGATTTTCGGTGAACGCCATAAAACCTGGTCACACTAGAATTATGAAACCCTTTCAGCTAGCTAAGGGTTTAGCGCTAGTGAGTACTAGGCTTATCTCTTTACTCCCAGAGTTGCTCTGAAGTAGGAAACCGATATCGATATAACATCGAATATCGAATATCGAATACATCGTCTCATCGATACCGTTGTTTAAGACAAAACGGTCTCACAGAATATATTGGTTTTTGCTGAAGGCTTGGCATAATTTTCAGCAACTATTCTGCACAAAAGCAAAATAATTAAACAATATTAATAAGTTTTCGGCGGCATGGTTTTTCCGCCGTGAAATTTTTCAATTTTTATAAATTAACTAAATCTATGTACAAGAAAAGCTGTACAAATCAGTTTAATGGTTTTTATATTAATTTCTGCAGGAGTATTTGCGTGAGTATTCCAGAAATGGATAAATTGTGCACTGTGAATTCCGGCCATTGTTATTGCGAAAAAAATCCGATGTAAACATAAACATATAGTTGTCTCTTTCAAGGTTCTAATGAAGTAGTCAATTAATGAAAGCTTGTGCGCTGTGTCATGGCTGTATAAGGGTTTAGCCCTAGTGAGTACTAGGTCTTAGACCAAAAACGTACGTTTTCGTATTTAGTTGCTCCGGTTTTTACAAACTTTACAAAGCCAAATATAGGCAGAAATGGTTTATTTATCGGTTCAACAGGGATTTCACTTTTATTACCTTTTTAAATGGTAAAGTACCATTTAAACTGAAATTAAACTGGTTTATTTATTAAAACCTTTTATATCCTCCTTGAACGTTATAAATGCTCACCTTTTAATTTTACAAGCATTTCGACCAGTTTTTTTTTGGTTTCACCAACAGTACGCAGCACTGGCAACCGAAAGGAAAGCTGTTGTTGCCGACGGCAAATATTTTTCCCAAATTTGGGGAGGGGTCAGAAAAGAATTATTTAAAAAGTATGTGCGAACTAGATTGATCTACTGATGGTCTGAAATGAACATCAATAAAAAAACGAGTCAACTATTTTTTTTCCATTCGATTTGATGTAGAAAAGGGCTTTAACTTTTAATTTCGACAAAACAGACTGGAGCGTTTTTGAAAACGAAAAAGTCTTGTGAAAGTGAAAACAAGAGCACCGATTTGTCGTTTTCAAAAACGAAAACTAGATCATGTTAAAGTAAAAACCGGAGCCTGCCTGTTGTAGATACAGGAATCTAGCGGTGACAAAAATTCTAAAAAAAGGAGCTTTCCCAAAAATTATAATACCCTCTGCAAGGGTATAACGTATATATATATCTGATGATATATATCACCCAAAAAACATCGATACATATATCGAGTATTTTTGTTATACGCTTGCAGAGGGTATTATAATTTTTCCATGATATTTGCAACGCAGTAAAGGAGGCATCTTCGACCCCGAGCCGAGTCGATCTAGCCATGTCCGTCTGTCTGTCAGTCTGTCTGTCCATCTGTCTGTCCGTCTGTCGGTTTCTACGCGAACTAGTCTCTCAGTTTTTGAGCTATCGGGCTGAAATTTTCTGAGTGGTCTTATTTCTTTAGCACGCAGTATATATGTCGGAACGGCCGAAATCAGACCACTATATCCTATAGCTGCCAGAGGAATGATGGCGAAATTTATGTAAACAAAATTTTACCTTCTCTGTTTTTCAACGAATTTCTACAAATTTCGAGATATTGTCGTAATTTATAGTTATAAAATTACGGTTTTATTTTCATTAAGATCGGACAACTATATCATATAGCTGCCATAGAAGGGATCGGTCGATTTATAAGAAAATGTAAAATTCTACATATAAAATGTAAAATTTACAAAATTTACATAACATGATATTTTTTCTACATTACCAAAATAGATCGATTTTCAAAGATCCAATAGCAGACTGCAAGGGTATACAAACTTCGGTTTACCGAAGTTAACTTTCTTTTATTAATTTATTTATTTATCTTCCTAGCGCGACAAGCATGTTGCATACTTATCAATTATGGCACTAGTCACAACAGTAAAGAAAAAGAAAATTAAAAGATATACATTCAGATGAATTTAATGTTTTTGATTATTTTCTTACTTAAAAATGTCTTTTAGGTATCTCACCCTTTCTCTCTCATCCCTCTCTTATATTTATAACTTTTAAAGTTTATTATTTTTTAAATTTTGAAATTTATGCAATGTGCAGATATTTTTGAAGAGCGATTTAAAAATGCGTAGCGCTGCTAACTGCCTTGATGGCATGTTCCAAATGCGAACAGCGTATACAAAGAATTGCCTCTTTGTGCTTAAATATTTGAATTTAATATTAATAATATTGTTAGTCCTTCTTGATGAACTAAAGTTCAGTTTTTGGTATAGATAGGTTGGCCTTTAGTGTAGACTATTTTATGTAATAATATTAGTACCTTAAGGTTTGTCCAAATATTTTTATGGATTCATCAGAGATGTGGTCCTTTTGTACGTCTATTGTAAATATATCGCGCCACGCTTAGTTGCGGTCACTGAACACTTCGATTCTATATAAAAAAAAATTGGTTGTCTGTAAAGTCGGTTTACTGACGTTGAACGTGACAACGTCTTAAGAAAATACTGATGGAATGGTAGCATTTACTTAAGACGTTGACACGTTCACGGTAAAAAAATTATGTAAAATTGAGAGAGAGAGGCTGTAAATGGCCAGTTTCTGGAGAGGATCAGGCAGTGCCGGCTGCAAATGGCCAGTTTCTGGAGAGGATCAGGCAGTGCCGGCTGTAAATGGCCAGTTTCTGGAGAGGATTAGGCAGATCCGGCTGCAAATGGCCAGTTTCTGGAGAGGATCAGGCAGTGCCGGCTGCAAATGGCCAGTTTCAGGAGAGGATCAGGCAGTGCCGGCTTTAAATGGCCAGTTTCTGGAGAGGATTAGGCAGAGCCGGCTGTAAATGGCCAGTTTCTGGAGAGGATTAGGCAGAGCCGGCTGCAAATGGCCAGTTTCAGGAGAGGATTAGGCAGAGCCGGCTGCAAATGGCCAGTTTCTGGAGATGATCAGGCAGTGCCGGCTATAAATGGCCAGTTTCTAGAGGGGATCAGGCAGTACCGGCTGTAAATGGCCAGTTTCTGGAGAGGATTAGGCAGAGCCGGCTGCAAATGGCCAGTTTCTGGAGATGATTAGGCAGATCCGGCTGCAAATGGCCAGTTTCAGGAGAGGATCAGGCAGTGCCGGCTGCAAATGGCCAGTTTCAGGAGAGGATCAGGAAGTGCCGGCTGTTTGTTGATATGTTAAGTTAAATGGATATAAATATTATAGAAAGTCTATAAAACCCAACTTAAATTTTTTCGAAAACACAATTGCTGCGACGGTACTCGAACCCGCAATCGTTGGATTAAGACTCGAACACTTTAGCCTCTGGACCACGCATGCAAATCAGAGGATGGCGTCAAAGACTGAAATACAAACATTCGCCTGCGTCAGTGCTCGAGCTATAAATAGACAAAGCGGGAGAGCAGAGCGAGACGGAGAAACACCGTCGCAAAACGGGCGGTGAGAGCGAGACGGAGAAACACCGCTTTGCCCTTGCCAGAAGAGTGCAAAGCATTAAATTTTAACCACTCTCTCTCATTCTCTCTCTTCTCTGCTGCTGCTGCTCACGTCACGTTTGCTCTGCCTGTGTCGCGGCAGAGGTAACGATACATGAGTCATGCTTTTTCGAGTTTGCATGCAGCCTGCTCTATCGATTTATAAGACGTTATCACGTCAATAATAATTAATTAATTAATTAATTTTAAACTAATAATTTACTTAACACTATCAACATTTATCAATAGTATGACATTACCTATAAACTCAGTTTCTCAACTTTGTGTCAATCTAACAATTAATCAATCAATCATAGTTTACGATAATGAAATATCAGTGTACAATTATTTACCTTTATTGTTGTAGTTGTTGTAAATGACGAATCTAAGCACTCCACATTTTCACTACAGACACAGCTGACGATACTTTAACCACACGTGTGAACTTGTATTATGACGCTTTCTTGTTTTTCCAACGCCAAGAACGTTCGAGAAAGACAAAGACAGAGACACAAGCATGCGCCGATTCAATGCGCCTAATTCTCTAGTGCTGCGCGCGCGGCAGACCGATCATAGTTGAGTGGGAGAGAGACGCAAGGCATTCGGCGGGCCTCTCTCTCGTTCGGTGACTCATCGTAACGTTACCGAGCGTTACACTTTTTCATAAGTGACTCCCAGCCGCAACCTAATTTAAGACGTTGTCACGTCAAAACACTGATGTCAGGTACATTATTGCAATCGACTGGTAAAAAGTTCTTTGATAGGTATAAGCTTCTAAGGACTCCATACATTTTACCGACATTTTTATTTATGTGGTCATCCCATGTCCAGTTTGATTAAAACTAAAACCTAAGTTGCATGCTCTTTTTACATAGTCTATAGGAGTATTTTCGATAGCTTATCTTTGTAAAACGTCAGTGTTAAGCGCCTTTTTACCTATAACTATTCATTTTGATTTCTTCGGATTTAAACCTAGTCCATTAATTTTTGCCCACCGGTTAACTATTTCCAGTTCACTGTTACAAACACGAATACATTCATCTATACTACATAAAGGACGACTAACATACATTTGGACGTCATCAGCATACATGTGTATTTCACAATTCGACAATATATTAGGAAGATCATTAACATATACAGAGAAAAGAAGTGACCCAAGAACCGATCCTTGAGGGACTCCACGTTTGACACTGAGAAAAGACGAGCATACATTATTTAAGGAGACTGACTGCTTTCGATTACTTAAGTATGAAGAAATTAGTCGTGTAACTGTACACAAAAAGTGACATAGACGACTTAGCTTAAGGCACAGAATATCGTGGTTAACCGTGTCAAAAGCTTTACTGTAGTCCAAAAGTGTCAAGAATGTTATATTGCCACTATCCAATTTTTCCCTAATGCCTTCTACAATGTCAATTATTGCTGTTGTGCAACTTCTGCCGACACGAAAGCCTGACTGCTTATCAGTCAAGGGATTTTCGTGCTGTCAAGTAACTTAACATTTGATCAGCCATAAGTCGCTCTAACACTTTAGACAAATATGGTAAATGGAGATTGGCCTGTAGTCTTTAGCATTTTTTGGGATTGGGATTATTTTTGCTAGTTTCCAGGAGTCAGGAAATATGGATTTAGTCAAGGCTGTATTAACAAAAAAAAAATGTTATGTAAGGCAATATTTTCGGCAATAACAGCTTGATGAATTTGGGTACATGTCGTCGACTCCAGTAGCGTTTGATTTAATTTTTAACATTGATTCAATTACGTCACATTCAGATACACACGAAAAACTAAAACTATTATCAAAGTTTCTATCAATATTTGTTGGTATGTGGTCAACATAGTCAGCTTCGGTCACCTCAGGTACGTTGCAGTCTAAAAAAGTTATATTTAGCTCCTCCGGATCAACCTAACTGGTTGTTCCAGCTTTGGATTTTCCAATACCCAGCTCTTTAATGTAGACCCATTTTTGCCTATTGGATGTAGCCTCGTTAAATTTATTTGAAAAATATTTTCGTTTCTCTGAGTTAATTCATTTTATCACAGTTTTCATTAGTAACCTATGCTGTTCAGCATGCTGATGTGTTCTATATCGTTTCCATTTCGTAAATACAACGTCCCGCTTATTTATTAATTTTTTGATTTCCAAATTAAACCACGGGTTTCCCCGTGGCTTAAGAATTTTCGTCACAAGTGGAACTGATTTATTATATAAATCTATATATATAAAAATGGAGCCCAAAAAATGTGTCGTAAAAAACTACTGGAGAACGGCTGGGCCGATTTGGTTCAAATTTTTTTTTCAGTTGTAGGTAACTAACAGGAGAAGGTCAGAACGTAATAAAATTTTTAGAAAATCCTCCAGGGTAATGGTGAAAAACAGATAATTAAAATATCAAATTATATAAAACAGTAGTGTATCGAAATATATGTCAAAGTAAAAACAAATCGTTTAAATATTATTCGGTTTCTTATTCGTTTTTATCAGACGTCCGGATTTGTTTAATTTCTGCCTGTGATTTGTAGGAATATTGACTGCTATAAGACGGCCAAACATTGGACGACGTACACGTCGAGCAACATATAGTCGGAATGTCCATGAAAGTCAAACGCAAGACGACCGTGCAGAAAGAAATGAATCGAGACGAACCCGTTTAGCACAGATTCGTTCTACACAAAGAGTACCAAGAACAGACTTGAATCGCGCTGCATTTGCATACAATTTCTCAACGTCCTACAAAGACCATAGCTGCGTTGTTATCGGTTCATTGTCTGTGGTATGTCAGCACTGCAATGCACTGAAGTTTCGATTGGAAGCTCCCGGCTTATGCTGCGCAGGTGGCAAGGTAAGATTGCCGGTTTTGACTCATCCACCAGAGCCATTGTATTCGCTTCTATATGGAAATAAAAGCAAACCAAACCATTTCCTGTTGCACGCACAAAAATATAACGGATGTTTTCAAATGACGACATTTGGAGCAGAGGTTGTTCAACAACCAGGCTACAATCCGAGTTATAAGGTAATAGCGTCACTCTTTATCAACATGAACAACTATAATTATTCACGAAATTGCATCACAAAATTCAGATTCAAGGGCAAATTCACCATCGAGCGTGCGCTTTGTTACCACCACCAAACAAAGATCATAAATTCCTTCAGATCTATTTCGTTGGTGATTCGGCAGTTGAACTTAATCAGCGTTGTGCAATTTTCACTGCAACTAAACGTGAAATAATACATGTATGTAAAAGTAGAAACGGAGCGTCTCAATTTCATTCGTTTCAATCAGTCAAAGTTATGATCTGCGGCTTACATGCGTTGGTTGTTTGACCATTCTGCCAGCTACTTATGTTGGGAGCCCGCGCCATATGCATGAGTACGCTCAAGATGCGATGACGTACGTGCGGAATTACGGACGACCTGATTTATTTATCACGTTTACATGTACTCGGTTGAAAGGCAGAAGCGTGGCTTACCACATGCGCACATTTTGCTTTGGATGTTCGACAAGATCCGACCAGAACATATTGATTCGATTATTTCTGCCGAAATACCAGATCCAGAAACTGATCCGGAGCTGCATTCCTTTGTGAAAACGAGTATGATCCATGGCCCTTGCGGAGTCCACAACCCAGAATCACCATGCATATAACGGAAATTGCACAAAACGATTTCCCCGTCCGTTGGTGGCTGAAACAATCAGTGGAAACGATGGATATCCATTGAAATGATGGTAAAAAATAACAAAGTCATCGTCGATAACCGCTGGATCGTTCCATATTGTCCGCTTTTGTCGAAAACGTTTTTAACGCACTGCAATGTTGAGTACTGCAACTCTATAAAATCAATCAAATACATTTGCAAATATGTGAACAAAGGGAGCGACATGGCGGTGTTTGGCATTGCTGATCCGAATGCAAACGACGAGGTGACGAAATTTCAACTTGGACGTTCCGTAAGTTGTAACGAGGCCATTTGGCGTCTGTTTTCATTTCCGATTCATGAACGTCATCCGACGGTCGTACACTTATCTGTTCACTTGGAAAACGGCCAGCGTGTCTACTTTACGGACGCGAACGCAGCGCAAAGAGCAGAACGGCCACCAGCGACAACGTTGACAAATTTCTTTTCTACATGCGAAAGTGATCCGTTCGCAAGGACTTTACTTTATTCGGAAATGCCACGCTATTATACATGGAACGCTGCATCGAAAAAGGTTCAACGCCGAAAAAGAGGCGATGCTGTTGATGGTTTCGCTGATATCTATTCGACTGATGCTCTCGGACGAATATACACAGTTCATCCACGCCAAGACGAATGCTTTTATATTCGCTTGCTTTTGGTGAACATAAGAGGCCCTACATCCTTCGAGTCCATGCGTACTGTGGATGGTGTGCTGTGCGCCACTTTTCGGGAGGCTTGCCAACGTTTAAATTTGCTTGAAAACGACACACATTGGGACTCAACGCTCGCTGATGCCACTGTTTCTCTTTCTGGATCAAATCAAATTCGTGCATTATTTGCAATAATCATAGCCACATGTCATCCGTCGAACCCGACCGCACTGTGGGAAAAGTACAAGGACGATATGGCTGACGACATTTTAATAGACGTTCGCAGGACAACTATGAATTTCACTCTTGCCATTAACGGAGAAATGCACAACGAAGCTTTAATACGGATCGAAGACATGTGTATGCTCATGTGCGGCAGTCTACTGTCAACATTGGAAATGCCAACGCCACATCGTTCAGTGCACGATGCTTTCAATCGCGAATTTCAACGGGAGCAACACTATAACCAAGATAACTTGGCCGAAAGAGTTCGAACCAATGTGCCGTTTTTGAATGCCGAGCAGAAGAACGTGTACGATTCGATAATGAAGGTTGTTGACGATGTATCGGGAGGCTTATACTTTCTCGATGCTCCTGGTGGGACAGGCAAGACATTTGTCATTTCGTTGATTCTGGCAACGATTCGATCAAGATCTCAAATTGCGTTGGCTGTTGCATCATCTGGCATTGCTGCCACGTTGTTGGAAGGCGGTCGAACTGCACATTCCGCTTTGAAGCTGCCCATGAATCTTCTCACGGTTGACAAGCCAACATGCACAATAAGCAAGAATTCGGCGACAGCGAAATTGATGCGAGAATGCAAAATCATCATTTGGGATGAATGCACGATGGCGCATAAGCGAGCTTTGAAGGCAGTTGACCGAACGATGAAAGATTTACGCGGTGATTCGAAACTATTTTGTGGGTCTTTGATATTGCTGTCCGGAGATTTTCGTCAAACGCTTCCCGTCATCCCGAAATCTACGGCTGCCGATGAAGTTAATGCATGCCTTAAATCGTCTTCATTGTGGAGATATGTCAAAAAGCTGAAATTAACCACGAACATGAGAGTCACATTGCAGAATGACCCGTCCGCTGCTGAATTCTCGAGACAACTGCTGGCACTTGGCAATGGCGAAATTCCTGTTGATGTTTCGACTGGATCAATATCGTTTCCGGCAAATTTTTGCGTGTTCACATCGTCAAAGGAGGAACTCATTAACAAAGTGTTCCCCGACATTGCGCAAAATTATAAAAATATCGACTGGATTAGTTAACGGACAATACTAGCAGCGAAGAACAAGGACGTAGATAATTTGAATTACATTATTCAAAATCAAATCGATGGAGAACTGCATTCATTCAGATCCGTTGACAGCGTGACCGACGAGGATGAAGCGACGAACTATCGGACAGAATTTTTGAACTCGCTAGATGTGCCAGGAACTCCACCGCATAATTTGCAGCTGAAGGTGGGATCAATTATTATAATGCTGCGGAATCTAAATCATCCGAAATTGTGCAACGGTACGCGGTTGTCCGTCAAGAAACTGATGAATAACGTGATTCAGGCAACGATCATCAAGGGAACATTTAAAGGAGAGGTAGTCCTTATACCACGAATTCCGATTATTCCAACTGATCTACCATTCCAATTCAAGAGGATTCAGTTCCCCGTCCGATTGGCATTTGCGATGACAATCAACAAATTGCAAGGCCAATCGTTAGAAGTCTGCGGGATAAATCTAGAATTTCCCTGTTTTTCGCACGGCCAGCTGTACGTTGCATGTTCGCGTGTTGGTAAGCCGTCTTCATTGTTTGTTTTTGCGCCGGAAAATAAAACAAAAAACATAGTATATCATATCGCTCTATACTAAATAAAGAAATGCAGTGTTTGACTACTACCCTGGGGTTATATAATGGCGTCGAATTAGGGCGAGACAAAGTTCGCCGGGTCCGCTAGTACTTTATATTATTATGTAGGACAGTCAGTTGTAATTCAATATTTGGAAAGTCATAGATAGAGTCCCAGTCACATGTGTTAATGTCAGCACTTAACAAGTCGTAGTCAATATGTTTAAAGTCCCTATATACTATTGTTTGTTCGGTCAAGCTTGTACGAAAATTATACGTCAAGTAAATTAAGTCATGTTTTGAGAACATTGGCATCGGTAGTTGACTATACACAGTGGTTTACGAAAAACAAGTCAAGTAAGGTATCACATTGAGACGAAAAGTGGGTGAGCTCAGAGGAATTAACTAACTTCAAGCCAGTGGATTCAATGTCATCTGATAGTTTATTCTCTCTGAGAATATTGCTGGTCGGAATCCTCGGCTAAAATTACAATTAAGTTTTGATAGTCTATATATAGATGTGGTCTGTAAACACAGCCTATTAACATTTTGGAGGAATACATTGCATTTAAAATTTGAACAAAAATCCATTCGACAGCACTTTCACTAGGATGTTTACATATACATTTTGCATTTAGACGTTTACTGACATACAGGCCACTCCACCACCGTGACTCGATCAGATCGAAATGGATTATAGCCATCACATTCTACTAACGAATCACTAACATGAGACGAAAACCACGTTTCAGACAAACAAATAACATCAATATTAGATTTTACAAATAAGTATCTGAACTCTTCAATTTATTTCGTAAGACTGTGAGCGTTGATGTTGCATATGCGTAGACCAGTTCCTTAATTACCAAGGATTCTTATCATTGCATGGCTGCTCGCACTTGATGACCATGTGTTATCATCCATTGTCAACAAAAAAAAACAATTAGAACAACACACGCCGTGTTCGGTTTTATAAAAAGTAATAATCTATGCATTGCTAGAATGAGTAATAAGAAAATATGAGAAAATTTAGAGAGAGTGAGGTTCCTAAAAGACAATAAACCTAGAATATAGATAATATAGATAAAATTGAACCTTATGTAGAGTAAGAGTATTAATTCTAACCATCTAACAAAAATTATTACTTCCCGCCTCAGTCGCAGCAACAAGATTCGGCTTCTGAAGAGCAGCCAGATCCTCCATACTCTTTAAGGAGACGAAATCCCCGCCTAGACTCTGTCGAGCATAGACAAGAGCTTTCCGGGTGTAGACAGCTGACAGCGTTTTATGCTTCTTCATCTTCATTGCCTCTTTAAAAATAATTTAGTTGCTCTTGGTCAGTTGCTCGTTGATGTAGAATGGAGTTGGGGCCTGGATGCCAAACAGTTCCAAGCTCAGTGGTTGATTGGTCTGTCGTCTATGCACTCCAGCACGTTTCAGCAGCATTATTTTGTCTCGCCTGGTTTCGAACTTTATTATAATGACGGGATCAATAACATCGTTCCCAGAATGTTCCCGCACCTTAACACGAAATATCTCTTTAATTTTCGGTGGTGGGGTAAGACCTAAAGAGTAAAATAGGCTATTTATGAGAGTCTTTAGGTTCTCATTTTCCACGATGGGCCTCCATGTACCCTTACATCGTTTGCAATGCTAGCTTCTGCATCTGCAGCAGCTTTTATCTTAAACTTTCGCTTCTAGCTCCTCTATCTTGTCGTATAGCGCATTTAATTTTTTGTTTTTCTGTTCAAGCTCTTCTACTCTTTGGCCCCTTTCCATCTCGCGTAAGAAACGTTCCTCAGATTCCTTCATTTGTTTGGCTTGTTCATCAAAGCGCTTATTAATAAGCTCGATCAAGTGTTCTCTTACACTGCAACTGATGTGTTTCGCCTGTTCTTTAAAACACTGATTGATAATTTCGATCAGCTGCGGTGAAAAAGCATCCGAAATGCGACCAGCCTTCAAGTCCAGCGACGAGTCGGTACGAACACGCTTTTGTTGTTGTTTCGACATCTCTTTTGCTAATCCGCTTTGGCTGTTCCGTTACTGTTACTTTCAGCAAAACATTAAACAACAAGTTGGAAAGCTACAGTCGAGTGTGACCGACTTTAAGATACCCGGTACCCGAAGCATTGTGGTGAAATTAAGCAGCACATGCACATGGAAAAATGGAAATTTTTACAAATGAAGAAAAATATTCCTAGAAACATGTTAAGCAACACTCAAAAGAGACAAATGTTGCTAGGAACATGTTGGACAACTCTCAAAAGCAACAAATGTTGCTAGGAACATGCTGAGCAACACCCAACGAAGACAAATTCTGCTAGGAACATGTTGAGCAACACGCACGTGCGCGCTCTCTCTCTCTCTCTCAGAAACTTTATTGTTTAATAACTTCTATGTTTATCATCCGATTTTACTCAAATTTTCAGAACACGTCTACGATTGCCTGCTTATTAAGACTATCTACTCACTTTACTCCGAAAATCACGTATACGGCTTATATACCGTTTTTTATAGTTTTCGGGGGCGGAAGTGGGCGTGGCCAAATTTTAAAACAAACTTGATCTGCGTGCAACAGATTTCAATGTTGTCATCAAATTTGGTAGCTCTAGCTCTTATAGTCTCTGAGATCAGTTGTTTCACACGGACAGACAGACGGACAGACGGACAGACGGACATGGCTAGATCGATTCGGCTAGTGACGCTGATCAAGAATATATATACTTTATAGGGTCGGAGGTTTCTCCTTCTGCCTGTTACATACATTCTCGGTTGGCACTAACTTATAATACCCTTGTACCCTATGGGTACCGGGTTTATTTATAAAACCAATGCAATGCCTGACCGCTGACCGCTCTCTCTGCGAATGGATAGGCGAGAGGAACTGGAGGATCCGAAGGTCGAACGGCTCTCGCGAATAAACAAAAGTTTGGCAGATATTATTTTATGTTTGTTTATTGTTATTAAGATATTTTGTGGCAGCTTTCCTTTTAAGATGTTATTGCCGTGGCACGAATCTTAAATCACGTTCAGTTTAATTAGTTATTGAAGTGTTTTTCGTTAGTTATTTCGTTTTAATTGCGGAGGTAAAAAATTCACGTCTGCTCTCGGAAGAATTGAGCAATCTTTTTTTTCTTGTTTTTTATTATTTTCATTATTTTTTTTAACCGTTGAAAAAAAGGTTGTTTTGTGTTTGTTTTAATCAAACAAAAACACCTTTTAACGAGGTGAGATAAAAGTGACGATGGCACATTAAACTGAAAAAATGTCTCATAGCAAATTTTGTGACGATTAATAGTTATTTAAACAAATATATTTAAAAAATGTTTAATTAGTTTCAAAATCGGCACTAAGCTAAAAAATTTAAAAAGGCAAAACAGGCAGCAATTTTTTAAAATATTTTTGTTTAAATAACTATTAATCGTCACAAAATTTGAGAAGATTTTTGAGTTGAATGTGCCATCGTTACTTTTATCTCACCTCGTTAAGAGGTGTTTTTGTTTGATTTTTTGTTTGGTTTTAAAAATGTCATATGCATGTAAGTCTCCAATTGGTAGTGTTAATTAGTATATATGACTAAGCTATTTTTAAACAAGTGGGAAAGCTACAGTCGAGTCTGACCGACTGTGTTCGTGCCACAGGGCGCTTAGTTTTCAGCAGCAGTGTGGGAGCGAGCGCCCTCGTTCTAGCGATCCCCTCCCTCAAGCGATCGCCCGCTCTCCCTCTCATCGCTCGTTTTCCCGCTCCCTGCGTTCCAACCGGGAAAGGGCGCCTCTCCACCGGCTGCAGCGATGCATTTTTTCTGTTAGGCTAAGTTAGTCGTAAGCAAGCACTGAAGCGAATAAAACGAGATTTTGTGAAGCTAACGCTGCCACCACCACTCTTTTTCTCTTTTCCACAGCCAATCCAACGATCGCCGACGAGGCCCTCTCGAAGGAAGTCGTCTATTTTCCAGAAATTCCGCCCACTCCAGTTCATGGTCCTTCGAGCCGGATCTTTCCTCATCCACCAGCGCCGCTTGCGGAGTTTCCAAGATAAGTCGACTTATTCCAAAATCCATTCGTCCGTGGTCGCCATATTCCGTTTCCGACGGCGTTTTTCTTTCCATCCGATTCCAAAAGTGAAAAGTGAAATATATATATTGTGATGCGCAGTGGCGCGCACAAATATATATACAGAAATATATAGAATAAATACAGATTACAATAGGAACAAATAGAGACTTACGAAATGAAAACGGATAATATTTGAATTAAATGCGCGCGCGCGCCATTGATCGTGGTCACACGAAGATGAGCTGGTAACACTAATATGGCAAATACCTTGCCTGCGGTGGTCACACTTAACCTCGCCAGGACCCTATATAATGTGGGCCACAGCCAGTTGGAAGGCAGCGATCGGGTGAGGTAAGCCTACATTTTGGGTAGCACTCATCCAGGAGCCAACTGCAGAGTCTTTTGGGGACGGGATATTTTGATCTAGTTCGCGCTTATGCATTGTTAGTTAGTAATCCCCGTAGTATTTTCCCCGACTCTCCCCTGGTAGACTTCAGAGTCTCCAAAACCTTCTCAAGCTGGTAGACTTCAGAGCCTCCAAAACCTTCTCAAGCTGGTAGACTTCAGAGCCTCCAAAACCTTATCAAGCTGGTAGACTTCAGACCCTCCAAAACCCTCTCGCAACTGGTAGACTTCAGGGCTTCCAAAACCTTCTCGAACCTGGAAGACTTCCGGTCTCCACAGCGTATCGATGCCTGCAGCATACTTTGGAGCTCAACTAACTAGAAGACTTTCGGGTCTCTACCCCGCTCTAGTCTCACCCACAGGTACCCACGGTCTGCCGAGATGGACTCATTCGGCCGCGAGCCCAAGCGTTCCCGTGCGACGATCCACAACGATCGGGTTCATTTCATAATTTGTAAATTTATGTAAATAAAGAACTAAGATACTTTTTACGGCATTAATCTAGAGCGTTCTACTCTGGGACCGGGTCTCTCTGTCAGCAACCACAACTGACCTAAATAAATTTCTGGGATGAATCCTGGCCAACCCTGAGCTATCAGGACGTCAGACCGTCACAGTATATGTACATTCATATTACATATATCCAGCCGCAGTGAATTTCTTCTTCTTCTTTTTTTTAAAGTGCAAAAGTGCTTTGCCATTTTCGGCCCCTACTTCGTCTCACTGTGATCCGCTGGTGTCCATATATATACATACATATACAAATATATATTATTACATACATACATCCAAGTTCACATCCACATACACACATCACGTCCGTCACTTAACTGCTCTTTGCCTTCCAAGAAGATAAAATATTAAACATACAAACACACAAATTATATTAATTCTATATATATGGGACATTCCATATCCACTCGGCCACCCCTGAATTTTTTATTGCTCTGAAAAAAAAAAATGCATACCCACATTTTAAAGTGCTCCATGTATTTTCGTTACCATCAATACTTTTCGAGATAATCGCTGCTGGACAAAAAACTTTAAAAAATCATAACACTGAAATGGTGCATGCAATTTGAAAGACAAAAAATACGGTTATCCTTTTTTCAAACACATTTTTTATAAAAAAATACTAGACTAATCTGGGGTTAATATTAATCGGGTTTTTATTAAAAAAAAAAACTGTTTTTAATTTTTTATCGTCTTAGGGCCAGTCGATATTCGCTCAAGTATCCATATATAGTGACATATTCACATATTCAGTTATGTACCAAATAATAAGAATATGCAGTGTAGGCGATCCCACGCAAAACCATTGTAAACAATCCACATCAGGAGCAGGCGATGCTGCTCCTCAATAACATAAACAATTCTTGCAATGACTAAGTCCCGCTCTCTCTTACTCTCAAATTATTATGTACAATCAATATCCCAAGCGGGGAGCTCGCTCCCAAATTAATGTAAACAAAGGGCATCACAAGTAAAATCTTTGTCACAAGAAATTAGTCTTAAGCTGAGATCAATCGAATAAAGACGTAAACTTATTTCTTCGTTTATTTATTCCCCTTGGTGTTGTCCTTAGTCAACTGACGGGACATTAGTTCGACTCAATAAAATATAAACATTTAACTATATATGTATATCCAAATACAAAATAAAATTCATTCACCCAAGTTGATTTTTAATAAAACTATACCCATACACTCAACTATACCAAACATTAATTTATATTTATTCATATTAAAAACACAAATATTATATTTGTTGAACTAATAAGCTTTTTTATTAATTATTGTTAAATTAAAAAATTCGAATTTCAGGTTCCTTTATGCTTGTTAACAATTTATTAGCGAGAGAGAGTACAGCAGGCGAGACGAGAGTGCATTTAATGTCGAGATCAGAATTCGTACTACTTTTACAAAGGGACAGCCAGCCGAATGCTGGGCCCAATAATGCCAGTACACAAAAACGAGAGAGCTAGATAGAGAGAACTACCTTTCGCGATGCAATTTCTTGGGCGTTGAGGATGCACTACGGTCAGTACACTAAAGTGGCCATTTAAAACCAAGCCCGGGCTTGTTAGGGTTAGGTGTTAAATAGGCGCGAAAGAAAAGTATAGATAAAAGAATGCGAGGAAATATAAACTACAATCAGGCAGCTCGATTGTTATCTTGCATGTGTACTAGGTGGGTTAAGATTAATGTTTTTAGTTTAGGAATGCTATCTACAGATAAGGTAATTTTATACAAATCATTATAATTTGCACATAATACTCTAAAGGGTTCATGCATTTCATACGATGTTCTGCAGTGGTGCAAAACCAAAGGCAAAGATCTTGTCGTTCTACATGGTACGTGGAAATTCAACTGACCCAATAGATCGCTGCTTTCCACGTCACCACGGATCAGATTATACATAAAGACAATGCCTAACATCGTTCTACGGTTTGCTAAATAATGTAGGTTAATCAGGAGAAGTCTACTAGAATAAGAGGGCAACCTAAGGTTTGCATCCCAGTTTAAGCCACGAAGAGCGAAAAGTAAAAAGTTCTTTTGAACTGACTCAATCCGTTTGCTGTGAACGTCCCACTGGGGACTCCAAACGCAAGATCCATATTCTAAAATAGGACGAACTAACGAAGTGTATAAGTTCTTCGTGACGTAGGGGTCATCGAATTCCTTCGACCACCGTTTAATAAATCCAAGCACACCCCTGGCTTTATTCACAATGCACGAAATATGATCAATAAACTCCAGTTTAGGATCTAGGCGGATACCTAAATCGTCAACTAGCGTGACCCTTTCCAGAGAGCAGCAGTTCAGCGTATAAGTCGCAAGCATGGGAGAGACACGTGAGAATGTCATCAGCTTGCATTTTGAGCCATTCAGGTTTAATAAGTTTACATTGCACCATGTTTGAAAGTTATTAAGATCTGTTTGTAAATCCGACTGACAAGCGCGGTCCTTGTATTGCACACAAAGTTTAACGTCGTCAGCGTACATAAGTACTCTGGAGTTAGTCAAGACTTTGGGCAGGTCGTTAATAAATAAAGTAAAAGTAAGGGACCCAAGTGGCTCCCTTGCGGGACACCAGAGGTCACCCGAAGAACATTCGACAAGTTGTTTTTAAATAGAACCTTTTGCGTCCTACCATTCAGATAACTTGAGATCCACCTAAGAAGATCGACAGGAAAACCCATTAAGTCGAGTTTGCTAACAAGAAGGGAGTGATTAACGGAGTCAAATGCTTTACTGAAATCAGTATAGATCACATCTGTCTGCAAATTTTGTGGAAAGCCCCTTATAATGAAAGAAGTGAGCTCCAGAAGGTTAGTATTCGTTGATCTTCGTTTAATAAATCCATGTTGGCATGGAGAAATTACTGATCTACACAGGTGCTGCAAATGGGGAGTAATTACGTTTTCGAAAAGTTTTGGGATGGCTGACAACTTAGAGATTCCTCTATAGTTGTTAGCATCCACTTTGCTATCTTTTTTGTGGAGAGGAATCACGAATGATTCCTTCCAAATAAGGGGAAATTGGGAAGTTTCTAAGGATAAGGTAAACAATTTTAAAAGGGGACTGCAAAGGGACTCGGCACAATACCTAAGCACACAGCCTGGTATTCCGTCGGGACCTGGCGAATAAACCGGCTTGACACGTTGAAGATCCAAAAGAAGGGAGCTTTCGTTTAAGCTAGGACTGAAGATTAGGTTTGATTTGGGCATGGTATAGGAATAGGTTTGATTTGAATCGGATGACGGAGAATAAGTAGTTTGAATAAACTGAGCAAAAAGATCGGCGATTGCCTGATCATTGTTTGCTGTCGTATTTTCAAATGAAAGCGAGGAAGGATGCTTACGTTTAGTGTTGACAAAATTATAAAACTGTTTTGGGTCCTGTGCAAACTGAACCCTACACCGAGTCAAATAGTTTTTGTAACACTGCGCGTTAAGCACGGTAAACCTTGACCGAGCCGCTAATTAGCGAGAATGAACAGCTTGAGAACCGTTACGTTTAAATTTAGAATAGAGATTGGACTTGACATTTTTGAGGCGAGTTAACTCTTTACTAAACCAGGGAGGCTTATTGGAGATTGACGGATAGTATAACGGAACACATTCTGTAAAAAAGGAGTTCATGGCATTGTAAAAAATTTCCATGGCTCCCACCATGTCAGTGCACATGTAGAGATCGGACCAATCAATTTCAGATATAAAATTATTCAGCCGTCGAAAATCCGCCTTGCGAAAGCAGTGAATTTTCTTTTCTGGCCGATCAGACTTATTCTCTATAGCAGTCCCAATATCGATAGTCACATCGAAAGTAGGATGGTATGGATCTTTGGGTAGCGTCAAGGGCGGGACCCTAACCAATCTGACTCTTGCCGGATCAGAGACAAAGCAGAGGTCTAGCAAGCGGTCTAAGGAATTTCGTACATGGTTGACTTGAGACAACGAAATGTCAAACAAGCCATCAATAAAATCGTGACGTGCAGTAGTTAAAAGTATGTTAGAGGATTCAGTTGTGGACCAAATAGCTCCAGGAATGTTAAAATCACCTAGAACAATTAAATGGTCCCTATCCGAAAGTCTATTGGAGACCGACTGGATAGCGGAAAGGTGGTTCCAATAAATAGGAAGTTCCGACAAGGGAGGAATGTAGGAACATGTAATAAAAGTAAAACTGCCATTAAATGATAGCTTCACACAAAGGAATTCAACGTAGTTGCATTCCTCGAAAGCTAATACTTCAGACGTGAGGTTTGAGTCAACCGCAATGAGGACCCCACCCCCTCGCCTGGAAGGTCGATCAAGCCTGTGTGTTGTGTACACAGCTGGAAAAACTTCGGAGCTTAGGATCTCCGGCTTTAACCAGGTTTCTGTGAACACTATCACCTGGGATGCAAAAGAAACACTATCAGAATACAATTTAGGAAGCTTACTACGTAAACCCCTTGCATTCTGATAGGTAAGAAGGAGGGAATTGGTTAGTTTTTTGGAGCTGTTAGTTTTTTGTCCGGCTTGGGTAGACTAATTCCTACCGGCCGTCTTTTCTTTTTCTTGGCTTCGTACTCCTTAACAACAACATACTGCGGCCAGAAATTGGCAGAGCATATTGTGTTAAAGAGTTCGTCAGGGACATTTATTTTGAAAGATGAAATATCCCTAGCGTAAGAAAATTTAAATTTTTCCACCTTAATTTTATCGGACTTGGTTTTGTCTCGAATAAAGACAGTAACATCTTCAGATGTTTGAGATTGGTGAAGCCGAGAGACAAATATCTGCCTCGTTGGTGGTACTGCTATAAGGGCTTTTGGCAACACAGACTGGTTGGCTGTATTACCAATTTCGGCCGGTAATCCAGGCCTGTCACCCTGGGGAGCATTCGGGACGGGGATCTGAGGGGTCGTTAATTTTGATTTTGACCCGCAGCGGACTCAACGGACAACACTGGAGCTGCGGTCCCTGTCACGAGACATTCGGAGGCCGAATCTTTCCTTGCACCCGACCTCAATATCATAGGAGTTAGATATATTGGGGTCGGGGGCTGTGCCGAGGGAGTGAGCTGTTAAGAACCTGCAGGGCAGCGGCCAAATGCGGTGTGCAAACCGTGGTTTTTTTGCGCTTTGGGGACTCGTTTAACAGCTTTAGGCCATTAAACATAAAGTCCAGCGCCATGAGCACCTCATAAGTTTTGCGAAAACTAACAAGTAGCTCTTTGAAACCATTTTTGGTTTGCCGCATGAATGCCATCATTTCCCTTTCAACATCGCGACAAGCCTCACAGCAGTAGCGCAATCCAATGTTTTTGTTAAAATTATCAGCCAGCCGGCCTGTGCGTTCAATGCACTTGGCGTGCACGACATTGTCACACAGCCAGCAGCCAATAGTAGGGTCCTCATCAGAAATTACTTTCTTGCAGGTTTTTATTACACAGACAACATTAGAAGACATTATAGCGACTTACCACTGTACCAGTCAGAAGTTAAGAGAAAATAAGAGTAGTTACGTGCACTAAGAGAGAGCAAGAGAGCGAGAGTTAGGGAGCTTAAGCCGTCGAGCTGTAATTTCGGCGTAACGGATAAAGCACAAAGAGGAATGCAAAAATGTAGATAAGCAAATCGCTGCACAAAACTAAAATTGCAATTAATATAGTTATTAATACACAAAAACAGCTGCATGCACACGCGAAGTGAAACGGTGAATTATTATTGACACAGGATAGAAGCTTTAAATAAACCCCGGTGGTTTATAGCAAAGATTTTACACAAATACGAGGCGCAAAACAAAAACACGACCGTTCACTTTGAAAGAGAAAAGAGATCGAATTAAGTTAATTAGCTGCTGCGGCTGCGTGACCCGACATACTCCCCCCGTTGGAAGCCTGGGTTTCAACATCATCCTTAAGGGGAAGCAGACACAGCTTGTTTACTGCTCGCTCTGTCCCTCCTGATGCTGTCTTCAGAACGGCAACTCGAGCAACCCCATCTCCACCGAACAGAAGCTCGATCACTCTGGCGAGGGGCCACTTCATGGGAGGCAAGTTTTCGTCCTTGACCAGAACTAAGTCATCGACAACCAGGCCAGGTTTTGCGGTGCGCAACTTGGAGCACTGCTGCAGTAATGTTAAGTATTCTTCCATCCATCGGGACCAAAAGATCTGCTGCAAATAAGCCACTGCTGGTCACATCCGGCTCGACGAAAGAGGAAGGCGGACCACCATTCAAAAAATGTGCAGATCAGCTGGGTTTTCTGAAATCGAGACTAATGGTCGAGAATTAACAACCGCCGAAATGTGACACACCAGGGTCCGCAACTCTCAAAGGCTAAAACAGCAGTGCCAACAGCGCGGTAGAAATAATTCTTAGCGATCTTCACAGCCGCTTCCCAAAGACCGCCAAAGTGTGGCGACCTAGGAGGAATGAAACACCAATCAATAGCCTCCGCTAGGCAAAAGTTCAACGTAGCTCTCCGGTGATCACTGCTGAGGAACAGGCGCCTTAGTTCGAGCAGCTCATTGCGAGCGCCAACAAAGTTGGTTGCAAAATCAGACCAAATCTGCCGCGACCTTCTTCTACTGCATATAAATCGTTTGAGGCCATGTAGAAACGATACCGTAGAGAGATCCTTGATTAATTCCAAATGAATAGCCTTCGTGGCGAAACAAATGAAGAACAAATGAATAATATAAGAGATCGAATTAAGTTAATTAGCTGCTGCGGCTGCGTGACCCGACAATATTTAAATAAAGATTAACAAAAAGCTAAACATCCAAAGCAAAATAATAAATAAACAAATATAAATAAAGCCGCAAATAAAATATACAGTTTGTTCTTTTCACTCTTCCGCACATACATACATATATTTGGGTAAGCTTCGCGCTATTCTGTGCCAAACTGAAACATAAATATATTTACATATATATATTGGCTGGCCTCGCGCTAATCTGCGCTGAACGGCAAACTCCACAGCTTCACAAACATACATAGATATCTATCCGCCCGCCTAAGGGCCCTCATACCTCCACACCTACCTACGTACATTGCAATTGTTCGTCATCTCCTCTTTGCTCGTAAAGCGTGTACAAACACCTGCACCTATACGTTCCTAACAGGCAAAGAACGGCGACACAGTGCCGACGAAAAAAAATCCTCCACTAACGATTAATAAAAAAATTAAATCAGAAAAAAAAAAGAATTTAATTGGCCGAATAAGTTTAGATTATTGGCAACTAATTATCGCCATACGCCTTCGCTATTTTCTAGTGTTTTTTCAGTTTTTTTGACGTGTTTTTTGTTTCTCTGTTTCACGTAAGTTTTTTCTATTTTCGTGGTGTTCCTAAATTAAAATAAAGTAAGCCAAAGAATTTTTATGAAGAGTCAGCCAATTGCGCCAAACTCTTAGTGTTTTTTTTTTCCAGCTAATTTTTGGTTACGATTAGTTGTCACATTCCCAAAGCTAAAATCTCATAATTGCAAATAACTGGCAGATAAGCACCACAGGCTACTTTTTGGCTATTTTTTTCGGCGTGTTTTTGTTTTTTTTTTGTTTGTGGCACCGTTTCTACGATTTTTCTTTGTCGTATTCCTGAACTAAAAATCGAAATCAGTTTCGAATAAGTGGCTCATAATTTCCGCCACTTTCCGTAGCTAGTTCTTAGCCATTTTTGGCTAGTTTTAGCTATTTTTTTTCTTGTGCGAATTCAGCTATTTCTGTAATTTTTTTACACAGGTTGTAGTTTGGTAGTGTCCGCTGTTCGGTTTCTATTGATTCGTCGATTTAAATTCGGACTGGGAGTATGCCCAGTGAGGGTGACAAGAAACCCCAGGAAAAGAACAAAAAACCAATCCGTCCTCTCCGCTTCCCGCTCGCGGTAAGCCAACACCTAAGTCCGCAAGTCCAACAGTCAGAGCGGTGCCCACTCTTAAGGGAAAGAATTTTCCATCGACAAGTTCGAAGACAACTCCTAAAATTTTATTTCCAAACCGTTGGCAAAATTTTCTAGCGAGTCTTCACTTGCGGTCAAGCCGGAAAATCCCAGTGCTTCCGGAACCGAATTTCTAAGGGTATCCGCGCAATCAGCAAAAAAAAAATGCATCCTCAGATCAGCCAACCGCCGCAACCACGGCGTTGCACAAATTTATTGCAGTCAGCGATCGCGTTAGCCTCTTTGAAGCCAAGATCAATACTCCTGATCAAGCTCCTCCGTCTCTACATACGTTGCAAGTCCGCCTTCAACAGCCGCTAATTTCGTCCGGTTGCCGGTTACCTCCTTGCGATACGGAAGTTTTCGACGGGGACTACCTCCGATGGCCCACTTTCCGGGACCTGTTCACGGCAGTATATGTCAACAACCCCAGCCTGACACCGGTCGAGAAGCTGTTTCATCTTCTCACGAAGACGAGCGGTGAGGCGAAAGCCATTGTGTCGAAATCCCCTCTAACAAACAATGGCTTCGCCTCGGCGTGGGAAGCGCTTCAAGACTGTAAACGATTTTTAGTCAACAGCCAACTCAAGCTCTTCTTCAACTTGAGTTCAATATCCCAAGAATATGGTCATGCGCTAAAAGATTTACAGTCCACGATTCAGGGGTGTTTGACAGCGCTAGCACATTCCCAGATATCCACTGAAAACTGGTATTGTCTGCTGGTCTTCCTGTGCGCAAGCAAACTGCCAAAGATGACCCTTTTTTTTATGGGAACAGTCTCTGACCCCGAAATCCGACATTCCGGCTTGGGAAGAGATGAACGCCATCATAAGCGAAAGGTATCGAACATTGGAGGTGATCGAGGATATAAAGTCGACTCAAGCAGTCCCGAAGAAGCTTCAATCTTTCGAAACCAAAGTCAGCACAAAACAGTGAGCGCGTGACTTATGCTCCAAGGAGAACCATCCGGGCAGATTGTGCCCGCGCTTTCTCCAAATGTCAATTGACGCGCGTTCTGGCTACATAAACAAGAAGCAGATATGTCTAAACTGCTTTGCGAGAGGCCACCAGCTACGTGACTGCACCAACACACACAGCTGCTTCACCTGTAAGGGAAGACATGATACGCTGCTGCATCGCGGCAGCGCAAGTTCCGAAAATGCGAGAGCCTCAACCGCCTCGCCCTCCACCCAACAACCCTCGAGACCCTCCAGCCATAATGCATCCGCGAGCACATTAACGGTGCAAAGTTACTTCGCATCTGGCACTACAGCCGTGCTGCTGAGCACGGCAATTATTGATGTGTGTCATTTGGGCACGAATTACCGAGCACGAGCTTTAATCGATTCGGGATCCGAGGCGACATTCATTTCCGAACGGCTTTTCAATTTAATCAAGCTGCCATTCCGCAACATCCAAACTCATGTCTCCGTGCTGAACCAATCGGTTTCGGCAGAGTCTACCAGGCTATGCCATTTTACGATTCGATCCCCCAACAAACCGGGTCTACAGCTAGACACCGCAACCTACGTCCTTCCGGAATTGGCCGGCAAATTGCCCTGACATCCAATTTCCCGGAATTCTTTGAAAGACCTGCCCGCTCTCCAATGGGCAGACCCCACCTTCTTTGACAGATCGCAAATCGACATCCTGATCGGAGCCGACATTTTACCGCCGGTTATGTTGAGTGGCACTCGAAGGAGTATGTGCGGCTCACTCCTAGGCCAAGAGACCATTTTTGGGTGGGGGCTGACGGGACCAATTTCCCATGTTAAAGCCAATAAAGTCGCATCCTTTACGACTAAGGTACACCAAATAGATGACGATTCGCTGGACACCCTTCTCAGCAAGTTCTGGATGGTGGAGGATCTACCAGTACAGATGGTAAAAGAGTCGGATTCTTATTGCGAAAGGAACTTTTTTCAAACTACAAAGAATGACGCAAGCGGGAGGTACGTGGTGACGCTTCCTTTCTGCGACCCCGAAAATTCCGGATCCGATCTACGATATTCGGGATCCATTGCGTTAGCTCTGTTTCTTAGAAACGACAATCGTTTAAAAAGAGACTTTCCCTAAAAGAGCAATATGACAACGTGATTCAAGAGTATCTGGATCTGGGTCATATGAAAGAAGTTCCGCCGACTCACAGTTCTCCTACCTACTATCTTCCACACCATGCGGTAATTAAACCCGAAAGCACCACTACCAAGCTCCGCGTTGTATTTAACGCTTCAAGCCCTTCGGCAAATGCAACCAGCTTAAATGATATTCTTCATGCTGGTCCAGTCCTCCAATCCGATCTGACCATTCAGATCCTGAAGTGGCAATATTTTCTATACGTTTTCAGTGCGGACATTACTAAAATGTACCATCAGATCTGGGTCGATTCTAAGCATACTCCCTTTCAAAGAATTCTGTTCCGAAACAAGGAAGGAGATATCCGAGACTTTGAGCTACAAACAGTTACCTTCGGGGTCAACTGCGCGCCCTTCCTTGCTATAAGAGTGCTGCAAAAGCTAGCAAAGGACGTCCAAGAGCCATTTCCAAGGGCCAGCCGCATTTTTCAACAGCATATGTATGTCGATGATGATGCCCAAGATTGCATCCAAGAGTTGCAAGCCGCTCTAAGCTCCGCCGGGTTTTCATAAAGAAAGTGAACTTCTAACCACAAGAGCATTTAAATCGAGATTCCAACTGATCACCTTCTTCATAGCGAGTTCCTCGACATCGATGCCGAAAGCACGGCCAAGACGCTCGGTATTCGATTGAGAGCGAAGTCCGACGAATTCTATTTCCTTCCTCCAGAAATAATATTTGAACCTGCCTACACTTAGCGTAAGGTTTTATCCCAAATCGCTAAGTTGTTTGATCCTGCAGGGTGGCTCGTTACGTTCATTATACGTTCCAAAATGTTTATGCAGGAGATCTGGTTGCAGGACTTGAGTTGGGATGGAAAGCTTCCCACTGAAATGAGTCGGAGGTGGCAATCTTTCCTGCAGGAATATTCCGACCTCCGCCAGATCCGCGTTTCGAGATGGGTCGCGTATTAACCGGGGGTAACCGTACAGCATCACGGTTTCTGTGACGCGTCTCAGAAGGCTTATGAAGCGGCTATCTACGTCCGCGTCGAGATTGGCCACAGGATCGTGACCAGTCTGCTGACAGCCAAGACGCGGGTCCTGGCGTATGTTTTCCGATTCCTGAACCGCTGCCGCAGGAGCTCGTTCTCGCCCAGTTCAAGACCTAGTAGGGATGAAATCCGAGAGGCAGAAAGAGCTCTGATCTCCATTTCGCAGAGCAGGGCATACGGCCAGGAGCGGAAACATCTAGAAAATAAAAAGCCCCTTTGAGTGTCGAGTCCGATCGCGAATTTGTTTCCTTTCATCGACCAACACGGCCTTTTAAGAGCATGTGGTCGCCTCACCGCCTCCAGAGGTTTGCAATATGATGAATGCCATCCAATATTATTGGATATTAATTCTAGACTGTCTCGCATTCTCATCCAATTTGCTCACCGATTACTCTTCACGGCACACTATGGGGAATTTGACCGATTAATAACTCGCTTAGTTTATTAGATATTAGCATTAAACTTTAGAAATCGTAATTATATATATATACGAATATTCTGATTGAAAATTAACCGGATCAGACAACTATATCCTATAGCTTTCATAGAAGAGATCGGGTAAAAGATAAGATAGCTGTATAAAACTTTGTAAACTTCAAATTTATACTCTTTTAACACAATATAGAAAATTTTGTCGAGATCGGATCACGATTTCCTATAATTTTCATAGAAACAATCTCACCAGAAACTGCTTTCCATCTGGTATGCAATACAGCGTTGCCATACAAAAGGTAATGATCTAAAATGAAATTACACGAGAAGTCGCACAAAGTGCACTATGAGAAAATATGTCCTGAATTCGCAAAAAATGACTCTACAACATGGATATAAACACTCACTAAACAAAGTGGAACATTTTTTTAAAACTCTATTTGAAAGTTGAACTTTTTTTCCAAAACCCAAACGAAAACATCACCTGCTACATTTACAAATTGTTAGAAGTGGACGCAAATATCCAGCAACACATTAGTAATTACACAAAGTACATACCTTAACAATTTATATTGATTTCAAATTTAAGTGTTTTACGCTCTACTATTGCAAAGATATTGATTTGAATGTGCCCTTCAAATTTAAGCAAAATGTAAACACACAATATGCGTTTGCAACAGCTGACTTTAACAGTTCGTATTTAAATACTAGACTGTTAAGTTAACATTTGCAGTATGTTTCATAACAGCTTGATCAATTCTTAACACATTAAAATTAAAAAATCGAAAATTGGCATACTTTTAAAAAATAGATTTATTCCAAAAAATCGGTCAAATTCCCCATAGTGCTGCGGTAGCCAATTAATGGTACGCCTGATCCGTTCGAAGTAATAGATTCCGAAAATCAAGAATCTGGTGAAGGCTGTGGTGAATCCGTGTGGGATTTGCACGATTTACAAAAAGCGACAGCAAACACAGCTGATGGGCGATTTTCCAACAGACAGAGTATCCTTCTCGAGGGCCTTCACTTACACTGGCATAGATTATGCCGACCCTTTCGAGATATAAAATATACTGGGAGAGCGTGTCTCATAACGAAGGGATATGTTCGTGTGTTTGTATGTTTTTCCACAAACGCCATCCATTTGGAACCCACCTCCGACCTGACAACCGAAACATTTCTAGCGGCTTTTGCTCGCTTCGTAGCGAGGCGCGCTTGTCCTCAGAGGGTCCATTCGGATAATGGCAAGACTTTGTGGGGGCAGCAACGCTGCTTTCCCGGGACTTCCTACAAGCCACTAAGAAGTCCGTGACTGATGCATACAGCCATCAGGGACTCGTATGGCGGTTTATCCCACCAGGGGCTTACCATATGGGGGGATGTGGGAAGCGGGGGTAAAAGTTTCAAAACCCTTATTTATAAAGCCACTGCTACCCGCAAGTATACGTTTGAGGAACTTGCGACATTTCTCGCGAAGATCGAGACTTGCCTCAATTCTAGACCCCTTTTCCCGATGTCTGAAAATCCTGGCCCTCACACCAGGTCATTTCCTTGTTGGAGGGCAGTTGCTGTCCACGGCTGAGCCCGAGATAAAGGGCAACGCCAAGTCGATAAAAAATCGATGGCAACATCTAAAGGCCCAACATCAGCAGTTTAGTGCACGGTGGAAATAGGAGTATTTAAAAGAACTCCACAAACGCAATAAATGGCTATTTTCGACCAAGAACCTCCAAATCGACAACATGGTAGTCGTCGAAAAGGACAATCTTCCATCGAACGAATGGCGGCTCGGCAGAATTGTTTCTGTCTTCCCAGGACCCGATGACCGCATTCGAGTCATTGAGATCCGCATAGCCCGTGGGACAGTAAAGCGCCCCTCCATAACTTTATCCTCCTCCCTGCGGAGAACCAGGAATCCTCCGTTCCTAGGGATTAGTGTTCCTCGCGTTTAAATGTCCAAAGTGCAGTCCACCAATACTAAAATAAGTTTTTCTTTTTTTCTTTTGTTTTATCGCAGAACAAGTTTGCCGACATGGCTCCTCGTCCTCGTGACGCCCAATCCTTGGTGAGCAGGCGTACTAGAGGTATTCATTTCTACCGCTGCCAAGTCTGCAGGGAAATCCATCGTGCACGAGGAGCACAGTCCAACCAGCGCCATCTCCGCCTCGCCCCTCACGCATGCGCTGTCGAGCGTCGAGACCGCATTCGCCCCCATCTGCCAAATCTGTTTCCTGGTTTCCGTCGCCATCTCGGAGCTCCATCGCGCGCCCACGTCCGGAGGTCTCCGCTCCGACTCCATCGGCGGCCACGTGGTTCAAGCAGAAGGTGATCCACATGTCCACGACCTTCGAGACCGGTGCATGGCGGTGAACAGCATCGGGGAGAATGTTCGCGGCACAGGGCGCTTAGTTTTCATCGGCCGTTTTCCCGCTCCCTCAGTTCCAACCGAGAAAGGGCGCCTCTCCATCGGCTGCAGCGATGCGGGATCTACTGGGATTTTTCCGCAGCCAATCCAACGGTCGCCGACGACGCCCCCTCGAAGGAAGTCGGCTATTTTCCAGAAACTCCGACCACTCCAGTTCAGACTGTAAGATACCCGGTACCCAAAGCATTGAATAGCACGTGAACCTGGAAACAAGAAAATGTTGACATATGAAGACAAATTTTGCAAGAAACATGTTGAGCAACACTCAAAGGAGGCAATTGTTGCTAGGAACATGCTGAGCAAAGCATGTTGAGCAACACTCAAAGGAGGCAAATGTTGCTAGGAACATGCTGAGCAACGCCCAACAAAGACAAATGTTTTTAGGGACATGTTGACATGTTGAGCACGGGCTCTCTCTCTTTTTCTCTCAAGAAGACGAAGAAGTATACACAGATCATCCGATTTTACTAAAATTTTCAGAACACGTCCGCAATTGCCTAATTATTAAGTATATGTCGGGTCGGGAATATGATCAAAGTCCATTTTTATTTATTTAAATGAGTTTCCTTGTATCTGCTTCAGGTGAATGTTCTAGACTGCCTGACCCCTCGTGGCAGCGATTTGCGCAACGACAAAATCAACTGTACAAATTATTTACATCTCTATTACCATCTTGCTTACTCTCACACGCTAAATAACACAAGGGACCACGTACAGCGACAGACAGCTTTGTCTCTTTTACTCTTAAAATTATCTACTCGTCTGAGTATAACATAAGAAATAACGGATCTAAGGAAATGGACAAGAATATGAGATGAGCGGTGCGCAACGGCCGTTAAACTCAAATAATATCATCGTGTCACGACCCGGCTATCCTGACAATCTACATGTCCTCGTGTAGTCGTTTTTATTCAATTGATTCAATTTCCATCATTATTCAAATCTTTAACTTTATGTTTCATGTCTTTAACATTTTGCTCTTTACATCAAGTTTAGCTTTACAAATCATTTTCTTCATAACAGACTCTCTTATAACTGTTGTTGGCGAGAATAGAGTAGGTTTTACAGCAGCACACCACAAAAAACACCCACAGAATAGCGATAGTTTTCAAATAAGTATATTTATTTTCAGCTTCCGAATCGATGTGTACGTAGAGTTTTCTTAAGGCGAGGTGTGCGAACGCGCGCTTAAAAACTTTAGTCTTCTTTCTTTCTCTTTTGCCAATTGAGTTTGGCGTCCCTTTTTTTAGAGATCATACTTAATGAGTAATGACATTTGAAAAGTATCGATAATTCTTATAGCGATACATCGATATTAACAGATAAAGTTTTAAATAAAATAAAAAATGAAATTAAATTAAATTATGGCGGCAACATTCCCCCCTCCGCAATTGATCCTAGAGTGGTCAGTTACCGTCTCCTTCGCCGACATTCAGAACCGAGAATTCCATGCTGCGTTTTAATAGTAGCTCGACGAACCTGGCCGTCCTTGGCTGAAAAAGTGTTGGTTACGCGTCCTTTAAGCCATAGATTTCTGGGCAAGTTCTCGTCGACGATGATGACTGTACTTCCGACCGCTATCGGAGGGCATTTTGTTCTTCTAGTGAGCATTGGTGTAAACTCTCTCACCCAACGTTTCCAGAAACAATCTCCAAAACGTTTTACCTCGTTCCAGTGACGTCTCAAATTCAAATGCTCCGGGTTGATCGGTTTGTATCCGTTTGATGATCCCATTAACAGGTGGTTCGGAGTGAGCGCGGAATCGTCCTCAGAGTCCAGGCTGACATAGGTTAACGGACGTGAGTTCATGATGAATTGTGCCTCCATTAGAGCACTTCTCAGGCTTTCGTCGTTGAATAAGTAGCTCGGGCAGATGTGTTTAAGTAGTTCAGTTGTATCGACCTCCGTTGGCTTGAAGGGAATCGTTGGCCACGTAGTGGGTTCGTCTTTTAAAAACTTGGGCCCGTAAAGCCAAGTGTCCATCCGAGGGTTGTTGATTACTTCTGTAGCCCCGTCCGCAACGTTGAGTTTCGACGGTATCCATCGCCATTGATCCGCTCGAGTGGTTTCCAGGATTTCACCGATTCTGTGCATCACAAACTGTTGAAAGTGGCGGGGGTCCATAACCAGCCATTGTAGGACGGTTCGAGAGTCCGACCAGAAAGTGGTACTGTCGACTCGAAGGTTACGGACTTTGACGATCTTTTTCGCCAAGCGTGAGCCTATCAACGCCGCTTGGAGCTTTATGCGTGGAATGGACAGCGGTTTTAGTGGCGCCACTTTGCTTTTAGCGACCACGAGCGTTACGTCCACCTTGTCCTTTTGTGATACTCGCAGGTAGCAGGCAGCGGCATAAGCATGCTCGCTAGCGTCCACAAACGTATGAAGATCGATGCGGCTTGCTTCAGGTATTCCCATGGAGTAGCATCTCGGAATGCTGACTGTTGCAACTTGAGACAGTAACAGCTTCCATTGGTTCCAGTCCTCCAACAATGACTCTGGCAGCTCTTCGTCCCAGTTAATATTTGCGCCCCAGATTTTCTGCAGAAGGATTTTCAGCCCAATTGTGTGGCATGATAGCAAACCCAAGGGATCGAAGATAGACATTAAAACCTGGAGGACTTCTCTTAGTTGGGACCGCAGAATTAATAAAGACGTCTCGCTTAAGTCTTGAGAATCTGCAAACAAACTTAAAATGTCGTTACGTGGGTCCCAGTACATACCCAAAACCTTTTCTGTAGCGCTAAACTGCACTGGCTTTTGATTTTCGGTATCTTCGTCGTTCTTTAGATGAGAGAGAACTGCTCTGGAATTTGACGCCCAATTGCGAATTTCGAATCGACCTCTGGCGTGAACCTCTTTGACTTGGTTGGATATTTCGATGGCTTTCTGCTCGTCGCTCATGCTGTCGATAAAGTCGTCGACGTAGTGCGCACGCTGAATCGCGTCCACGGCTAATGGGAATTGATGTTGGTGGACCTCGGCGTTTTGTTGCGCACGTAATGGGCTATAAATGGTGCGCAGCTTATTCCGAAGGTCATGGCTCGCATAACGTAAGTGTTTATCCTATTCTGGCTAGCGTCATACCAAAGAAAGCTCTGAGCATGCATGTCCTCTTGGCGAATGTTGATCCTGTGGAACATTTTGGCGATATCGCCGCTTACAGCGACTCTTCCGACTCTAAAGGCTAGTAGAACGTCGGTAAGAGGGTTTAAGCAGTCCGGTCCGCTCAGCAGAAGGTCGTTGAGGCATATTCCATTCGGGCTAATTCGGGTTCAAGGCTATAAATATGGGTAAGTACCAAGGGCGATCTTCCTCTTTCTCAGCCTCCTCGTCGGATAGTTGCCTGGCGTATCCTTTTAAAAGAAGATTTTTGATTTGGTCGTCGATTTTGGTGTACAGATCTGGTTCGCCCAGAATCCTTTTTCTCATGCATTGCAGACGCTTTAGAGCGGTAACTCGACTCTCGTGGAGCCTGTCAAGATCGTATCGCCATATCAGCCCAACTTCATATTTGCCAGATTTGTTTTGGCACGTCTGTTCCAGGATTTCGACTGCTCGTTTGTCCTCGCTCGACAGGAGCTTTTAGGCGAAATTATATCAAGGTCGAATTGCTCCTTGACTTGGTCGTGAAGCTCTTGCCAATTACAGTCGCAGTGGTGCATGGAAACGTGGCATTTGGAGTTCGTTGATCCCTGGATGGTCCAGCCTAACATGCACTTTGACGCTATTGGATCGTTCCACTTGCCTTCGCAGATCCTGCGAGGAACGGCAATTTTCCAATTGTTTGGTTCCGATTAACAACGTTGGCTGCGCAGAATAAGACTTTAGTGGCAGGTTCGTCAGGTAGCTATACTTACTGCGCAATTCGTCTATATCCACGGTTTGCTTTGGCAGCGCGATGTTTTTACGGTCTGAACGTTGTTGAGCCAGAACCGTTTTCTGAATTTTCCGCGGAAATCTGAATTGATGCGCGCACGGAAGTATCTTCAAATCGAGTGGTTTCTCCAGTCCATTGTAAGCATATCGGTGACGGTGAGCCTTTTATACCCAGCTTGTCGAAAATTATTGCGTCTATTAAGGTAACAGAGGATCCTTCTTCCAAAAGGCGAAGGTGTCGATCTTTTGTCGGCAGAATGCAGAGTTACAGGCACAATTCGGAAAAACTGGTTACCTTCTACGTCGCTTTGGTGCGTGCTTACGTATTGTTGATTCATCGTGTTGTTGGATGTGTTGGGAACGTTTTCCGAGTGGAGTAGTGGATGATGCTTCCTAGTACAGCCGTTCACTCCGCAATCTCTCGGACGACAATTGTTTCGGTGAACCTTCAAGCAGCGGAAGCAAGCCATTCCAGCTTTTGCAACTTGCCACCTCTGCTCCACGGTGCTGGATTTGAATTGGTCGCATTGTGTTACCCAATGATTTGTAGATTCGCATGCTATGCACTTTGGATTAGGCTGCTGCTGAACTGCAGCTGCCTGGCTAGGACTTATGGCATTATAACTTCTCTCGGCTGCGCTGCTGTTGTGAGTGTTTACGGAATTCGCCCTGTAAGAAAACGGTGTAACAACTGTCGACGCAGCCTGTGCTATTTGATAGAGCCAGTCACTAAAGGCCTTAATGCAGGAACTGTATCGTTGCGCGGGTGCATCGCCCAGCTTAGCTTGTGATTATTTGAAAGTTTGTCTACCAATTCTTTTACGAGCATCGGGTTGTTTAGGTGCGCTTCCAGTTTGCACGCTTCTATTGTGGCGCAAATATTGCGTACTGCGAGCGCTTACTCTATTATGGCTTCCAATTTTTCCTTGGGTGGCGGAAGCTTTCTTACTCGATCGATCATCCTCTCCAGAATGTGCTCGGGTCTGCCGAAGAACATTTTCAGCGTGTCCATTACTTCCGGTACTAGACCAGGAAGCAAAAGCTTATCTTTGACCATTTCGCGTGCCCTACCCTTAAGGCACTTTTGCAGACGAAGCATGTTTTCGACGTTGAGAATCCTGCTGCTGAAGTACTATGCTCAAATGTACTGATGAACATCGGCCATTCCTCAGGGTCTCCGCTGAACGGCGGAAGATCCTTTGGTATAGCTTGTCTGGCGGCGATTTGGGAGCTTGACGGGGACGCGGGCGTCATCTGGAACGGTCCGTGTGGCGATCCGAGAGCACGTTCATCTGAAGTAGGTTTTATATTTCTCCTCGATAAATCTCTGCTCGGAAGCTCTTTTTCTTCCAACATGTCGAGCTTAATTTGGTTTTTGTTGACGCTTAAATTACCGTCGAGAATATTCGGGGCTTCGACGTGCTCATTCATGTCGATGAGAGCGTCCACTTGCTGCACGAGCTTGTTTTGGCCGGCTGATGGCGCGGTGAAGTTGTCGAATTGATTTGTGGTATTTACCGGTGATCGCTGTGTCCTTCCGAGTGGGTTTCTGGAGCTACCCTCGCCAAGGCACGGAGCGCAGATCCAATCTTTGTCCTCGACGCCGTCGTCAACACCTGCGCAGCGAAAATGGTACCAGCCGTCGCAACCGTCGCACTGAACCCAGCTTTCCTCAGATCCAGTCGACTTTTTCTTGCAAATTCTGCACGCTTCTCCGTTCATAACTGTTTAGTTTGAGGTTATGTGAATTTGTGTTTTGATTGCAATTTGTGTGTGTAATTTCAAGTGCGTTGACTTGCTCTGCTTGTAGATTACGAGTTGCTCACCTAACGTTCAAGATAGGGATGCGATCACAATTTCACAATGTTATGGCTAATTGTGAAATCGTCGTTTCGTAAAGGTACAGTTATAAGATCAGCCGCGGGTGCACAAAAGTTTTTTAGAATGTTGTTGGCGAGAACAGAGTAGGTTTTACAGCAGCACACCACAAAAAACAGCCACAGACGGATAGCGATAGTTTTCAAATAAGTATATTTATTTTCAGCTTCCGAATCGATGTGTACGTAGAGTTTTCTTAAGGCGAGGTGCGCGAACGCGCTCTTAAAAACTTTAGTCTTTTTTCTTTCTCTTTTGCCAATTGAGTTTGGCGTCCCTTTTTTTAGAGATCATACTTAATGAGTAATGACATTTGAAAAGTATCGATAATTCTTATATCGATACATCGATATTAACAGATAAAGTTTTAAATAAAATAAAAAATGAAATAAAATTAAATTATGGCGGCAATAATAACTATTTTACAAACTTATTTAATTTAATTTTCATGGTATTTTCAGTTCATATTTTCTTCATTAGTAACTCGATTTTAAATGACTAATCATTACTTTCAATATGCCTCACTTGGGCTTTCTGCCAGTACACCATATTCGTATCTTCAATCGATTATCTAATAGGTTACATTAAATTCATCGTTTCTCTTAACGGATTACACATCGTCATTTCTGACGGATAACACATCGTCCTTTCTGACGGATAACAGATCGCTCTCTCTGACGGATAACTCTTCATTTCGCTTAGATGGATTATATTCTGTCCGAACTGGACTCATTGGTAGGCTTAACTCTTCATTTGCGATGTCAAATTTATTTGGTATTTCACTATCTGGCATTTTTCGAATATCTTCATGGCAATACTTGAACAATCGTTTATTTTTTAGGGACTTCAACATGTACCTATCACCATCCAAGACTTCTGTTACTAAAAGCGGTCCTCTAAATTTTGAATCTAATTTAGTTTGATGCCGCTCTACATTTTTAAGTAATACGTAACCACCTACATTGTGTTTGACAACAGTTGCCTTGTTTTTATGGAATCTGGATTTATCATAAGAGGCTAAGGATTCTATTCTATCGGTAGCGTTAGCTCTAATACTAGCTAAATCTATTTCAACTTCTGTCTCAAGCGGAGGAACTAAGCCTAGGGGACGAGCCTCCTTTCCGATCAGCATTTCTAATGGGCTTGCCTCAGTTTAATGACTAATTGTACAGTTTAATGCAAGCTGTACTTCACCAAGTACGTCTTGCCAAGATCGATGACTAGCTTTTACAGCAGTCAACAAATTCTTTGGCGTGTTCATCACACGTTTAACTTGGCCATTGGCACTGCCAAATAATTTTACGGCAGATTTCACAGACTTGATACAACTTTCAGAATCTAACTTTAGAACGTGATGGAAATAAACTTATTTTGTATAAGCATCGATCTGAACAATAACATACTCTTTTAAATCGCTTTTTCGGCTTAACTTTCCTGTAATGTCAATGTAGACCGTATGCCAAGGTATACTGAATAGGATAGGATGAAGCTTAGCTTGGACTTTCCCAGAGTGAGATTTAGAAGTCCGACAAGTTATACAGTTAGCGACAAATTTATGAACGTACTTGTTTATTTTAGCAAACGAATAGTATTGATAAACTTTGTCAAGTGTCTTTTGCCAACCAAGGTGCATAATTGATTCGTGTACTTGGTTTATTATCGACCATTTGAACGCTCGTGGCACAACCGGCAAGCAACGTACCCTACCATTCCGCTGTACCTTAAGATGCAAGACTCCTTTGAGCAAATCAAATGTGTTGACCAAGTCAACGGAGAACTCATCAGAGTTTAATTTAGTGACAACTTCTATTATTTCGGGATCTAAACGGTGTTCGACGAGAAGCCTGTCGCTAGAAATTTCAGCTAAATTAACTCTCTTTTCCGGAATTTTTAATACAGCTGGATGCGATTGGGGAGGCAATGGGTTTCTGGACAAAAAGGCAACATGAGCCATCCGCTTTTCTTCTCTATATTGCATGTCAAAATTGAACAATTGTAAATAGGCCCACCAGAGATGTACCCTAGGAAAAATCTATTTTGGTACGAGAAGCCTTCAATAATTTACAATCGGTAAACACAACGAAATTGCGACCAAGAAGGTAATGACGAAAATGTTTTATGGCCTGCACCACAGCTAAGGTTTCCAATTCATAGGAATAATATCTAGACTTTGCAAGAGAGGTGGTTTTACTAAAATATTCTAAAACATGAGATCTATTTTGTTTTGGAAGTATAAGCATCGCCCCATATACTATAATACTTCCATTTCCGGAAGATAGGAAATATAACGGTTTCAAAACTTGAGAGAAGTTGGGCACAAATTTACGGAAATATGAGGCCAGTCTAATAAATTGTCAAATGCCAGTGGTAGTTAGAGGCAAGGAGCTTAACGCAGATATTTTTCGCGAATTGGGCCGAACCTCCCCCGCCCGTATCTCATAGCCTAAATACTGAACTTCTGTTTTAAGGAAACTACACTTATTAATGTTAAAAGTGAATCCAGCATTTGTAAGAAAGTTTAAAACCAATTTTTAACCTTTCCATTCCAGACTCCTTGGTTGGTGACACAACCATAATGTCGTCCATATAAACGAATACGAATGTATGAGCAAGATCACCCAGAGCGTTCATAACTGCACGCTGAAAGACTGATGTCGCGTTCTTAAGGCCGAAAGGCATTGTTAAGAATTCAAATTGGCCATCTGGAGTCACAAATGCGGTATATTCTATTGAGTCAGGGTGAATTGGGATTTGATGGAAGCCACTTGCCATATCTAAGCACGAAAAAAAAGTTAGCCCCACAAAGTCTAGCTATCTGGTCATTGATAAGCGGCAACGGGTATTTGTCTGAAACTGTATTTGAAATTAGTTCCATTTACTCGACACAAAGGCTGATCCGTTCTTTTTTTTTACGAGCAACATGGGGCTAGCAAGGGGGAGCAACTAGGGCGTATAATATTAATATCTAATCAACTCGCTCAACTGATTTCTAACTGTTTCTCTCTCTTGAGGACTAATCCTATAAGGGCGTCGCTGAACAGGTTTACTGGTGTCGATTAAACGTATTTTCATCTCACCTGTGCTAGCTCGTGTACATGGAATTCCTTTAATAAATGCTGTTGAATGAGTTTCAATAAGTTTAATTAATTCATCTTTCTCGTTACCGACCAATTCGGTGTCTAAATCGGATAAGTTAACTGTTGGCTTGTTGAAGAACAAATATTTACAGTTTTCGATTTTACAAGTTCAAACTTATCTGATGAAATAATAACATTGAGGAAGCTTGTCGGTTTTATTTCTTTTATTTTCACGTCTTTTCTTTGTCGATCCGTATTAGAGAGTGATGTGTGGATTCGATAACTACACTATCGTACATTGTAATCATACTATCAATATATCGTAATCATAATATAATGATATATATATAATGAGGCTGGCCTACTACATGTCGGCCATCCTGACGTTTTGATCCCCAGATTACTTAATTCTAAAAAAAATATAAACATTTTATACCTAAAATAACATTTGTACCTTACGTCCAAAAACTCTTCAATTTAATTCTAATTTTGTAATTATTTATTTTTATAACCAATATCTAATATTTTGAATACTCCACACCCCTTGCTATGGGGTACGGGAAACTGAAAACCTTCCACATCCTTCAAAAGAAATCGATCATTTTTTAAAACTTTAGCTATTTCATACGGTCCTTTGTTTTTAGGGATCAGTTTTCTTGAAGCACCAATTGTACTATCGAAATTTTTAACCATAACATAGTCCCCTGTTTTAAAAATCTTTGGCTCCCTCTTTCTTTGATCATAATTTGCCTTATTGTAATCTTGTGCATTTTGCTGTACTACCACGGCGTCATTTCTAATTTCTATTAAACTCTTTTGATAACCATCTTGGTTCAATTCTTCCAAATTCTCTTTCAACTCATCTACTATCTGTCCTCTTTGTGGGATCAGAATAACAATGCTAGGAAGCTGTTTTTTACTTCGATGTTGTGTGTTGTTAATAGCGTGATCTACTTGCTCTGCTATTAAGTCCCAGTGTAAGCCTTTATCAACTAACTTTGCCATCATCGAACCTAAACTTCTATTTATCCTCTCAGCTTGTCCGTTTGCATGAGGAGATCCTGTAGCAATTTTAATGTGTTTAACATTATATTCGTCCATACAATTTCGTAAATCACCTGAAGTAAAACAGCTACCTCTATCTGAAACTTTGAGTTTTGGTTTGCTATATGCTCTAGAATAGTCTCGCAGACATGAGATCGCCTCCTTGGTATTTCTGGTCTTTGTCGGATAGAGGCGAACAAATTTTGTAAATCCATCAACAATAACAAATATATGCTTTTTTGCTCTATCAGCACTTATCGGCCCATAATTATCTATGTGAATCAACTGAAATGGTTTATCACCTTTTGGTATGCAATGTAAAAAACCTTCACCTTTGCCTGTCTTTGGAGAATACGCAATGCATTTAAGACAGTTTTCAATGTGTTTTACAGCATTTGTCTTAATGTTCAGAATCTTGTTAACTAAATCAATAATTTTATCCCTACCTATATGTCCCATTTCATTGTGATATTTGTAAAACACTTGGTATTTCATTTCTTCTGGTACATAAAAATGAAGTATTCCATCTATAGACTTCTTATATAAAATACCATTTCTCATTTCATACACCTTGTGCTCGAATGATTCTAGAAAAATCTTTAACTGTTTGATTTTTGAGTCTTTTTCTTGGCATTTAACTAGTTTTCTTCAAAACTGTTTGTCTCGACTATCATGACATTCGTACATCTGCTTAGAGCATCAACATGCTGCATCTTTCGACCTGCCCTATGAATCAATTCATAATCATAATTCTGTAGCTCTAACGCCCATCTTGCGATTCTAGGGTTGAGATCAATCTTATTTAACGTCCAAGTTAATGAGTTACAGTCTTTAACAATTTTAAAATGGGTTCCTTGAACATAAACCCGAAATCTACGCAAAGCATAAATAATCGCATGTGTTTCAAGCTCAAAACTGTGAAACTTTATTTCTGATTCTGTAGTGCGCTTGGAAAAGTAAAATATCGGATGCAATTTTGCATCATTTTTTCTTTGCAATAACACTGTAACGAGCTGAATTCTTCGGTTTAGCTCGCAACGATTGTGTGCGGCTAGCTCAGTCGAGATCGTGTGTTCGTCCCACCAAATTTATATTATACGTGACTGCCCGCCCAGAGAGAACGCTTTGGGTTAATTTAATATTCAGGTGTTTATTGCACTTCAATTGGATGCTGGTAATACAATTTCCGCTGCGTCCTGCTCCTCCCGGGTGCGGCTGCACTCCTTCCTCGCCGATCGCTTGGTTGTCTTGCTGCCGAAGCTAGCAGGGTGTATCGCCCGGCCTAAGCCTAGCCACTCCGAACGCCCTTGACTCCGTAACCACTGCTCGCGACAGATCTCAGCTTTGAAGTCTCTGTTCGGAAGGCTTGCCACTTCAAGCTCCGAACTTATCGACTTAGCTTCTTGATCTGGGTTACTTGGGTTACTTTCACTGGTTCAGTTCACGCACTCGCTTGAATCCTCGCACTCGTACTGGTTTTTGTGCGCCTGCCTTCTCCGCCTTTTATAGGCTCCGCCAGTCCCGTTACTCCTGCCGGCGTCGGTCACGCCACCCTGTCCAAAGTCCGGTGCATATCGCGTGACCGGTCCAAAGTCCGCCAGAGTCCCGCTATATTAGCGGTGTCTCCTTTTGGCGGCCTCGCAACTCTCCGCCTGTTGCTAGGCAGCTTTACCGGGACTATCTTCTACGTCCCCCTGCCCAGCTCGTCTGCTGTTGCTGCTGCTGTTATTTACAGCGCTGCTGCTGCCCTTAACAGTGTGCATCCACTGCACACTGCTTTGTGGGGAGTTTGAATTACAACTCCTCACATTTTCCCCTTCCTTCGAAAACGCAATAAGACTGCTGCTTTCTTCGGGGATCGACTTTTCTAATCGCCTTCTCAAATTTAAAACTCCCGCCTTCCTCCGCGGTATTTTCCATACTGTGTTGGTATTTACATACCTTCTCTCTCCTGGTCACACTGCTACTGAAAATACCAGATTTGAGTGTGCCCATATCGCGGAAGATCGCTATCGATAGTTCGCTATCGATACCCTTTTTCCGATCTTCGCCATTACCCACCACCAATGTTCTCACTGGTTGTCGCCGTGCTGAAAATTTCCGGGTAAGTGTTTTTTTTCATCCATTTTTTCTTCAAACTCTAGTGCTAATCAGTCTTTCTTATTGCAGGCTTCCTCAACGGCATGCCCATGACCTCTGGGCTGGCCGACCCTGGATCTGTGCTTCTGTGTTCGCTGCGTCGCCCCGCCTCTGCAGCCCCGCGCCCGTCTCTGGCCCGCGAGCCCCCTCGGTCGTTGACCTGGCTGCCAAAAAAACGGACCAACGCGTGTTTTTATACCCGGTACCCATAGGGTACAAGGGTATTACAAGTTAGTGCCAACCGAGAATGTATGTAACAGGCAGAAGGAGAAATCTCCGACCCTATAAAGTATATATATTCTTGATCAGCGTCACTAGCCGAGTCGATCTAGCCATGTCCGTCTGTCCGTCTGTCCGTCTGTCCGTCTGTCTGTCCGTGTTAAACAACAGATCTCAGAGACTATAAGAGCTAGAGTTATCAAATTTGGTGACAACATTGGAATCTGTTGCACGCAGATCAAGTTTGTTTTAAAATTTGGCCACGCCCACTTCCGCCCCCAAAAAACGTAAAAAACTTTATATAAGCTAGAGTCGTAAATTTTGGCTCAAAGTAAATAGATACAATAAATATGTAGGCATTTGCGGACGTTTTCTGAAAATTTGATTCAAATCGGATGATAAACATGGAAGTTATTAAACAATTAAGTTTCTTCTCGTCTTGAGCCACAACGGCAGTAGCGAAAAAAAGTGTTGCGTGCTTTTGGGCGCAGTATTAATTCGTAATGCAGCTGCGTACAGCTGCAGAATTTGTCTCTTTTAAACTTTGATCAACATGTTTTTGGCAACATTTTTCTTTATTTATCAACATTTTGTTTTTCGCATGCCCGTGTGCTATTTAATTTCACGCCGGTCTGAGGTCTGCCGCTGCAGGTCCTTCCTTTCAGGGTGCGTGGCCCGACGGCCCCTTCTCGCCTCCTGCCGTCTCTGCGGGTCGAGGCATGCCCAGCTGCTTACACTCCGGAGGCAGCTCGATCCACCCTCCTGGTGGGGCTACCTCGTCGGGATGCGCCGCCGGCAACATCCAGGTCACCGCCTGCTGATCTCGTTGTTAGCAGCTTACATCGCTTGTTTAAAGGAGCAGCTAATACCGCTCACTTCAACTGGCAACTTATACCGCTAACCGCCGAGCCTCTAGTCAAAACACATCAGCATTTCGTTAGGAACCGATTCTTTATTGGGCGCTCACGCCTTTTTATAGCGGTTTCCACTTATGTACTAGTTACAGCTTCCTTATGTATAATTCCACCTTGGGGTTATCTATGCTAGAGTAATCTTGTACATTCTAGGGGCGATCATAGTACTTTTTGTATGCCTAAACTTGTATATATGTGAGTGCTACTGCACTTGATTACATGTATGTACTTATGTTGACAAAGGCGCGAATGATAGTGCGTTCTTGTACTTTACAGGGGCGATAAGAGTATTTCGGGCATACTTGAATCTTATATAGTAGTGTGTGTATACTTCTCACACCAGTTCTTACTGATAGGCAGCGCGTATATAATTATATTACTTGAGCTTCAAGTGGTGTTTTGGATGCGGACAATCATGCATGTTCACCTTTTTGAACACTCGTCTTCAACTTCAATGCTGTAGATGTCGTGCAGAATCATCTAACGGCAGCGATCCACGCAGATCTGGGTCATGATGATAAGAAGAACTCTGTCATTGACAATCGAAACCAAGCTGTCGCTAACATCGCTTGCGAACGAGCCAAATGGAGGCAAAGATACGACTCTAAACATTCTAACCCTTCTATCTATTCCACAAATGATCTTGTAGTCATTGAAAATGAACCGGCTAGAACCACGTTACCGAGGTCCCTACCAAGTGGTTAAGGTCCTTAGAAACGATCGCTATGTCATCGAAGATATTCCTGGAATGCAGATTACCGGACGCAAATACTGTTCTGTGTTCTCCTCCGACAAGATGAAACCGTGGTGTTCTAGTATTCCTGAGCTGGACGTATCTGAAGACGAAGATGACCGAATCGAGGACGATCCGAATACAGGATTGGCCGTGCTGTCACGAACCAGTAATTCCTTCTTGCAAAAGCTCATCCCGGTGGCATCCTTCTTACACAAATGTGGTGTTGGAAAATGAAAGATCAGAGTCATGAGAGAGTGCAAAATGGAGTCGAGAGCGAACTAACGAAAAGAGCAGACTGCGGTTGCAACGAAGGGCAAGAACGAGAACGCGTCTACTTTAAAATAACGTTTTACATCCAAAACCATTATTAAATAATCAACTTTGTATTTCATAACTTTCTATCAATTAATTAAAGTATTTTCTTATTACGACAATACGTTTTATTCATCATATTCCGCACTACCCACCCGCCTGACAGACTCCTGACAAATTTATTCATATACGCACATACATGTGTATATTGCATACCACATTTACATATGTGTGTGTGACACATCTGATATTAGCTGAATGGCAGTTACCGTCACAAAATTTAGTATCTCGTTAAGAGATAGAAGTATTTGTTTCAAATGTGAAAAACTAACAAAAAAATCCATATATGAAGAAGTTAGCTATATGGGATCATTGGTACTAATTTTGATGAGAAAGCGAATTTTCGAAAATATGAGTAGGACCCCAAAAGGTGAACAGTAATCTCAAGTGTTACACGGCCTGAAGTGAGTATCAAAATCGTAAGAGCCATTTATTAAAAAAATTAAAAAAAACTTTTACAAAAATTTATTTTAATTTTAAATTCTTAATAATAATATTTAGATAAATTTGTAAAGGCAAAGTAATTATCATTTTAAAATACCTTTCCAACGACCTATAGCACGTTTCTGTAACTTTAGTCGTTCAGAAGTTATGGGCGCGAGAAATCGTTTTTCCCTGTTTTCCCGGCAAAGTAGTTGGAAACGCAAGAAGTAGATCAATTTAAAAAAAAAAAATGTTTGTAACATATTTTCAAATTTAAAATATTTATCGTTTTGTTTGATGGTTTTAAAGTTTATTGCAATTGCGCAATTGTGCCTTATTGTTGGCTGCTGGCTGGGTGACAATATCGTGCACGCCAAGTGCATTGATTGCACAGGCCGGTTGGCTGATAATATTACTAAAAACATTGGATTGCGCTACTGCTGTGAAGCTTGTCGCGATGTTGAAAGGGAAATGATGGCATTCATGCGGCAAACCAAAAATGGTTTTAAAGAGCTACTTGTTAGTTTTCTTAAAACTAATGGAACCACCTTTCCGCTATCCAGTCGGTCTCCAAGAGATTTTCGGATAGGGACCATTTAATTGTTCTAGGTGATTTTAACATTTCTGGAGCTATTTGGTCCACAACTGAATCCTCTAACACACTTTTAACTACTGCACGTCACGATTTTATTCATGGCTTGTTTGACATTTCGTTGTCTCTTGTCAATCATGTACGAAATTCCTTAGATAGCTTCCTCGACCTCTGCTTTGTCTCTGATCCGGCAAGAGTTAGTTTGGTTAGGGTCCCGCCCTTGACGCAACCCGAAGATCCCTACCATCCTACTTTCGATGTGACTATCGATATTGGGACTGCTATGGAGAATAAGTCTGATCGGCTAGCTAAGAAAGTCCACTACTTTCGCAAGGCTGATTTAAGACGGCTGAATAATTTCATATCTGAATTTGATTGGTCCGATCTCTACATGTTTTCAAGCTGTCCATTCTCGCTATTCAGCGGCTCGGTCAAAGTTTACCGTGCTTAACGCGCAGTGTTACAAAACTATTTGACTCGTTGTTGGGTTCAGTTTGCGCAGGACCCATAACAGTTTTATAATTTTGTCAACACTAAACGTAAGCCTATACACATCCTTCCTCGCTTTCATTTGACAATACGACATTTGAAAATACAATGATCAGGCAATCGCCGATCTTTTGCTCAGTTTTTAAACTACTTATTCTCCGTCATCCGATTCAAATCAAACCTATTCTATAGCATGCCCAAATCAAACCTAATCTTCAGTCCTAGCTTAAACGAAAGCTCCCTTCTTTTGTATCTTCAACGTGTCAAGCCGGTTTATTTGCCAGGTTCCGATGGAATACCAGGCTGTGTGCTTAAGTATTGTGCCGAGTCGCTGTGCAGTCCCTTTTAAAATTGTTTACCTTATCCTTAGAAACCTCCCATTTTCCCCTTATTTGAAAGGAATCATTCGTTATTCCTCTCCACAAAAGTGGATGCTGACAACTATAGAGGAATCTCTAAGTTGTCAGCCATCCTAAACTTTCCGAAAACGTAATTACTCCCCATTTGCAGCACCTTTGAAGATCAGTAATTTCTCCATGCCAACATGGATTTATTAAACGAAGATTAACTACTACTAACCTTCTGGATCTCACTTCTTTCATTATAAGGCGCTTTCCACAATATTTGCAGACAGATTTTATTTATACTGATTTCAGTAAAGCATTTGACTCCGTTAATCACTCCCTTCTTGTTAGGAAACTCGACTTAATGGGTTTTCCAGCCGATCTTATTAGGTGGATTTCAATTATTATTATTATTAAGGAATTGCTCACAGTTTTGACTAACTCCAGAGTACTCATGTACGCTGACGACGTAAAGCTTTGTGCGCAATGCATGGACTGCGCGTGCCAGTCGGATTTACAAACAGATCTTAATAACTTTCAAACATGGTGCAATGCAAACTTATTAAACCTAATTGACTCCAAATGCAAGATGATGACATTCTCACGTGTCTTTTCCATGCTTGCACTTATGCGATGAACTGCTGCTCTTTGGAAAGGATCACTCTAGTTGATGATTTGGGTAGCCGCCTAGATCCTAAACTGGAGATTATTGATCATATTTAGTGCATTGTAAATAAAGCCAGGGTGTGCTTGGATTTATTAAACGGTGGTCGAAGGAATTCGATGACCCCTACGTCACGAAGAATTTATACACTTCGTTAGTTCGTCCTATTTTAGAATATGGATCTTGCGTTTGAGTCCCCAGTGGGACGTTCACAGCAAACGCATTGAGTCAGTTCAAAAGAACTTTTACTTTTCGCTCTTCGTGGCTTAAACTGGGATGCAAACCTTAGGTTGCCCTCTTATTCTAGTAGACTTCTGCTAATTAACGTGGAACGATGTTAGGCGTTGTTTTTATGTATAATCTGATCCGTGGTGACGTGGAAAGCGGCGATCTATTGGGTCAGTTGAATTTCCACGTACCATGTAGAACCACAAGATCGTATGAAATGCATGAACCCTTTAGAGTATTATGTGCAAATTATAATGATTTGTACAAAATTTCCTCATCTGTAGATAGCCTTCCGAAACTTAAAACATTAATCTTAACCAACTTAGTACACATGCAAGATAGCAATCGTGCTGCCTGATAGTAGTCTATATTTCCTCGCATTCTTTTACCTATATTTTTCTTTCGCGCCTATTAACACCTAACCCTAACAAGCACGTGCTTGGTTTTAAAGGGCCGCTTGAGTGTACTGAACGTAGTGCATCATTTTCCAACAAGTAATAAATGTATGTATACTGCATGTAAAAGGTTAGGTATATGGGATGTTTGCTACTAATTTTAATGAGTAATATCTTGAGAAAGCGAATTTTCCCAGATATGTGTTAATACCAAAAGTTGAGTCATCTCAAGGGCTGGATGGCCTTGATTGACTATCAAAATCGTTAGAGCCACTTTTGAAAAACTATAAAAAGTAAAAAAAATTAATTTTAATTATAATTTCTTAAATATTATATTTAGATAACTTATGTCCAGGCAAAGCTATTATCATTTTAAAATACCTTTTAACGACATATAGCATCTGTAGCTTTAGTCGTTTAGAAGTCATTTTAGCTCGAGCTGTTTAATAAAATAAAAGTGTTTTCAGGACTCTAAAACAACAAAATCGACACACAGACAGACAGACAAACAACAGGACAAACGTTCTCATTTCGGAAAGGCCGTTAAAATTTTGTTTGTTAAATATCTTTGAAACGTAGTATCGGATCAGGATGATCAAGGTGTCATTCGACGCGTATTTAAAGCTAGATTACGACAACATTAAAAATTTAAGGATATTTGCTCCACCGGCCCCAATAGCTCCAATTTTCAAAATTTTCAATTTCGTAATTTCACTCTCATTTCTCCTAAACTAATCGGTTTTGAAAAGTGTAAGCAGTTTTAAGGAGGTTTACAATACCTTTCGATCAAAACATAAATGGTTCTGATCGAACTATCGTAGCAGATTTTCAATTCTACGGCTCTATATAGTAGTCTCTGCACACCACAGTCTCGGTGCTCATGGTCACTACGTGGACTGCCGACCACAGTGATGTCTAACATTTTTATATATCATTTTTGATATTTAGTATATTTATAAAGAATGCTTTTAATTTTTACATTTTCCTATTTATTTATTAGATTTTAGCACTAAATTATTTTTTTTTTTATTGATATTTAATACATACAGTCATGCGGCTTCGACTATCCCAAAAGAGACATTTAATCGCTGAGGCCAGTCTATCTCCCAGCAAACCAGTGGAGTTTGCAGGGTGCTCCCTTAGGACTCCCTGTGTGGAGCTCAAACCGGCTCCGGAAGACTCCGAAAAGGGTCCCAAAGGAGCATGTTTGTGGGAGAAAATGGCCTTTTCAATTTATTTGAGACTGTGTGCTTTTTAGGAGTCCTAGAAGGAGTGTTTTCGGAGTCCCAAAATGTTACCCTGTTTTGGATTGCCATCGTGCTCTGAAAATACTCTAAAAGGGAATACACCCAGGAAATTATCCATTCGAAACGGTCAAAAATCAAGCCGATACCCGGGCAATATCCGTAACTTAAGTCCATATACATTAGTGCTCATCGGTTTTCGTGATAATTACAATAATTTGACTTTAATCGACACTGCTATGTAAGTTAATATGTTACTGTTAAATGGGTGTTAATATTATAAATGTTTCATAAAGCAACTTACATTTTCAAAACACAATTGTTCCGATTGGCAGGCAAGCAAATCAGAGAAGGCTGATAAAACCTTAAATACATACTATACCAAATTATGCTCCCTAAACACTCCTACGAGAAGCTTTTGGAGTCCCTTTTCTCTCCAACTTCGGAACGCTCCTTTAAGGTGCTATTTCGGAGTCCACTATCGCTCCTACTTCGGAGCGCTCCGAAAACGCTACTTTAAAATGCTATTTCGGGAGTCCCTTTTCGATCCTACTTCGGAGCGCTTCGAAAATGGTTAGCTGGGATGATGACAATGAGCTACCTGGTATGATAGGATAGCCCCTTGCTAGCCTAGACAGCTTTGACAAAGTCCCCTTTCGTGAGGTCCAAAATGAATTAATTTTCCTATTTAAGTGTTTCGATGTGAGGCTGTAAACGATTCTTCTTTTGTGAATCGATTTGTTACGGTTTAATTCTGAAAAGATCAATTTTATTGATTTAAAATCGAAAATAAAATTTTTAAACAAATATAAACTAGGCATATTTCAGTTTAAATAATGGGGAAGAAAACACCAAATATAGAATTGTTGTAAAAAAATCAAATCCAATGAAAATGTATTTTTGAGATAAATATGATTTCATTTATTATTTATAATCCATTGGTTCTTACTGGTGAAGACCAGGTTATCAACACTTTTAACTTAATGAAAAGAGCGCCCAATAAATACGACGTCTTCATTTGCTGAGTTAATATTTCAAACTGGTCTATATAACAAAGTCTACGTTTAAGTAGCGGTCGTGAGATTCTTAAAACTAGTCTTATCGCTAAACCAACGGAGTGGTCTTTTATTCCTAACATGGGATACATTATTGAGTGCGATAGGAAAGACACAGCTATCCCGCACTTATCTTTGAATATATTCTGTGACCCACGCAGGGCTTGTATTACATATGAAATGTATTTATTTGTCTAGTATATACATGCGCTCAAGCAAATCACAGCTGCATTGATTTGTTGCAGATCTACATATGTACATACACCCAAAAAAATTACTCTGTATGAAATTGATAAGTGTGTTTCAATTTGAAACTATATTATCATCAACATTTTAGTATCATTATGGTACTTCAAAATGTCAAACTGATACCCAATAGGATAAAAACTAGACCCTGATACTACATAGTATCAACTTGTACATGAATTTGTCATTTGAGTGCTCGAAGCCTGCCCTTGTATACCGAAAATTCGAAAACGTAGCGTGTGGTGAAATTTAGTGCTTTTCTATATATCGCGTTAGTGATTATTCTCAAGTCTTGGAGCATGAATTAATAGGTTTTGTATTGGTAATTTTTCTCGTCTCTCCCAACTGCTCCGTAGCTTACAACGTTAATGTGTCGGCATTTACAGGAGCAGCGGGTTCACATCCTGCTTTTGATAAAGATTCTTTTTATGTAATTATTTTATTATTATTTTTTTTTTTTTTTTAGAATAGTTTAGTTTTTTTACATAACATTAATTTAGTCAGATTTTAAAACGTTATATGACCATTTAAGATACGATCTTGATGTGTGATGCCGAATGGCGAATTGGAGAGACGTTCACCTACCAATTATTGAGTTGTGAGTTCGAGCCATGGGTCAGGAAAATGTTTAAATTATGTGTACTTGTATTTGCCTTTCAGATCGCCTTTTAAGAATATTACCTTTAATTATATCCAAACGTACATATTAGAGGTAGTGTCGAAACGCAGAATATTGCGTAATATAAAAATATGTGCGGGGACACACGGGTTTCATACAAAATAGTGTATAATCAATTCTTTTTATTTTTACCAGAAAATTGGAATTTGATAACAAGTAGTTTTTAATTTGATACTATTTAGTATCAAATTGATTCCACCTTTTATTAAAACTTAGGGCCCCCCTAATACGAAATAGTATCGAATTGAAACTAGTAATTTGATGGCAGGTAGTTTAATTTTGATATTTTGTGTAGTATCAACACGATAACTTCGAAATAATCATTTTGAAAATGTTTGTAACATATTTTCAAATTTAAAATATTTATCGTTTTGTTTGATGGTTTTAAAGTTTATTGCAATTGCGCAATTGTGCCTTATTGTTGGCTGCTGGCTGGGTGACAATATCGTGCACGCCAAGTGCATTGATTGCACAGGCCGGTTGGCTGATAATATTACTAAAAACATTGGATTGCGCTACTGCTGTGAAGCTTGTCGCGATGTTGAAAGGGAAATGATGGCATTCATGCGGCAAACCAAAAATGGTTTTAAAGAGCTACTTGTTAGTTTTCTTAAAACTAATGGAACCACCTTTCCGCTATCCAGTCGGTCTCCAAGAGATTTTCGGATAGGGACCATTTAATTGTTCTAGGTGATTTTAACATTTCTGGAGCTATTTGGTCCACAACTGAATCCTCTAACACACTTTTAACTACTGCACGTCACGATTTTATTCATGGCTTGTTTGACATTTCGTTGTCTCTTGTCAATCATGTACGAAATTCCTTAGATAGCTTCCTCGACCTCTGCTTTGTCTCTGATCCGGCAAGAGTTAGTTTGGTTAGGGTCCCGCCCTTGACGCAACCCGAAGATCCCTACCATCCTACTTTCGATGTGACTATCGATATTGGGACTGCTATGGAGAATAAGTCTGATCGGCTAGCTAAGAAAGTCCACTACTTTCGCAAGGCTGATTTAAGACGGCTGAATAATTTCATATCTGAATTTGATTGGTCCGATCTCTACATGTTTTTCAAGCTGTCCATTCTCGCTATTCAGCGGCTCGGTCAAAGTTTACCGTGCTTAACGCGCAGTGTTACAAAAACTATTTGACTCGTTGTTGGGTTCAGTTTGCGCAGGACCCATAACAGTTTTATAATTTTGTCAACACTTAACGTAAGCCTATAACACATCCTTCCTCGCTTTCATTTGACAATACGACATTTGAAAATACAATGATCAGGCAATCGCCGATCTTTTTGCTCAGTTTTTTAAACTACTTTTTCTCCGTCGTCCGATTCAAACTAAACCTATTCTTATAGCATGCCCAAATCAAACCTAATCTTCAGTCCTAGCTTAAACGAAAGCTCCCTTCTTTTGTATCTTCAACGTGTCAAGCCGGTTTATTTGCCAGGTTCCGATGGAATACCAGGCTGTGTGCTTAAGTATTGTGCCGAGTCGCTGTGCAGTCCCCTTTTAAAATTGTTTACCTTATCCTTAGAAACCTCCCATTTTCCCCTTATTTGAAAGGAATCATTCGTTATTCCTCTCCACAAAAAAGTGGATGCTGACAACTATAGAGGAATCTCTAAGTTGTCAGCCATCCTAAAACTTTCCGAAAACGTAATTACTCCCCATTTGCAGCACCTTTGAAGATCAGTAATTTCTCCATGCCAACATGGATTTATTAAACGAAGATTAACTACTACTAACCTTCTGGATCACACTTCTTTCATTATAAGGCGCTTTCCACAATATTTGCAGACAGATTTTATTTATACTGATTTCAGTAAAGCATTTGACTCCGTTAATCACTCCTTCTTGTTAGGAAACTCGACTTAATGGGTTTTCCAGCCGATCTTATTAGGTGGATTTCAATTATTATTATTATTAAGGAATTGCTCACAGTTTTGACTAACTCCAGAGTACTCATGTACGCTGACGACGTAAAGCTTTGTGCGCAATGCATGGACTGCGCGTGCCAGTCGGATTTACAAACAGATCTTAATAACTTTCAAACATGGTGCAATGCAAACTTATTAAACCTAATTGACTCCAAATGCAAGATGATGACATTCTCACGTGTCTTTTCCATGCTTGCCACTTATGCGATGAACTGCTGCTCTTTGGAAAGGATCACTCTAGTTGATGATTTGGGTAGCCGCCTAGATCCTAAACTGGAGATTATTGATCATATTTAGTGCATTGTAAATAAAGCCAGGGGTGTGCTTGGATTTATTAAACGGTGGTCGAAGGAATTCGATGACCCCTACGTCACGAAGAATTTATACACTTCGTTAGTTCGTCCTATTTTAGAATATGGATCTTGCGTTTGGAGTCCCCAGTGGGACGTTCACAGCAAACGCATTGAGTCAGTTCAAAAGAACTTTTACTTTTCGCTCTTCGTGGCTTAAACTGGGATGCAAACCTTAGGTTGCCCTCTTATTCTAGTAGACTTCTGCTAATTAACGTGGAACGATGTTAGGCGTTGTCTTTATGTATAATCTGATCCGTGGTGACGTGGAAAGCGGCGATCTATTGGGTCAGTTGAATTTCCACGTACCATGTAGAACCACAAGATCGTATGAAATGCATGAACCCTTTAGAGTATTATGTGCAAATTATAATGATTTGTACAAAATTTCCTCATCTGTAGATAGCCTTCCGAAACTTAAAACATTAATCTTAACCAACTTAGTACACATGCAAGATAGCAATCGTGCTGCCTGATAGTAGTCTATATTTCCTCGCATTCTTTTACCTATATTTTTCTTTCGCGCCTATTAACACCTAACCCTAACAAGCACGTGCTTGGTTTTAAAGGGCCGCTTGAGTGTACTGAACGTAGTGCATCATTTTCCAACAAGTAATAAATGTATGTATACTGCATGTAAAAGGTTAGGTATATGGGATGTTTGCTACTAATTTTAATGAGTAATATCTTGAGAAAGCGAATTTTCCCAGATATGTGTTAATACCAAAAGTTGAGTCATCTCAAGGGCTGGATGGCCTTGATTGACTATCAAAATCGTTAGAGCCACTTTTGAAAAACTATAAAAAGTAAAAAAAAATTAATTTTAATTATAATTTCTTAAATATTATATTTAGATAACTTATGTCCAGGCAAAGCTATTATCATTTTAAAATACCTTTTAACGACATATAGCATCTGTAGCTTTAGTCGTTTAGAAGTCATTTTAGCTCGAGCTGTTTAATAAAATAAAAGTGTTTTCAGGACTCTAAAACAACAAAATCGACACACAGACAGACAGACAAACAACAGGACAAACGTTCTCATTTCGGAAAGGCCGTTAAAATTTTGTTTGTTAAATATCTTTGAAACGTAGTATCGGATCAGGATGATCAAGGTGTCATTCGACGCGTATTTAAAGCTAGATTACGACAACATTAAAAATTTAAGGATATTTGCTCCACCGGCCCCAATAGCTCCAATTTTCAAAATTTTAATTTCGTAATTTCACTCTCATTTCTCCTAAACTAATCGGTTTTGAAAAGTGTAAGCAGTTTTAAGGAGGTTTACAATACCTTTCGATCAAAACATAAATGGTTCTGATCGAACTATCGTAGCAGATTTTCAATTCTACGGCTCTATATAGTAGTCTCTTTGCACACCACAGTCTCGGTGCTCATGGTCACTACGTGGACTGCCGACCACAGTGATGTCTAACATTTTATATATCATTTTTGATATTTAGTATATTTATAAAGAATGCTTTTAATTTTTACATTTTCCTATTTATTTATTAGATTTTAGCACTAAATTATTTTTTTTTTATTGATATTTAATACATACAGTCATGCGGCTTCGACTATCCCAAAGAGACATTTAATCGCTGAGGCCAGTCTATCTCCCAGCAAACCAGTGGAGTTTGCAGGGTGCTCCCTTAGGACTCCCTGTGTGGAGCTCAAACCGGCTCCGGAAGACTCCGAAAAGGGTCCCAAAGGAGCATGTTTGTGGGAGAAAATGGCCTTTTCAATTTATTTGAGACTGTGTGCTTTTTTAGGAGTCCTAGAAGGAGTGTTTTCGGAGTCCCAAAATGTTACCCTGTTTTGGATTGCCATCGTGCTCTGAAAATACTCTAAAAGGGAATACACCCAGGAAATTATCCATTCGAAACGGTCAAAAATCAAGCCGATACCCGGGCAATATCCGTAACTTAAGTCCATATACATTAGTGCTCATCGGTTTTTCGTGATAATTACAATAATTTGACTTTAATCGACACTGCTATGTAAGTTAATATGTTACTGTTAAATGGGTGTTAATATTATAAATGTTTCATAAAGCAACTTACATTTTCAAAACACAATTGTTCCGATTGGCAGGCAAGCAAATCAGAGAAGGCTGATAAAACCTTAAATACATACTATACCAAATTATGCTCCCTAAACACTCCTACGAGAAGCTTTTTGGAGTCCCTTTTCTCTCCAACTTCGGAACGCTCCTTTAAGGTGCTATTTCGAGTCCACTATCGCTCCTACTTCGGAGCGCTCCGAAAACGCTACTTTAAAATGCTATTTCGGGAGTCCCTTTTCGATCCTACTTCGGAGCGCTTCGAAAATGGTTAGCTGGGATGATGACAATGAGCTACCTGGTATGATAGGATAGCCCTTGCTAGCCTAGACAGCTTTGACAAAGTCCCCTTCGTGAGGTCCAAAATGAATTAATTTTCCTATTTAAGTGTTTCGATGTGAGGCTGTAAACGATTCTTCTTTTGTGAATCGATTTGTTACGGTTTAATTCTGAAAAAGATCAATTTTATTGATTTAAAATCGAAAATAAAATTTTTAAACAAATATAAACTAGGCATATTTCAGTTTAAATAATGGGGAAGAAAACACCAAATATAGAATTGTTGTAAAAAAATCAAATCCAATGAAAATGTATTTTTGAGATAAATATGATTTCATTTATTATTTATAATCCATTGGTTCTTACTGGTGAAGACCAGGTTATCAACACTTTTAACTTAATGAAAAGAACGCCCAATAAATACGACGTCTTCATTTGCTGAGTTAATATTTCAAACTGGTCTATATAACAAAGTCTACGTTTAAGTAGCGGTCGTGAGATTCTTAAAACTAGTCTTATCGCTAAACCAACGGAGTGGTCTTTTATTCCTAACATGGGATACATTATTGAGTGCGATAGGAAAGACACAGCTATCCCGCACTTATCTTTGAATATATTCTGTGACCCACGCAGGGGCTTGTATTACATATGAAATGTATTTATTTGTCTAGTATATACATGCGCTCAAGCAAATCACAGCTGCATTGATTTGTTGCAGATCTACATATGTACATACACCCAAAAAAATTACTCTGTATGAAATTGATAAGTGTGTTTCAATTTGAAACTATATTATCATCAACATTTTAGTATCATTATGGTACTTCAAAATGTCAAACTGATACCCAATAGGATAAAAACTAGACCCTGATACTACATAGTATCAACTTGTACATGAATTTGTCATTTGAGTGCTCGAAGCCTGCCCTTGTATACCGAAAATTCGAAAACGTAGCGTGTGGTGAAATTTAGTGCTTTTCTATATATCGCGTTAGTGATTATTCTCAAGTCTTGGAGCATGAATTAATAGGTTTTGTATTGGTAATTTTTCTCGTCTCTCCCAACTGCTCCGTAGCTTACAACGTTAATGTGTCGGCATTTACAGGAGCAGCGGGTTCACATCCTGCTTTTGATAAAGATTCTTTTTATGTAATTATTTTTATTATTTTTTTTTTTTTTTTTTTAGAATAGTTTAGTTTTTTTACATAACATTAATTTAGTCAGATTTTAAAAACGTTATATGACCATTTAAGATACGATCTTGATGTGTGATGCCGAATGGCGAATTGGAGAGACGTTCACCTACCAATTATTGAGTTGTGAGTTCGAGCCATGGGTCAGGAAAATGTTTAAATTATGTGTACTTGTATTTGCCTTTCAGATCGCCTTTTAAGAATATTACCTTTAATTATATCCAAACGTACATATTAGAGGTAGTGTCGAAACGCAGAATATTGCGTAATATAAAAATATGTGCGGGGGACACACGGGTTTCATACAAAATAGTGTATAATCAATTCTTTTTTATTTTTACCAGAAAATTGGAATTTGATAACAAGTAGTTTTTAATTTGATACTATTTAGTATCAAATTGATTCCACCTTTTATTAAAACTTAGGGCCCCCCTAATACGAAATAGTATCGAATTGAAACTAGTAATTTGATGGCAGGTAGTTTAATTTTGATATTTTGTGTAGTATCAACACGATAACTTCGAAATAATCATTTTGAAAATATCAAAAGTATCAAGTTGACAAGCATCGTATGAAAAAGTTTTTTAACTCAATAGTTTCATATTGATGTCAAAATAGTATCGAACGGAAACTATATTTTTTTGGGTGTATGTATGTATGTATATAAATATATAAACGTGTTCATGTTTGAACACTTATTGTTCTTTTTAGACTCCGTGGAACACGCTGGAATGCACACTTATTTAAGCAATTATTCCTGTATAAAAATTATAAAAATCATTGTTAATTAATTTATGTTTCTTTATTTACCGTATGGCCGTTAAGGCATAGGTTTTCTTTGTATGTTTAGACAGAGCTATCGCTCTGGAGTACAAATTACGACTAATCTTAAACTCCTATCCAGCTGCAGCTCGAGGCCTTTGCCTTGCTGCAGCGCTGTCCGCGTTTTGTCCCGGCCCGTGGCGATCACTCACTCCGCGAGTGCTCCGGTCTGACTCCGGGCACTTGCACTCGGAGCGCGCGATCAGCTATTGCCTCGATGCGCGTGCAGGCCACCAGATATGGCCTGAAACTCGGCAGTTTCTCTCCGTGAGAACTGCCTGCGATAACTTCTGCCCCCTTCAAGTGGTCGACGTCCCGGGGACCCGCTGGTTCCACATCATTGTCAGTTCTTGGATTGGTGTGAGTTCTGGCTCTCAGGTAGTGATAGCCGAGCCAAACGGTGGAACGCAGCAAGAAATCAGCAAGTATTGTAAAGGAGTTGCTGAGGAAGGACCCCAGAAGAACTTACTTCTCTGAGGGTCCCGATGTGGTGGAGATTGCTCAGCTCGTGAAGAATTGGGAGGCTTAGCCGGTTCTAGTGGCCATGGCTGACACAGCAGGTTTCCTTACTGAACTTCCCAATTGATTTACGAACCAGGTTCCATTGAGCGCTACCTTGTTGGAATAGGTTACCAGGTAGGTTCCGGATATTTTTTGGTCTCGCCCTTGGTCGTCGGTTATGGTCACATTGGCATTGTTTACGATGAGGGTGCCGTGATCCACTACGGTAACTGGATCCAGTTGACCTGGGAGCGTGGAGCAATAGCCCCAAATACTATTTGCTGGGCGCAGGTGCCATTTTGGAGCTCCCTGCATAGATGGCGCTCACCGTCGTCTTGCAGAAGACGATGTTGAGGTTTCGTTTTGAGCATTCAGCGACTTGATTTCAATTTTCGAAGTCCAGGATCTTTTTCTGGTGCTGACCCGGATAGACTGTTATCTTCTTACATATACATTTAGGACTAGGGAATTTAATGAGAAAATGAAGAATTTCAGAATTTTGAAAAACACTTATGCTAGATACCTTTAATAATTCTATCAAACTAACGTCAATAGGCTGTTTGTCGCTGAATTCGCCAATATCGGAACTATCCAGAATCGCTGGACCTAGGATGTTTAATTTTGCTAGGGTTAAGCCCATTAAAATGTTTTCAAGACCCGTGATTACAATTCTATTTTTTGCTAAGATAATTTCCAAAATGTGGGTTTCTTTATCTGTTTCGAATTTTTATACCCGGTACCCATAGGGTACAAGGGTTTTATAAGTTAGTGCAAACCGAGAATGTATGTAACAGGCAGAAGGACAAATCTCCGACCCTATTAAGTATATATATTCTTGATCAGCGTCACTAGCCGAGTCGATCTAGCCATGTCCGTCTGTCCGTCTGTCCGTCTGTCTGTCCGTGTGAAACAACAGATCTCAGAGACTATAAGAGCTAGAGTTACCAAATTTGGTGACTATATTGGAATCTGTTGCACGCAGATCAAGTTTGTTTTAAAATTTGGCCACGCCCACTTCCGCCCCCAAAAACCATAAAAAACGGTATATAAGCCATATGCGTGATTTTCGGCATAAAGTAAGTAAATAGTCTTAATAAGTAATCAATTTGAGTAAAATCGGATGATAAACATAGAAGTTATTAAACAATAAAGTTTCTGAGAGAGAGAGAGAGAGAGCGCGCACGTGCGTGTTGCTCAACATGTTCCTAGCAGCATTTGTCTTTGTTGGGTGTTGCTCAGCATGTTCCTAGCGACATTTGTCGCTTTTGAGAGTTGCCCAACATGTTCCTAGCAACATTTGTCTCTTTTGAGTGTTGCTCAACATGTTTCTAGCAATATTTGTCTTCATTTGTCAAAATTTCCTTTTTTCCATGTGCATGTGCTGCTTAATTTCACCCACAATGCTTTGGGTACCGGGTATCTTACAGTCGGGCACACTCGACAGTAGCTTTCCCACTTGTTGGACTTGCATTTGCGAGTTCATTTAGACGTTTCTGAAATTTGATATTTAATTCTATTTGTCCTTCATCTGTTCTCATTAGTTGTTTTTGATTGAATTTTATTTGCTCCCGATCGTTAAAGTCGGGTGTGCCGGCAAGAACGTTTAGTGCTGTCCCGATTAAGTTAATACTCCTAGCGTTCCTATAGTGGATTTTTAAGGTAGTCACCAACTTGCTATTATTTGTAAGGTCCGTCATTATAACTGGTGTCCTGTGGGCCTCTGTAAATGTCTTCGTCATTGCTTCTGTCTGGTCGGCGTAGTCTTCGTAAGTCGTCATTTCGTTGAGTGCTGTTGGTATCCGTAGGACTCCCAGATGACAATTTCATTGTCCTCTATCGGGATATGGTCTGCGTTCGTGTAGGCGTTAAGGTTTACTGTAGCGTCCGTCCTGACAGTCGTAAGTACAAAAACTAAGATAAGTTTTCCCAACCTTAGTAGATATAATAAGAATAGAAAAAGGGGTCAGTAATCTCGCGAAGATGGTTAGCGTCCTTCCTTGTGGACCACCCTCCCCTAAATTTGGACCTTCTTTCCAAACATAGTGGCGAAAGCTTGTTTCCTAGGCGTTTGTTTGCTTTTAGGAAGACCTTTTCGCCAGTTAGATAGTCTTTATTGGTCCTATCTTTGTTACATTATCAAGGGTTTTTTTCTGAACCTGTTGAATTTTTTTTACTAATTCTCATTTCGAAATCCGCGGATTTTGAGTGAACAATCTGTATAGGTTTTTCATTGGTAACCGAGTGGATCATATTGTTATATTTGTTGGTTGCCAAAAGAATTAGTTCAGTCGTATCGTTTAAGTTGCCTTCTAGTTTCAAGCATCTGGCTATTTCTGCCAGGGTGCTATGAAACCTTTCTACTTGACCGTTTGAGGTGATATGTAGAGGCGGGGCGTTGGCTATGGTGATATTGAAATGATTCAGGAGAATTGATTGATCTAATTGTTTCGGAGTTAAACGATCTTTCGTTATCACAATAAATTGTCTTAATTTTTGGAAAGAAATTTATTATGTGTAATAAAGGGGATTTTACGTCCACTATGGCCCTCGATGCGATGGCGTGCACTGTGGCGAATTTAGAGAATTTATCAATGGATGTAAGAAAAAGGGTTCCGTCTGTTGAAAAAATGTCGATGTGGAGGATTTCCCCCACAAAAGAACGTATCGATGTTTCCGCTACCACTTGTTTAGATGGATGGCGCTTGTATTTTGCCAATGAACAGGTGTTGCATTTCAAGGTTGTCTCTGTTGTTAACCGAAGCATTTTAGGGAAAAGGTAGTCCCTCAAGACATTAGTGTGTAGAACATTTGTTTTACGTTTTCTTGTGCTGCTCGGTGAGCCCTGTTGTGTTCTGCTATAACAATTTTCCTTTGCTCGGCTATATCCGTTAACTCCTGCACGAAGCTTTCCGTATATTTAAATGAAGTGCTTGGGAACAACTCAACTAGTCGGTGATGGATAAATGCCAAGATCGGTAGGGAACAATGTATTGCGTTAAGCACCTCAGCATTGACTACATCTTGTAAAGTGTTAAGCAAATTTTCTCGGTTAGAAATTTTTATTTTGTGTCTCACCTTGCTTTTAAACAGGATGAATGTGTCTATCGAGGAGCTGTTTCCTTCTTCAATTATTATTTGATTTCTGAAACAGTTTACTGGGTTGTCCGTCGTGTCTATGTGTATGTTAGTGATTGTTCGCTGTGTATGGTTGCTACATCTGATTCTATTTTGTCTTCTTAAACGTTTATGTTTTGGCGGGACAACGCGTCCGCCACATGGTTTTCCTTGCCAGGTTTATAAACTAATTTTGCACCGTGATCGTCGATAATACCCTTCCAGCGCTTTTGTTTCGCGTTAGGGCGTTTGTTTGTCCGAGACGGCAAAGGTAAGTGGCCGATGGTCGGTAAAGATCTGCATGCCTTTTACTCCGTACAAGTAATTCCGGAGGTTTTTCAGTGCCCAAACTATAGCGAGGAGCACTCGCTCGTTGGTTGCATAATTTTTTTAGTTGTCTCGTAGGGCACGTGGTATTATTGTTATCGGGCGGCCATCTTGAGATAGTACCGCTCCCAGACCAAAACCTGACGCATCTGTTGTCATATCGAATGGTCTCTTGAAGTCCGGATAGGAAAGCAGAACGTCTTCTGATGCTAAGATTTCTCTCAACCTGTCAAACGTTTCTCTTTGTTCTTGGTCATATCGACGTCAACTTTTCTTGACTGATATCTGCTAGTTTTACCATTATCTCCCTTTAGGATGCTCGTTAAGGGCCTTGCGATTGCCGCGAAGTTTTTTATGAAGCACCTATAATAGCTTGCTAATCCCAGAAAGGATCTGAGTTCGTAAAGCGTTTTTGGAGGGGGGAATGTCTTATTGCCTTGACCTTCTCAGGTGAGGTTTGAGACACTATGAACCCCAAGTATTCAACGCTCTTTTTAAAGAACTTTGACTTTTCTTGGGATACTCTCATACCTGCCTCTAAGAGTTTTGTTAAGACCCAGTCCATGTCCTTAACATGGTCTTCATTTGTCTTGGAAAATATTATAATATCATCGACATACACGTAGCATATTTTTGAAATTCTTTCTCGTAGGACGTCGTCGATGGCCCTTTTGAAAATGCTTGGGGCATTCTTAAGTCCAAATGGCAATCTACAAAATTCGTATTTGCCGTTGTTTATTGAAAAGGCTGTCCTTTCTCTGTCCTTTTCTGCCAGCTCTATCTGATGAAAGCCTGACTTGAGGTCAAGTGTCGTAAAAAATTTCGACTCGCCCATATTCGACAGTATTGTCGAAATGGTAGGGATAGGGTATCTATCGTCTACGGTTTTTTGGTTTAGTTTCCTAATATCGATAACCAATCGCTTCTTTTTAACCCCGTTTTGGTCAGTTCATTTTTATCTAAAACCCAGATAGGGTTGTGATATGGGGACTTGGATGGCCTTATTACGCCGTCCGCAAGAAGTTGTTTAACCTCTACATTGACGAATTCAGTTACACCCATGGGGTGCGGGTATGACCTAGAGTATACCGGCTCCCCATCCGTTTTAATCGTGTTTATGTTAAAAGGTAGTGCATCGTCCGGGTCAGCGAAGGCTTTATGATTTTTTACAATCATTTATCGAAGGTGATTTTAATTGCCGGAGGAACGTCTTCATCATCGATTTTTATAAAGTTAACGTTTTCCGCTTTAGTAAACTGGATTTTTTCAGTTCCTATGCTAGTGTGTAGAACATTTCCGGTAAAATCGAGTTTCGCATTAACTTGTTTAAGTAAGTCGAGTCCGATTATGCCGTTAAAGTCTTTAAGATCGTTAAGAATGAAAAAGGGCCGTGGGCTGCTTGAACCTGGAGGAGGTGTCGACCTCCATTGGTTATGGCGCTGGTTGGCTTTGACCTGCGCTACTATGTGGTCTTTGTTTAAAAGAACCACCCTGATTATGTTCTCCCCTTTGGGTCCTGACAAAGTGAGGGTTCTTTTTTATCGCCCCCTGGTATGGTTTTGTTCGTAGCTTTTACAACCTGCCTGTCGATGGTTGTTGGGCCTATACATTTTTTCTTATCTATGGCGGGCGAAGGTGGCCGCGAAAGCGCTTCTATTATTACTTGACTCAGACTCTTTAGCTAATGCCAAGGCTGATGGCAAGTCTTTCAATTGTGCCAGAAAAACGGCTATTTTTAATGACTTTTTCAAGCCAGATATAAACGCATGTAAAGCGTCATCTCTGTGTTGTTCGTTTAGGAAGGCCGCTGCGGCTGCGTCGTGATTCATGATAGTTTTGTTTGTTAGAAGCGTTAGCTTCTGTTCAATCTCGTCATAGTATTTAAGAAGTGGCAATTCTCCCTGCCTTGATAAACTCAACTCTTGTTTAATTACGTGTGCCGGAATTTTATCCGCATACGTAAAATTTAACCTTGTCAGTATGGCATGAAAATTAAGCACTGTGTTGTCAAAGAGGCTAATACAGCCGCTGCTGCGCCTCGTACTTTATTTTTAAGTATTCCTACAGCTTGGTTATGTCGGCTGCTGCCTATATAAGGCTTAAATATCTTATATGCTGCAGAAGCAGCCTGTCTCCAGGAAACGTTATTTTTCTGTTTCCCGTCAAATTCCGGTACAGATTTTACCATGTCCAGGGGTTCCCTACATTCTTTACTCGGTTGTATTTCTATTTCTAGGAAAGTCTGAATTTTCGGAGATTTATCCTTAAGTGAGCATAACTCCCCCATAATTGTAGCTAATTTTCCATCAAATAACTCCTGCTGCATTTGGAGCGCGCAGCCTATGGAAGCCTCCATGCTCGCAATCTGTTCTGCTTTCATTTTTTTTGCGAAGTGGTAATTTATTATCCTTCTCTAGTTCTAATGTAAACTTTAGGTCTTTGTGGAAGCTATTGAGCTTGTTTAAAGTTGTCTGTGTCTCATCTTCCTTAATTATTGTAAACAAATCATTCACGTTTTTTGTTAAAAACCTCGTATTTTTTATTGTATTTAATACTTCTTCCATGATGATATCTTCTACGATTGGTAACGCAGGAGATCCCATTGGTAAACCTGTTAACTGTATATATAAGTTAAGTCATTTGCAAGGACACATGTCCTAGTCAGGACTGTCCGTCTTATACCTAGCCATCTGAGTTATATTCCTCGGCGGTTAGGTCCCTTCCAAGTTGGTAGCTAAGCGGTGGATGTCGCCGTGCTGAGTCGGCACGGGGTGCGGGGGGCAGCTGGGTCGGTGGTTGTTGCCGTGCTGAGACGGCACGGGGTGCGGGGGAAAGGTGAAGACGGGCGGTCAGCCCTCTACTGTTAACTAGTCGGGCGGTCAGCCCTCTATTGTTAACTCTTCCCCCTTCGAAAATCTGCGTCCCGCAGATCAGCAACTCTTCGTGGGGGCTGCACTGACTATGTGCGCCTCCAGTTCGACGATGCCTCGATGCGTTGGAATGCCTTTGGTGGAGGTTATTTTTTTCCATACGAAGTATAGTAACAAGGCGACAACGAGGATCATCATTGCTTCTGCTAGAATTGAGAATACAAAATTTGTTAGATATTGAAGACAGCTTCCTTAAGTTCTGCAGGCTAAAATCATGAACATATTTTAGAGAAAGCTGGTATCCAGTGGCGGTTACTTTGCTTAGTACTGCCGGCATAGCCATCACATGCGTTGTCGAGTAGCTGCTGTAAGACATGTTCCCGATGTGGATGGTCTCGTTATCATATTGGACTATGAACGATCCCAGTAGATGGCGTTTCCCTGAGTCCGCTACGACCGTTCCGTTGAAGTTAGTCAGGAATAGAGTGCCGTCGTCAACCAACTCCACTATCTCCTGATCGTTTCTCAGGTGATCGCAAAAAGCGTGTCCTCCTTTTAGGAGCCTGGGGATGCAACTGGCCTCGTCCAGTTTCCTTAAGTTTTTTTCCTGGCACACAGTCGTATTTCCGATGGAGAGACAGTTTTCCAATACTGCGTAAGTTTCTTGGGGGTCCATCGCCAGCCTGTTGTATTCCAGCACCACTTGTTTGCCCTCTGTAATCGTGGGGTAAAGAAGCATCAGCTTGTATTTGGTGTCCACAACTTTGGGTAATGCCAGCACGTATAATAGGCAGGTTCCGTTAGTTAGGATCGATGGTTCCGCGAATTCCACCGCTTCCACCACATTTTGGTATGGTAGGCTGCGAGTTTCTGCCAGAAGGGTTTCCACCTCTTTTTGGTCCAAGAGATTCGTGTTTACTACGGACGCTTTCGCCAGCTGACAGGCCCGTGTGATTTCGTCGACCTGCTTCAGCAGTATCATTGAATTGTGCATTAAGATTGTGGCCAAATGGACCTCTTCATCAATGGAGTTCACCCTTGCCATCATGACGTCAAGCTTCTGCTGTGATTCGTGCGTAACGTCAAATCATTCTAGTATTAATTTGTATCTGTTGGTTATTATTTTGGATTACGTTGTCTTGAGACTGGAGGATGGTATTCCAATCTGATACGTCGGGTGATCCGGCAACCCATTTCCAGGCTGACCCCAGCCAGTCTTTGGACCGAGGCGCGCGGTGTGCCGACGTCATTCTTGTAATGCCATCGGAAGTTTTTTCCAGGTAGTGGCCTATCAGCGATGCTACTCTGGTGTCGGTAACCACTGATGTTTCTTCGATGGTCTTGTCAATTATATTTTGTATTTGTTTTAAGTCAATTATGTGGGCGAGCTTGAACACTCCATTAACGCGCCATACCACACCTTGCTGAAGTGGGACGACCGCCGTATCATATTTAAAGATGTGTAGAGCAGTTACGACCTGGATGATTGCCATACTTGGGAGAGAGACGTTACCCAATTTTGTTTATTTAGTATTTAATCTTAGTGTAGTATTTAAAATTTTTTATATTTTTTGTATTTAATCTAAATGTAGTTTTTTCTTTTATTTTGTTTTATTTTATTTTATTTAATTTTTTTTTTTTTTGTTATTTTTATTTTTTGTTTTTATATTTTCTCATAGAAAAATTAGTTTTTATTAATGTTTGTTTGTTAATTATTTGTACTTTTTGTTTTTTTTTTGTTTCTACGTTTGTTCTTTTTAAAGGATTTGTGAAACGTTTTCAGCGATGTCGTCTTCAACTTTTTATGTGAGACTTATGGAAGATTTTTCCTGATTTAGTTTTGACCGTGACTCTGCCATTATCTTCTACTTCCTCTAGTTTGAATCGATGTTTATCTTTGCTTTTGATTTGCTTATTGGAGATATAGACAGTGTCCCCCGGATTATATTGTAACGGCTCGTTTCTTTTTTTATTGAGCCTATCGGTTGACATTTTTGTTTATGCAGAAGCAACCCCCTTATGTCTTCCTGCGTCTCTCTTTAAAATTGATCAGTCCCTGATAATTTATTCTGGAAGTTCTATTGAGGAAGATGTCGACTGGTTTGCGGTTCGTCACCGAATGGACATAGTTGTTATATCTGTCTACGGCAATAAAAACCAACTCGGTTACTTTCAGGTTGCGGTTGTCGTTTTTCAGACACCGGTATATTTCAAGAAAGGTTGAGTGGAATCTTTCAACCTGGCCGTTCACTTCACTTTTCTGAAATTGTGTGTAATAAACGGTTATTCCAAGAGATTGTAAGTAGTTGAGCACTGTGGGGCAGAGTAGACCCCTTTCATTGTCTGAGACTATTGTTTCTGGTGCTGTAAAATAATGCAGAACTTCGGTCAGCCTCTCGCGGAGATGGATTGCCGACTTTGATTCTATAGGGAAAAGTTTGGCAAATTTTGAGAATTTGTCGATGCAACTCAGGAATTTGAGATTCTCGATCGTAAAAAGATCAATGTGCAGGATTTCGCATAGGTAATGAGGGACAGGGGTTAGTTGCAATTTCGGCTTGGCCGGGTGCCTATCATATTTAAACATTTTACAGGTCCGGCAAGAAGATTCATTCTGGGGAAATAAAATTTTTCCAAGATCTGCGACATCATTTCTTTTGGATTTCTGTAGGCTCTGGAATGCTCCGTATTTATTATTCTACTCGTCTCTTCTTCGTCCGCTATATCGGTTACCAACCTTTGCGTAATGCGAAGTTTGTTCCCCGGGAAATTCTGCCGGCAGCACTCTTGCAGAGACTGTAAGAAACTCTCAGGGATTTTTATGCCATTAATTATTAATGGCTTCAAGTATTTCATCAAACAGTGTGGTAAATTTTGTGTGCAATTAATGGGGATCAGGTGACGCACGTATCCCGTATGGGGGGTTTCGCAAGAATATTTCAGCCTATCTGGGTCAAAGACAAGTTGATTTCTAAACACATTAATGGGGGCTTCCACGTGAGGAATTAAGTCCGATGCGTCTTGAAGCGCACTGAGAACGGTAGCAACGGAGTCCGTTGTTGAAGTTGAGGATGTGTCGGCATTGAGGCAGTTTACGTTCGAGACGATGCGAGAAGTGCATCAGCAACCACATTGGATTTGCCTGGCTTGTAAATAAGCTCGCAGTTGTATTCTTCTATGCGCGCTTTCCAGCGTTTCAACTTAGCATTATAGTTCCGATTGCCTAATGAGAAGGTTAGGGGTTGGTGATCAGTATATACTTTAATCGACGCAGCGCCATAGCGATAGGATCGTAAATTGTCAAGGGCCCATACTGTCGCTAGCATTTCCTTCTCGTTTACTGCGTAGTTTTCCTCTGTTTTGTTTAGAGACCGTGAAGTATAGGCAATTGGGCGGTCTTTCCCGTCGTCGCTTTGGGAGAGAACGGCTCCTATGGCATAATTGGAAGCATCGGTTGTTAAATGGAAAGGCTTATTTAAGTCTGGAAATGCCAACACTTCTGAAGAGGCAAGAATGGTTTTCAAGTCGTCGAAGGCTTTCACGCCTTCTTCGTCAAGCGAAATTGAAATATTCTTGGATTGAGATGCCTTGACCTGACCATGCTCCCCCCTTGTGAGGTTCGTCAGAGGTTTAGCGACTTTAGCTTAATCGCAGATAAACTTTCTATAATAAGAGGTCATTCCTAGGAAACTTTAAAGTTCCTTCAAATTCGTGGGTGGGGCCATTTCTTTTATGGCTTTAACCTTCTTTTCATCTGCGCGGATCCCATCCGCCGTTACCACATAACCCAGAAATTCAACCTGGGTGCGCAGAAACTGCGTCTTTTCCAAATTCACCTGTAACTTGGCCTGTCTCAATTTTTTAAATACGGCGCGAAGGTTACGCCAGTGAGACTCGTAATCTTTACTAAAGACAATAATATCGTCGATGTATACGTAGCAAATTTTACCAATGTGCTCTCGCTATACGTCGTCGATCATTCTTTGGAAGGCAGCCAGGGCGTTTTTCAACCCGAATGGCAGGCGCAGAAACTCGTATTTCCCGTTCAGGGTAGAGAATGCAGTTTTGGGTATGTCGGATTCCTTCATGTGAATCTGGTGGAATCCGGACGTTAGGTCAAGAGTGGTAAATAGTTTGGCCTCCCCCAGACTGGACAAGGTAGATGTTATATCAGGGATTGGGTAGGTGTCGGAGATGGTGACTGCGTTGAGACGCTTGAAATCTATCACCATTCGGTACTGTTTTTCCCCATTTGGCTTGGCCTTTTTTGGGACTACCCATATCGGGGAATTGTAGGGGCTCTTGGAGGACCTGATTATTCCCTCGCGCAGGAGCTCGTTAACCTGGTTTTCTACTTCTCCTCTCATGTTCGCGGGGTAAGGGTAGCTTTTGGAATATATGGGTTCCTGAGTACTTGTTCGGATTTCAGCTCGAACACTTGTATCCACGGCCTCGCCTGGCGAGAGTGGCTCAAGGATAGTGGAGAATTCAGAAATTAAGCATTCGAGGCTTTCCCTCTCTTCTACTGGGTGTTGACTGTCAATTAGCGAATGGACATTCAACGAAGGCATGGCCAGTAGTGGAATTTTTATCCCTGGTGCTATTGTTCAGGAATCGTTTTTCCTATCAATAATTGCCTTAAGAGCTTTCAAGGTGTCGTCCCCAAATGCCATAGAAGGCAGTTAAACCGGGAAGAACGAAGAAGGTTACCGGAGAGTTATTGCCCATGGGGCTGAAGAAGGGTCCCGTCAGTTGATGTGTTATTTTTATCTCCCCTCCAGCGGATTGAACCGGGAAAGGTTTCGACAAGGGCTTGCATCCCTTGGCTATCTGGGGGCTAATGAAGTTCTTATTCGCGCCAGTGTCTATTAGAAACTGTAGCTTAACCCCATCTTTCACGCCATACTTTATGTATGAAACGCTAGAGAGGCGTCGGCCTTAAAATTTACTGCGCCAGTACTACCAGCCTCCACGTGAGGTTGGTGATCAGCCGAATTGTCTGGTAAGGCTTCATCATGGTAAGCCTCACCGACGAATTTTTCCTCATGCTGGCCCAAAGCGGCCTCACCCGAGGAAGGGGCTGCATTTATTTGATACAATCTTTGGGACTTCCGGAAAGGGTTAAGGTTAGAAGAGGTGACGGGGCTGCGTTTAGCGCTCGAATTATTGTTGGCCTGATTTGAACGATAGGAGCGGCCAGACTGGTGGGGCTCCAACTTGATCGCTCGGGGATTCGAATATCCTTGCGGGGACCTAAGATTCCTGCCTGCGTCTTGATACTGATGTTGGTTATTATAAGAGGAGTAGCTAGGTTGGGACCAAGAGTACTTCTGACGATAGGGCTGAGAGGATGGAAACTTATTAGAGTAGGAGACATGATTCATTGAGGGCAGATTTTGCAACTCTAAACAGATTGCGTAGGCCTCTGGCAAATTTTTTGGGCCGCGAATTACTAGTAGCTTAGAGAGGTCACCGCTCAGACCTCTGATGAAAACATCCAAGGCTCTGTCCCTATAGGTCTCGACCAGCGCACTAAGAATTTCCGGGCTTTGGTTACCGTTTTTAAGGCAGTGTATTATCAGGGCAAAATAAGCATTTATTCCTGAGGCTTCCACGGTCTTTGCCCCCTTTCGTGAGATTTTTGCAATTTATTATTATATTTTCTTTTTTCCCTTGGGGGATGTCTGTATATTTTTCGCAAAATTTTTATTTTTTTTCGATTCTTTTTTATTCGGCGTTAGGCACGGTGGGCCGTATTATTCCATTTTGGTTCAGGGGCCACCCGTAAACAAGTTACCGCAGCGGTTATCAAATATAGTTTTTATATCTGCGACACATTATAACGCCCGTGAATTGAATCCACCGCGGCGGTTTGGTCACTTCTTTTGTTTCACGATAACCTTTTGCGCTCGTGAATAAGCCGGGGGGGTCAGATCACAGCAGCGGGTCGGCTATTTTTATTAATCATTTGGTCCTTATTTGGAATCGACTGCGAACATATTTTTTATCACTTCTTTTTTTTTATTTTACTTTCAATTTCATTTTTCAACGAATTTTTTGCATGTACCTCTCAGGGAAGATTTCTCTCACTTTTCACACACAATTTTCACTTCCCACCTCTCACTATCCTAGGGAGTGGAGGGGTCCCTGTTCGGGCGCCAGTTAAGTCCCTTCCAAGGACGCATGTCCTTGTCAGGACTGTCCGTCTTATACCTAGCCATCTGAGTTATATTCCTTGGTGGTTAGGTCCCTTCCAAGTCGGTAGCTAAGTCCCTTCCAAGCAATTCAGAAGTCCAGAGTGTTCGGTGTATACGTTATAAACTTTTATTGGAATTTATTTTAACTATATTTAGTATATTCCGGTTCGCCAGTCCAATTCGCTCTCCTCGGCCATGAGCTGCTCCATTCCCATCAGACCAAGGCAGGTGACCGTTCCAGCGTCGACGTTGGCGTCAGCGTCAGCGGCCAGCTGAAGTATTGCAGGTCTTGCAGTTCTCGCCGTGCTCCAATTGCACGTTGAGCGGTCAGCGTTCTCGTGCCCGGCCGGTGGATGTCGCCGTGCTGAGTCGGCACGGGGTGCGGGGGGCAGCTGGGTCGGTGCCCGCCGGCGGATGTTGCCGTGCTGAGTCGGCACGGGGTGCGGGGGGCAGCTGGGTCGGTGTCCGCCGGCGGTTGTTGCCGTGCACGGGGTGCGGGGGAAAGGTGAAGACGGGCGGTCAGCCCTCTACTCTTAACAAGTCGGGCGGTCAGCCCTCTATTGTTAACTTATATGTATTTTTTAGGTCAGCGGCCCACTGTACCGCCGCTGCTCACTGAGCTTTCGAGCTTTTCGCTCTCGCCCCTCTTGCGCTCCCGCGCTCGCTCTCGCGCATCTTCCTCATGTTCGGATCTCGCTGTAGCGGAGTAAAGCGGGCGGGAGCGCGGTTTTATGCTTAAGCTTAGTTTAGTTACATGTATGCAGCAAAATAAAGCTGACGCGCACACGCACTGAATGTAACCTCGGAGGCCCCGATCTTTTTCCTTCTAACCTTGACGGGTTATTTCTTCGCTTCGCGCCGTGGGATTTCTTTGTGGTCCACATTCAGGATACTTTTTATTTTTTAGCGGCAGGATCGCCCCCCTACAAACATTGGTCCTTCGAGCCGGATACGGATATCCTTCTGCCCTTCCGCCACCAGTACCGGTGGTTTTTCCGCTAAAAAGATAAGTACGAGCCTTTTCCATCTCCCTCCTGCCGCCGGTCTTCAGCAGTGGTCCGAACATTAAATTTCGTTCACACGCTGCAAGATTAATTTTTCGTGTCAACTCCACGTCGGAGTTTTTCCGACACAACGGCAGTTGAGAAATTTATATTCTTCGTAAACTTTTCCATCCGTCTCCGCTTTGTGTGAGTCGCCATATTTCTTGCCTTCTTTTTCGTTTCCCCGTTGTACATCAACTTGCCAACGGTCAAGGCATATGTGCATACATACATACGCACATACGCGTGCCAACTTATGCACGTATTTCAGTGCAATTCTGCCTCCCTGAGAAAATTCGCCGACTAAAAGTGAAATTGTGTGGTGAAAAATAAAAAGGCATAATTAATATCAGCCAACCAACTAGTTTCGGGAGTTTCCCTTGTCGCCGAACAGTCCACCGCTGTCGAGTTATTTTTTTGTCCTGTGTATGACATATTTTCTTTTTCTCCACGTACAGTCCACTTCTGGACTCTCTACTGTACCAACATATATACATAATCGAATGCATATATATACATACACATATATACATACACATATTTTCTGTCTCCATAGTTTTTTTGTATGCCCTCACAAATACAGTCCACTTCTCGACACTCTACTGTACCAACATATATACATAATCGACTGCATGCCCATATATACATACAAATACTTTCTGCCTCCATACTTTTTTTTGTATGCCCTCACAACTACAGTCTACTTATCGGGTTTCCACTGTACGAAAATGAGAGGCATCCAGCATATGCACACACACACATACATGTTGTGTATGCCCATATATAAATACATTTTCTGCCTCCATACTTTTTGTACGCCCTCGGAACTATAGTCCAGCTATCGGGTTTCCACTGTACGATAAACAGCAGCATCCAACACAAGTACAAAACACAAGTGCAAAAACATATAAGCACACACGCATAGTCTCCAAAACAGTATCCGGGCAAATACAGCAGCTGTCAACGAAATATATCCACTCAAATAAAATAATTCTTGAATGATTATTTAACTAACTAAAGTTGGAACCAAAGTGCACCTCCAGATCCGCAATAGTGTGACCATATATCTATCGATTTAATTCAAGCATTTCTCCCAATCCAATGCCAAGGTTTTTTTAATTCCACCTCTCCGGCTCCGTAAAAATTAAGTGCAAAAATTTATTTACAGCTAAAAAATTACCGAAATTAGTAATCAGTTTATTTATTTTTATTACGGGTCTGTTTTTATACCCTTGCAGAGGGTATAATAATTTTGTCATGATGTTTGCAACGCAGTGAAGGAGGCATCTCCGACCCCATAAAGTATATATATTCTTGATCAGCATCACCAGCTGAGTCGATCTAGCCATGTCCGTCTGTCTGTCCGTCTGTCCGTCTGTCGGTTTCTACGCGAACTAGTCTCTCAGTTTTTGAGCTATCGGGCTGAAATTTTCAGCATAGTCTTATTTCTTTAGCACGCAGTATATATGTCGGAACGGCCAAAATCGGACCACTATATCTTATAGCTGTCATAGAAATGATGGCGAAATTAATGTAAAAAAAAATTTTAACTTCTCTGTTTTTCAACGAATATCTATAAATTTCGAGATATAGTCGTTTTTTATAGTTCTAGAATTACGGTTTTAATTTCATTAAGATCGGACAACTATATCATATAGCTGCCATTGAAGGGATCGGTCGATTTATATGAAAATGTAAAATTCTACATGTAAAATAATAATTTGAAATTTTTTTTTCAACATTACCAAAATGGATAGATTTTCAATGATCTAATTGCAGACTGCAAGGGTATACAAACTTCGGTTTACCGAAGTTAGCTTTCTTTCTCGTTTTTGCTACTTTAGTTAGCGAGCGAAAATATTTAGCCACCCAGAAAAGGCAATAATAATAATATATAAACAATTTCGCAGCAGAATAATAAAATAAATAAATACAATTAAATAATTTGGCAAACCATACTAAAAGAAATAATGCATATAAACAAGAAAAACAAGAACTGAACAAAGGGGACACCAAAATTAAATAAAATAATACAGTTTCATCAAGCTCCAGATACTGGTCCCGTTTTTTTTCTTGTTGTGACTGCACTGGGCTTTCCACTCCGCTCATGATAGGTTTCTGAATCGACATTTTTTTTCATTCCGACATTCTAGTTCAAGTATCAAAAATTCCAACTGGTTCCGTTTCCAAAATTCGTATGAATTTATTTGTGAATTTAATCTGTTCCCCTTCCGACAACTAACATTAAGTCCATTGGAACACAGTTGCCTAAAATTTTACTCGTAGTGCTTTGTGGCATTCGCTGTCTGGTATTCCGAGGCCGAGAATGCCCACGGGAGACGACAAGAAGCCGCGGTCAATCCCATCAATCCGATTGACAAGATCCCAATCCCCGTCTCCGCGGCCGTTTCAATTATCGCCAACGGCTGCCACTGCCATTCCAAGGGCAAAAAGCGACAAATCCGTCAATACTATCTCTGATCCCTTGTCAAGGCTTACTCGGTCTATGTCCAAAATGGCTCAAACTGAGGTAAAAAAGTTTATTGCCACAACAGACCGGATAAGTCAATTTAAAGCGGATATCCATACTTCGGGCGCCCCTGACTCTGAACGGTTTTCCCCTGGCATGCTCTGATCTTCTTGCCGTGTCCGCCTATAGCACGGCCACTTCGACAGTGCTTGAATCCAAGTACAGTTACTGTTACTCCGTCTATTCAAGGTGTTTTGTCCAGCTTCAGGACATAATAAACAAGGCCGCCTCCCAGTCCATTCAGGCTCCAGTCATTGTTCCCACACCCCCGTCTACGGGTTGTCGTTTGACACCAGTGGACTCCGAAGTGTTCGCTGGTGATTATCTTCGGTGGCCCACCTTCAGAGACCTTTTCACCGCGATATACATCCACAACTCGCGTCTCACATCGGTGAAGAAGTTGTTCCACCTGTTATCCAAGACAAGTGGCGATGCGGACGCCATTGTTCCCAAAGCCCCGCTGACCAATGAAGGGTTTATCTCCGAGTGGCGAAGCCTCACCGACCGCTTCGAGAATCGGCGGTTATTGGTGAATAGCCAGGTGAAAATTCTCTTCAACATCCGCTATTCAAGTCGAGACTTGGGATTGTCTCCTGGTGTATATGGTTTCCTTAAAGCTTCCCAAAATCACACTTTCAATGTGGGAGCAATCCATTCACAACAAGGCTAAATTTCCAACCTGGAATGAGTTAGACTCGTTTTTGACAGAGCGTCATCGTACTCTGGAGGCTATCGACGACATCAGGCCTAGCAGTTCGGGGCAAGTTCCGTCAAGGTCGACATCGGCGAGCGCCCCAGCGCGTTGACTGAATTCTTACGAGTCCAGAGTGGCTCCAGGCCCAAGAGGGTGCGATCTCTGTTCCAGGGAGAACCATCCAGTTCGCTTATGCCCGCGCTTCCTTAAAATGGATGTAAATGGTCGCTCTGACTACATTAAAAGATACCAGCTTTGCCTTAACTGTTTTGCCCGAGGGCACCAGCAACGGGATTGCACTAGTGCCCATAGCTGCTTCACATGCCACAGCCGCCATCACACCCTCTTGCACCGCAGTGATCCATTCGCGGCCGCTCCAAGTCCGTCAGCGCCAGCCAGGTCTCGACCAGCGCCTACTCCAAGAGGCACGGTAGCCTCAGAGGATCACTCTGATGTGCAAGTGTGTTTCGCTTTCGGTTCACGAGCCTTCCTAATGGGCACAGCCCTCATTAACATTTGCCATCTAGGGTGCAATTTTCAGGCACGAGCCTTGATCGACTCTGGTTCCGAGGCCACCTTTATTACGGAGAGGCTTTTTAACCTCGTCAAACTTCCATTCAAGACTATCCAGGCCCAAGTCTCTGGCCTTAATCAAACCGTTGCCGCTCAGTCCACGAAACTTTGTCATTTTTCCATTCGATCGCTTTCCAGACCCGGGCTACAGTTAGAAACTGCAGCTTACGTTCTTCCGCAGTTGGCCGGGAATCTGCCATCGTATCCAGTCCCACGAGATCTTCTTAAGGGACTTCCTGACATACCCCTTGCGGACCCCAAGTTCTTTGAGGGCTCCCAAATCGATGTGTTAATAGGAGCCGACATTCTTCCGTCCATCCTCCTCGGCAACTCCAAGGCTAATATTTGCGGTTCTCTCCTCGGCCAGGAAACGATTTTTGGATGGGTGTTGACAGGGCCCATATCTCCAGCGGCCCCTCGAAATGTGTCCGTCTTCTCTACGCGAGTTACCTGCGGCCTCGACGACTCTTTGGACCAGCTCCTTAATAAATTCTGGGAGGTGGAGGAAGTGCCCACCCAAATCGTCGCCGAGGCTGATTCTGTCTGTGAACACAATTTTGTCCAAACTACAAGAAGAGACACGTGTGGAAAACACGTTGTGACTCTCCCCTTGCGCGACCCCGAGCGGAGTGGTTTCCAGCTCTCATCTTCACGATCCTTCGCTCTGGCTCAGTTCCTGCGTAACGAGCAGCGGCTGAAAAGGGATCCTCCCCTAAAGGCCCGGTATGACGCTGTGATCCAAGAATATCTCGATTTAGGTCACATGGCCAAGGTTTCTTCGACGAGTAGTTCCTCCACGTATTACCTTCCGCATCATGCCGTTCTCAAGTCCGAAAGCACAACTACTAAAGTGCGGGTGGTTTTCAACGCTTCTAGCCCTTCCTCAAACGGTACCAGTCTGAACGACATACTGTACGCGGAACCGGTCTTGCAGTCCGACCTCACGATTCAAATCCTAAAGTGGCGATACTTAAGGTTCGTTTTCAACGCCGACGTCGAAAAGATGTATCGGCTAATTTGGGTAGACTCCAAGCATACTCCATTCCAGCGTATCTTGTTTTGCAATTCCAATGGGGAAATCCGCGACTACGAATTGAAGGCCGCCACCTTCGGAGTCAATTGTGCCCCGTTCCTAGCGATCCGTGTCTTGCAACAGCTTGCGGACGACGAAGAGTGGAGGTATCCGCAGGCGAGTCGGATTATCCGGCAGTACATGTACGTCGATGACATTCTTGCGGGGCAGACTCCAAAACCGAAGCACAGGTGGCTATCCGCGAGGTCTGGGGGGGCCCTAGGCTCGGCAGGTTTTCCACTAAGGAAATGGACATCCAATAGTAAAGCCATATTGGCCCACATTCCAAGTGATCATCACCTTCGCGCTGAATTCCTCGAAATCGACGCAGAGAGCACAGCTAAAACTCTCGGTGTGCGGTGAAAAGCGACATTGGATGAGTTTTTCTTCATACCGCCCGAATTGACCTCGGGTGCGTCGTTCACGAAGCGTTAGGTCCTATCCCAAATTGCCAAACTATTTGCCCCGGGCAAAGATTTTCATGCAGGACATTTGGCTCCAGAAACTAGGATGGGACGATGCCCTTCCTCGAGATTTTTGCCAAAGATGGGTTGACTTCCTGGAAAATTACTTCGCTCTCGATCAGATCCGCATTCCCCGATGGGTCGCTTTCCAATCACAGTTGAAAATCGAGCATCATGGGTTCTGCGACGCCTCGCAGAAGGCGTACGGCGCAGCCATTTACGTCCGATTTGAGGCGGGATCCACGGTAGTGGTGAACTTGCTAACGGCAAAGGCACGGGGGCCCCAGTAAAATCGATGTCGCTCCCGCGGCTCGAGTTGTGCGGAGCCCTTTTATTGTCCGATATGGCTAATTCCATTCTTCCGAAGATGCCCGGCTGGCGTCCGCCCTGCACTCTTAGACTGACTCGACGATTGTTCTCGTCTGGTTGCATAAGCCGGCGTGTTACTGGACAACGTCCGTGGCCAATCGTGTGACCAAGATCACCCAGTTCACCGAGGTGGAGAATTGGGCACATGTCCGCTCCGAGCATAACCCGGCAGATCTCGCTAGCTGGAGGGTAGCGCTTCAAGACCTTGCGGAGACCCAGCTGTGGTGGCATGGTCCAGCCTGGCTGCAAAGGCCTCGATGCGAGTTGCCCCTTCAAGGCTATGACTCCCCTGTGACTGAACCCGAGAAGCGAGCAGTCAAGGTTCATGTTGCGAAGCCTCCCCCTGAAGACATTCTTGAGCGTTTTTCCACGTTAAACAAAGCGTTGCGAGTCCTCGCTCACGTTCATCGCTTCATCCAGCGCTCGCGAAAGCTCATGTCTGCTGTTGAGGATCACTTGACAGCTCCTGAAATTGCGTCGGCCGAGCGCCTCCTGATTTCTGTCACGCAACGCAGGCACTTTGTCCTTGAGATTGGCTGCTGAAGCCAAAAGCGGCCAGTCTTGTTCAAAACCTTAACCCGTTCCTTGATTCCCAAGGGCTCATGGGAGCATGCGGCCGGGTCACGGCCTCCGAACTTCTCCAATATGACGAACGGCATCCTGTCATCCTTCCATACGACTGCCATCTGTCTCGACTCCTCGTCAATTTTACGCATCGCATGTCTGCACGGCGGTAATCAGCTGATGATCCGCCTGATCCCGTCAAAGTTCTGGATCCCGAGGGTGAGGAATTTGGTCAAGTCCGTCATATATTCGTGCAAGATATGCGTCATCCACAAAAAGAATTTGCAAACGCAACTCATGGGAGACCTACCCAAAGAACGGACTCCTTTTCCGTTCTTTCACATATACCGGTGTGGACTATGCCGGTCCCTTCGACATCAAAAACTACACGGGACGAGCCTGTCTCATTACCAAGGGGTATGTCTTGGTGTTCGTGTGCTTCTCCACCAAGGCCATCCATTTAGAGCCTACATCCGACATTACGACTGAGAAATTTCTCGCCGCTTTTGCTCGATTCGTGTCCCGAAGAGGATGCCCCCGTCAGGTTCAGTCGGACAACGAGAAGACCTTTGTGGGTGCGGCTTCCCTACTCTCCCGAGATTTTTGAAGAGCTTTTCACGCTTCTGGCTAGGATCGAAGCGTGCCTGAATTCGCGTCCGCTCGCGCCAATTTCCGAAGACCCCGCTGACCTGTTGGCACTTACCCTTGGGCACTTTCTTGTTGGAGGGCCCCTCCTCGCCATGGTTGAACCCGAGATGAAGGAAGACACCACATCCATTATAAACCGCTGGCAACACCTGAATGCTCTTCATCAGCAATTTCGGCTGCGATGGAAGGAGGAGTATTTCGAAGAACTTCATAAGCGGAATAAGTGGCGAGCCCCTACAAGAAATCTCCGTTCCGGGGACATGGTGGTTGTCAAGGAAGACAACCTTCCGTCCAACGAGTGGCGACTAGGCAGGATTGACGCGGTGTTTCCCGGATTCAATGGCCACGTCCGTGTGGTCGACCTCCGCACTGCGCGGGGACTCATCAAGCGTCCCATAGCGAAGGTCGTTCTTCTTCCGATGGCAGCGTCCGCCTGCCCGCAATAACCAGTCGCCCCTCCACTCCAGTGTTCTTATTTATCGTTCCGATTTGTAGATCCAATTCATAGTTTCAACTCGTAGTTCCAATTCGTAGTTCTTACCAGTACTGACCCAACGTTTTTCATCTGTCTTATTCCGCCAATCAGATTACCCACAATGTCTCCACGTCCACGCAGCGCCAGTGTCTTGGAAAGCAGATGTTCGCGAGGTACGCAATCGTACCGTTGCCGAGTCTGCAGCGGAATCCACGCGTTTCGGAAATGTCGGCGTATCCTCCGTCTGAGCGCCGAGAAGAGGCTCCGGGCTGTCCTTGCCAACCGGTACTGCCCCAGATGTTTGGCCCACAAGCTCCGACGGAACGTGTCGGCGAGGTGATCACTGCAAAAGGTGCGGCCAGGATCACCACACGCTCTTGCACCTCTACGAACCGCCGATGCCTTCCCGCCAGTCCCGTCCGGCGGCACGTCAGTCGCGGAGCACTGTTACCGCTCCACGGAACTCTTCTGCCGCTCCTCTGCCCGCGTCCTCCACCCCGCGGCATTCTTCAGCCGCTGTTCAGCAAGTTTCCGCCACTCGTCGGGGTGCCACGCAGACCCCGGTCGCCGCTCCGTCCGTATCGTCCCTCCTGCAGCGGCACAGCGTTAACCTCCTTCCGACTACTTTGGTGCGGTTAGATACCGGGACTCGAGTCTTTGACACGGTAGCTCTCATCGAATCTTGTACGCCTATGAGCTGCATCGATGCGTCGCTAGCGGCGAGTTTCCGCTGGCCGACGACCAACGTTGGAGGCGAATCGTGGGCTCTAAGAGGGACAGCGCTGTCCGGCTCGATGTCGTCTTCAAGATAGAGCCTCACGTGCGCATCCGCACGCCAATCCGGGAGCTGAGCGACGCGGTGCGGACCCACTTCCTGAATATTACGCTGGCTGACGAGCGCTTCTACCTCCCCGCGACCATCTCCATAGTCTTGGGCGCTAAAATGTATCCGAGCGTGATGCAGTCGGGCTTCTTCAAGATCCAGAATGGCCTACTAGTGGCCCAAAACACCGTGTTTGGATGGGTCGTGTCCGGACCCTGCCACGAGCCGTAAGAAGGACGACTATTTTGCAACCCGAGTGATTGCAAGGGGTTAGTGGCCCACTGTACCGCCGCTGCTCACTGAGCTTTCCGATCTTTTCGCTCTCGCCCCTCTTGCGCTCCCGCGCTCGCTCTCACGCATCTTCCATGCTCCGGAGCGCGGGCCTCATGTTCGGATCCGAACTCCACGGTCGGTCGCTGTCGAGCTCCCGCTCTCGCTGTAGCGGAGTAAAGCGGGCGGGAGCGCGGTCTTATGCTTAAGCTTAGTTTAGTTTCATGTATGCAGCGAAATAAAGCTGACGCGCACACGCACTGAATGTAAACTCGGAGGCCCCGATCTTTTTCCTTCTAACCTTGACGGGTTATTTATTCGCTTCGAGCCGTGGGATTTCTTTGTGGTGCACATTCAGGATACTTTTTAGCGGCAGGATCGCCCCTCCACAAACATGTACTATCCTCATATTGAAAATATCTGCTGTCAGTTATGCAAATATATGTAATGTCCATAAATAATTTTTTTTGAATGTTTGTGTGTGCCTTTATCTTAGGCCATCTTTTTATACCCTTGCAGAGGGTATTATAATTTTGCCATGATATTTGCAACGCAGTGAAGGGGGCATCTCCGACCCCATAATGTATATACATTCTTGATCAGCATCACCAGCCGAGTCGATCTAGCCATGTCCGTCTGTCTGTCTGTCTGTCCGTCTGTCTGTCTGTCGGTTTCTACGCGAACTAGTGTCGCAGTTTTTGAGCTATCGTGATGAAACTTTTATCATAGTCTTATTTCTTTAGCACGGAACAGACCGAAATCGGACCACTATTTTTAATTTTATTAAGATCGGACAACTATGTCATATAGCTTCCATAGAAACGATCGGTCGATTTAAATGAAAATGTAAAATTCTACATGTAAATGTAAAATTCTACATGTAAAATGTAAGATTCTATATGTAAAATGTAAAATTCTACATGTAAAATGTAAGATTCTATATGTAGGATGTAAAATGTTTACAATCTAAGATATTTTTTCAACTGTAACCAAAATGAATAGATTTTCAATAATCCAATTGCAGACTGCAAGGGTATACAAATATCGGTTTACCGAAGATAGCTTTCTTTCTTGTTTTTGAATGGTTTCAAGTGCCAAATCTGTCGGAATACTGGGAAATAATGAGACTACTGTTCAGTCTCAGCAATATGTATATGCGATAACAAAGGTAGCGATTGTAAGGTCAGGCGCAAATGCATATTATGCTGACATGAAGAAGTCGAATTTGGCACCGTTTCACATTTCTGCATAGATCATAATACACAGTAACCCGCATTTCCTCTACACACAATTTCGTTGACATAAGCATATTCTTTATACTTTGTTTAGCTATAAATACCGTTAAGTTTCCTCAATAAAATCAGTAATTGTTTTGACCACAATGCAAGCTTTACTCATTTCCCTGCATTCTATAGAGGCTGTCGCTGAGTCTTCAGACCCTCATGTGCACCATCTATAGTCCAACTGGTTCATGTTCTAGTTGCGGCGACACAAGGCAGACAGTTCAAGTACTGTATGCCAAGCATCTTAGCCTACACATTAACATTTGGTGACCCCCACATTAACATTTGGTGACCCCGACGGTCTAGGTAACATCCAAGATCCTTGAAGGATTTCAATCATCCTTTGGCTCAGAACTCAGATTTCTAGCCGTTCCTAATCACAGGAAACATCCGACCTTTGAAGGATTTCAATCATCAGGCGACACTTTGAGGGATTTCAACATCCTTTTGGCTCAGAACTTCTAGCCGTTGATCACATTCGGTGATCCCTACAGGAAACTATCCTGCACACACTTCTCAGAGTTGTCAACAAGGCGACACTTTGAAGAAATCTTCCAAGTCATTGTTCAACTTCTTTGACCATCGACGGTTGCGAACAGGAGCGTATCCAGCGTTTCAGCAAATAAAACACTCCCAACGGGTCAGAAGTGAAGTAACACTATAATGGCTAATACAAAGGAAGAGCAAGCAGTCGCCGAGACGTTAGACTTGCAAGAAAAGATCAGTCAAGAGATCTCGAAATATATCCGCAACTACAAAAAGGGTTCAGCGGAGAGGAAACTAAAACCCACGTATTACAAAACCAAATTGGCCGCCATCGATGACGCGTGGAATCGGTTTGCGACGAACCATCTCAATATTCCTGAAAAATATCGAACCACTCAGTAAACCAAGTTCTACGATGACTGTCGTGCCACATACGAAGAATACAGAGCAAACATGCTCGACAATATAGAACAATCAACAAGCCACGCAGATGCAAATCCAGAAGCGGGAAGTATACATCAGCCCATGATAGCATTTGACAAACTCAGAACGGCATGTCGCCGACAAAGGGCGATATCCGAGTCTATCAAACGCGCTCTAAAAGAGTTTTCAGAGACAGGAAAGACCATCACAAGTGATTTGATAAAATCACTATGGTCTCAGACGCAAGAAATTCATTTTTCCGTTCACGAAGAATACGATGACCCAATTAAGGGAGGATATGATATGCAGTCCTTCCTAAGACTGGAAAAGGAAATTCAAGCGGTCTTAGGGGCAAAAAACAATACTTCAAGCAACGAAGATGTGCACTTGCCCAGAGTCAGCATCCCAAAATTCGATGGAGATCTGCTCAAATGGACTCAATTTTTCGATATATTCAAATGCATAGTCCATGACCCTAACATGCCCACCGTACGGAAAATGTGGTATCTCAAAACCACCGTAACCCGAGAGGCAGAAAGGTTGATAAGGCATATCGAACTTAAGCAAAAAAATTACTTGCACGCATGGGGTATATTGGTTGATGCTTACAACAATCCCCGACATGTAGCAGACACGATTCTCAATCGTCTCCTGCAACAACGCACAAATAATGACGATCCGAAGTCATTAAAAGAATTATACATTACAACGATTGAGTCCCTGGCATCATTAAAGGGACTTGGCATCAATGTATCTAGCTGGGATACAATATTGATTGCCATCATCAAGCAAAAATTGGATTTTGCAACTAGAGCCCTATACGAACAGTCGATAGATGGGTCTCAAGAGCTACAAAGCTTGGGCACAATGGTCAGCTTCCTGGATCAACGAATTCGAGTACCTCGACGACTGCCTCACTTGAGCAGACAGTATTCCGGAAGCAGTCAAAATTCAAAGAGAACTAAGCCAAATATTGTTGCCATCCGGCTTCAAGCTCCGAAAATGGTGCTCGAACAACGATAAAGTGTTAACAGAAATTCCTAAGGAGGACATTGTCAAAAATGTCAAGCTAGAGGAAACACTGAAACACTTCAGTGTGAAGACTTTGGGTCTTCTATGGATACCACAAAAGGATCAACTATGTGGGTGATCCGAAAAGAGCGAAGCTTCAACTATCACCAAACGAGTGGTAAGTTCCGAATTTGCACAGATACTCGACCCACTAGGACTATTTGACCCTGTTGTAGTGAAGGCAAAAATATTTATGCAAACGCTGTGGGGACTGAACCTGGGTTGAGACGAAGAGCTCCCACCCCACCTTCAGGACGATTGGGAGAATTATCGCTCTGATTTGCAAACTTTAAACACTATGCAAATCCCGAGGCATATCTTTGATGGAAAAGTGCCAATCACTCAAGAAGTACACACGTTTGTTGATGCATCAGAGCGAGCGTACGGAGCGGCAGTTTATATACGAGCCACTTACAAAAATAATCAAGTGTCGGTCCGTCTTCTGTGCTCCAAATCAATAGTGGCACCAGCAGCAAAAGAAACGTTACCTCGTCTAGAACTATGCGCTGCAGAATTGGGCGCTGAACTGACTCACAGAGTGAAGAAGGATTTGCGCCTGACTAGTGAGAAGGCATCTGTGTACTTTTGGACTGACTCAACTGTGGTTCTGTGCTGGATAAACGCATCAGCGTCAACATACCACACGTTCGTTGCAAATCGGATCGCTAAAATCCAAGCTGTATCTGACCGATCGCAATGGCGTCATGTCTCATCAGGAAATAACCCGGCAGACGTACTATCAAGGAAATTGCCGCCAGCAAATTAGCGGAACATAACCTCTGGCTATATGGACCGCTCATACTACACGGTTACTGTGACAAGTGGGCCAAAGTACCAACCATCGTTCCCAGCGATTTGGAACGGCGGTCAAAACAAGTAAGCCTGCCAACATGTCAAGATCAGATTGGAGAAGAACTCTACAACTGTAACCACAGCAACTGCTTTCATAAACTGCATCGTATTGTAACATATATGATGCGATTCTGTAACAAAAGGAACAGAACCACTACAACCACACTATGTGTCGGTGAGTTGACTCGTGCAATGATTATCATCTTTCGCCCCATTCAGCAGATTGATTTCGCTGTTGAATACAAACAGCTTCTTAACCACGAGACCGTGGACAATAAGAGCTCTATCATCGAGCTCGACGGACTTACCAGAGTCGGAGGTAGATTAGAGGAATCTCAACTTCCATATAATGCGAAGCACCAAATCCTGCTTGCTTATAATGATGCGATTGTGAGGATGCTATTGCGAGAGATGCATGAAGAGAACATGCATTGTGGAGCGCAATCGCTACGAGCCATTGCCAGACAGCAGTACTGGATTGTCAATGATAAAACAATGTCAAGAAGCATTATACACTGCTGTGTCAAATGTACAAAGGCACGACCCAAATTAATGCAACAAATTATGGGCAACCTTCCAGCGGACCGAGTAACACAGGAGCGGCCATTCTTCAACTCTTGTGTTTATTACTCCGGGCCCATTTGGATTCATCACAACATCCGTGGGAAAAGACCCGACAAGGCCTATATAGCAGTGTTCTGCTGTTTCGCCATAAAGGCAGTGCATCTGGAACTAGTGAGTGATTTGACGACGGATGCATTCTTAGCCGCTCTTCGACGATTTTTGAGTCGACGCGGAAAATGCCAGACCATACACTGCGATAACGCAACAAATTTCGTCGGCGTCAATAATCAATTAAAAACCTTAGAAGAAGCGATCTTCTCGGATAAGGCCCAGGCCCAAATTCTCCACCATTGCAACAAATCGCAGGTGGAATTCAAGTTCATACCGCCCCGAGCGCCATCATTTAGCGGCCTTTGGGCTACTGGTATCAGTCACAGCCACGTCGTCGTTAACATTTGAGGAGCTCAACACTGTGATCATTAAAGTTGAAGCAATCCTCAATTCACGGCCGCTTACCCCAATGTCGTCAGATCCGACTGATACATCAGCTCTAACTCCAGGGCATTTTCTGGTTGGTGAGCCATTGACCGCTCCTCCTGATGTGAACCTCGCCTCACCCGGAAAAACATTGGTGAAAAGATGGGAATTAGTATCCAGACTAAAGCAAGCGTTCTGGAATCAGTGGTCCATGGAGTATCTACAAGAACTTCAAATGCGTAACAAATGGAAAACCATGTCGCAGAATGTCGAAGAAGGACTACTAGTTATCATAAAGGAAGACAACGTGCCGGTTATGAGCTGGCCAAAGGGAAGGATAGTAAAGACCTATCCTGGCAAGGACAACCACGTCCGGGTAGTAGACGTTAAAACGGCCTCTGGACTATTCAAGCGCGCAGTTACTCGGCTTGCTCCGCTTCTGAAAGAAGAAGCCACAAAACGTCCTCGCAGCTCCATCGTAGAAACAACGATGCCGGAAGAAATCCCAACACAGAGGAAGAAGCTGAAGCTTCCGATCCTTCCAACGTTGCTGGCAATGCTACTCATCCTCCCACTGGCAATGGGACAATCAATAAATGTGACGCAGTTCACAAATCAACCCGGAATATTCTACGAAAGACTCGGCACTTCCAGAATGGCAATTTCAGAATGGACCATCATCGTCTATTTCGACTTGAAACCATATTGGACCGATATCAGAATACTTTCGGACGGGATTACTGAACTAAAACATAAGTGTTCAGAATTAAACGGTGGTCGAAGGAATTCGATGACCCCTACGTCACGAAGAATTTATACACTTCGTTAGTTCGTCCTATTTTAGAATATGGATCTTGCGTTTGGAGTCCCCAGTGGGACGTTCACAGCAAACGCATTGAGTCAGTTCAAAAAAACTTTTTACTTTTCGCTCTGCGTGGCTTAAACTGGGATGCAAACTTTAGGTTGCCCTCTTATTCTAGTAGACTTCTCCTGATTAACCTACCTTCCTTAGCAAACCGTAGAACGATGTTAGGCATTGTCTTTATGTATAATCTGATCCGTGGTGACGTGGAAAGCGGCGATCTATTGGGTCAGTTGAATTTCCACGTACCATGTAGAACCACAAGATCATACCTGCCTTTGGTTTTGCACCACTGCAGAACATCGTATGAAATGCATGAAACCTTTAGAGTGTTATGTGCAAATTATAATGATTTGTATAAAATTACCTCATCTGTAGATAGCCTTCGTAAACTAAAAACATTAATCTTAACCCACCTAGAGCTGCCTGATAGTAGTTTATATTTCCTTGCATTCTTTTTTATATACTTTTCTTTCGTGCCAATTAACACCTAACCCTAACAAGCCCGGGCTTGGTTTCAAATAGCCACTTGAGTGTACTGACCGTTGGTGTAACAACGTCAATGAAAAAAATTACGAAATGCAAATGCCTGTAACTCTATACTTGAGCATTTTCAACATTTATATGGCGAGTTAAAAGCAGGAAATGATTTGATTAACCACTCCCGACAGCGCAGATCACCACTTGATATAGTCGGAAACGTAGCGCACTCATTATTCGGCGTGCTTGATTCAAACTTTGCAGAAGGAATGGCCAAGGTCATAAACGAAGTCAAATCCAACGATGAAGTGCTGATGATGCTGCTCAAGAATCAAACGTCTGTTCTTGATTCCACTATAAATGTAGTCAGAAAAAGCAATTCAGCCAACGACTAGCGAATCAGGACGCAAGAACAACAACTAGCAACTATCAACAGAGAGAGAGGCAACTACGAAGGCGACTATCTACAGCAAGCATTCATGGTCCTAACAACCCAGCTAACTCTGCTGGCGACGGGGATACAGAGGATGCAAAATGAGATAGCTAGCGTCCTTACTGATGTCCGCCACCGAACCATTAGTCCCATGCTACTATCTTCTCAACACTTGAGAGATCAACTTGATCAAATTCGGGATCATCTTCTACCAGATCAAATGTTACCGATATCATCGAAAAATGCTATCCAGCTCTACCGAATTATGCACGCTGAAGGCACAACAACTACTGATCATGTAATCTTCAAGATTACACTTCCTCTGGTATCCACAGCGCAGCAGGAAGTGTTCAGCATCATCCCCATCCCGGCGTGAAAGGCAGGAAGCTGGCATAGACTCGATATCAAGACAAATATCATTGCCGTCAACGCTCATAGAGATCAATTTATGGGACTGACTGAAGACGAATTTGAGTTATGTTTAAAAATGCCAAACGACGAGCACATATGCTTTTATCATCAAGCTACGTTTAGCGCGGACAATCAGTGTGAATTTCAGTTGTTTAACAACAAGACTGAAACACTATGTGAGACTGTTCAAACAAAATCCGATCTGATTTGGACAAAGACGCATCAACGGAACAGATGGATGTTCGCAACACACAGTCCCATAGAGCTTCAAACTGTATGCAAAGGAACACCTTCCACAGTACACCTTGAAGGAACGGGCTTACTATCACTCTCTCTTACTATCTCTCTCAAAAATTAGTGTTGGCACATTCAGCACTACGATCAGCGAAACGAAATCAACATATGTTCGTTTCGGCAACATCACCAAGTTTGACGTAGAAGAAACATCAGAACCAACTCAAGAAACTACAACCCGAGTATCCGAACTAGAGGAATTAGATGTCCTACAACAAAGACTGGCAAAACTGAAGGATACAACATGGAAAAATCACTTCAGCACTGCCTATGTGGCCTTAGCAATATTAATTATAGTGAGCATTGCATTCATTCTACGATGGCAATACAGCAAATGGAAGCCACGACAACGGACCTTCAAACCTCACAAACCTACCCCACGCAGGTTTGCTTTCAACATTAGCGATGGTTGAACACCTGTTCAACGGCCGGGAGAATGTTCAGTTTTAGCAATATGTATATGCAATAACAAAAGTAGCGATTATCAGGTAAAGCGCAAATGTAATTATGCTGACATGAAGAAGTCGAATTGGGCACCGTTTCCCATTTCTGCATAGATCATAATACACAGTAACCCACATTTCTTTTACACACAATTTCGTTGACATAAGCATTCTTTATACTTTATTTAGCTATAAATACCGTTAAGTTTCCTTAATAAAATCAGTAATTGTTTTGACCACAATGCAAGCTTTACTCATTTCCCTGCATTCTATAGAGGCTGTCGCTGAGTCTTCAGACCCTCATATGCACCATCCTTAGTCCAACTGGTTCAAGTTCTAGTTGCGGCGACACAAGGCAGACAGTTCATGTACTGTATGCCAGGCACCTAAGCCTACACATTAACAACATGTAAAATGTAAAATTTACAAAATTTACATGGATCGATTTTCAATGATCTAATTGCAGACTGCAAGGGTATACAAACTTCGGGTTACCGAAGTTAGTTTTCTTTCTTGTTACATTATATAATTACCATTTAATTTGGTTAAAGTAATGACACACTAATTCTTATTGTATCCTTCTTCAACTACTGGGGCATGACCGACAATACATTAATCAACATTTTTAATAAATTTATAATGTACACAGAATTTTAAACATGTCTTGGTATTAACCTATCTACAAGGGGGCATTGGTACGAATAGGAATAATGGGTCAAGAAAAATTACATAACTTTTGACTGACGAATATACACTAAAGGGGATCATATATCGCAGCCAGCGATGATCCATAGGCACGCGAAGTCGTGAAGGGGAGGAAATTGGCTGAAGCACCGCCGATCGGATATGATCAAGCTTCCGCGGAGTTTGCGGGGAAATAAAGACAGACTGACGAACAACATCTATATTTTCTTTTCAGGCACTTAAATAATTATTGTGATTACTTAAATAATTATTCTGATTACGTTTGGAGAGGCGAGTGGCGACCAAAGAACCCACCCCAAATCCGGGCGGTCACTCCCCTATGTCCTCTAAGGACTGAGGCACAACGACACCACCGACGTTACAGTAAAGGCAAGCAGTCACTCCATACCTTATCTAAAAAAAATCTTGAATTATTCTACATTAGTGTATCTCCTTAAACCATCCTTAATTAATACTTTACATATTTTTCATAATATAAAACATATCTATGTTTTGAGAAGCTTATACAAATTAGTCTTCTTCAAGCACTGAACGATATAAACATCTAACATCTCATCTCAACTATATACTCGTATGATGTCTCGAATATCAATAATTAATAAATTTTTTTTTTTTGGGCTTGTAACAGTGTTTAGAAGAGAACACTGATGAAAATTGGACGGGTGTTAGCCCATTTGCCTAGATACGATATATATTTATTTGAGTGTAACAGATATTAAAGAGAATCCAATGTTGTCGGGGGAAGGTGTAAAAGTGTAATGAATAATTGTGAGAGAGGCTGCAAATAAAGCAAACGTCTACATTTCTTGAGCTGATAATTCAAACTGATTTTATTAGGAGCGGACTCCCCTTTATATAGATCCTAGCTTAGGTAGATAACATCAAATCTTATTCTAGACTTATATCTAGACCCACGGAGTGGTCTGTTTATCTATTAGCAAGGGATACATTCTTCAGTGCGATTGGGGTGAACACAGAATTCGTGGATCCCATGGTTGGATTCAAATTACATGTATATATTGTCAAGTGTTTTGTGTTAGGCCCATTTCGCAGTTATATTTAAAGACATTCTGTGACCCTCGCAGGGGTTCGTCCATATTAGGTATCAAGTGTATTTACTTGTCTAGTGTACAGATCTGTGCTAGGCACAAGTGGCCGCTGTTTATGGACACGCGCACATGCGCTCAGCAGATCATAGCTGCATCGATTTGTTACAGATTTATGTACATATGTATGTATGTATGTATATATTTATATCTATATATATAAAAGAAAGTCGTGTTAGTTACTGATTTTATATCTCAAGAACGGCAAAACAGATTTGGGTGTAAATTGGTAGGGAGGTTGCTTAGAGCCAGGGAAAGGTTTACCACAAACAAAATTCAGGAAAATGTTCAACAGGAATGCAGAAAAACCGGGAAAGTTTTTTACAACTTTAACAAAAATCTCTAATCAAGTAACCATTCGATTACATGTTGTTACATTGTTTGACAGCTTCTTATTGTAATCTGTTCAGTTTTGGGGTAAAAGTTATTCGTTTGTTAACAGTTCGATTGGAAACACGTTTATTGTTCAGTTTTGTTGTAAAATTTATTCGTTTGTTAACAGTTCAGTTGGAAACACGTTTATTGTGCAAACTTTTATTAAATTTCAACAGCAACCATTTGTCTTGAAGGTGGTAAGTTGATCTGTGTAAACTATGAGGATTGTGCATTTGAGGTTAAATTCACCAGTCTGTCCATAGTCTAAAATGCCTAGAAGACCACGTGGAAACATCGGCCGCCGCACAAGACATGCAAGCCAGCAACAAGTGTATACACAGCAACGAAATACTGCAAATGAAAGAACTGAAGAACATACACGTGAACAGCGCCGCGAAAGTATGGCTCGACTTCGTGCTTCTCAATCACAAGAGCAAAGTGAAGCAGCCCGTAAAACAGCTCGGTTGGCAATGCGGAATCGTCGAGCGAACAACAGAGGTCAACAAATAGATGATTTGCGACGCAGAGGATATTTATCAAGAGCTGATTTGAATCGAGCAGCTTTTCGATACGATTGCCGCGTCGATTACAGCTTGCATCGTAGCGTTTGCATTGGGCAAATGGATGTTGTTTGTGAGTATTGTGGTGCATTAAAGTTTTCCGGAGAAACGGCTGGATTATGCTGCCTTAATGGTAAAGTGAAATTGCCGTTGTTGACTCCGCCACATGAGCCATTGTATTCATTGCTTCGTGGCGAAACACAAGAATCACGCCACTTTCTTGCAAACACTCAAAATACAATGGTTGTTTCCAAATGACGTCATTTGGGGCAGATATTATCGAAGAACGAGGATTTAATCCGACATTTAAGATACAAGGACAGATTCACCATCGAATTGGATCATTACTACCTTTCGAAGATACACAGAATAAATTTTACAAATATATTTTATGGGCAACATGGAAGAACAACTTGATCGACGCCTAGGGATCAATGCAGGAATGAAGCGAGCAATTCTTCAAGACTTGCAGTGTCTGCTTCATGAACATCATGCGTTGGTCAGGTTGTTTAAGAGTGCTTTAGAGCGCATGCCAAATGATGACTATAAAGTTGTCATCAAAGCAGATAAACGACCATCTGGAACACACGAACGCACATTTAATGCTCCAACATTAGACGAAGTTGCCATCCTGATTGTTGGTGAACAATTTGAAAAACGCGATATTGTGCTTACACGTCGCAATACTGGGCAACTACAACATATATCTGAAACTCATCGATCATATGACGCATTGCAATACCCGCTGATGTTTTGGCAAGGAGAAGATGATATTATTTTAATATTAAAATGATAAATCCATTGAATGGTGAAGAAACCACAAAGAAAGTTAGCTCAATGAATTATTACGCATATCGTTTGATGATTCGTCAAAATGCTGACAACTATTTGCTGCGGTTTCGTCGATTGTTTCAGCAGTATTGCGTTGACATGTATGTAAAAATAGAAACGGAACGTTTAACATTCATTAGGTTCAACCAAGCCAAACTGCGTTCTGAGGAGTACATCCATTTACGTGATGCAGTTAGTACTGAAGGAAATGCAGCTAATATTGGTAGATTAACTATTCTGCCGGCGACGTACATTGGTAGTCCACGTCATATGCATGAATATGCACAGGATGCAATGACATATGTGCGTCATTACGGTCGGCCAGATCTCTTTATTACTTTTACGTGTAATCCAAAATGGATAGAAATTACTCAATTGCTGCTTCCCGGACAAACATCAAGTGATAGACACGACATCACAGCACGTATATTCAGGCAAAAATTCGGTCCCTGATGAACTTTATTGTTAAACAACGCGTCTTTGGAAATACTCGATGCTGGATGTATTCAATCGAATGGCAAAAGCGAGGCCTGCCGCACGCACACATTCTTATTTGGTTAGTGGAAAGAATTCAGCCTGACCAAATAGATGATATCATATGTGCCGAGATTCCTGATCATGAAGTCGATCCAGACCTACATGATGTAGTTACTACTAATATGATTCATGGACCGTGTGGTGCCATCAATCCCCAATCACCTTGCATGGTCGATGGAAAATGCTCTAAACGATATCCACGGAAATTAACGGCGGAGACTGTCACTGGCAACGATGGTTATCCGCTGTATCGGCGTCGATCACCAGATGACAACGGTCGAACTGTCACAACGAAAGTGAAAAGAATGGATTTCGTTGTCGACAACAGTTGGATTGTTCCATATTCGCCACTTATTTCTAAAACGTTCAAGACACATTGCAACGTTGAATACTGCAATTCAGTTAAGTCAATAAAATATATTTGCAAATATGTCACGAAAGGCAGTGATATGGCTGTTTTGGATTGCAATCCTCGAACACCAACGATGAAATTTCACGCTATCAAGTTGGTCGTTATGTGAACTGTAATGAAGCGATTTGGCGTATACTCTCATTTCCAACTGTTATGCATTTGGCGGTGCATCTGGAGAATGGTCAACGAGTATATTTCACGGCTTCGAATGCTATGCAACGTGCTGAAACACCTCCAGCAACTACATTGACAAGTTTTTTTGCAATCTGCCAAAGCGATCTGTTTGCACGAACTTTGCTTTACTCGGAGATGCCACGTTATTATACTTGGAATGCTTCATCGAAGAATTTTCAAAGACGGAAGCAAGGCGATGCGGTGCCTGGGTATCCAGATGTGCGTTCTACTGATGCTCTTGGTCGTATGTATACAGTTCATCCAAAGAATGATGAATGTTTCTATTTGCGGTTGTTACTGGTAAATGTGCGTGGGCCAACGTCATTTGAGACACTACGAACTGTTAATGGTGTAATATTTTCAACATATCGTGCTGCATGTGAAGAATTGAAATTATTAGAAAACGATACTCATTGGGATACGACAATCGCTGAAGCCATTATTTCTGCGTCTCCAAGTCAGATACGCACATTATTCGCTATCATAATTTCGACATGTTTTCCATCAAACCCATGTAACCTGTGGCACAAATACAAGGATAATATGTCAGAAGATATTTTACATCAAATTCGTGTCAGTTCCAGAAATCACGATATTGAGATGAATGAGGAGATACATAATCGTGCTTTACTCTTGATCGAAGATATGTGTTACCTTATGTGCGGTAATTTATTAATCAGGTTGGGAATGCCAGCGCCATATCGTCAAATGAATGACGCATTTAATCGAGAATTGGAACGGGAACGTGAATATGATCACCAGGAATTAGATTTAGTAGTTCAAACGAATGTACCCATGTTGAATTACCAACAAAAGGAAGCTTATGATACTATAATGAAGGCAATCGATGATGAAAATGGTGGTTTATATTTCCTAGATGCCCCTGGTGGAACTGGCAAGACATTCCTTTGTCATTAGTTTTAGCAACTGTTCGGGCGAGATCCAACATAGCGGTTGCAGTTGCTTCTTCTGGAATAGCAACCACATTGTTAGAAGGATGCCGTACGGCTCATTCAGCATTAAAATTACCGTTAAATCTTCAAACTATTGAAGAACCAACGTGTAATATTGCAAAACACTCAGCAATGGCCAAAGTTTTAGCGGCATCGAAAATTATCATATGGGACGAATGCACAATGGCGCATAAACGTGCATTAGAAGCACTTAACCGAACATTAAAAGATTTACGCAATGACTCGAGATGTTTTGGAGGAGCTATGATTTTACTGTCTGGCGATTTCCGCCAAACACTGCCAGTAATTCCAAGATCTACGGCTGCCGACGAAATAAACGCTTGCCTCAAATCGTCAAATCTATGGCGCTATGTGAAGAAACTGCAGCTGACAACAAACATGAGAGTTACATTGCTTAATGATATATCTGCTGAAGATTTCTCGAAGCAATTGCTGACTATCGGTAATGATCAAGTACCTGTCGATGAATCGAGCGGATTTATATCATTTCAAAATAATTTCTGTAATTTTGTCGAATCAAAAGAAGAACTTATCAACAATTTATTTCCAAACATTATTACTAACCACAAAAATAATGAATGGTTGAGTGAGCGAGCAATTTTAGCGGCAAGGAATAAAGATGTAGATGACTTGAATTACATAATTCAAAATAAGATAATTGGAACAGAGCATTCATTCAAATCAATTGACTGCGTCACAAATGAAGATGAAGCCACCAACTATCCCATTGAATTTTTAAACTCTTTGGACGTGCCTGGTTTACCACCACACAATTTACGCCTAAAGGTTGGCTCCGTAATAATCATGCTACGAAACATAAACCAACCAAAACTGTGCAACGGTACGCGTTTGGTGGTTAAAAATTGATGAACAATGTCATTTACGCCACGATAATGATAGGAAAATTCAAAGGTGAGGAAATTCTTATTCCGAGAATCCCGATGATCCCAAACGATATGCCCTTTGAATTTAAAAGACTTCAATTTCCGATACGTCTTGCATTTGCAATGACCATTAACAAATCACAAGGCCAATCCTTAAAAGTTTGTGGCTTAAACCTAGAAAATCCATGTTTTTCTCATGGCCAATTATACGTGGCATGTTCACGGGTCGGAAGACCATCTGCGTTGTTTGTTTTGCGCATGATAATAAAACAAAAATATCGTTTATCACAAGGTACTTAAGTGAAGAGCAACCAAACTGCGTTCTGAGAAGTACATCTATGGCTATGGTAATCAAACAAAAACATCGTGTTTCATAAAGCACTACAGTGATTTGTTAATAATTATGATTCTCATGATAAACAATAAAACGTTTACTTTTAAATCCTTATATAATGTTTTTTTATTTTTTTTTTTTTACAACACCCTATCACGGGTGTCTGTCGGGTCCGCCGCTGCAACGCGTGGCTGGGTTAGCTAGTACTTATATATAAACGTGTTCATGTTTGAACATTCTGCCAAGGGCCAGCAAAATTAGGTGTGGGTGTACAATTTTAAATTCGACATATAAAATACAACATTAAGCAATATACAAACATATTGAACAATCATACATTTCATAAAACGATTTAGTGGACTGTAGTTTTTTCTTTAACTTAATTGTTAACATTTAAATTTCTTGCAAAGGCCTGGCAATTTTGGGTGTACATTTTCGTATAATATATGTATTTATAAAAACTATCATAATTGTCATATTTATTAAAGCAATTATATAAACAGCGTGTCCGATAATATATTGGAAATTTAAATCTTTTAATTTACACTGATTTTCTTTAATGTAAATATTTAGTTTAATTATTTGGCTATTTAATTCCAAGAGTATTATTTAATGTGGTTGGTTTTAGCAGATCCCAAATAAACCTTGGAGCTTCACTAACATCTCCTAACTATGATGGGCAATTCCAATTGTAATCATTAGTTCTTGCGCTACCATATTGCGCAATATATCATTTTCCCATTTAATAAATAAATCTTGGCATATAATCGAGTCTTTATTTACTTATAAGAAAATAAGCCGATTACTACCTCGAGTTAACTAGAACCCTTCAATAACGCTAATAGCCAAGTGATACTTTCGTCTAATACTCCTGTCTCCAAATTACCTCCGTAGTGAGGTCCTGCCGGGGGAATAAAAAAAAATGCGACTTACGTTCTTTCTATCTGAGTTACCATGCAATGGCAACATTTTCTTTTATGGCCTCTGCCAACTCTTCTTCTAACTTTTACTCGCTTTTCATTTCACTGAAATTTCTTCTCCATGTTAATAACAGGTGCCATTGTAAGTGGCTTTGATCCCCTTAAGGATGTATCGTCCTTAAATGGAATCTTTCTCATATACCTACCACTTGATTCTATAGTGGTGGTTTTAATAAAATTATTCTCAAAAGTTTTTCTTTTGTTTTTTAAAATACAACATTTATCTACATTTTTTACTTGCATTTTGGTTGCGACTATAGAATTGTTGAAAATGTTGTGTTTCAATTTTGTGGAACCCGACACAATCCAACCGAATTCTGTGTTTTGACCTAGGAGTCCGTCTATTTTCTTTACCCCATTTTTAAAAATGTGAGCATATAAATCAGCTCCTATGATAAGGTCGACTCTACCTGGCTTGTGAACAGACGGACATGGCTAGATCAACTCCGCTGATGATGCTGATCAAGAACATATATTGCAAACTTTTGATCAAAATTATAACATCCTCCTCTGCAAGGGTATAATAACCACAATATTTTGTGAACACAAATAAAACAAGAAAGGAACTAACTGCGGTAAGGCGAAGTATATATATTCTCTCTATCATTTAAAATCGATCCATTTTGGTAGTGGTAAAAAATATCAAATTTTATTATTTTGTACATTTTACATTTTACATGCAGAATTTTACATTTTCATATAAATCGACCGATCCCTTCTATGGCAGCTATATGATTTAGTTGTCCGATCTTAATGATATTAAAACCGTAATTCAAAAACAGCTGTATCGTGAAACTTATAGAAGTTCGTTGAAAAACAGAGAAGTTATCATTTTTGTTAATTAATTTTCCGATCATACCTATGGCAGCTATAATATAGTGTTCCGATTCCGTTCTGACATATATTTTAACTGAAATAGGAAGAGGACTATCTGCAAGGCTTTATTCAGGTAGCTCAAAAACTGGGAGACTAGTTTGCGTAGCAACGGACAGACAGACGGACATTGCTAGATCGACTCGGCTGGTGATGCTGATTAAGAATATATATACTTTTTGGGGTCGGAGATGTGCGTTGCAAACTTCTGGACAAAATTATAATACCCTCGGTATAAAGGGTATAAAAATATGGAAAAGGCGCAAGAACTCAAAAACTTAAAACTATTGCAAGTTTTGATCGATCATGACTACGCAACTTTCGATAAATAATATTTGATCATTGAAATTATTATTGGCGGGATGATGGCTTTTTAAAAAAATTAATAAATTTCGACAAGATTCGAGTTTTTACTTTTAATACGGGATAGAATGTCAGAACTCACCATTGTGCTTTAGCGAACAAAAATAATGTTTCAAATCTGTTTGTTTAATTTAATATTATTAGGTTTATTTGAAGCAGTGTCATCTTTGAGGCACTCTTCAAGCTGTGGTCGAGCTTATTATACTCGTCAAGCCCCTTTCAACGTCTCCCTGCTAGTTGATAGGAACAAAGCAGTTTTGGGCTATTAAAAAATTGTGCAGGATGCATCAGCCAGCGTTTATTGGTTACATGGTAAGCAGTATCCTGCTTTCAGAAATCTGAAACCCGTTAAGCTAGGATGTTAGACGTACTTTTTTCCAAAACAATTTGAGTCGTGTCTATTTGAATTGCATATATAATGTGTCTGAGTTAGTTACAGTCTTTTATTGTTTTTTGTTACTTTCTTGTAGAAACTTTTACAACAGTGTAGGGCCGTGTTCAATGAAATAATATAAAAGTTGTAAAGGTGTAAGAAAGTGTTATGGTATATAAATAAGTGGAGTATGTTAGGTTCGGTGTGGAGGCTTAGATTATTCTGTGTGGCCAATACGATGTATTCTTTTGAGTCTTCTTCTCGTTCTGTGTTTTGTTAGTCATCTGGCCAAGACATTCGGGTGGGTAGTCAATTTTGTGTGAATTTTGTTAAGGCTTGTTTGTTGATAACGTCCTTGACCAGAGGATCGCGAAGGTACCTTGCCAGGTCTGCATTGCGAGTGTACCATTCGGCTCCGGTTATTCTGCGCAGCTGCTTGCTCTGGAACACCCGGCTCATTTGCGTTTCAAATTGGTCTTAGCAGCAGTTCCATACACTTGTATTCCATATATCCATGTGGGGGCAAGGATGACCTTGTAAATCCTTACTTGGTTAGCCAGGCTTATGCGGTTGTTGTCAGAATAACTTTTTGGCCTTTCCTCCTAGTGCGCATTTGGTGATCTTCGTGACGGGAGTCCAAAGTCACTCCCAGATATTTGTGTTATCTTCTTTGTTCAAGTAAAAATAGTCCTGTGCAGATATTATTTAGTTACAACTGCGCATTTTGCAGGGCTAACCGAAATGTTCCAGCGGCAGGCCCCGTTTTCAAAACCCTTGAAGTAAATTAAAGTTTGTCTGTGGCTTCGTAAACGCATGTGGATCTGTATAGGGCCGCTGTGTCATCGGCGCAGCTGGCCAGCATAGGGTTCTGTGACTGTCTCGTAGGCTCCGGCATGTCATGTGTAAAAAGGCGTTTGTCCTAGTACGCTAACGTTTGTTCTGGTACGCTACCCTGCGGTACTCCTGCCCTGATCTGTCTCTGAGTAGAGAGGGTTCCATCCTGGACCACCCTAAAATTCCTCTCCTGTTGCGGGTTTAGCAGTGTTTTCAACTTAGAGAGTAGTCCGTCAAGCCACACCCTGTCAAAGGCTTTCTGAATATCTAGCTACGCAGCCACGACGTACTGCTTCCGGTGGTTCAATTTCTCAGAGGTGCCCTGTCAAAGCTTAAAGCCAAACTGGAAGTTAGGGAGGGCACTCTTCAATAGCGGTATCTCTTCTCAAAATGCATCGTTCGAGTAGCTTGTCAAAGGTGGGCAGGAGGCTTATATGGCAGTAATTGTTGAGGAGCAATCCTCCAGGCCTTTAGATAATAACCAATCCTCAGGGCGGCATTGAAGATGAGCACGAGGTATCGTAGTGCTTTGGTCGGCAAAGCTTTTGTGATTTGGTTATCAACAAGGTCCTCAGAGGGCGAAGTAAGAGCTTGCATCAGCTGTAGCATTTTCTAGCCATCGGTTGGTAGCTTCAGCTTTAAGTAGCCAAGGTGTCCCTGAACTCTGAAAGGCTTGAGCCTCTCTGAAAGGGGTAAAGGGGGTGTTTACCTTTTGAAGGCTCCGGTTAGCTTTCAGAGCGCGAAGTAAGAGCTTGCTTTAGCTGTAGCATTTTCTAGCCATCGGTTGGTAGCTTCAGCTTTAAGTAGCCAAGATGTCCCTGAACTCTGAGAGGCTTGGCCGGTTTTTAGAAGACTGCTTCTTTTCGCGATCGTGTAAGGTAGTGTCCTGGGCTAGGATATGGCACTGTCTGGCCAGGGTTCTTTACAGAAAATTTATTGATTTGGGACCTTGGGGTGGGACAGGATCAGAGAGAAAGGAAAATGCGGACAAAACTGCGGCTTAGCAGTTTTAAGCCTCTACCACAGGGCCGGCTCGGACAGAGCAAATGCAAACAAGGGTTAAACCGCATATTTGCGCCAGAAGGGCGCTTAGTACAGGGAGGCAGTGTGGGAAACGGGGTTATTTCTACCTAACCGCACTCTCTTAAGATATTCCAATAGCAAAGCTTACCTTGATCTTCGCTTTGTCTGCATGCCCGCTTTCCGTCTCGGTGCAGTTGGAAAATCCACATCGCCGAAGGGTTTTACGTCTCTTCCGCTCCCATTCGTTCGGGTCGCCCGACATGTACCGACGCACGGGTATGGGTGTCTGTGCGCACGCCGCTCGGCTTTTCCCTCTCTGCCTCTACCGACGAACGGAAAAAGAAACTCGAAGAGCTCTTGAGCGAGTTCTAATTTGAAATCGCCACCGGTGTCGGTGACTGAGCTGGGGAGTTACCTTGCGCTAGTTAAAATGCCTCATCTCCCCGGCATGAACGTACCTCCAGCATACAACGCAGACTTGGCAACTGCAACAACAAAAATCGCCAACATGCAAGAACTCTGACGAACACACACATCCTTGTACATTGCGATGCGGCGGATAACGACCCCTAAGGCGGCGCGTACAACCTGGTGGTCAAGGGACTAAAGGCATGCAGCACCGCCCCCTCGGACCCCACGGTTCTGGATGGCATCGTTCAGGCGCTGTTCCCGCGAGGGGCACCAGTACGCATCCAGCCCAGGGAGGAGCGACAGCCCTTCAACCCCATTGGCTCTTGCGACGTGACGGAAAAGGAGGTATCCCGGACGGGGAGAGCCGTACACCCGAAAAAGCGCCAGGGCCGGACGCAGTTGCCAACAGGGCACTGAAACTGTTCATCGCCCTGCACCCGAAGGAGTACCTGTTCTCCAAGTGCCTGAGGGAGGGGACCTTTCCGGAGCGGTGGAAGAAGCAGAAGCTGCTGCTGCTGGCCAAGCCGGGGAAGCCACCGGGGGAGCCTTCCTCCTTCAGACCAATTTGCCTCACCGACACCACTGGCAAGGTGTTCGAGAAACTCATTGCAGTAAGGCTAAATGCTGCTATCGAGGAGGCTGGCGGTGTTTCTCCAAGGCAGTTCGGCTTCAGGAAGGGGAGGTCAACGCTGGACGCCATCGAGGAGGTGAAGGATATTGCGAAGTCGGCGATCGCGGGCACGAGGTGGAAAGGCGGCTCGAAGAGCTATTGCCTAGTGGTAACGCTAGACATCAGGAACGCCTTCAACACCGCCGACTGGAGCCGCACGCTGGAGTCCCTCGGTGCCCTGAACATCCCTTGGTACCTGCTACGAATAGTACGGAGCTATTTCAGCGAGAGGGTACTCACTGTGGAGACGGACATGGGTTCCAGAGCATACGAAGTCTCAGCCGGAGTCCCGCAGGGCTCCGTTTTAGGACCCCTGCTCTGGAATACCATGTACGATGGAGTTCTGAGGCTCCCCATGCCCAGTAGCACCACCGTCGTGGGCTTTGCAGACGACGTGGCTGTGGTCGTAGTCGCAAAAGAGCGCACCGCAGTGGAGGAGAAGGCGAACGAGGCGATCAAAGGGATCGAAGCGTGGCTCTCTAGCGCGGGCCTGGAGCTGGCAGCGCATAAAACGGAAGCGGTTTTAATCTCCAGCCGAAAGGTCGTGGAGACAGCCGAGATTCGTATCGCTGGAGCGGCGATAACCTCCCTGAGGGCCATTAAGTACCTAGGTGTCCTCCTTGACACTCAATTGTCGTTTAAGGAGCACCTAGAGTACACCCAGAAGAAGGCCAGCGGAACCGCAGGAGCACTCTCCCGAATGCTGCTGAGCACCAGAGGCACCAAGCAGACCATAAGGAAGTTCCTGACAAGTGTCGTCACCTCCCAGCTGCTCTACGCGGCACCGGTGGGGGCGGAGACGGCAGAGGTAAGGACGTACATGCGGGGTGTCGAGTCTATCTATAGACTGTGCGCCATCCGAGTTGCGAGCGCATTTCGGACCATCTCGGACGACGCGGTGCTGGTCATAGCCGAGCTAGTCCCGTTGAAAGAGATGGTACGCGAGAAGGCGGACCTGCGCAGAGCACTGAGCGGTCACCTGGAACCGGAGGACGCTAGAAAGGCCGCAATTAAGCGCGCGGCCAGATTGCGGAGCTATGAGACCTGGCAGGAGAGATGGGAGACCTCGTCCAAAGGGCGATGGACGCACAGGCTGATCCCCAATATTGAGGCCTGGATGGAGAGGAAGCACGGGCAGGTGAACTTCTATCTGACCCAGGTGCTGAGCGGTCACGGCTGCTTCCGCAGCTACCTCAAGAGGTTCGGCCATGATGAGGAGGATGGCTGTCTGGAGTGCGGATCCGGAATACCCGAGGATGCGCACCACGTCATCTTCGAATGTCGGCGGTTCGACGAAGAGAGGGAGGCGCTGGAAGCAGTAGCAGGGTCACTGATCAGGGTGGACACGTTGGTGCAGCTGATTTTGGCGGACCATAGGACCTGGAAGGCGGCGGCAGAGTTCTCAGCGAAGCTGATGAAGACGCTTAGGACCCTGGAAAGAGGGAGAACGGAGCGGACGGGCTGAGCGGCCTACAATTGTGCGAAGCATTGCTCTGCAGCCGTATCGCACAATGCGGGCCCTTGCCCCGTCTTATGGGTACATGCGCAACGCATGTCCCGTAAGTGTCCTGTATAGTAGTAAAATAGTAACGTAATTGTAAATAAATGAATACACAAAAAAAAAAAAAAAATACAAGGAAGCAAGGAATAGAGGAAACCGCGTAGTAAATATACACATAAAAACTCGCACTTGCATTTTAGCTAAAAGGCAGTGCATTTATGCTTTATAATTACAGCGATGCCGACACTACATCGATAAGTCTAGAGCTCCAAGACAGGTCGCTATGTGTAGTGTCAGCATACTTAGCGTACGACATAATGGACCCGATACCGGGTCGCAAACTAAGGGAACTCGTTAAGGACTGCGAAGATCGGGGCACTGGCCTGTTGATCGGATGCGACGCAAATGCCCACCACGAGATGTGGGGCAGCACCAACACAAATGAGAGGGGTGAGTTACTTTTTGAATACCTTCACTCCACTAACCTACTTATCTGTAATAGGGAAACGACCCCACTTTTGTAATTAAGGACAGGGAGGAGGTCATAGACCTAACCTTTATTTCTAATTGCATACATGACCAACTTATAGGGTGGAGCGTTTCTAAAGAACACTCCTTCTCGGATCACAAACATATTGACACACGATTGTGCGCTCCCAACCCTGAACCAGTAACGTTCTCAAACCCCGTAGAACCAACTGGCCAGCCTTTAAAATAGACTGGCTAAAGCCCTTCCAGTTCCACCAGAGCAGATTCCTCCATCGGAGGAACACCTCACTCTTCTCACGACAGTCTTCACTGAAGCCTGCAACAGCGCTTATAAAGCATCCTGTCCAATCAGCAAGCCGAGAGGCAAATGGAAACCACCCTGGTGGAATCAAGAAATAGACAAGCTGAGGGGGATTGTAGGAAACTCTTCAACAGAGCAAAAGACTAAGTTGTGAACAACATTGGTCTGAGTATAAACACAGTCTAGCTCAATTAAAAAGCTCATTAGACAGGCAAAAGAGAGGATTGGAGAAAATTCTGTTCGGGAATTGAATCCTCTTCGGAAGCTGCAAGATTACGAAAAGTACTCTCGAAGTCGTCCTCGATTTTGAGCTATCTCAAGAAACAGGACGACTCGTGGACTTCTTCTAGCGAAGAAACACTGATGCTATTAATAGACACGCATTTTCCAGGAAACACCTTAGGTCCCCAAACAAACGACCCACAACCATACCACCCGGTCAGATCATTGGATAGCATTATGACTGAATCCAACATTAAATGGGCTATAAATAGCTTCGCTCCCTATAAATCTCCAGGCCCTGATGGGATTTTCCTGCACAGTTGCAGCAGGGGTAGATCTCTCTGTCCCTTGGCTAAAAGCCATCTTCAAGAACATTATGGCGTTAGGCAAAATTCCCGATTCCTGGCTAACGTCCAAAGTAGTCTTTATACCCAAGGCCGGCAAAGCCTCTCACACAACACCGAAGGATCTCAGGCCGATAAGCCTGTCCTCCTTCCCTTCTAAAAACCTTGGAAAGATTGATAGGGCTGCACCTGAGAACATCAATCAATCCCTCTCTGCTATCTGAATCTCAGCATGCATACCGTAAAGGCAAATCGACAGAAACAGCACTTCACTCTGTCATATCCAGTATAGAAAAATCCCTGCAAGACAAGGAGTATATTCTAGCCGCCTTCTTGGACATAGAAGGAGCTTTCAATAACATCGACTCAAGGGCAATAACCAACGCAATGCTGAGCCTTGGGGTAGATGCTCAGTTGGTGAGATTAGTCACGCAGCTGCTCCTGAGCAGGAAAGTGACCTCTTCACTAGGAGCATCTACTCTGTGCAGGCACGTCAGCAGGGGTACTCTGTACTCTCTCCGCTTCTATGGAACTTAGCGGTAAACACGCTGCTACGCGATATAGAAGACGGCGGGTGCAAGATTATTGCTTATGCGGATGATGTGGTTGTTATGCTGCGGGGAAAATTTCCACAAAGCCTATGTGACATCATGACAGTTAAATTAAGAAAACTGTCAAGATGGGCATCCGAAAGCGGGTTAAACGTAAACCCTAGTAAAACCGACCTTATTCTCTTCTCCAGAAAGACTAAGATCCCAAAGTTATCTGCCCCAAAATTAAATGGTTCCGTTCTAGAGTTTAGCGACAGTGCAAAATACTTGGGGCTTGTACTAGACAAGAAACTGAACTGGAATCTCACTATAGCGGATAGAGTGCGAAAAGCCAACATTGCACTCTTCACTTGTAAAAGGCAGTAGGCCTAAAATGGGGATGTCCCCGTCTGTAGTCAGCTGGCTATACAGCGCCATAGTTAGACCCATCCTCCTGTATGGGGTATCCATTTGGTGGCCAGCGCTATTGTATAGTTCTAAACTCAAGGCGCTCAACAAGGTGCAAAGAGTAGCTCAACTATGCATGACAGGAGCTCTTAGAACAACCTCTAGTGAAGCGCTCAACGCTATTACTAGCATATCACCAATTCTGCTAGTGGCAAAGGAAACCGCCACCATCACAGCACGACGTCTGAGAGACGCAAACTGCTGGACAGTCTATCAATATGGGCACTCATCCATCCTATCAGTGGGCGCAAGCAAGCAATTAACAGATTATTGCATACCCGTAGAACACACTTCTACATCGTTCAAAACAGTCTTTCCCTCCAGGGAGGCCTGGGTGGCAAGTCCCTTTGGACAAAAGGACTGCATAAATTTATTCACAGACGGCTCCAAACTCGACAATCGAGTTGGAGGAGGAGTCTTCTGCGAACAACTAAATACTAAAATACATTTCCGTCTTCCGGACCACTGCAGCGTTTTTCAGGCAAAGATTCTCGCCATAAGCGAGGCTCTTAGTTGCGGAGTAATAAACATTTACTCAGACAGTCAGGCAGCAATAAAATCACTTCGTGCGCTATCCTCAAACTCGACGATAGTGAACAACTGCCGCAAATCTCTTCAAGAGATGGCACAGCAGTTCGTTATCTCCCTAGTCTGGGTGCCAGGGCACCAAAATATTGAGGGGAACGAAATAGTTGATGAACTGGCCAGACGCGGCACTACCACAGTTCTCCTTCCAGACAAGGAGGACTTCCGTATGCCCCTAGCCACTTTTAAGCTCAGGACAAGGGAAATTTTCAGATCCCTTGTACAAGAAATGTGGAACAACACCACACACTGCAACATCAGTCGCCAAAATGGCCTAAAGTCGACGTCAAACGCACAAAATGCTTTTCAGTCTACATCGCACACAGTGCTCAGCTGTGATTAGAGCAATCACAGGTCACTGGCTCGTAGGAGCTCACGCATCCCGACTAAACGTCCAAAACAACGACTTCTGTAGAAGTTGTCAAAACGAGGAAGAAGTAGAATCAGTAGAGCACTTCTTCTGCTCCTGTGTGGCCCTAATCAGGCGTAGGAAAAAGTATTTAGGAGAATATTTTCTCCACAATCTAGCTGAATTAGCAGCTGTCCCCCCGAAGAAAATAGCAGGTTTCATTAGAGAAGCGGGCTGGGACTCTTTCTAACTTTGTGGTAAGAGGGTATAAAAGATCCATGCGGTATCACAATGGGCCAGTGATGGCCTAAGTGGGTTGACCTTGTGTCAGCCGCCGCCCTAACCTAACCTAACCTAAATATACACATACATACATATATACATATTATATTGCCACACATAAATAAAAATATAGGCCCTGTACATTCATACGAATTTTCTTAAATTCAACCATAGATAGACATACATAGAATCACATATTATAACACACCATATTACCATACTAATTTACAAACAAACAAATATTCCCTATACTTCAAGAATACATATACATATTATTAATACTCGCATACATATATTATTACTATTTTACATATTATTACTATTTTATATACATACCATTACCATACTTCAATACACATACCATTACCATTGCTAATACACCTAAATGTCGAAAGAAGCCACCACTAGTAGGACAGTTAGGGGCAGATTAGGGCTAAGGAGCGGGTCCTGTCCACCTGAGATAGAGGAAGAGATGGAAATAGAAGAGCAAAACCAGATAGTTCAACCCCAAAACAATAGTCTCACCGTTGGCAATTCATCAACTTTTTCAAGCACCAGCACCCACCTACGATGGCCAACCTGACAATCTCGATAGATTTATAGCTAGAGTAGAACAGCTACTCTTATTAGCCGTGCGGACAGTACTTACTCGGAACTATCCGTGACAAAATTAAAGGCAGAGCAGACGAAGCGCTAAGCGTCTGCGATGTACTCCTCACCTGGGATGACATCAAAGCAAACCTCAAACGACTATACTCTAGCAAGAAAACAGAGGAAATGCTTGTTAGAGAGCTACATAATCTTCCGGATGAACTCAGTATGGGAAAGCTGTATTACACAGCCACGAAAATAAGAAGCGAATAAATGTCTCTGGCCAGAGAAGCAGACCCTAGTGGACATACCCTTACGGCCAAACGTGACCAATATGATAGGTTCTGCCTAAATACATTCCTGTTTGGATTAAAAGACCCACTTAGGTCAGCCATTAGAAACCAAAAACCACATACAATCGAGAAAGCGTACGAGTACGGGCAGATCGAATTAAATTTCTCCATAAGCCTGAATAAACACCAGGAAAACCGACGACGCGACAGCTCGATATACAGGAATCACCCATTTGCCGAAAGACAACAAACCAACGGTGACTACAATAGCCGCTACACACTAAGACAACAAAACTATAATAATGACAACAATGCTCGTCATGTACCACGACATTATAACACCAACAACGACAATAATAGTCTTTTACACAGCGACAACAAAATTTCAACAACAATAATAGTCGTCGTTTCCCACTGCGCCAACAGAACTTTAACAACGATAATAATAGACGCTCCCCACATCAACAAAATTCCACACAAAATTCGAACCCCTTCAATGGTGACAGATCAGCTCAGACCCTAAACCACCAAGACAGGAACAACCATAATTCAAGCGCTCCCCTATGTAAAATCAACGATGATGCAAATTTTTTATTAATAGCCTCGGGAAGCCAGTCGCCTACATAAGCAAGAAGACCCATGGATCTTCCTTGCCATTTGTTCTCCTATCACCAAACCCCGTGGTGTCAAACCCTCTCAAATTCCTAATAGACACTGGATCAACCTACTCATTCATAGATCCAGCACTTAATAGTGCAGACCAAATCAAAAAACTAACCTCCGATATTAATATCCACACTGTTCTCAGTACATTCAAAATTCGGGAATATACAGATGGAATAAATTTCAAACAATTCGGAAAAATGACCAATTTCAAGTTATTACTATTCTATTTCCACCCCCACTTTAATAGTCTCCTAGGCATGGACTTTCTATCCGGCCTAAATGCCTTAACACTCCCAGTAAACATCATGCACGGAGACTTTATATATGAAACCACGAATTTGGATAATCAAATATTTATAACAGGCGGCTTGGACACCGCAATCGCAGGATCCGCCTTCTTCTTAGTCTGCATTAACTCAGACCAGATCCAAACACTATACCTCGAAGAACCGTTACAGGCAGAAGAATTCTCTCCACGAACCCAAAAATACTTAAACTGCATGTTCGCGGCAACAGATACAGAACGACCGGACGACCAACAATTAAACATTCAGACGGAACACCTCAACAACGAAGAAAAACAACAAATTCTCAAATTTTGCAAGTCATTCAAAAGACTCTTCCACGACGAAAACAATCAACTAACGTCCTCTAACGTCGTCAAACACTCTATCCCAACAACAGATAATATACCGATTCACACAAAATCTTATCGTTACCCATTTGTACATAAAGACGAAGTTCGAAAGCAAATTTCAAAAATGCTCGAACAAAACATCATAAAAACCGGTCTGAGTCGAACCCAAGAAAAGTGACACCACAGGCGAAAAAAAGCGGCGCTTGGTAATCGATTTTCGGAAATTAAATGAGAAAACTGTCTCTGATAGATACCCTATCCCGAACATTGCGGATATACATGACAGTTTAGGAAAGACCATGTATTTTACAACCATTAGGAAGTGGCTTTCAACAAATTTAAATGAACCCACGCGACGCAAGCAAGACGGCATTCACCGTCGAAAATGGGTATTATGAGTTCACGAGAATGCCCTTCGGTCTCAAGAACGCCCCTGCGTCTTAGGTGACTTAGTCGGTAACGTCTGTCTCGTCTATCTCGACGACATAATAATATTCTCACCCTCACTCCAAAAACATATAGCGGATGTTAAGTCCGTATTCACAAAACTCCAAAACGCGAACCTAAAAATCCAACCGAGCAAATACAACTTTTTAAGGAAGGAAATCGACTTCTGGGACACATCGTCACCCAAGAAGGAGTCAAACCATCAAGGACTTCCCCTGCCCGAAGACAACTAGGGAAATTAAGTCATTTTTAGGACTACTAGGGTATTACAGGAAATTCATGAAGGACTTCGCCAAAATAACTAAACCCATAACGGGACAGTTAAAAGGAAAGAAATCTATAATAATAGACGATGAATTTAAACAAGCAGTCGAAACGTCAAAAGATCTTCTCTGTAATGATCCCATACTAACATACCGTTTACGTTGACCACAGACGCAAGTAAATATGCGATAGGCTCTGTGTTGTCACAAGGCCCAGACACTAATGACAGACCCATATTCTTCGCTAGCAGGACACTATCGGACACGGAAGTCCGTTATTCTACGATAGAGAAAGAAATGCTAGCTATCATTTGGTATGTAGGTCACCATACCTCTTCGGGCGTAGATTCAAAACAGTCACAGACCATAAGCCATTAATCTGGCTAGAAAATCTGAAAGGCCAAAACCCAAAACTACTCCGATGGAAAACCATCCTGGCCGCTTACGACTACGAAGTCGTATACAAAAAACGGTCGCAAAACGTAGTCGCTGACGCACTCAGCAGAATTAAACAAAACTTGAACATAAACGAAGACCCGCAAACCATACCAGTCGCTTCACAACCACTAAATCATTTCAATAGCCAAATAATATTCCGCACCGGAACAACGACATCAAGCCAAATAGAAACACCATTTGTCCATAAAATAAGACACATAATCACAGAACCCGTGCATACTTTCGACTACGTTACAAACACCCTTCAAACAACCCTGAAACCGAATAAAACATTTGCAATATTTGCACCAGAAATCACTGATCCCCATGACCAGGAAAACAAAATTCGTGAATACCACATTAACACCAATCATAGGGGGATAGATGAAACATATAAGCATTTGAAAAGGGACATTTATTTTCCGCATTTAAAAGACATTATCACAAAAATAATAAAAGATTGCGACACCTGCCTAACCCTCAAGTATGATTGATGCAAGCCCCAACCGCACCAGAGGGACCATTGGCAGTCGTGCATATAGACATATATTCCATTAATAAGTCTTGTAACCTCACCATTATCGACAAATTCACCAAGCTAGCGCAAGCATACCCCCTTACAAATAGGAATTCAATAAAAGTTGCCGATGCCCTATTACAATTCATAAATCACTATGGCGCACCAAAGAAAATAATTTTCGACCAGGGCGCGGAATTTTCGGGCAATCTATTCAACGACCTCTTAACCCAATTCCAAATAACAGCTTATACAACTTCATTTCAACAATCAACAGGCAACGCTTTTGTCGAAAGGCTGCATTCCACCTTAACCGAACTATACAGGATAATCTTGAACAAAAGAAAGGAAGCACGCCTAGAATGCGGACATAACCAAGTACTTGCAGAAGCAGTAGCAACATATAACAATGCAATACACTCAAGCACTTCATATACCCCTTTCGAGCTCTTTCACGGAAGAACTCACATATTCAACAAAACAATAACATTCGACAACCACCACGACTATCTTAATAAATTAAACGAATTTAGACATGTCATATACCCAAAAGTACAGGAACATTTTAACGCGACCACAGAAAGAAGATTGGCTAAATTAAACGAGGACAGAGAGACATCAGTCCAAGTCAAGCCTAATGATACGGTATATAGAAAAGAAAACCGCAGAAACAAGATAACACCGAGATTTTCGTTACACAAAGTAGGTAAAGACAAAGACGTCACCTTCCTAACAACTTGAGGTCAAAAGTTACACAAACAAAAAATTAGAAAGAAAATACTAACCCCGCACATAATTCTTAACAACAAACTAGTTCCAGGATCTTTCCAAAAACCCCAACCTTTAAAGTATCATTAGAAGTCCTACGAAACCAAATCAAACAGGTAGAAGACAAAATATAGATACAGAAACACAAGATGGACAAGCACTATTCAACAAAGACACTAAAGACACTAAATTGTTTTTTAATAAGGAACAAATACAACATATAGAGAGATAAAATGTAAACAAAATGTAACGTCAGCATTAAATTAACACATTTACAAATCACCCTCTTGCTATACCTTCAAAACAACACACTTGTTTAACATTAAGATACGCATTTTTTATACAAAATGTATAAATTCATAATAACGTCGGAGTTCATGACAACAACATCCACCAATACCAGAACAAATGCCTAAGAATCCAGTAAAACTACTTCACTCTTCTCCGATCCGGCCCCCTTAATGGCCTTCTCTTCGGACTGGGGGGGAGGAGTTAACATGCCCCATCTCCCCGGCATGAACGTACCTCCAGCATACAACGCAGACTTGGCAACTGCAACAACAAAAATCGCCAACATGAAAGAACTCTGACGAACACACACATACTTGTACATTGATAGACACACAGACATTTGTGATAAATGTCATCTTCATTCTCATTTGGTACTCCAAGCAATACAGTCGATTTATTTGCAAGCTCCTTTCCAGCATATTCTAAAGTCATACTCGCAGGATGCCTCCTTTGCTCCCTAGGACCCAAGACTGTAACTCGCTCGCCAATGCAACGATGCAGCCGATCGCCCTTTCTCGCCTAGCGGTGCGAAAGCTTACTCTCGCTGTGCTCCGATACTGCGCAGCCTCTGAAGCTATTTCCGTTGGTCGTGTGCACGGCTTATCTCTATCCTTATCTCTTATCGCTGTTCTTCGCTCCGCTCTGTCGATAAACTTTAGCTAAAATTATATTTATATATGATAAATTTAATAAATTGTATTATAATTTGGCAATATGTATTGTGCGCTCGGAACGGGGCGTCTCAACCGTTGTTGGAGAGATTGATAGGGTTGCTATCAACGGCAGGTGATCCGAACTTAGATCCTGCTCCTCTGTAATGGTGAGTAAATTAACAAACAAGTAAAAGCAGGACGGAGTGGCTCCTAAAGTTCATATTGCGTTATTGAGGTAGCCTACGTATATAAAGATTGGCATCAAAGTGAGCCAACATGATTTTATTGATAATATTGTTATGAGCTAATTGATAATAAGAAATATAAGATAACAAAATCTGATATGTATATTAAAGTAAGGACTTAATTGTCTTATTTTTAACAAAAAAGGCTTGACTTTTATGTATATATTAATGAAAGGAACTTAATTTTCTTATGCAATATTTTTATTTTATTCTTAAGATTGATTATTTATATATGCTCAGTCTCAGCAATATGTATATGCAATAACAAAAGTAGCGATTATCAGGACAAACGCGAATGCATATTATGCTGACATGAAAAAGTCGAATTGGGCACCGTTTCCCATTTCTGCATAGATCATAATACACAGTAACCCACATTTCTTGTACACACAATTTCGTTGACATAAGCATATTCTTTATACTTTGTTTAGCTATAAATACCGTTAAGTTTCCTTAAAATCAGTAATTGTCTTGACCCCAAGGCAAGCTTTACTCATTTCCCTGCATTCAAAAGAGGCTGTCGCTGAGTCTTCAGACCCTCATATGCACCATCCTTAGTCCAACTGGTTCATGTTATAGTTGCGGCGACAGTTTATGTATTTGTGCCTGGCGTACAGCATCTAAGCCTACACATTAACATTTGGCGACACTTTGAACGATTTCAATATCCTTTTGGCTCAGAACTTCTAGCCGTTGATCACATTCGGTGATCCCTACAGGAAACTATCCTGCACACACTTCTCAGAGTTGTCAACAAGGCGACACTTTGAAGAAATCTTTCAAGTCATTGTTCAACTTCTTTGACCATCGACAGTTGCGAACAGGAGCGTATCCAGCGTTTCAGCAAATAAAACACTCCCAACGGGTCAGAAGTGAAGTAACACTATAATGGCTAATACAAAGGAAGAGCAAGCAGTCGCCGAGACGTTAGACTTGCAAGAAAGGATCAGTCAAGAGATCTCGAAATATATCCGCAACTACAAAAAGGATTCAGCGGAGAGGAAACTAAAACCCACGTATTACAAAACCAAATTGGCCGCCATCGATGACGCGTGGAATCGGTTTGCGACGAACCATCTCAATATTCCTGAAAAATATCGAACCACTCAGTAAACCAAGTTCTACGATGACTGTCGTGCCACATACGAAGAATACAGAGCAAACATGCTCGACAATATAGAACAATCAACAAGCCACGCAGATCCAAATCCAGAAGCGGGATGAATACTACATCAGCCCATGATAGCATCTGACAAACTCAGAACGGCATGTCGCCGACAAGGGGCGATATCCGAGTCTATCAAACGCGCTCTAAAAGAGTTTTCAGAGACAGGAAAGACCATCACAAGTGATTTGATAAAATCACTATGGTCTCAGACGCAAGAAATTCATTTTTCTGTTCACGAAGAATACGATGACCCAATTAAGGGAGGATATGATATGCAGTCCTTCCTAAGACTGGAAAAGGAAATTCAAGCGGTCTTAGGGGCAAAAAACAATACTTCAAGCAACGAAGATGTGCACTTGCCCAGAGTCAGCATCCCAAAATTCGATGGAGATCTGCTCAAATGGACTCAATTTTTCGATATGTTCAAATGCATAGTCCATGACCCTAACATGCCCACCGTACGGAAAATGTGGTATCTCAAAACCACCGTAACCCGAGAGGCAGAAAGGTTGATAAGGCATATCGATCTTAAGCAAGAAAATTACTTGCATGCATGGGGTATATTGGTTGACGCTTACAACAATCCCGAACATGTAGCAGACACGATTCTCAATCGTCTTCTGCAACAACGCACAAATAGTGACGATCCGAAGTCATTAAAAGAATTATACATTACAACGATTGAGTCCCTGGCATCATTAAAGGGACTTGGCATCGATGTATCTAGCTGGGATACAATATTGATTGCCATCATCAAGCAAAAATTAGATTTTGCAACTCGAGCCCTATACGAACAGTCGTTAGATGGTTCTCGAGAGCTACAAAGCTTGGACACAATGGTCAGCTTCCTAGATCTACGAATTCGAGTACTGGAGACAGGAAAAAGAGGCCAACAGGCAACAAGGGAGCATATAAAATCTACATATACCTCTGCCAGCGCTGAAAATGTATCAAACTGTCCGTTTTGCAAAAGGAATCAACCGCTTTACAAATGCGATGACTTCCGCAACAAAACAGTACCCGAACTACTCAATTGGCTGCTCGAACAACGAACAAGTGTTAACAGAAATTCCTAAGGAAGACATTGTCAACAATGTCAAGCTAGACGAAACACTGAAACACTACAGTGTGAAGACCTTGGGTCTTCTATGGATACCACAAAAGGATCAACTATGTGGGCGATCGCAAAAAAGCGAAGCTTCAACTATCACAAAACGAGTTGTAAATTCTGAATCTGCACAGATATTCGACCCACTAGGACTATTTGCCCCTGTTGTAGTGAAGGCAAAAATATTAATGCAAACTCTGTGGGGACTATACCTGGGTTGGGACGATGAGCTCCCACTCCACCTTCAGGATGATTAAAAGAATTATCGATCTGATTTGCAAGCTTTAAATACTATGCAAATCCCGAGGCATATCTTTGATGGAAAAGTGCCAATCACTCAAGAAGTACACACGTTCGTCGATGCGTCAGAGCGAGCGTACGGAGCGGCAGGATATATCCGAGCCACTTACAAAAATAATCAAGTGTCGGTCCGTCTTCTGTGCTCCAAATCAATAGTGGCACCAGCAGCAAAAGAAACGTTACCTCGTCTAGAACTATGCGCTGCAGAATTGGGCGCTGAACTGACTCACAGAGTGAAGAAGGATTTGCGCCTGACTAGTGAGAAGGCATCTGTGTACTTAAGGACTGACTCAACTGTGGTTCTGTCCTGGATAATCGCATCAGCGTCAACATACCACACGTTCGTTGCAAATCGGATCGCTAAAATCCAAGCTGTATCTGACCGATCGCAATGGCGTCATGTCTCATCAGGAAATAACCCGGCAGACGTACTATCAAGGGAAATTGCCGCCAGCAAATTAGCGGAACATAACCTCTGGCTATATGGACCGCTCATACTACACGGTTACTGTGACAAGTGGGCCAAAGTACCAACCATCGTTCCCAGCGATTTGGAACGGCGGTCAAAACAAGTAAGCCTGCCAACATGTCAAGATCAGATTGAAGAAGAACTCTACAACTGTAACCACAGCAACTGCTTTCATAAACTGCATCGTATTGTAACATATATTATGCGATTCTGTAACAAAAGGAACAGAACCACTGCAACCACACTATGTGTCGGTGAGTTGACTCGTGCAATGATTATCATCTTTCGCCCCATTCAGCAGATTGATTTCGCTGTTGAATACAAACAGCTTCTTAACCACGAGACCGTGGACAATAAGAGCTCTATCATCGAGCTCGACGGACTTACCAGAGTCGGAGGTAGATTAGAGGAATCTCAACTTCCATATAATGCGAAGCACCAAATCCTGCTTGCTTATAATGATGCGATTGTGAGGATGCTATTGCGAGAGATGCATGAAGAGAACATGCATTGTGGAGCGCAATCGCTACGAGCCATTGCCAGACAGCAGTACTGGATTGTCAATGATAAAACAATGTCAAGAAGCATTATACACTGCTGTGTCAAATGTACAAAGGCACGACCCAAATTAATGCAACAAATTATGGGCAACCTTCCAGCGGACCGAGTAACACAGGCGCGGCCATTCTTCAACTCTTGTGTTTATTACTCCGGGCCCATTTGGATTCATCACAAGATCAGTGGGAAAAGACCCGACAAGGCCTATATAGCAGTGTTCTGCTGTTTCGCCACAAAGGCAGTGCATCTGGAACTAGTGAGTGATTTGACGACGGATGCATTCTTAGCCGCTCTTCAACGATTTTTGAGTCGACGCGGAAAATGCCAGAACATACACTGCGATAACGCAACCAATTTCGTCGGCGTCAATAATCAATTAAAAACCTTAGAAGAAGCGATCTTCTCGGATAAGGCCCAGGCCCAAATTCTCCACCATTGCAACAAATCGCAGGTGGAATTCAAGTTCATACCGCCCCGAGCGCCATCATTTGGCGGCCTTTGGGCTACTGGTATCAGTCACAGCCACGTCGTCGTTAACATTTGAGGAGCTCAACACTGTGATCATTAAAGTTGAAGCAATCCTCAATTCACGGCCGCTTACCCCAATGTCATCAGATGGGAATTAGTATTCAGACTAAAGCAAGCGTTCTGGAATCAGTAGTCCATGGAGTATCTACAAGAACTTCAAATGCGTAACAAATGGAAAACCATGTCGCAGAATGTCGAAGAAGGACTACTAGTTCTCATAAAGGAAGACAACGTGCCGGTGATGAGCTGGGCAATGGGAAGGATAGTAAAGACCTATCCTGGCAAGGACAACCACGTCCGGGTAGTAGACGTTAAAACCGCCTCTGGAATATTCAAAAGCGCAGTTACTCGGCTTGCTCCGCTTCTGAAAGAAGAAGCCACAAAACGTCCTCGCAGCCCCATCGTAGAAACAACGATGCCGGAAGAAATCGCAACACATAGGAAAAAGCTGAAACTTCCGATCCTTCCAACGTTTCGGCAATATCACCAAGTTTGACGTAGAAAAAACATCAGAACCAACTCAAGAAACTACAACCCGAGTATCCGAACTAGAGGAATTAGATGTCCTACAACAAAGGCTGGCCAAACTGAAGGATACAACATGGAAAAATCACTTCAGGACTGTGCAGCACCATCAAGTAGCTGCCTATGTGGCTTTAGCAATATCAATTATAGTGAGCATTGCATTCATTCTACGACGACAATACAGCAAATGGAAGCCACGACAACGGACCTCCAAGCCTCAGGAAAACGCTGAGCAGTCGTTACTGGAACCTACACCTGTTCAACGGCCGGGAGAATGTTCAGTCTCAGCAATATGTATATGCAATAACAAAAGTAGCGATTATCAGGTCAAACGCGAATGCATATTATGCTGACATGAAGAAGTCGAATTGGGCACCGTTTCCCATTTCTGCATAGATCATAATACACAGTAACCCACATTTCTTGTACACACCATTTCGTTGACATAAGCATATTCTTCATACTATCCTTAGCTATAAATACCGTTTAGTTTCCTCAATAAAATCAGTAATTGTTTTGACCACAATGCAAGCGTTACTCATTTGGCTGCAATCAACAGAGGCTGTCCTTGAGTCTTCAGACCCTCATGTGCACCATCTATAGTCCAACTGGTTCATGTTCTAGTTGCGGCGACACAAAAGCAGACAGTTCAAGTACTGTATGCCAGGCACCTTTGCCTACACATTAACAATATATTTATCTTAATAAAATGAATGATTTGCAAAGTGCCATCTTCCTCTGGATCATTTTTTGATGATTCGATAATATGATATTCGAAAAAAAGGGTGTTTTTTTACGACCGCGTATTTATGTTAATGTGTCGCGCCGGTGTTTTACCGCAACTGCATATTCGGCGGTTATAGTACCACCGTCACCGAATTTTTAGATCAAATCAATAAACAGCTGTGATTCCGTAAGCGAAATATCAATTGTATTTACTTCGCAAGCAACATGCAGGTAAAGTTGTAGGAGTAAATCGCTCCTCAGATGGAGCGCTTCGACCGCCTTAAATTAATATGAAATCGATTAAAGCCGCAAAGGCGAGCCCCATGATATGCGATTTAACACATAATGTACATATTTTTATCAATTTTATTGGAAATTATTTTATAGACGGCGATGGCGTTGCTTCCACTATTACCTTCACCTCCATTGCGACGTAATAAATTAATAAGCCGCCCAATCAAATGCTTTTGAATTAATTTCATTTTATAAAGTTTGTTTACAACAGCTGGAAATACAAGTCAGTGTGACCATATTTTGATATTTAAATTTTCTTTGCTTATACTGCTTCCCGAACGAAATATATCACAATTTCGCCCACGGAATTCCGTAAGCGAATTTCGTTGATTTTAGTACTAGGCTTAAGTGTCGGATGTCTGCATCTTAAATAGACGGTGTGGGGATATGTGAACTAGTAAGAATAAGTTATTTGTGCGTAAGCCATACGAAGTTCATTACCTGAAAAAATCATTGTATGTATGTAAAATGTAAACATATGTTTCATGTTCCCAACGTATATTGGTGATATTTTGTTTTACCATTTTATGTGTTGTTTTGTTTTTATTCGAAAAAAATCCAGAAGGAGGAAGTAATGTAAGTTATTATATTGGTTTCACATATATTAATATAAGTCTATATAATCAAATTGTTGATGGTACAAACTTATTTATGGATACCTGATTTAACCAAATCTCAATAAAATTTATGTACAAATGTATGTATCTACAAAATTTTAACTATGTTAAGCAAACTGCCGCAAATGGCCGTAAAAAATTATTTTTTAGGATATATGAATTTTTTATTATGAATATTGACTAGCTCAATTTTCATATTTTACACTATAAATATGCATGTATATACATACAAATATTTACATACGTACACATGTACAAACATACACATATATATTAACTAACATGCGTACATAAACTTAAAGGAAATATAAAAATTTCTCTGCTTCAACTAAAGCTGGGAGATATGTATGTACATGTATATTAATTGTTTACATATATCATATATAAATAAATTTTGTATGTATGTACATACATACATACAGTGGCGGACATACGAAACCCTTTTTTATGGATTCGATTCATTTTTATTAATTTAAAAGGAAAAGTAATGATGTAGTATTGCTTCAAATTTAATTTTATTACAAAAACCAAAATTTAGTTTAATTTTATAAATTTTATTACAAAAGCCAAAATTTCTATTAAGTTTGAATTTGCTTTTTGTTATCCTTTCGCAACAAGTTAAAGACATACATACATATATTACAAATCATAATTGAATTTTTTAAATTAGCAAACATTATTAATTTAAATTAATAATGATCATTTTATTAATATTAATATTTATTTAATTACTGAGTATATGTATATATATATTTTTAATTATATATATAATATATTTTTTTTATTTATTTATTTATTTTTTTTTTTATTGGTTTTAAGTATTTTATTTCTAATTTAAATAAATTATAATATTAGATATGTATATGCCGTTGTACCCTTGTTTTTTAATGGTACAGCGAATGGTTTGAGCGAAAACGGTCTTTCCGTGGTCAGAAAAGAGTTCCGCCTTCAATTCCTTAGTCTAGGATTCTTTTTCACCGTCCGGACAATTTCGGCTTCTTCCGATCCGTTAACTTTTTTCGTTGTCCTTTTTGTTTGATTGAAGCCACTCTTCCCTCATTTTTGAATCTTCTGACGATGTCACCGACCGACCGTATACGGCTTCATTTCCAGGATTTGGGCAGTTTCCTTTTATGTCTTGCCCTCTAAATGTAACTGGAGGACAAGTTTCCGCTGCTCCAAGGATGAGTTTTTGGTTTTCCGGCCCATTTTAGAATTGGGTGCTCAAACTCGACGATTTTGGTTTTCTTTGCTCTTAATAAGTGCTGGCTTATCTGGGAAACCCATTTTTTGCGCGAATCTTGGCTTTTTAGAGTGGCCACGGGGTTTTGTTATACGAAATCCCCATTATACCGAATATTAAAGTAATGTAAATTTTAAGCTTTTTTTGTTTTAGTATTTTTTTTCCCTAAATTCAAAATAAAAGTTTGAACATATATATGTATATCTATTGAAAGGTAATATTCCAAGCTTTAAGATACCATTTTTTAAATTTTGTTTTCTCTTAATCTTATGCCTTTTATTCGGGTTTGAAGTTGAAAAAAAAAAAAAACCGAATATTAATGGGATCCACTGTACATACGAAATTTTTGGTTCTTTGGGATACGGATGGTACAATGGCACAATTACTGAAGGTAGTCCAGTCGGCTAGCGAAGCGATCGTGTTCGGCTTCAGTGCATGTTCGTTGCTTGACGCGAGAGCACGTCTGCGGACAAATTTTTTGCCAATTTTAACCCTTATGCAGAAATGACATTTTGCAATGTGTGTTGTAAACATGTGGAGGGTGTAAAGTTAATAAGATTAGAATATATTTTAGAATTAAGAACGTAAACAAACGGCTTGCATACATATGTATGTATGTATGTAGATATGAGGGTTCACAAGTAGTAACAGTTTTGTGAAAATAAATTAATGTTTTGTGGTCAATGTAGTCTCGAAAACTAAGACCAAGGATTATATTTTAAAGGTGGAATAGACGACTTAAATTAAACACATATCAGACAATAACATTATGCTTTTAATGCGTAACGTAACGTAACACGTAACTTATTCATATCACAAGAACCCAAAAATTTCAATTCCTTAAAAAAGAGTTCGGTTAAGATAAAGTTCGAATTTGAATGCGAAGTTATGCTTGTGATGTTGAAATTTTTCTTAATAGCCCAAAGGTTCTACCAGTCTATTTATAGTGTAACGATCTGGGGCGGCACAGCTCAGCATTGTCCAGGATTTGCAAAAAATGTATAGTTGTTGGCGCTGTGCCAAAATAAGAACACTGGGGCTTAGATGTAAGTATTTTAAATATATATTTTAAATGGGACTTTCACTCACCTCTTTTCCACCACACTTGGCTTAAGCGGGGCACAAGACGCCCTACCACTAACAATTTGTGCACGCCGGCCAACGCCGTCTGGGTGATCACGCGGCGCTAACGCTCCGCCAGATACTCCGGTGCTATACTCACTCGGATACTCTCGCTAAGCTTTGGTCCGCTAGATATTTTGGTGCTGCACGCTCCAGATGCTTCCGCTAAGCTGACGCGCTTACAAAGTTCGAAGTGGAAGAAAGTAGTGAAAACTGGACTCGCTTGGTCAAAGGGAATCCTCCCAAAGACTTACTGCGTTATTGCTGCTGATAAGCTGATAACTGCCCTGAAGTGATTCTTGGCTCGTTTCCCAAGGAGTCACTTACACTAGCACTGGTCACTCCCTATATCCACTGCGACGAGAACTCGACCACAGACTGCCCCTGAAGTGACCCTTGGCTCGCCTCAAGACCTGCCTCGCTCTTTTATACGCCCCTGCAGCTGCTTTACAGCAGCCCTCTCTCCCGCCAAAACTCCTTGCTCAGCGCATCCGTGTACCGCTATGCGCTGACTACCCGTTCTGCCGAAAGCTTTCTCTCCCTTTCTCCGCTCACACTCAATCTCTTCTACTGCTTTCTCTTCTGTCGATCCTGCGTTCTCTTAAGGCTTTTGTAAGGGATCTTAACGATTCCTTACAATAGATACGATTACTCCAAGAAAAGGTATTATTATTATTAATAACCTAGGTTGATAGCCGATTCTTCATATCTATTATAGCTACTGCCAATACCCAGACATTTTAAATTGTTTGTTTTATAGGCTTTTTTGGAAATAATACATTTGCATTTGTTGGATCAGGCTCAGGCTATTATCCGTACCCAATGATGTATTGTGGAAAGTGTAATGTTGCTTGTAGTGTCATTAATCTGGCAGATAGGTCTACTAAAATAAAATTGTACGTCATCGGCATATATGTATGTAAATGTAACTTAGTAATTTTAACAAATTACCGGGCAGGCCATTTATATATATAATATATATTTATATATTATATGTACATTGAAAATAACTACGGTCCTAACACCGAGCCCTGAGAAACTCCTCTAGTTATTGCACAAAAGTTTGAAATTCGTCTCCCTGAAGCAACAGTTTGCTGTCTATAGGATTAAGATAGGATGTCAAGAGTTTTACTGCTGTGTCTGTAAAGTTAAAAAGTGTTCCTAACTTGGTGCAAAGGATGTCATGGTTCACCGAATCAAATGCCTTACTATGGTAAAGTAAAACCAAGCAAGTAACCCATTTACAATTCATCCCACTACTTATATATTCTACTACATGCGTAATCGCATTAAGGCAGCTTCTGTTCTTGCGAAACCCTTATAGCATATAAAATAGAAGCAAGTTATATAAAAGTTATCAAATTGTCTCAATAATGTCCAAGCTTCTTAATGGCAAACCGGATTTTTCTTGAAATCTAACTGGACTTTCTTAAAATAGAACCAATGAACACGTGTTAAATTTTGCAGCGGCGGCGTTAGCTTTTCGTCAAAACAAAATTGCATTTCAAAGTGGTCAGACGTCCGAATTCTTTTATTTAAAATTAACTTTAAAGTTTTAGGTATTTACTTTAACAAATTCTGCTTTCGAAATTAATCTGATTGATTTATTACACTGGTCGACAAGAAAAATGCCGGCGAATAAAAGCCATTGATTCTGATAGATCTGAACCGGTACATTACTAGTTCGAAACTGAAAAGTTTTCACCACCCACCAATTTTGAGAAAATCGCGGTCAAAGTATCATGCACTGCTTGAATAGGCACTTTTCAAGGCTTAATCGCTCCCAAAAAAAAAAAAGGCAAAAAAAAAGATTGATTTTTGTCGACCTGTGTTATTTGTTGTGTATGTTTAATTAATTATACTTTTTATACCCTTGCAGAGGGTACAATAATTTTCCCATGATATTTGCAACGCAGTGAAGGAGGCATCTCCGACCCCAAAAAGTATATATATTCTTGATCAGCATCACCAGCCGAGTCGATCTAGCCATGTCCGTCTGTCTGTCCGACTGTCTGTCTGTCTGTCTGTCGGTTTCTACGTGAACTAGTCTTTTAGTTTTTGAGCTATCGGGCTGAAAATTTTCAGCATAGTCTTATTTCTTTAGCGCGCAGTATATATGTCGAAATCGAACCACTATATCCTATAGCTGCCATAGGAATGATGGCGAAATTAATGTAAAAAAAATTTTAACTTATCTGTTTTTCAACGAATTTCTATAAATTTCGAGATATAGTCGTTTTATATAGTTCTAGAATTACGTTTTTAATTTCATTAAGATCGGACAACTATATCATAAAGCTGGCATAGAAGGGATCGGTCGATTTATATGAAAATGTAAAATTCTACATGTAAAATGTAAAATGTAAAAAATTTACATAGTTTGATATTTTCTTAAAGTACATATATTTGCCTTTTGTGAAAAAAGTAATACATTAAGATTCGAGAAATATTTTTGAATTTACAGACAAAATTAGAATGTCGCGCCTTGGGGTGAGGAACTGTTTGTGAAATTTTAAACTCGTTTTTCTCAAAACTATGTTTTTCAAGTCGGTGAACACGATTTCTCAAAAACCGATGAACCGATTTTGCTCTAATTTTCACACAAACTCAACAACTATTTTTTGCTTTTTCAAATAAAATTACGGGACACTTTTTTTTCGAGGACCTTTGGGAGAATAACTGCAGAGGCCAAAAAAATAATATTTTTACAAATAAAATAATTTTTTTTAACTTTAAAAGATGTGAAAAATTGTAGCAAAACATTCGCTCCAATAAATAAATGTTCCTCGTAAAACCCAAAAAAAACTGAGTTTTTCCAACCGTCTGACTGTATATAACCCCTTAATAAATTCAATAGTAAAAAGGATATTTGTGGATTTTGGGGATAGGAAATTATTTGCTATTGTTTTGTATTTTTCGATGATATTTTTTTGAGTTCCCTCGTATAACGGGCCTTCGAAGAGAAAGTGTTTAACGCTGTTCCTTGTAGCGCAATGTAAACATTGGGGTGGAGCTTGACTATTGAATATGTTCTCATGTCTTGTATATTTGGTATGAATGTATATTTGGTATGTTCAAATCGTAGTCTTGAGAATTTTATGAAGTTTTTATCCCCGGTACCCATAGGGTACAATGGTATTATAAGTTAGTGCCAACCGAGAATGTATGTAACAGGCAGAAGGAGAAACCTCCGACCCTATAAAGTATATATATTCTTGATCAGCGTCACTAGCCGAGTCGATCTGGCCATGTCCGTCTGTCCGTCTGTCTGTCTGTCCGTCCGTCTGTCCGTCTGTCTGTCCGTGTGAAACAACAGATCTCAGAGACTATAAAAGTTAGAGCTACCAAATTTGGTGACAACATTGGAATCTGTTGCACGCAGATCAAGTTTGTTTTAAAACTTGTCCACGCCCACTTCTACCCCCGAAAATATTAAAAAACGGTATATTAGCTATTGGCGTGATTTTCGACTTAAAGTAAATAGATAGACTTAATAAGTAGGCGATTGCGGACGTGCTCTGCAAAATTGAGTAAAATCGGATGATAAATATGGAAGTAATTAAACATAAAATGCTTTCACATTCTCTCGCTCTATCGCACTGCTTAGGAATTATTTCGCGTGTCTGAGCACTTAGCTTTTGAGAGAGATGTTGAGAGTACCATTGCGTGTTCCCTAACATGTCCCTAGCAACATTTGTGTTTTTTGGGTGTTGCTCAACGTTTTCCCACTTGTTACGATTGTTTTCGTCGTGTGGCGTAATGTTGTAGTCTTTAACTTATAGTTTGTTGGGGTTCATGTTCTAGTAGTGTTCGGATTTATTTCGTATTTCGCCAAACTGACCTAAATTGCTTAATAAATACATTTTTTATGTAAATGTTTGTATCTTTAAAGTGGTAGTTGCTCTCTAAGATGTGAGGGAAGTCCTTTGCCGCAAAGTCAGCTGTGTCATTTCCAGTTTTATTTTTGGTTGGTTGCGGATGAGTATGTCTCGGATATGGGCTACTGCCCTAAGATATGGCAGTGAGTTCGACCAGATAATAATAGTCTTTTTGTTAAGTTTTCCTGCGTTTTTATATGCAGCATAAATGTCTTCAGCTTCTGCTGTGTAGATTTAGCTGTGCGTTGGTTAAGTGTTGCTTTGATTGTATTCGAGTCCGAGGTGATACTGTAGGTTACTCCTTGGTAGGATTTCGATTATGATTAAATAAATCTGTATTCTTTGTAGATTTTTTTTTGAGAGAGAAATTTTTGTTGGAATTCTGTGTTGGTGGCCCGTGGACTTCTTTGTAGGTCTAGGTTTGCTAATCTTTTTTAAGGGCCCATTGGGGTGCTTTTTATTTTCTTGGATTTAAAGGGGTGGTAAATACGTATTTTTTTAAAAACAAACAATTGTGACTGCTTTCTTAATGACTGATTTAGTTCTGGGTCTTCGTTTTGCCTTTTTATACCCGGTACCTATAGGTACAAGGTATGTAACAGGCAGAAAGTATACATATGTACACTACTGGCAAAAATAGTAGTATAAGTATACGCTTATGAGGTTTCTTAAACGTCTCGTAATAACTTTTTTTTGTAAACATAAGAAAAAAATCAAAGATACTTTTAGTTTTCCAACATATTAGAGGTTATAAAATAAAAATCATAAGCTTTTTTCTATTAAAATAAAAATTTTGTAATTTATTAAGTCTAAAAAACTTAAAATGGGGTTGGTCAAAATAATAAGTACATCAATTCAATGAAAATAACTTAGGACTTATTAACTTTTTTCCACTTTTTTCTTAGTAAGTGTAAACTTATGCTAATATCCACTATATCAACCTTTATTTTGTAGCACTTTGTCGATTCTTTTGGACATATTGCCACAGTTCTTCGGCATTTCGAAAAATTTTTCTCCCAATTCGACGTTTTAATTCTTCACATAAGTTTTTAATAGGACTTAAGTCTGGAGACTAACTTGGGCAACTCATAAGACTTACTTCATTTTCTGTAAACCAGGCCTTGACTAACTTTGAGGTGTGTTTGGGGTCGTTATCTTGTTGAAAGATCCATGTTTTCTTCAGCATATGGTAACATAGTGTCGGCCAATATATCCTTATAACCAAATCGGGTCATGGTACATGATATGCGATGTATTGGACAAACGCCTTTCCATTATACATCCGCCACCGCCATCCGCTTAACGGTCTTCTTTGTGTACCGGACGTCAAATTCTTTGCCTTTTGGAGTCATTTCCAAAAATATTTATTTTTGTCTCGTCGCTCCATAAAACATTATTCCATTTTGAAGACCCATGTGGCCCAGACCATGCCAGATGATTTTTGGCAAACTGTTTCCCTTATTTAAAAATTTGTTTCTCGAAGTAATAGAACATTTCTAGCTATATATCCTCGTAGGTTAGCATCTTCCAGTCTACGACAAACCGATCGGCATGATATTTCAATGTCAATTTCTCCGCTGATCGCCTTTGAAGACTTGAAAGGATCTTTTTTTGCGAGATTGAGTGTGACGATTTCCTCTTCCGGCCTCGTTTTTCAGCAAGCACTTTTGATTTTAAGGCATTCTGAATAAAACGTACTGAACGCCCAAAGCTTTTTGCTATTTCCCTTCTTTTTGAAGATTTACAGCAGTCATCCGTTTTGCAACTGTACAATGGTTTCTGCGGCCCATCTACATAATTATTTTTGGCTTAGATGTACTTCAATATTTAAGGAGTCAATAAAAATCAACATACCTTAGTCCAACTGTTTGTGTGATTCCTAAAAATTTATAAATAACTTAATGAACTTATTATTTTGACCACACCATAAACGCCTATCCAGCACAAATTTAAGCCTACACTAAATAAACGGGGTTCCCCGCTTTCATTTTTTTATTTAAAAGTCTTGCAACACTGTATTCTTCGAAATATTATCAATTGCCAAGGCAGCATTCAAAAATATTCGAGCTATATCCCAAATCACAAACCTTCATTTATTTTATCTATTTACTTTAAGCTGAAAAATACTATAGCTTTAAAACAAACTTGATCTGAGTGCAACGGATTGGAATGCTGTCCCCAAATTTGGTGGCTCTAGCTATTTTAGGGCCGGTTCCTACCCTCCCTATCAAACTGCCTGACAACTACCTTTCCGGAAAAATTAATCACCAGATAAAAACAATATGATTTCCTGCCCTTCAAAAATGTATCTGACTGTGAAAGAATAACATAGCACTTTTAACTTTACTGTTATTTATCGATTATTGCTGTAAAGCTCTGAACTGTCACTCGGGTGAAAAAAATATACAAATTGGAAAAATGTCGGGAAAAAAAATTCGCGAAAAACATCTTAAAGTCAAAATCTGGAAAGTTTTTATCTTCAGTTTACTGCCCAGTCAGGAGTACAACAGCTGTGGAAGATCATCTTAAGAAGAAAAACAGACCAGAGTTTGCTGCAGAGAAGCAGGAAAGGTATCGGCACTGGTGGAGGAGTGGCAACCTCTATCTCTGTTTCAGCCATCGCCGAAAAGATAGGTAGAATCATTCAAACAAACGCAAGCATTCAAAACAGCTATCCGTCTCTTTTTATTGTTATCGGTTATCGGAAATAATTTTGTTTCCGGAAAATATTTTACAGGGAGTCTGGGTCTCGGCTAAGTTAGCTTTCACATTTATACGATAGGAAATACAATTTTCTAAGCCGAAACTTTATTTGGCGTCAAAAATTTAACAGGGAGGGTAGGAACCGGCCCTAAGCCAGAACTTTATATGGCCTCAAAAATTTAACAAGGAGGGTAGGAACCGGCCCTTAGTCTGTAAGATCGGACGGACGGACACACGGACAGACGGACATGGCTAAATCGACTCAGCTGGTGACGCTGATCAAAACTATTTACTCTTTATAGGGTCGGAGATTTCACCTGTTACATACATTCCCTTGTACCTTATGGGTACCGGGTATAAAAAGATTTAAAAAAAACGAAAGAAATTGTTTAAAAAGAAGGTAAGAAAAATATCGAAAAAATCCTACGTGAGTCTATAGCCAGTTATAGATATTTCGGATTAACTGACAAAATTACAGATCGATCGGTTAAGATTTGTTCGAGTTATGTTTCCGGCCAGTTGAAAAAAATTGGTTTCGAGATAAATGCTTTTAAAGTTTTAAGGCGATTGAGATATACACTAATGGCCAAAATAATAAGTGCATGGGCATCGTTCTACTTTGTTTAGTTATTTCTCGATTTTTTTTTAATGTTTGCCTGCCAATAATTTATATTTTGTAAAGATACAGTATTTCGAAGTATTTAAATAAAAAATTATGCCTAAATTTGTGTTGAATGGACGTTTTTCGCCTGGCAAAAATAATAATTACACCGGTGTTATTTTAAAATTATTTCAGCATTAAAGGCTCAATTGTTTCTTAATAAATTATTACATATTACCAATTTACAAGTGAAAAAAAAAAACGTTAGATTGACCAAGTTAAAATTGAACTGTTGAATAAGACCAATTTGCTTTATATCTTCAAAAAAATGAAAAAGTCTTCGGGAAATGGCGAAAACCCTCAAACGATTGGTAAATTTTGTTCAGAATACCTTACAATAAGAAGTGCTTACAGGAAAAACGAGAACGGAAGAAGAAATATTCAGAAACATCGATCAACTACTTTGTCAGTATATCAAAAATTAAAAATTGCATGTCTTTCAAGGCCTTTTCCGCATAAATTATCCATGTAACCTAATCTAAAAAGGTTCGTTATACATCTTTAAATGTAGGCTTACCAGAAAATATACCTTAAACCGCTTGTTGCTTCGAGACCAAAAAATTTCAGATAGTGTAAAAACTTGCCGAAAATATTTTGTCGTGCTCTAGACCAGAGTGGAATTTTATTTTAAGGAACGACGAAATAAAAATAAATCTGTTTGACAATCCCTCCAGACGATATGTACAAAGCCCAAAAGGCAAAACATTTGACGTCCGCTACACATAGAAGTCTCTCAAGCACGGTGGCGGATGAGTAATATTTTGGGACTGTATTTCGTTATGCCGTTGTCCGATACATTGCATAACTGGTACAATGACCCAATTCGGTTATAAAATTAAGTTAACAGACATTACGCGAACCGCTTACAGCAAAAAAAATGTCCTTGAGATGGGTCTTTCAACAGGACAACGACATAAAACCCACCCCAGGACTGGTCAATGCCTGACTTACAGAAAACCGGGTAAACATTATAAGTTGACAAAGTCGGTCTATAGACTTAAATACAACTGTAAACTTATGGGGAGACTGAAAACGTTGTATTTGCGCCAAAATACGTTGCAAAATGGCAAAGAATTGTGGAAATTCTTGCTAAAAACAAGGTATGAGATTCCATAGATGACTCGTCACAAAAATACTATCATAGGTTACTACTCTTAAGAAAACAGTGGCAAAATTTTAATTCGTTTCGAGTTGTAGGCTTTGGCTATTTTGGCCAGGCCAAAAACGTCCATTCAACACAAATTTAGGCATAGCACTAATAAAACGCAGAAACCCCCACTAATTTTGTATTTAAATGCTTCGCCATTCTGTAACTTTACAAAATATAAATGATTGGCAGGCATAAATACATAAGGAATCGAGAAATAACTAAACAAAGTAGCACGATGCCCATGTGCTTATTATTTGGCCAGTGGTGTACATATTTTACATGGGATGCATCACGGCAGAGGCAAAATTTTTGACATTTAGAAACCTTTGGCGAATTCCATCTTTTGGTATAATATTCCTCAAGCATTATTTAAAAAAAAATGTGTTTTAAATGTCCCCCCTTAAGGTTCCTGCTTTTATACCATATTTTAAGGTCGCGAGTGTAGCGTATCCCCTTAAAAAGAACTAGTGATGCGCATCACACTCAGATAATGGATAATCACTGCAATGTAAATTTAAGGTTAAATCATGATGACTTTCAAAAATGAAGTCTAGAAACCTATATAACTTAATAAATATGTTGATTTATGTTGACAGTCCAGCGAGAGACGCTAATCTGATCGAGTTTTTTGTAAGTTTAATTATCACGCTTCACAAGAGTAGCTCTTGTTTTCGTGTTTGATTAATAGTAACTATAGATCCCGGAAACTGCGGGTGGGAAAGAGCGCCACTTTGGGGCATTTTATGTGTGATTATATGGTGTTAAAGTAATCGTCCATGTCTGTCTCGGCCGAGTATCCATAGGTCCGCAGGGTGTCTTCTGCGCAGACGTCGTCGGTCTAACGGGGTGGCAAGGTGTCTTGCCAAACGGTTGGTATGCGCTAGCAGGCGGTCTCTGTATCGGTTTGCAAATGATGAAATTGTAGGTAATCTTCATTTGTACGAACACACACCTAAGTGCTGCTCAATCTCAACACTCTGTCTAAATTTTGTCCAGCCAGTTCAGAGTGGGTGGCGTGGGTTTTGTGCTAAGAGAGAATAGGGGTGTTACAGAACCAATAATTGTAGACAGAACGACGGTAGCGGAACGGAATCTGACAAGAAAGTGTACCTATCGAAGGTGAGGTCCAGATGTTGTTGGCCTTATTTTATACCCCCCCTACCTGTGAAGACTATTACTACTCCACCCAAATACAACCGCTGCTACTTTACAAACCCATGGTGCTCCTCAAAGAATACCGCTTATTTCTTCTTAAATGTCATATAATTAGCGCTTACGATAGTAACCTTGTACATTTTCCTAAGCCTAAGATCCTTAAAAACTTAAATCGACAATATTAACGTTAAGAAACTACTTATTTCTGTGTTTCTCTAAAAAGTAATGGCAAGAAAATTCGTTTTTACGTTACAATGTGACTTATTTGCTTTCTGCATTTAATTATTTACGATTATTCGATAATTTATTTGTAAGGGCTCGCAAATCGGCGTAATATACATTTAAATTTGATATAGTGAAGTTATTTAAGCAAGATTATCAAACTAATGTGAAACTCTGGCGTTTATATGTATATATTCCCGGCTATGCCATACTTGCGAGAAATCCATCGACGTCAGCAGGCCTGATGACTGATGATGTGTAAATGTAGATCTTAATTTAAATGGAGTATATAATATATTCATTTACATATATTTGTTACGGCACGGCATTTCATAATAAAAACAACGCTATCAGCTTAGCCGGTGCGAACAATAAGAATCCCACACGCTTATGTGCAGGACAGGCGGGATATCGGCACTATTTTCAGGGAACTGATATTAGAAAGAGCGATTGAGCGCGTGCAAAAAGCTTACCAGCAAAAAGTAAAGCACAGTTAACACTATGGAATGGCAGTAGTCGATTTCGGAAATGAATGACTGATCGTCTCGATGTACGAGGATTAACATTCAGATACTTGAAAAAGTTGAACTGCATTCGAGCACGGCTTCCAGAAAAGAGACCAGAAAGCGAAGATCATGTGTGACCGTGGCTTGTAAAAATCCACTTTTGGGGATTTTCGTAGTATTTCGACGGGAAGGAAATATCTGATATTTAATTTGGCAGGATCACTTTGTTACCAAATAAGTAAAGTGGTCTATATATTGTCAGGCTGCCAACTCGGTCAAAATGTTGACTCCCACACATTCCAAAGACGACTAAGGTGCACATAAGGCTACTCCGAACAGCAATAAAACCACCACACATTCCGATCCTTGCGGAATACTTGGAAGAGGTTGGAGTTGAAGTATCATTGTCAAAGAGATACATGCTAAGCCGCGTTTTAACTAGAATAATGAAATAATGATCATAATGCGATGTTGGCAAATAAACAGCGCCAGCTTTTACTCGCATTCCGGACATGTTTTGAAAATTCCCAGGCTGGTGTTATCAATATTTATATAAGTCGAAGCGGACAGGAAGGCACTTCCGAATGAGGTAATCCCAAACGCAATTTGTAGGCAACCACTCCAGATGCAGCGTTAAGTGGCGATATAGCTCAAACCCGGGTTGGATTTGATTGCCAATAACATTTAAATAGCTCGAAAAAGAGTGAGTATAGATTTGTGGAAAATTAAAGGCGCTGATGAGTGAAAGGAGCGCACTACCTTTGGGAGAAATCCAGAAATACTGAGTTCTGGCGACATCAGCTGTTGTTGTTGATGGCCAGTCAACAATGGTGGGAGGGCAACTTTAAAGAGAACGTCGAGAGAAAGTGCCAGAGCCATACCAAAATTAAGAAATCCTCCCAGTAAGCAGGCAGCATCTGAATAAGACGAAAAACCAAGCACAGAGCAACAGAAGCCCGAAAAGCGGACGGTGAAAACAACTGCGACAGGAGCGCTGCAAGCGTGGATGTGAATTTAAGGAGGTTGTTTGTTGTGGACCGGCGTTTTATGAAACCATATGGTGTAATGACAATTGAATGCAGCAAGGAACTTGAGTGTTGAACACATCCGAAGAACATTCACATCCGTCTCTTGAATTTGCTTTGGAAATATCTTTTTCATCACTGCCGCCAGCCGACTACGAACCTAGATCAACTCTAACTTTGTACAGCGAAAATCAGTGGAAGACTAGATCAAGAAGCTTGCCGTTTGAAACTACAAGTGAATTGACTGAATTTAAGGAAAGATCAGCAATACCCTGGACCCTGGGCATCCAAGCCAGAAGGGGAATGTAAAAATCGCAAGACATAACAGAACTATAAATTATATTGTATTACGGCCAAGCTGTCACACACTATTTTTAATAAATGCCGTTTAAATTCATATAAAGTACATATATTTTAATAATCTTCATAACATTTAGTGATATACATAATAGATGATCTATTCTCTGACCTACCTGTCACGCATTATTTTTAATAAATGCCGTTTAAATGCATATGGGTAATTCTCTGATGTCGAATGTGACATTCGTACGCATTCAAAGTGATACAAGTAGGAAAGCTACAGTCTAGTGTGACCGACAGTGAGATACCCGGTACACAAAGCATTGTGGGTGAAATTAAATAGCATATGGACATTGAAAAAAATAAAACTTTGGCAAATGAAGACAAATGTTGCTAGAAACATGTTGAGCAACACCCAAAACAGATAAATGTTGCTAGGGACATGCCAGCGTTCTGCCCTCTTTTATAGGCCGTTACTCCTGCCGGCGTCGGTCACGCCACTGAGTACAAAGTCCGCCGGAGTCCCTTTCGTCTTCAAGGTGTCTCCCCTTTGGTGGCCGAAGTCCAGCGCCTCCGATCATGCCACCCGGTCTAAGGTCCGCCGGAGGTGAATGGGTTTCTGCTGTGTCTGTGTTATTAGCATTGTCTTTTAGAAACTGATTCATTATATGTTTGCAGTCGGTAAATACTGTGTCTCTCTCAGGGGGTGAAAATTGTATAAGTTTATTAGTTGGTGGGAAAAGGAATACGGCTATATTATGATACTTCGTCAATTTGGGGCTACTGTGCATGTTATTTGAGTTAGAAGTTCGATCTTTAAAGATTCAATAATTTCAACATCGTAATTTAAAAAACCGGCAGGTTTTCTTTAACTTGTTTATATTCGGCAGAATCAAGTGCATTGTAGATATTTGTAAGCTTCAAGTTTTTTTGAAACATTTTCAAAAGCTTCCAAAAGTTTGACAATGGAACCTAAATGGTTTATATTGATGCCTTAAATTCTTCATGTGTGATTTTCGTCTTTTAGAATAGCAGTTAATTCAGCCCAATTAACTTCAATGGACTTTAGCAAATATAACACTGTATTCCACCGAGTGGGACAAAAGCTTTTCAAAGACACTCCTAATACGGAATTTATTCCTGACTTTTTGAAGCATTTTACTAATTTGCTGCATATAGTGACAATATCGCTAATCGCCGGAACAGCATCAATAGCTTTCTCAACAGCGTTGTTGAGCAGATGGTTGACGCAACGAATTTTCTTTAAGTCGAAAAAAGGCTTAATCATATTCGACCCCCGGTCGGTTACAATTACGGGTTTATCCACGTTGAGATCACATCAGAAATCTTTCAATATTGCCTCAATTTTTTCGCGTATATTCAAACCTTGGCAAGGGGGGAAAGAGGGTTAAATTCAATCTTTAAACTTAAAGATAATTATAACATACCTGTGCAGGGCGTGTCTTTCATTGACTTTATGACCAGAAGACGTTCAAACAGAACTCCTTCTTTTATGTAATGGACTGTACATGATAAATGTGATGTTTTTAAATAGTTGTCAGTCCATAGGTCACTGGTGATAGCATATCCAAAGGTTTTATACATCTCGATTTCGGCTTTTATTGCGCCAAAATGTGTAGACATATATGCTATATATATGCTACATACAGTGGGGAGCAAAAGTGATTCCATGTTCAGCATTAGCATGTTCAACAGCTCATAAAACGTAAACCAATGAACCAAATGAAACAAACTTTTTTTTCCCGGATTACGTATTTTATTTGTAACAAATAGACATAAATTCTACAATAATACAAGAAGAATTGTAAGAGATAGAAATAAAAATCAAAAACAAAAGGCATGTACTCAGTTTTGCACCTTCCGTTATTCGCACTTGTTTTTGCTCTCCCTATTTTCTTATTAGCAAAATACTTGCAGATTTACCGTTTTACATCATTCATTATTCGTAGTCATAATTTAGAAAGTCGCACATTTCTTATAGTTCAAAGTAGATTTAATGAATTAAAAATTAGTCTCCAACTTATATCAGTAAAATGAAGAAGCTATCGCCAGATATCGAAAATAGTATTGTTTTCATGACTAAAAGTGGTTGTTCGACACGGACAATTGCTGAGAAGCTGAAAATTAGTCAGTCAGTGGTGGTCAAGGTGAAAAAAGACAAAATGGTTGTTCCGAAAACTTGTTGAATGGTCGCCGCCGCCTTCTAACGGACTCTGACGCTCGACTTATGATGTCCAACATGAGGAAGGATAAGCTTTTAACACCAAAAGAGGCTTCTAAGGAGTTAAATAAAACCGTTAGTCGATGGACAGCTAGAAGAGCACTGGGAAGAATTGGATATGTCGCCTCTGAAAAATAAACCAGCTCTATCCCAGAAAATGTTAGAGCTCGGTTACAATTTCAGGACGCACAAAACTGGACTATAGAAGACTGGAAACGTGTTATCTGGTCGGACGAATCCAAGTTTAACCGTTTTCAGTCGGATGGCACATATTATTGGCATAGGCCCGGTAAGCTTCAGAGACATCATGTAAAGCAAACCGTGAAACATGGAGGAGGAAATATAATGGCTTGGGGTGCTTCACATGGTGGCACGTTGGGCCGTTGCACAAAATTGATGGGATAATGCGAAAGAGGACTATTTAAACATTTTAAAACCCGTCTTCACAATTTTCTCGATAAGAGTCTATCCTGATAGAAATCTCTTTCCAACAGGATGATTCAAACACACGGAAAATTGTAAAGAATGGTTGGAAAACAAAATTTTAAGGTCATGAGTGGCTAGCTCAAAGTCTGACCTCAATCCAATTGAAAACCTATGGTCAATTGTGAAGCGACGGCTCGGGCAGTATCAATCGGCCCATGCAACCTTGACGATCTCTGGAGACGCGTGGAGATTGAATGGAACCAAATTCCAAAAGAAATTATAGAGAACTTAGTTGAAAGTATGCCAAAGCGCATAAAAATGTAATAGACAATAAGGGTCTTTGGACCAAATATTAATTTGGTATTTCTTTAGAATTTTTCATAAAAGGTGCAAAACTGAGTACATGCCTTCTATTTTTCTTTTTTATTTCTATCTCTTACAATTCTTCTTGTATTATTGTAGTATTTAAGTCTATTTGTTACAAATAAAATACGTATTCCGGGAAAAAAAAGTTTGTTTCATTTGGTTCATTGGTTTACGTTTTATGAGCTGTTAAACATGCTAATGCCGAACATGGAATCACTTTTGCTCCCCACTGTATGTTTGAGATGTTTGGTGATACTGTTGGGTGTGGTAACAACTTATCAATGTCGACATTTACACCGAATTTTTTAAACAGCCTTCATCTTTCTTAATTTTCTTAAATTTACTGGTATTTACATAGCATTTATGCTTGACCAGGTTCTTGGAGCTTCCTGTAAACTTAAAAACGGTAAAACACATCTTACAGGCTACAAGGTCAGCCAACTCACAGCACATATACATAATATACATTAAGACAACAACAACTAGTGAGAAAGCTACAGTCGAGTAACCGACTGTGAGATACCCGGTTCCCAAAGTATTGCCCGTGAAATTAAATAGCACACGGACATGGAAAAAACAAAAAGTTGACAAATAAAGTCAAATGTTACTAAGAACATGTTGAGCAACGTTCAAAAAAGACTAATTCTGCAGCTGTACGCAACTGCATTACGAATTAATACTGCGCTCGAAAGCACGCAACATTTTTTTTCGCTATTGCCACCCAAAAGCTAAGTGCTAAGTTATTCCTAAGCAGTGCGCTCTCTTTCTCTCAGAAACTTTATTGTTTAATAACTTTTATGTTTATCATCCGATTTTACTCAAATTTTCAGAACACGTCCACGATTGCCTACTTATTAAGTCTATCCATTTACTTTAAGTCGAAAATCACGCCGATAGCTTATATACCGTTTTTTGTATTTCGGGGGCGGAAGTGGGCGTGGCCAAATTTTAAAACAAACTTGATCTGCGTGCAACAGATTCCAATGTTGTCACCAAATTTGGAAACTCTAGCTCTTATAGTCTCTGAGATCTGTTGATTCACGGACGGACAGACGGACAGACGGACATGGCTAGACTCGGCTAGTAACGCTGATCAAAAATATATATACTTTATAGGGTTGGAGATTTCTCCTTCTGCCTGTTACAATTCCCTTTATGGGTACCGGGTAAAAAAATAGCAAAACCTGGATCACTGTGGACGCAGTCCACGTAGTAACGATGAGCACAGAGACTGTGGTGCGCAAGGAGACTACTATATACAGCCGTCTGCTACGATAGTTCAATCAGAACTATTTATATCTTGATCGAAAGGTATTGTAAAGCTCGGAAACTGCATACCGTTTAAAACGGATTAGTTTAGGAGAAATGGGAGTGAAAGTGCGAACAAAATTTTAGAGCTGCCGGTGAGCAAAATCCCCAATTGGAGTGTGATCTAAATAGGTCGAATGACACCTCGATCATCATGATCCGATACTCCGTTCATATTCAATAAACGAAACTTTCCGAAATGTGTTTGTCCTGTTGTTTGTCTGTCTGTCTGGATTTTTTGTTTAGAGTCCTGGAATAACTTTTATTTTAATAAACGGCTCGAGCTAAACGTTTTTGTTCTACGACTTTTGGGTTTCCCGCTAGTTTGGCGGGAAAACAGCTAAAAGCTAGATTTCCCGCGCCCATAACTTCTAAACGACTAAAGCTACAGAAACTTGCTATATGTTGTTAGAAAGGTATTTCTAAATGATATTAGCTTCGCCTGGACATGATTTATCTAAAAATAATATTTAAGAATTTATAATTAAAATAAAATTTTTTTCTTAAGTTTTTGTCATTTTTTTGAAATTGGCTCTAACGATGTTAATCGTCACTCAAGGCCATTTAGCCTTTGAGATGGCTCAACTTTTGGTATCTAACACATATCTGGGAAAATTCGCTTTCTTGAGATATTACTCATTAAAATAACGTTTTACATGCACTTTACATACATTTATGTAAAAATACATGTAGAGTCATATAGAGGCGTGCACAATTGTAATAAACTTTAAAACCATCAAACAAAACGTAAGATATTTTAAATTTGAAAAAACATTTTAAAATGTTTGTTTTTAATTTGATCCACCTTTTTGCTTTCCCCGCTACTTTGGCGGAAAAATAGGAAAAAATCGATTTCTCGCGCCCATAACTTCTGAACGACTAAAGTTACTGAAACGTGCTATATGTCGTTGGAAAGGTATTTTAAAATGATAATTTTTTTGCCTTTTCAAATTTATCTAAATATTATATTTAAGAATTTAGAAAAAAATTCATTTTTTAAAGATTTTTAAATTTTTTTAAGAAAATTGCTCTAACGATTTTCATACTCACTTCAGGCCGTATAACCCTTGGGATTACTGTTCACCTTTTGGGGTACTACTCCGAAAATTCGCTTTCTCGTCAAGTGTGGGATCCCATATAGCTAACTTCTTCATATAGGATTTTTTGTTAGTTTTCACATTTGAAACAAACACTTCTGGTATCAGAAACACCTCTTAACGAGATACTTAATTTTGTGACGGTAACCGGCGTTCAGCTAATATCCGATGTCATAACTATGTGCTATAATTTTTAATAACAGCTAAGTTATAAAGGAACGACCTCTGGATATGGTATTGAGCTATACTAATTAACACTAACAATTGGAGCCCTACATACATATGACATTTTAAAACTTCTGATATCAAACAAAAACACCTCTTAACGAGGTGGATAGGGATAAAAAAAGCTGATACCAAATTTCCCGCGCCCATATTTAAAAATTTTAAACTAGTTTCAAAATCGGCAGTTACTGAAAAATTTAAAATGCAAAACAGGCAGCGTGCCGATTTTAAACTAATTTAAAATTTTTAAATATTTTTTTAAATAATTTATAATTAAAATAAAAATTTTTGAGTTAATGTGCCATCGTCACTTTTTTAGTTTCAAAATGGCACTTAGCGATGTTAAAATGGCACTCAAGGCCATTTAGCCTAATTAAAATTTTTAAATATTTTGTTTAAATAACTACAATACAAAATTTGGTATCAGAAATTTTTGAGTTGAATGTGCCATCGTCACTTTATCTCACTCGTTAAGTGTTTTGTTTGATAAAAAATTACGCACATTTATGATTCCATCCATATTCATATAGAGGCAGTGCATAGTTGTAATAAACTTTAAAAACAAACAAACCGAAATTCGAATTAGATTTTTTGAATTTGAATATTTTCATTTTCAAAGTTTAAATTTGTTTCATTCCGTTTCATTCTATCTCACCACTTGACTGCTCCAAGTGACCTTTAGGCGCTTCGAACGTGTAAGAGGGAGAAACTAGAGCGTCACAGGAATATGAACGGCAAAAGTAAAGTGCCTAGAAAGAAGTAATTTAAGTAAGCGTAGTGAAACGAACAAAATCATGCTTTAATTAGCTTTTAAAATTTATCTAAATAGTCTAATTCTTTTATAATATGGAAAACATGCATTTTAATGATGTATTAAATACGTGAAATCAAAATAGCCCTGTTTCACACCCACGATTTCATGCTTCATAACAGATGAGATGCCAACCTGTTCGGGCCAAATTCATAGTCAACTTCGTCTGTCAAAATTATTACCAGATTTTTCGATTGCTAAAACTTATTCAATTTTTTTTGTTAGTTATTCACATTTGAAACAAACACTTCTTTATCACAAACACCTCTTAACGAGATGTATTTGTGACGGTTCTTCCGGCTTTCAGCTAATATACGATGTGGTATGTGCTATAAAATTGCTATACAGCTAAGTAACAAAGGAACGACCTCTGGATATGGATATTGAGCTAACTAATTAACAATTGGAGCCCTACAGTTATGATGATTTGCCATTTCTATCAAATATGAATCAAACAATTTAAAATCTTAATAAATGAAAATGACATTCAACTAAATTTCTGATACCAAATTTTGTGACGTTAATAGTTATTTAAACAAAATATTTAAAAATTTTAAACTAGTTTCAAAATCGGCAGTTAGCTGAAAAATTTAAAATGCAAAACAGGCAGCGTGCCGATTTTAAAACTAATTTAAAATTTTATTTTGTTTAAATAACTAAAAATTATTTGTCACAAAATTTCATTAAATTTTTGAAAATTTTATCTAGTTTAAAAATCGGCACTTATAAAAAATTTAAAATCAAAATTTGATTTTAAATTAAAAGTTTAAATAACTACATTACAAAATTTGGTCAAATCGTTAGTTGAATTTTAAATGTTTTTGTTAAAAGTGTTTTTTTTTTAAAAAATTACGCACAGAATTAATCGCCTCTATTCCATCCATATTCGTCTATTCACTGCAGCTGTCATAGTTATGTACATACATATGTACACAAACAAACAGACCGACGGAATTCGAATTACGATTTCTTTGAATGACTTGAATATTTTCAGCTTTGTCAAAGTTTAAATTTCGTTTCATTCCGTTTCATTCTATCTCAATCCACTCAAAAAAGAAGAGAGATAGACTGCTGCCAAGTGAGGCCTGTTAGGCGCTTCGAGACGTGTAAGAGGGAGATAACTAGAGCGTCACAGGAATATGAACGGCAACAAGTAAAAGTGCCTAGAAAAAGAAGTAATTTAAGTAAGCGTAGTGAAGACGAACAAAACTCACTGCTTTAATTAGCTTCGATAAAAACATTAAAAGGGACTCAAATAGTCTAATTCTGGGTTTATAATATGGAAAACATGCATTTTAATGCATGTATTAAATACGTGAAATCAAAATAGCCCCTGTTTATACACACCCACGATTTCATGCATTCATATTGACAGATGAGATGCCAGACCTGTATCGAGGCCAAATTCATAGTCAACTACAGTTAGAAGCTTACAGTTAGAAGCTTTCGAAGGTGTCGGTCGTGTTTTTTGCTCGCTCCTACGATTATTTTGATTCGCCTGTAAAGAGTCAATTAAAATTGTTGTCTTCGATTTTATTTAAATCAGCTGGAACGTTTCTTTTAATTACGTTACCATCGGACCGCAAAAAGTTTCTACCTTGCCAGTTTATAACATTTTATAAATTTGCATATACTGTCCTCATACAAGAGACCGCCTAGTGTTTTGTTTTGGACAGCCACGGTGTTGTTGTTTACATTTCGACTCCGTTACAACGCGCTTGCTGCTCTTTCTCCTGTTACATCTCTCTGGATCACCGCACTGACTGCTCTGCTCTCCTGGACTGCTCTCATGGTTACTCAGCTGTTGCTGTAAAGCTCTCTGAATTGCTGTACTTGCGCTCGCCGTTCTTCAACTGCGCGGGATTTGATTGCTCTCAGTCTGACAGCTCTCCCGATTTTGTCTGCTCAGAACCTACTCTCGCTGGATCGCTGCACTGACGCTGCCTATGCACGGTTTTGGACTGCTCTCCTGGTCTGATCTCCCGAACTACTCTGCTGTTGCTGTTGTTGCTGCTCCTTCCTTTGCCTATCTTCAATCTGCGCTGGATTTGTCAGCTTAAACTCTTGGCTCGACTTCGTCTCATCTACGATTCCCCGCTCTTATCGACGATTATCGACGCTCTTCTCATCTCTTCGCTGGATTAGCCACTACGCTTTTCTCTTTACTCTTGTCATCTCTTCGCTGGATTGGCCACTACGCTGTACTCTACGACAAATCTGGTGCTCTGGCAAGTTTGTTTGTTACCTTATTTCTGTGCGCATAGAATAACACTGATAACAATTATGTCGGTCGTTTGTAATGCCAAGAAATGCGAATTTGAGGTGCCATTACGGGCGACTCCTACCTCGTATGCTGGCTGTGTGGTAACTGTGCACATTTGAAATGTGTCGGGGCTGGATCAAATGGCCGCCTTACAGACTTAATATCTAAAAATTGGCTTAACTTGGTCTTGCATCGCTTGCCGCGAGATCGAAAATGAAATGCGTACATTTATGCGACAGATCCGAAATGGTTTTCTTGATGTACGTAAGGATTTCGCAGCCCTTAACGAAAAATTCACTGCCGTCGAGTCTCAGTTTCTTGGCCTTAAACTCTTAAGTGAGTCGCCCAAGAGAAAAATACCACACAATGTGGCCTGTATGAATCTTATTGGAACACCTACTGCAAATACGGTGCCAACGTTTTCTTTAACTACACCACAGGCACAGTCGGGCCATGTTGCTGTCCTCCCGCAACCAGAACCTAATGGTTCGCTCACACATAGTTCCGGACTTCAGATGGATTATGCGGGCGTCGTCTCACCGGAACCAAATGGATTTTTACACCAAACAACTTTTAAATTCGCCTGTCGGGATCGATAACCGACCGACTCCCGTACCAGCTGCAGTGGAGGTAGTTGCTTCGCCTTACTAGCGGCCTCATCGCAGACTACAATAGCTCCGATCGTGACTACTCCTAGTTATGGCGCTAAACAACTTACTGGAGTTGCTCAACGCACCTCAAGACCGATTGCTGGAGTGGCTCCGACTAAATCGGTGTTTGTGTCACGCTTAAACCCGGATGCTACGGTTAAAGACATTATAGCCCACCTTAGCCACAAGTTAAACCTTTCTGCAACTGATTTCTCTGTCACCAAGTTTAATTTTAAATTGAGACGTAACATATCTTCTTTTAAGATTGATCTTTCTGATTTGATTCTACCTAGAGTTCTTGATACCAATATTTGGCCAGAGTTTGCCATTGTACATGAATTCGTCAATAAGAATAAAATCACAGTAATGCTCGTAGCTCCCAAAGTACTTTGACCAATTCAAAAACTAAATCAATCTTTTGCATACACTATCAAAATGTTCGTAGTTTGTTAGGTAAACTTAGCAAAATATACTCCAATAGTGTATCCTTTGATGCCAACGTTATTGCCTTTACGGAGACCTGGCTAAATTCGACAGTGTCGGACAATGAAATTCTCTGTAACAACTATATTATTTATCGATGTGATCGTCCCACTCGCACTGGGGCGGTGTTCTCCTAGCCGTAAAAACGATTTATCGTCGAAATCCATTATACTACCAAATTTAAATGATCCAATAATTGAATTTGTCTGTGTTCAAATTAAATTTCCGGACTTCAGTATTTTTGTCACCTGCTCATATATTCCCCTCGATCCGATTTCAATATATATATGCAACACTTATTACATATCCAAGAGATTTTCTCTTTGCTTGGTGATAATGATCACCTAGTCACATTAGGGACTTTAATCTCCTACTCTTTCATGGTTGTCATCCATGGATAGTAACGCTTCCGTTCCTAGCACGCCCCACGAGTTTGTTCAGGGTGTTTTGGATTTGTCATTGGTTCAGCTTAACTCAGTGGGTAATTGCAACAACAAATTTCTTGATCTGGTTTTGCATCCGAATTTGCTAATGGTCTCGTTTCACGAATACAACCATTATCATTGCCGGAAGACAAGTATCATCCAACTTTGGAGATTCTTTTAGAGTCTATATCGCCTGAAATAATCTTACCTGAAATCGAACCCAGAACCTTTCACTGCTTTAGAAGAGCTGCGTTTACTGAAATGAACACAGCCCTCTCTCAAGCTGACTGGTCTTTCATGGACTCCGAAGAATCACCTCCAGTCATTCTGGGGATGTTTTACGACTTGCTGAACTCAGCAATTAATGCGCATGTTCCGTCGTTTCCTGTCGCGGAACCCTCTAACAAGCCTCAATGGTTTTCGCGCAGGTTATCTTATCTCAAGAACACCAAATCTAGGTTGTTCAAAAAGTATCAAAGATCCGGTCTTCAACTGGACCATTCCAGGTATCTGATTGCTCGTTCCGAATTTTGGCTCATAATACTACATGTTACAATAACTACCTGAACCGTTGCAAAGAGAGTTTTTCGACAACCCTAAACAATTCTACGCTTTGTTAATTCAAAACGAAAATCTTCTGTGTTTCCTTCATCGCTCCATTATAATAATACAAAAGGCTTTAATGATCTAGACAACTCTAATTTATTTGCTAATTTCTTCCAATCGACATACTCCTCTCATATTTATAATTCTTCCACCTATCCGTATTCGCTCCCACACTCAAATTCTATCAACATGCCTATAATTCACGTAGACGACATTTATCAGTGTCTAATGAACATGAAATCGTCATTTTCTGCCGGTCCCGATCTTATTCCTAGTTGTCTCCTTAAAAATGCGCCAGTGCCCTGTCAGGTCCTTTGGCTAAACTCTTTCAAATGTCTCTTGACAAGAGCTTCTTTCCTGACTTGTGGAAAGAATCGTTTATTATTCCCTCCATAAGAAGGGCAGTAGGTCGGATATTTCTAACTATCGAGGGATTTCGAAGCTCAGTGCCATACCCAAATTATTTGAAAACTAATTACCTCACAGCTGCAACATCAATGTTCTTCAATAATGAGCCCTTCTCAGCATGGATTTATGAAGCGTCGGTCGACGACAACCAACCTCCTGGAATTTATTTCAATCATTCGAGATGGTTTTAATAACAAAGTGCAGTCGGATGTTATCTTCACCGACTTTAGTAAAGCCTTTGATTCTGTCAATCATTCGCTACTGCTTATGAAACTAGAATTGTTAGGATTTCCAAATAATTTATTAGATTGGCTTTGCAAATACCTACTTCAACGAACACAGAGAGTTCAATTCAACAACACATTGTCGAATGTTGTCTTTGTTACATCAGGTGGTCCCCACGGCAGTCAGTCACCTTGGCCCTGCCCTGTTTGGTATGTTCACAAACGACCTGCCAAATATTATTTACAATTCACAGGTGCTTATGTACGCGGATGATGTGAAGCTGAGTTTAAATCTTACGAGCCCCTTGTCGCACTTACGGCTTCAAGAGGACTTAAATAACCTTAACACATGGTGTAACGATAACATGTTGTTCCTTAACCATTCTAAGTGCAATTTCATGTCATTGTATCGTAAAAATCCTTTTCTTACAAATTACTTGTTGGGAACAAGCGTGTTGGAACGTATTTATAAGGTTAACGATCTTGGAGTATTATTTTGCCGTGACCTAAACTTTGCTGAGCACATTACCATAACAGTAAATAAGGCTAGGTGTACTTCCTTTATTAAGCGTTGGTCGAACGAATTTGATAATCCCTACGTAACCAAGCATATTTTTCTTCTCTGGTCCGGCCCATACTTGAGTATTGTTCATGTGTATGGTCTCCCCAATATCAGGTTCATCAAGCTCTTCTAGAGTCCGTGCAGAAACCGTTTCCTTTTTGCTCTGCGTGGGCTATTCGTGGACCCTCATCATCATTAACTAGCACCGTACGCCGCGAGACTGCGGCTCTTAAACATTTACTCTCTGCTGGATCGGAGAACTTGCCACGGAGTTCTTTCCGCACAAACTTATTCAGGGACAAATCGATTCTGATGCACTGCTAAGCCGAATACAGTTTTGTGTTCCGGCCAGAACGTCCCGACAATTTCGACCGATTTTTGGAAATATGCAGCACAAACTTTGATTGTCATCATCCGTTTCGCGTTCTTTGTACTCATTATAATGTATTGTATCGCCTTTTGTCTTCCGATTGTCTGACTATTGGACATATCTTTAATGAGTTGTATCTATAATTTTGTTATAAATGTAAAATATTAATTGTATACCATTAGATTAAGACGTATATATTAGCAGATATGTGCTAGTTCCTAATAAATGAAATGAAATGAAATGAAAAAACTTTCGTGTGTTCCTGAATACATGAAATGGTATTTTTTCGATTGCATAAAAGCATGTATCTGGCCATTTTTTATTTTAATCAAATTTGTTTAGTATATTGAGTAGGTCTGAGAATCAAACTTCTATAATATTTATCACTTAATATTATAAAGATTATTAAAAGATTATATGTGCATTATTCATTTCGATTATCGATTTTTTACCAAACTTCAAGTGAATTGCATTTTTTGTTTATCTGTAAGAGGCGTAAAAGTTATGAGTGATTTGCGTGCTCGGCTATTTCTTGCTATCGTAAAAATATGAATCAAAGAATTTAGAAAAATGGTATAAAGTGCTCCGAAACACTTGAAAAGTTGACAGTGGCATACTGTGAAATTGTTCTGAGTAAAAACAAGTAAGAAAGCTACAGTCGAGTGTGCTCGACTGTGGGATACCCGGTACCTAAACGGTTGTATTTTACATTAAAAGAAAATTTTTAAATAATACATACTATATAATACTACTTCGATACTTCTTAAAATAAATCGCCGCTCGAATTAGCTCCCATGCATAGCCAGCGGTCTAAGCGCTGGGCAAACGCTTACTTTTTTTTATGTTTTTCCGATTTTTTTTTATTTTTGCAAAAAATAAAAATATAGCTAAAAATGTATTTCGGATTTATTGTCGAAATTTCAGATTAAGCGGCTAAGATTTGTTCGAGTTAAGTGTCCGCCATTTTGTTTTTGATAAAAACAAAAAATATAAAACAATGTCTAGTAAATGTCTCACATTATAATATATAATTTTCAATACTCTCCCATTTGACAAAAAAAAAATCGTTTGTTTTTTTTAGCCAATTAAATGTCCTCTCTTAATTCAAAATTGTTAGAAAACGGGTGACTTACTCATCCTGCAAGATATTATAACTTAAAACGATCCAATCGAAATTAAGTACCAATTTTATCGTATGTACCCTTTTCTGTGTCTGCAAAATTATTGAATGTTACATAATTTTTTTTCAAGTGAATTAAACATTTTTAAGCGCACAAATCTTCAGCATCTTTTGTGCTGTATTGCAGGGACAGTAAATAATGATTATTTTTATTATAAAAGTGTATTACATATTATAAACTGCACCTAAATTATTACTTTTGACCGAACTGTCGTTTCTAGTTAAAAGCTATGATTATTTTTGAGTATTAAAGATTTTAATGCTTTTTGAAGACGTGACAAAATTTTAACACAAATTTGATGTGTGTTTAAAACAGGGGTCGGCAGCGTCGTATACACTGTGCATAGGAAAAATTGTCAGGCAGCGCTGTCGGCACATATATAGTATAAGCGCTTCGTGTTTGTTCGGGATTCTGTTAGGCTGTAGTCGCAAACTTCGGAGCTTCTTCGAACTTCGAATATATATGTTCAGGTGCCGCTGCGACAGAGAAGCTACCGAGTAGCCTGTACACAATTGCTCGGTTCTCAAAGCAGCAGAGAAGCAAATCGTTCGGTTCTGTAAGTATCATTCGGGTCTGTTAATATCATTCGGGTCTATTAGCTTCGCACACATACGCACTAAAAAACTGTGTGTGTCTGGGTGCCGACCCCTGGTTTAAAAGATGAATATTGTCACCAAACTTAGTGGGTGTTGAAAATAAGTCCCGGAGAAATAACTCCCCAAAATGTAAATCGAAATAAGGTCTATTTTAAATCAGCTGTTTTATATTTGCTAACAATATTTGAAATAGCTTATATGCGTACAATGACCACCGACGCCGTGGCCCAGATTCTCTCGATCATGTAAAACCACCTCTTTTTCCCCCTACAAATTGTCCAACATTCTTTCCTGGATCGACAAGGGAGGACAAAGGCTGCCTACCGGCTGCTGCTGGAGGTTCTGTTTGTATCAAACGTTATTTTCCACCATCTGGGTGGTGGCGGTGGTTGCCGCAGCTACTCCTGCTGCCTCCAAATTGTTGAACTGGTGGAATGATTCGAAGTTACTTCGTTCTTTATGGATGCTGTAGTATCCCTGAGGTAGGTGTTTCTAGCTCGGTGCAAAGCTCGTCGGGTATGGCGTGGTTCTCCCTCCCCATCTATATGGCACACCCGTTCTACTACTAAAAGTTTTAAGTGCACTATCTGGAGTTTAAATGATTAGTCAAGAGGTTGTAGATATCGGACAAAACAGACGGACCCTAAGAGATTTATTATTAGAAATAAATACCAGCAATGTGCGTGGCTTTGGTGTAGTTTGCCCCCTTTCTCTACCCTCGCAACCTTAGTTACATTAGAAATATCGTTGATGTTACCCCTTAAGCAAACGGTTTATTATAGATTATTTCAAATTCAAGATAGTTGACAAAAGCATCGCTGTAATAACAGCGGACCGTAATTATACAAATTATCCGCTCATATTAAACCGTAACAAAATTCAAAATAATTAATATATTTCCTTCATATTCTTTTTGTCCCTTTTTCTACTCCTAATGTTGCTTACTTTTTAAGATTACGTTATAATAATTCATTTTACTCTTAATTGGTTTACTTTTAAGTTTACGTCTAATAACACTGGTCGACAAGAAAAATGCCGGCGAATAAAAGCCATTGATTCTGATAGATGTGAACCGGTACATTACTAGTCCGAAAGTGAAAAGTCTTCATAGCCCACCAATTTTGAGAAAATCACCGTCAAAGTATGATGCACTGCTTGAATCGGCACTTTTCAAGGCTTAATAACTCCCAATCCTTACGTTTCCCAGAGCGGGTATTCAGCTTAAAAAGAGCTTTGTCCTTTTTACTTCAATATTAAACAATAATATCCAATGGGAGACTTCTCGTTCTTTAGTTATAATGCATTTTACAAACTTAAATTTGTCACATTTGCCATGTCCGTCTGTCCGTGTGAAACAACAGATCTCAGAGACTAAGAGAGCTAGAGTTACCAAATCTGGAGACAACATTTGAATCTGTTTTACGCAGATCAAGTTTTCGCCCCCGAAAATCATAAAAAATTTATATAAGCTATAGTCATAATTTTTGGCTTAAAGTAAATAGATAAAATAATTAAGTAGGCATGTGCGGACGTTTTCTGAAAATTTGAGTAAAATCGGATGATAAACATGGAAGTTATTAAACAATAAAGTTTCGTGTATGGTTCTTCAGTAGCAGTAGCGAAAAAATGTGTTTTCGGGCGCAGTATTAATTCGTAATGCAGCTGCGTACAGCTGCAGAATTTGTCTTTTTTGAACGTTGCTCAACATGTTTTTAGCAACATTTGTCTTCATTTGTCAACATTTTGTTTTTTCCATGTCCGTGTGCTATTTAATTTCACCCACAATACTTTGGGTACCGAGTATGTCACACTTGACTGTAGCTTTCTCACTTGTTTTTTTAAGATATTTCCGATTTTTTATGTTTGGCAATCAGCAATCAGAAATACTGCCTTCGTCTGAAGGAGAAATGGATTGCGGAGAACAGGACATGGTCGCTTTAAGCGTACAGGAATCTTTTCTAGATCTGCATAAAAGGACCATAGAAACAGCTTTTCCTTAGAATGCCATTTTGTAGTTGGGAGACAAATCCTTTGGATTTCTGGATCTCAGAAAAATCAACTATGCCCATGCTAGCGAAGGTGGCATTAGGTTGCCTGATCACGCCTGGTAGTTCGGTTTCATCGGAACGGTTGGCTTTTGCCATAAAGTGTGTTTTTTGTGAATCCCGTAGTCGTATGACAGACCAGCATGTAACCGAACGAGTTTTTCTAAAATCATTAAAAACAGATTTGTTTTCGAATTAATAATTTAAAGCAATAAGTACAAATGTATTTCAAGAATTAATAATTAATCAGTATTATTATAAATAAAATTGAACACAGTGGGCTGTGCTCTATACCATATCCTTAATAATTTTGTTATTATTTTTTATATCAAAGAACGTACATAAGAGTTGCTTGAGAGTGGGTATAATATCTAATTTTTTTAAGTTCACTTTTTAAATAAAAAATATTTTATTGTGTCTCAAGTGTCTCCTATTTGCAGCTCATGGTTGATGAAATTAAATATTATAACGTTTTTTTTAATATACATAGGAACGGCCAAAATCGGACCACTATATCTTATAGCTGCCATAGAAACGGTGGCGAAATTAATGTAAAAAAAATTTTAACTTCTCTGTTTTTCAACTGTTTTTCTATAAATTTCGAGGTATAGTCGTTTTTTATAGTTTTAGAATTACGGCTTTAATTTCATTAAGATCGGACAACTATATCATATAGCTGCCATAGAAGGGATCGGTCGATTTATATGAAAATGTAAAATTCTACATGTAAAATGTAAAATTTTAAAAAATTTACATAATTTGACATTTTTTTTTAACATTACCAAAATGGATCGATTGTCAATGATCTAATAGCAGACTGCAAGGGTATACAAACTTCGGTTTACCGAAGTTAGCTTTCTTTCTCGTTTTTAAATATATTCTGTGACCCACGCAGGGGTTCGTATTACATCTCAAGTGTATTTATTTGTCTAGTGCATAGATCTGTGTTAGGCCCAAGCAGCCGTTATTTAGAGATACGCGCACATGCGAGTCCATGTTTGAACACAAATATCAGCTGCTTAGCAGAGAGAAGTTTGGATCGAGAACGCAAGAGAATAAGACAAGAAAGAAGAAAAGAAAGAAATATAAATTACTGTTGAACAATATCTAAAGTATGTTAAATTACACTAAACTAAACTAAATAATAAAATAAAATAATAAAAGAAGAGACATATAATAAAAACATCCTGATACAATCTTAGAAGTGAGATCAAGTGAACAAATTTTCATAAACTATTTTTATACAAAAAGATAAAATGGAGCTGGAAATAAATGAAGTGACTGTGACTTAGCTAAAAAAAATGGTTGCAGTGCCTAAATTTGCCAACTAAAGGGTCCAAAGCGGATCTGTACTCCCGATTATGTGCAGTTCCACATGAAAGCCGAGGCAGTGTTCCAGTTATCAACCAGTTGCAGGAGGAGCAAGAAATTGTTTTTGGAGAGTCTGATGCAGAAAAATCACAAGAAGCTGGATCATGGCCGGAAAACTATGGAGGAGCTGAATCATGAAATTGAGAAGGCGAGGAGGCTTTAGAACATTTTCAGCAGCAGATCGACAGCGTCGGTTCGCAAATTGGCAAATTGGCGCAAATTGGCTAAGGTGCGAAGAACAACATGCTAGAAGGAAATGGCAAGAGTAGCAACGGTTTGGCGGAGAATGGCGACAACATAATAGAAAGAGATGCAGAGCGTAGCAACGGTTTGGCGAATGATGTGCAGAGAAACGAAAGAGACGCCAACGAAAGTTCAGGAAATTTCGGCGTTAGCGGCATGGATGTCGGCAGAGTCATTCGAGATGACTTTTCTTCAGCTGGATTTGGCTTAGCTAAGGCACATTACATGGGCCTTGTTGCACCGCGACCAGATGTTAGGTATTTTGTGCCGGCCTGTAGGATTAAGGTAGAGCCTCTATTCCTAGGCTTTTGATAAGGAGGTTCTTATGGATTTTTCGAACAATATTTCCGTGCGCTCCTGGGTGTCCCAATTTGACAATATAGCGAAGTTATACAAGCTATCGGACGCCCAGAGCAGAGTTTGTTTGGCCGGAAAATTAAAAGGCAGCGCGTTGCAGTGGCTACACGCTGATGCAAGTCGTTTCGGGAAACCAACGTGTGAGCTGGTGGACCAGTTACAGTTTGCTTTTGGCGGCAACGAGTCAAAAGCCGAATTGAGGCGAAAATTCGAAGCGCGTCTGTCAAAGCCAACTGAGAAGTTTGCAGTGTACTTCGAACAAAAAAGCAGGCTGGCCAGAGATGTCAAGATGGAAGATGACGAGCTGTTGGATGGACTTATCGTCGGTATTCCAGCAGTAAATTTACGTACTCAAGCCAAGCTGCAGTGTTTCGACAACCCTGGAAGGATGCTGAGAGCGTTTGCTGACATTATGCTGCCGGCAAGGGCTCCTGCAGGAAGTAAGATGACAACAGGGAAAAGTGTTCCGGTGATCAAGGAGACGCATTGCTATAACTGCAATGAAAAAGGGCACTGGGCAAAGGAGTGCATCAAACCGAAGAGGAACCCAGGGTCTTTCTATGAATTGGAGCGTTGGATCATTTTATTATCGGATGCCGCCAAAACAAGAAGGATGGTGCGAATAATTATATAAGAGTGTTTAAAATTTTGTTTTTTTATGAAAACTTTAACCAGTTAATTGTTACAGGATGCTTGATAGATTCAGAAAGCCCAGTATCATTAATTAAATATGCATATGTACCCAAAAACGTTACTTTAGAGCTTTAAGAAGACGCCTATTTTGGATTAAACAAGATCGAAATTGGATCTTTAGAATGGCTACTTTCATGTATTTGTTAACAATGAGTCAGTACAATATGTAGCTTTTACCACTCCTTTAGGACAATTTTCTTGCGGATGGCTATGGGTCTAAAAACGGCTCCACAGGTATTCCAAAGATTCGTTAATGACATATTTTCGGACATGATACGACAAAACCAGGTGATCATATATAGGGACGATATTTTAGTTGCCAGCTAAAGTTTAGAAGAGCATTTAGAAGTGTTAGTAGAAGTATTTAGGAGGCTAGTAGAAATTAAATTAGAATTCAGAATGGGCAAATGCAAATTTTTACAAGACAAGGTTAAGTATTTAGGGTTTCTGATTTCGAAAAATGGAATTAAATAACAGTAGGCGCTTAGAAGCTATACAAAATTTTCCGATTCCAAGCAAGGTGCAAGCAGCTCAAAGTTTTTTGGGTCTTTGCTCGTATTTTCGACGATTCATTAAGGATTTTTTGATATTAGCGAAACCTTTGTATGACTTATTGAGAAAGGATAGGCTGTTTAAGTTTGAAGAAGAAGAATTAAGTTGTTTTTCGCTTTTAAAAGCGAAATTAATAGAAGCGACAGCTCTGGCGATATACGATAACAGGTATGATGTCGGGCTTCACAGTGATGCAAATGTTTTAGGGTTCGGGGCTGTGCTTCTTCAGAAAAAGAAAGACTGCAAGTTGCACCCTAATTTCTATTTCTCAAAATTATGAATTAAAGCATAGATCAGGCAGTCAAATGCAGCATGTAGATGCGTTAAGTAGGTGTAACAACATATTGATAGTTAAGGCAAATACATTCGAAACGAATTTAGTAACTTGTCAGTCAAAAGATGTAAAGATTCAAGAAATTAGGAAAATGTTAGAAAAGAGTAAGCATAAGTTATATGAAATGAGAAATGGGGTGATTTACAGAAAAAGAAATGACAACAGATTATTATTATACGTGCCGAATCGAATGGTGGAACATGTGTTATACAAGTACCTTGATAAAATGTTAGATGTCATTAGGAAAAGCTTTTAGTTTTCAAACAAAAGGGAAAGAGTTTCAGAGCATATTCAAAATGGTTTGAAGTGCATAGCTTATTATGCGAAAGTAGGCAAGGGAGGCGGATACTTGCATAGTATTCCGAAAGGCATTTAGCCTTTTGAGATTATTCACATTGACCACTATGGGCCTGTGGATAAAAGCAGATCGAAAAACACATCGACGAGTACAAAGGAGGTGATAAGTGCATTGACCGATTATTTTCGAGCTTATAGCAGACCTAAATGTATAATATCAGATCGGGGGAGTTGTTTTACATCTTCTGATTTTGCTGAGTTTATGGAGAGTATTAACGTGAAGCACACTAAAATCGCTACGGGATCGCCACAGGCTAACGGCCAAGATGAACAAATTAATAGGAGTTTAGGACAAATGATTGCAAAACTGACAGAGCCAGGAAGGGGATTACATTGGGATAAGGTTATTGAAAAAGTAGAGTACTCAATAATACGATTCTTAATAGCATAAAGCAGCGTCCTAGTGAAAAATTATTATTATTAATATTATAACACAAAGGGGAGAAGTATGTGATGAGCTAAAGGAAAGGTAAGAAGACGAAGAAGAAGTAGAAAATGCTAGAAAACTTTAGAAGATATGAGGAAAGATGCAGAAGAAACACAAAGAAAAGAAACTTAAATGAAAAAAATGAAGAATACTACAATGCGAGAAAGAAAAATACGACAGAATATAAGGAGGGAGATTATGTAATGGTAATGAACTTTGGTAGCATGGCGGGTGTCTCAAGAAAACTCATTCCAAAGAACAAAGGTCCTTATGTAATTGAAAAAGTTTTAAGAAATTACAGGTATTTGCTTAAAGATGTTGACGGGTTTCAGTTATCTCGCAATCCATATCAAGAAGTTTAAAGTGTAAATAATATTAGGCACTGGATAAAGATATAAATGTTATAGTGTGTTAGTCGAGTGTAAGCTAAGGAAAACTAATTGTAAATATTGTATGTAGTATAAGTATTGTAAATTATATAATATCAAAACAGAGATAGAGGGCTATCTCAAAGTCCGAACGGCCGAGTTGTAGCAGGCCAATTAATATAAGTATGATCTGGTCACACTGTTCGATGAGTAACGCACGGGGGTTGAAAGCACACTGCCTGCGAGCAGCAGATCAGTTTGGATCGAGAACGCAAGAGAATAAGACAAGAAAGAAGAAAAGAAAGAATTATAAATTACTGTTAAACTAAATCTAAAACTATGTTAAACTACACTAAACTAAATTAAATATAAAAAAAAAAAAATTTAATTATAACATCTTGTTACAGCATTTTAATTATTATATCTTTATCCGCTCTTCCATACTCCTGTACTCGGCTTTTGCATACTTTATTGTTTTGGGCGGGGTCTATATTTTTATATAAACGGTAAGAGAGAGTGAGAGGCCAATAGTCGAATATGACATGATTATGCAGTTTTTATGCTGTTTGTCACCCCACTCTCGAAAAACAAAAAGTTTCTATATGTATATATATTCTTGATCAGCATCGTAAGCCGAGTCGATTTAGCCATGTCCGTCTGTCCGTGTTGGTAAACAGATCTCAAAAACTTTAAGAGCTAGAGCCACAAAATTTGGTGACAGCATTCTAATCCGTTACACGCAGATCAAGTTAGTTTTAAAATTTGTAATGAAAGGGAAACATAATTTGTATGCTAAAAGAATAAAAATGAAAAAAAATAATAATTTTGGTTTTCGTTGGAACTGAACACTGGGCCATTACCGATATAACAAATGAATCGGCCGTTTTTACACTAACTGTGTTTCAACAACTGTTGACAAAAAAAAAAATGGCGCCAAAACTGCAGAAGAAAAAGAGTGTGAGCTAGAAATAAAAAAAAAATAACAACATTTACTTTGAAAATGAAATGTATTAATTGAATAAAAAGGCCTAAATCAAAATATGGAATTCAAATAAAGAATAAAAAAAATTCTTCGGAATGAGCTGGAGTTGAACTCATGCTGTTTTTGCCAAAAACAACACAAACCCGTATTTAAGACCTCAAGGCCACACCCAATATTATATAATTTGCGGCAAATGTCGCACTAAATATCTTCAACACTTTTGCTCTAAAAAGCGATATTATTTCTGTGCGCGAAAATAATCGCTTTTAATTCGGCACGCGCTTCAAAAATATTCGTTGGCTGCGATCGAGCGAGTGTTGGTGCTTCGGCGAGTTTTCGGATATTAAGCTTATAAATAGTTTAAAAGTCTAATTTTCATTGCGAATAGTTTGAATTAATAATAGTTTTAATTCGACGGAGTGTTTTTTTTCGGGGAGTTAAAGTTTGGGTACCGGGTATCCCACTGTCGCGCACACTCGACTCTAGCTTTCTTACGACTTACAGACTATATTTTATTACAGATCGCATTAATCTATGTGTACCTACTTCGTGTTGCCGAAAGTTGCTCCATTTGTCAAGCTAAAGCTTTTAAGGATCGCATCTAAGAGACCGCAGTTCCCTGTACATCTTGTTTTTTACTACCTGCTAAACTTCAATATATGTTATGTTAAGTAGCTTATTTCCAATAAATAGATTCTGCTCAAACAGTAGCAATGATGACAATCATTACAATGACAATGTAACTGCAAAAAATATGATGGACTTCATGAAAACGACCATGCAAACACTCTCAAAACCAAAATATGTATATACTTGTATCGGTGCCTTGTCTACGAATATCACTGCGGACGACAGTCCATGTGATGACGATAAGCACTGAGACTGTGGTTGGCGAGGAGACTACACTCATGCACCTAAAATCGCCCTTAAATACCCGCTTTTCACCCGTGTATTTAGAAAATCGCCCTTAAAAAGGAACTATAGGCAATTCCCCCTTCTTTAAGGAAATTTTTTTCCTAAAATCAGGAAAAACAAGAAAGAAAGCTATCTTTGGTATACCGAAATTTGTATGCCCTTGCAGTGTGCAATTGGATTATTGAAAATCAATTCATTTTGGTTACAATTGAAACAAGTGGGAAAGCTACAGTCGAGTGTGACCGACTGTAAGATACCCGGTACCCAAAGCATTTTGGGTGAAATTAAACAGCACATGAACATGGAAAAAAGACCATTTGCTGACAAATGAAGTCAAATATTGCTAGAAACATGTTGAGCAACACTAAAAAAAAGAGACAAATGTTGCTAGAAACATGTTGGGCAACTCCCAAAGCGACAAATGTTGCTAAGAACATGCTGAGCAAAAGCCAACCATGATACAATTAAAGAAGGTAGTCGCGTCGGAAAAATAAGGCCCTCGTTCGGAACAATAAGGCCCTAGTTCGGCTGTCAAAGTTCGTGTGAGAGAAACGAATTTATACGACAATAGAAAATGTGTATTAACCCTTATAGGTGTTTTTGGTTAAAACAGGACTATTAAAATAATAAGTTAGAGCTATTTCTTTATAATTTAATTTTTAATAGCTTAGAGTATCCTAGAATAGGTTGTTTTTGTTTTTGTTTAGAGAGTCTCTTGTTTAGGATTTTAACCCTGAAATAAACTCTTGTCTGAAAATAAAAAGTTTGTATGGCTATGATAACTTGCACTTCTTCTTCTTGCTCTTATCAAAGTTTGCTTAACATGTTTTGTAATATTAAAATCGTTTTTAGCCAAGTGTAAAAACACGACTTCCAACTGTTTAATTTTTTCCATGAACTGGATGGAGGGTTTTGTAAGTCCACCATGCGACACTTCATCAACATACGTAAATGTCCCACTTTCTGCCAATTCATTATTAAGACCCAATTTTTTGCGACAAAAATTGCAAAAAAACATTTTTTTGTTTCACTTAAGGGTTAATGAAAGATAATATAATTTATACACACACAGCCTTTTACGTCAACGAGCAAACACGAAGTGTTCAATAAGGCCCTACACCCGAACGCTAAACACACGACAAGACTACCTTCTATAATTATATCATGCAGCCAATAAAGACAAATGTTGCTAGGAACATTTTGAGCAAGACGCACGTGCGCGCTCTCTCTCTCTCAGAAACTTTTTTGTTTTATAACTTCTATGTTTATCATCCGATTTTACTCAAATTTTTAGAACACGTCCACAATTGCCTACCTATTAGGTCGATCTATTTACTTTACGCCAAAAATCACGCATTTGGTTATACATATATTGTTTTTTATGATTTTCGGGTGCGGAAGTGGGTGTGGACAAATTTTAAAACAAACTTGATCTGCGTGCAACAGATTCCAATGTTGTCACCAGATTTGGTAACTCTAGCTCTTATAGTCTCTGAGATCTGTTGTTTCACACGGACAGACCGACGGACAGACGGACATGGCTAGATCGACTCGGCTAGTGACGCTGATCAAGAATATATATACTTTTTAGGGTCGGGCTTGCCTCATTCTGCCTGTTACATACATTCTCGGTTGGCACTAACTTGTACCCTATGGGTACCGGGTACAAAAATATCTTAGTTTGTAAACATTTTACATCTTACATATAGAATTTTACATTTTACATGTAGAACTTTACATTTTCATTTAAATCGACCGATTGTTTCTATTTCAGCTAAATGATATAGTTGTCGGATCTTAATGAATTTAAAACCGTAATTCTGTAACCGTAAAAAACTGCTTTATCTTGAAATTGATTGATATATGTACGTGAAAAACAAAAAATTAAAATTTTTTTTTACATTAATTTTGCCATTATTTCTATGGCTAGCTATAGGATATAGTGGTCCGATTTCGGATTTCCGTTCCGACATATATAAGGTTGTCAAAAAAGCTGTCCGCTAGAGGTGTCTTTGCAAGCGCGTAGTTCTAGTTTTATTCGTCGCATCGGTTCACGCTATAGCTTTTTGGAAAGCTCTTTTCACGCGCTAACACTTGTTTGATTTATTGTTGCTTGTTTTAAGTCGTTCGTGAGTTATAGCGTCGCAAACATGGAGCAAAATAAAAAGAAAATACGGCATATTTTACAGTACTACTACGATAAGGGCAAAAATGCATCTCATGCTGCCAATAAAATTTGTGCATTTTAAGGACCCGATACAGTTTCCATTTCCACCGCACAACGATGGTTTCAACGTTTTCGTTCTGGTGCAGAGGTGGTCGAAGATGTGATACGGTCCGGAAGGCCTGTCGTCGAAAATTGCGATAAAATCGCTGAATTGTTCGAAAGAGACCGGCATAGTAGCAGCCGTAGCATCGGCCAAGAGCTGGGCATGAGTCATCAAACCGTTATAAACCATTTGAATAAGCTTGGATTCAAAAAGAAGCTCGATGTATGGGTGCCACACGACTTGACGCAAAAAAACATTTTTGATCGTATAGATGCATGTGAATCGCTTCTGAATCGTAACAAAATCGACCCGTTTTTTAAGCGAATGGTGACTGGCGGTGAAAAGTGGGTCCCTTACGACAACGTGAAGCGCAAACGGTCGTGGTCGAACATCGGTAAAGCTGCCCAGACGGTGGCCAAGCCTGTATTGTCGGCCAGGAAGGTTCTTCTGTGTGTTTGGTGGGATTGGCAGGTAAGCATCCACTATGAGCTGTTCCCCTATGGCCAAACGCTCAATTCGGACCTGTACTGCCAACAACTGAACCGCTTGAATGCAGCACCCATGCAGAAGAGGCCATCTTTGATCAACAGAGGCCGAGTTGTCTTCCATCAGGACAACGCCTGGCCACACACATCTTTGGTGAAGCGCCAGAAGCTCCGGGAGCTCGGATGGGAGGTTCTTTTGCATCCACCGTATAGTTCGGATCTCGCACCAAGTGATTACCACCTATTTCTGTCCATGACGAACGAGCTTGGTAGTCGGAAGTTGTCCACAAGAGAGTCCTCTGAAAATTGGCTCTCCGAGTATTTTGCCAATAGGGAAGCGAGCTTCTATAAGAGGGGCATTATAAAGTTGGCATCTCGTTGGGAACTCGTCATCGAACAAAACGGTGCATATTTGACATAAATCGCATTATAATAGCCAATTTTATGAACAATTGAAAATTCAATAAAAACACCGCAAGACTTTTTTGACAATCTTATATATATACTGCGTGCTAAAGAAATAAGACTATGCTGAATATTTCAGCCCGATGGCTCAAAAACTGAGAGACTAGTTTGCGTAGAAACCGACAGACGGACAGACAGACAGACGGACAGACAGACGGCCATGGCTAGATCGACTCGGCTGGTGATGCTGATCACGAATATATATACTTTATGGGGTCGGAGATGCCTCCTTCACTGCGTTGCAAATATCATGGCAAAAATATAATACCCTCTGCAAGGGTATAAAAAACTTACTTAAATGGGAGGTTTTTCTTGTGATTTCTCTAATAAGGAAAAACTTTTCTAAGATCAAAGGCGACTCCCGATGGGGCTCGAAGTATTTCGGAAAGAAGATGAAAAAGTCGATGTGAATTTATTTATTTACCTATATTAAGCAGACTTAATATCCCCTGACCTCAAGCTGGCGAAGCCTGTAAAAAAAATTTATACATATTTTCGAAATTTTAGGGTTATTTTTCCTGCCCTAAATATGAGAAACAAATTTCTAGATCTGATACATTTTGTATTTTTAATGGTTGCCCAGTTGCCCAGAAAAAGATCAATTATTGTATTGGTTATCATTTATTTTATTTTTTTACCTCACTCATATGTACACATGTACATACATATTCAAAGAACCCAGTCGCAAGCCTTGTGCATTTTCTTATTTACGTGTATCTTTAATGATTTAAAAAACCTCTAATTTAGCAACCCAATCATAACATATACAAATCCTGTCGCCACAGTCAGTTAGACGATATTTTCAGCGGTCTCCAGGTCGCTAAGGGTATTTTTCCACTACGTTGCTTTTTCCGACTATCGCACGAGAATCACGAAAAGCAGAAAAGGTGTTTCTACTAGGAAAGTGCTTTTTAGCACTATCGTGAACGGCAACAGCTGTTTTTTGTTTACGTTTTGATTTGGCGGAAAATTAAATTCAATTCAAAATTCAAACCAATGTTTACTAAGACTATAATTTAAAGAGCTAGACATTATTTTCTATTTGCAACAATTCTGCCAGGCAGCCGCTTGACTGGAGGAACTTGCAGGAACCACTTCAGTCCACTGGAATCTCATAGACTGAAGCCACAACTCGGATGCAGACGCATCAACCCGTCTCTTCTTAAACAAGTCTCTTATGATCCCGAATTCACATCACCTGGCCCTGCCAAAGGAGGAGTAAGCGGTCGTGCCCCCGGAGGAGAAAGATAAATCTGGGTATGCGCCCCGCCACCGACCAAACTCCGCCTCCGCTTCCGTTAAAAACATGAAGCGAATTTAGAAAAGTGAGAGGATCCCTGCGCACCGTCGCTGACGCCACTGCTGCGCACCAACGTCCTTCTGTCCACAGGGCTCAGCTATCTGAAGGTGTCAGCTTGCAAGCTATTGCAATGCCCAAGTAGAGTTTTACAAAGCCGAGCAGCTGCAGAGAAAGTGCTCGGCTAGGAAGAGAGGACGCTCTTTACGAAGGAGGCTAGGATCTTCCAGAAGTGCAATAACCAGTTCAATCCACAGACCGCTAAACGAAATATGTATTAAATGCTAATTAGTTTACAAAACGTGGAGAAAATCATGAATTTGTTCAATATTTATTAAGCCAGCCAATTTCATTTGTTCAAAAAACAGCTGGCTTGTGGTGATAGTTGGGGAAAATCACACATCGATAGGCAGAAAAAGACTGAAATAATCGATACTATCGAAAAAAAACCACGAAAAAGCAACTTTTTCTCAATTTTGTCACCACTAGATTCCTATACCTAATATACAGGGAAAAAGCTGCTTTTTGGGGAAAAAGCAGAATTGGAAAAAGGAACTGTAGTAGAAACAGGGCCTAACTGACTGAAAATATCGGTTCAATTTTTTCTTTCGATAAATTCAGTCAATTAGTCAGACGTATAGGGAACACCCCAAATATTTCTCACTATTTGATGTTACTGCAGTTGACCTGAAGCGACACTTGCTTCAGCCTGAAAGAAACAGAAACAAGAAATATTACAAATATAGCATTTTTTTTTGCGGTACCATTGCAAACAAGTAGGAAATCCACAGTCGAGTGTGACCGACTGTGTGATACCCGGTACCCAAGCATTGTGGGTCAAATTAATTATCATATGGACATGGAATAAAGAAAATTTTGACAAATGAAGACACATGTTGCTAGAAACATGTTGAGCAACACCCAAAATATGCAACATTTGTAGGGACATGTTGAGCAGCACGCACTGGCATTCTCATCATAAAAGAAGAAGTATACACGGAAACTTTATTGTTTAATAACTTACATGTTTATCATCCGATTTTACTCAAAGTTTTAGAAAACGTCTGCGAGTGCCTACTTATTTCTTTTATCCATTTACTTTAATCTGAAAATCACGACTACGGTTTTTTGTGACTTTCGGGGGCGGAAGTGGGCCTGGGCAAATTTTAAAACAAAACTTGATCTGCGTGCAATGGATTAGAATGCTGCCACCAAATTTGGTGGCTCTAGCTCTTAGGGTTCAGACAGAGTGCGCGCTGAAGCCGAAGATGAAGACGAAGCTGAAGACGATTTGCTTGTGTTTCATACAATCTTCTTCGCAAGCACTATGAACGGCTTTGCTCGTATTCATACAAATCGTTCTGTCCAGTTTTTCGTCTTCGTCATCGTCTTCGTCTTCGTCTCAGCGCGCACTCTTACAGTCTTTGAGCTCTGTTTACCAAAACGGACACACGGACAGGTGTGTCTCGGATCCCTCCGAACTTATTTTACGTAACGTGTTCCACAATGAAAGGATTACAACCACGGACATGGCTGAATCGACTCGTCTGGTGATGCTGATCAAGAATATATTTACTTTATGGGATCGGAGTAGTAGTAGTCAAACTCGCCGACTACCGAGAACAAGTCAACGGCACCCACCAAAAAAACTGCAATGGCCAAACGCACTGCAAAGGAGGGACTGGCCAGCAAGCAGAATGAGAAGACGACAGCATCGGCCAACAAGAGACAACGGTCTGATGACTCATCGAACATAAGCCGAAATCTCCGTAAGAAATCCTGGACAGCTTAAGCTCGATGCCGGAGTTAAAGGTGGCCATCGTAAGGATTGTCCCGAAAGAGAAACACTCAAACAAAGACTCACGGATCCTGGAAGGGTTTATCAATCAAGCGCTTGCTAATGGCATTACTCGGCCGGATAACTCATTCGTGGCAAATCATTAATGGCCTCAATTGGTACAAGGATGTCAAGGTAGTCCCATGGGCCAACGAGGAACGCCTGCTGTTCCTCAAGGACACACTGCTGAAATTGGACGCACCTCGGGCGGGTGCTAAGATCGGTGTCGTCCCCACAGTCCAAGTTCCGGAGCGTACGATCATTAAGGTCTGGATCCCACCTCCAATCATGGAGGCTCAAACCATCTTTCTTTTGATCAAGAGCCAGAATGCGGGTGGCCCACAGAGGACTGAAGATAAAGAGAGGACTGACCCGCGACAAAGGAAACGGAAGAATCTCTGGATCAGCATTTGTGTACAGTCCAAGAACCAACTCCTACGCAAACAAGGTCGTCTATCCCAATTGCAGCAATTAAATGCAACGTTTAAATGCTCATAGTTGATGTGTCTAAGATCCCTAAAAACTATTATATATATATGTATATATATCACGATATTGAAGGTCAATTGCCAGGAAGATGAGGTCATGTTTCGAAAATTACGGCACGATTAATAACTACGCTATCAGTATTAGTCACAAAGAATAAAAATAATAACGAGCTGCAAGTATAAGTAAAATGTGTACGGAATAAAACGTTTACTATATTTAAACCTAGCGACTCCATATTATTTGTAAGCTGTGATTCCATTATTAGATTACTGTTGAAGTCTCCTGCAAAACAACATCTGCATACTTTGTCGATAAATCAGTAAGAATATGTATAAAATGTTCATAGTTGATCCGATAATTTGGACGATAGATGCACCCAATTAGCATTTTTGCAGCCTGTTGAAATTGATGTGTAATTTCAACATTTTTATTTTTTTTCACATACATTGCAACACATCCACCATGACTTTCACGTTCAGAACGATACAAGTTATAACCATCACATTCAACTTAGACATATTCGGGGGAAACCATGTTTCAGATATACTTTTAACATATATGTCTGAGTTAATGAAGAGGTATCTAAATTCTAAAATTGTTCTTGTAAGGCTTTGAGCATTTATAATGCAAAATTTTAGACCAGATCTCTATTTTGCTAGAATACGCAGTAGCGCATGGATATTTAATCTATTTTGACTACTGATTTCTTCTATGTTAAATTAATTATTAGCTCCGCACGCATTTTAAAAACATAGATACGAAATTTAAGGACTCCCACAATAAATATAAACAACAAAATGAATCAAGACGAGGAAATGAATAAGTCAATTGAATTTTTAAATTTATTGGAACCAGCAGGTATGCCACCGCATAGCTTGAATCTAAAAGTTGGTTCTTTGATATTATTACTGCGAAATATTTATCCACTAACACTATGTAACGAGACCAGATTGGTAGAGAACAATTTTGCCAAATTTGATTAAAGCTAAGATTTGAACTGCTAAATCAAAACAAGAAGTTTGTTTGATAACGCGTATCCCTATGAATACAACTAATAGGCCATTCGAGTTCAGACGATTATAATATTTTGTTCGTTTATTATTTGCGATGTACATCAACAAGGCAAAGACTTCACGTTTGTGATGTGAATTTGGAGGAATCGTGTTTTTCACATGACCAACTTTATGTTGCCTGTCCAGAGTCGGTAGCCCCAGCCATTTGTTTATTCATGCTCAAAAAGGGAAAAACACGCTCAGGGCCGCTAGTCATGTATAAGTTCAACAATACCATATGAGCTCAGTCGATTTTGTATACTACAAGGGTATTATAAGTTAGTGCCAACCGAGAATGTATGTAACAGGCAGAAGGAGAAATCTCCGACCCTATAAAGTATATATATTCTTGATCAATCGTCACCAGCCGAGTCGATTTAGCCATGGCCGTCTGTCCGTCAGTCCGTCTGTCCGTCCGTCCGTCCGTCCGTCCGTGTGAAACAACAGATCTCAGAGACTATAAGAGCTAGAGTTACTTATTTTGGTTACAACATTGGAATCTGTTGCACGCAGATCAAGTTTGTTTTAAAATTGGGCGACGCCCACCACCGCCCCCAAAAATAATAAAAAACGGTATATTAGCTATAGGCGTGATTTTCGACTTAAAGTAAATAGATAGACTTAATAAGTAGGCGATTGCGGACGTGCTCTGCAAATTTGAGTAAAATCGGATGATAAACATGGAAGTTTTTAAACAATCAGTCAGGCTCCGGTTTTCACTTTCACAAGATTCTCTCGTTTTCGAAAACGAGAAATCGGTGCTCCCGTTTTCACTTTCACAAAACTTTTTCGTTTTCAAAAACGGGCAAGTTTGTCTTGTCAAATCGGTTCTTAATTGCAAAAGGAAAAAAATAGTTAACTCGTTGGTCTATTGATGTTTGTTTCACACCATCAGTGGATCAATCTAGGTCGTATTTACTATTTAAATAATTATTTTCTGACCCCACCTCGAATTCGCAAATAAAATATTTGACGTCAGCAACGACAACTTTCGTTTTGGTTGCCAGTGCTGCCGTACTGTTGGTGGAACCAAACAATCTGGTCGAAATGCTTATAAAATTAAAAGAAGGGCATTAGTTTTGTTCAAAGAAGGTAAAATAAGGTTTAATTTTATAGTTTAAATTGAACTTTTACCATTTAAAAAAGGTATAAAAGTCACTGTTTAAAGAGTGGCAACGCTCTTAGACCGATAAATAAACAATTTCTGCATTTATTTGGGTTTAAAACAAACAATTAAAAAAAGTAAAGGCATTTAAACATTCCGTTTACTTCTCAAAACATCCAAGTCAACTGTTTGAGCAATAAAAATAATTAAATATTTCGATAACAAAACGATGACAAAAAGTTTGTGAAAACCGGAGCACCTAAAAACGAAAACGTACGTTTTTGGTCTAAAACGAAAGCGAAAAACAAAAGTGAAAACCGGAGCGGGTCAGAAAATAAGTTTTTAAAAAGTAATTACGAACTAGATTGATCCACTGATGGTGTAAAACAAACATCAACAGACCAACGAGATAACTATTTTTTTCCTTTTGCAATTAAGAACCGATTTGATGTAGAAAAAGGTATTTACTTTTCATTCCGACAAGACAAACTTGCCCGTTTTTGAAAACGAAAAAGTCTTGTAAAAGTGAAAAACGAAAACGAACTCACCTTTCTTGCATAAAAACGTTTTCCCAGCGCTTAGACCACTAAAATATGCATGGGAGCTAATTCGAGCGGCGATTTATTTTAAGAAGTATCGAGGTAGTTGTATATAGTATGTATTTAAAATTTCATTTTAATGTAAATCACAGTCGTTTAGGTACCGGGTATCTCACAGTCGAGCACACTCGACTGTAGCTTTCTTTCTTGTTTTTGTAATACTTTTGACTTATTATAATCAAATTAAGATACAATAATAATAAACTAGTATTATAAATAAGTAATAGTAATAAACTAGTATAATAAATAAATAATAAAAAAAAAACAAAGGAAGCTAACTTCGGCAAGCCGGAGTTTATATACATATGTTACCCTGGCAGGTAATAATTCAAATACAAATAAGGAATCATATATATCATTTTAGTCTGAAATCTTTAAAAACAACAAAAGTCGGATAATTTGATCCCATCGTTTCTAAGGCAGCTATAAGATATAGTGGTCCGATTTGGATAAAATTTTAAATTAAAAACCCATTTACTAAGTTTTAGTCCGATATCTTTAAAAACAACGAATATGGCAGCTAAAAGATATAGTGGTCCGATTTGGATAAAATTTTAAATTAAAAAACCATTTACTAAGCTTTAGTCCGATGTCTTTAAAAACAACGAATATGGCAGCTATAAGATGTAGTGGTTCGATTTCGCTCGGACATACTAATGGGAATAGAAAGAAGACTATCTGCAAAGTTTCATTCAGATAGCTCAGAAACTGAGAGACTAATTTGCGTAGAAACAGACAGACAGACCCATGATATAATTACCCTAGGTAGTCCCGACGGCTCGCGAAGCGCTCGTGTTCGGCTTCAGTGCATGTTCGTTGCTTGACGCGAGAGCACGTCTACGAACGAATTTTTTTGCCAATTTTAACCCTTATGCAGAAATGACTTTTTGCAATGTGTGTCGTAAACATGTGGAGGGTGTATAGTTTATAAGATTATAATATATTTTAGAACACAGAACCTAAACAAACGGCTTGCAAGCCGAAAACAAAAACAACGCCTGTTGTCAAACTCAAAATTATTAAAAATTAAACTATAAAAAAAAAACTTTAACTCTTTTTATTACAACACGCAACTTAAAGCCCCACGCACCATCTAAGGGTTAATCCACACACTCAATTGTCGTTTCGCTCGCACTTACTGGGCGAGCCCCTCTCACTCACACTCATTGTAGAGACGAGATTTTGCCTACGGAACTACCTTCAGTAATTGTGCCATGGACAGATCATGATGAAATTACATTAATTACATTACATAATTTCATCATGGGACAGACCGGTATTGGCACCATCGATAATTTCGAGTTTTTTTTCGTAAGCTATCGATACTATCGCGATAGTATGGTCCATATTAATAAAATTTAAAAAAAAATTAAGTGTATTCCTTATTAATTTGATTGAAATTTTTTTGTCGGACAAATTTGTCAGTTTTGTGTTATATGTGTTATATTTTCCTTTTCTAATTTATAATGGTTTGTTTTCAAGCTACAACCGTTCCATTCGGCGTGCATACATATAAATAGTGTTTTCTTTCATCGCAAACACACATTGCAATATGCCATTTTCCACATTCCATCAACATCTTAAATATTCTAAATAAACTTCTATATTCTGCTGAGAAATTAGAAATTAAAAACAGCGGCCCGAACTGTCACTTTGAAGGCCAATAAAAACACAATAACAAAGTAAAATATTTAAATTTTCAGTATCGATTATTTTAGTCTTTTCCTGCCTATCGATGAGTGATTTTGCCAACTATCACCACTAGCCAACCGTTTTTTGAACAAATTAAATTGGCTGGTGGAGCAAATATTGAACAAGTTCATGATTTTCTCCATGTTTTGTTTAGCGGTCTGTAGGTTGAACTGGCTATTGTTCTTTTGGACGATCCTAGCTGACGTACATGCTGGACTGGCGGCCACCGCCTCCTTCTTCGTTAAGAGCGTCCTCTTTTCCTAGACGACCCCTTTCTCTGCAGATTCTCGGCTTTGTAAAACTCTACTTGGGCTTGGCAAAAGCCTTCTTTAGATTGCCAACACCATCAGATACCTGAGCCCTGTGGACAGAAGAACGTTGGTGCACAACAGTGGCATCGGCGGTTGTGTGCAGGGATCCTCTCACTTCTCGAAGTTCGCATCTTCGTCATGTTGTAACGGAACTGGTGGCGGAGCCTGCACATGGGTCTCCTAGGGGGGCACGACCGCCTCCACTTACTCCTCCTTCGGCAGGGGCAGGTGATGTGAATTCGGGATCATAAGAGACTTGCTTAAGAAGAAAAGAGTTGATGCGTCTGCATCCGAGTTGTAAACTTGGCTTTAGGATAAGAGATTCCAGTGGACTGCAGTGGTTCCTGCAAGTCTTACGTCTTCAGTCAAGCGGCAGGCTGGCGGAACCACGTGAAATCTTTATTGTTACTTAGCTGCAAATAGAAAATAAAGTCTAGCTCTTTCATTTTTAATCTTAGTAAACATTGGTTTGAATTTTGAATTGAATTTTATTTTCCGCCTAATCAAAACCAAAACAAAAAAAAACTGTTTCCCTTCAAAAGTGTGCTAAGAATCACTTATTCCTAGTAGAAACACTTTTTCTGCCTTACGTGATTCTCGTGCGACAGTTGGAAAAAGGAACGTAGTGGAAAAGTACCCTAACTGACTGAATTTATCGAATGAAAAAATCGAATAGAAAAAGCTGTCCCACTCAAACGGTGATGTAATTTCCGCTTTTTTCCAGTACAATTCGGCTTTTTTGAAGTTTGATAGCGGGAAAAATTTGAAAACAGCGGACAGCAGGAACTTCAGCTTTTATAGAAAATTATTCGTAATTTGCGCCAACTCGAGGTCTGTAGTCAACCTGATCTTCATATACAGAAATCAGATTTGTTAAGTTCTAACGCTTCAGTCTGCAGCCCCCATACACCTCGAGGCAAAAAACGAAAAAAAGTCACGGTTCCAGAAGTTGTATTTCGTGCAGCCCTGGTGTAAAATCCTTGATAAACGTACGCTTGCTGGAACAAAACGAAAAATTACAAAACAAATAACTTTTTTTTTTCAAACCTTTTTTTTTAATTAAAAACAATAAAATAAGCACAACAAAATCCCAAAAGGTAAAAAAAAAATGTTTTTTGTAGTAATTTTTTCTTTCTATGATATTTACAAATTTTAACTTTGATAAATCATACGAAATCTTAAAAGAATCGTAGCACCTTTTTAAAAGACCTTTTTAATAGGTTGAACAATTATCTATCAATTGCCAATTACTCAATTATCTTACTTGGTTCAAAAGTTATGATTTTGGCAAAGCAAAAACTCAAATGGCCCCACTGTGCGCCGCACACTTTTTTTCAAGGACCTTTGGGGGATTAGCTGCAGGAGACAAAAAAAAAATAAAAATATTTTTACAAATAAAATATATTTTTTTAACTTTAAAAGATGTGAAAAAGTATAGCAAAGCATTGACTCCAATAAATAAATATTTCTCTTAAAAAAATTCCAAAAAACTGCTTTTTTCCGACAGCCTGACTTTTTATAACCCCTTAAAGGAAATTGATGATGATTTGACGATCTCGTTGTTAAGAGTGAAACAGGCTGTATGAACAAACCTGCTGCATTTGTCTTCTGACAAAAACGATCTGTGTATCTGGCAATTAATAGTCAACAAATCTGATTTCTGTATATGAAGATCAGGTTGACTATTGACCTCGAGTTTGTTACGTCGGTGGTATCGTTGTGCCTCAGTCCTTGGAGGACATGGGGCTGAGGGAGTGGCCGCCCGGATAGCAGACACGATTTGTGCAGCTGAGCTCGCCGAATTTGGGGTGGGTTCTTTGGACGCCACTCGCCTCTCCAAACGTAATCAGAATAATTATTTACGTGCCTGAAAATAAAAGAAAGATGTGTTCGTCAGTCTGTCGTTCTGTCCTTACCGCCCGCAAGCAACGCGTAAGCTTGGTCATATACGATCGGCAGTGCTTCAGCCAATTCCCTCCCCTTCACGTTTTCGCGTGCCAATGGATAATCGCTGGCTGCGCTATATAATCCCCTGTAGTGTACATTCGTCAGTCAAAAGTTATGTCATTTTTTCTTGACCCATTTTTCCCATTCGTACCAATGCCCCCTTTAATATGGTTTCTACCAAGACATGTTTAGTATTCTGTGAACATTATAAATTTATTGAAAAGGTTTATTATTCTTATATATGTCATTAATTATGTAAAGAAAAATTGAATCATAGACCTCAGGATATATGTATATATTTATATATATGTTATTCAAAAACCATAGAGAATTATAAAAATTTAGTATTTAATATGAAATAAAAATTATCATTATAGAAAATTTATTTGAACAAAAGTAAGAAAATATATGTGTTAAATTTGACTTAAACCAAAAAAAGTGAAACAAAAAATATTTCTCCTAGTGGAGTATAGGTGGCACATAAATATATACTAGTAAATGCGGAATTTAAGTCCCGTAAAGCTTACCTTCTATAGAGGTCCAACGACGAGAGATCTCCCGGTTGAAACTTGGGCTGTAGAACTTGAATCAAATTTGGTTATATTTATGTGCACTTTATGAATTAATAAAAAAAAATACACCTAAGCACAAAATACTTAGGTAGACAAAAAAACTTAGATAAAAAAAAAATATATATATATAAAAGGGATTAAGCTCGAAGAGCTGAGTCGCTGCCGAGGTTGGGACTGTGGTGTCGTCTTCGCGTTGATTCAATTTGTTGTGAACAGAGAGGGGGACACGATTGCATGTTCATTAAATGTATTTATATATCTGGTGCTTGTAGAAAGTCAATTTGTATCGCTCAAACTAAGATTTGGTTCTAATTTATTTAGACCAGGTGGCCACAAACTTCATAACTGGTTTTTGGGGTTGAACTTAAAAAAAAATGGAGGTCGTCACAGGCCCCATTTGCTGTTTTCAGGGGCATTCGGCTGCAGCTGGGCCTTCTCACATTTCACCTTCACAGAAAAGTATTGTGGTTTTTGATTTAGCTCATTAAATGCATTTATTCAGTTTTATATGTTCTTGTTGGTTCGGCTGCTGATGAACAGTTTTGGTTGACAGTGGAAATTTATAATTGCCAAGACTGGAAAAGAACCGTCTCTGAATTTTGGCGGCTGCTGATTGTCTATTGTTGATTTTAGATGGTTGTTGAAGATATTTGCGGTTTTGAGGATGCAGCTCGGCTTTAGTTGTGGCCACTGGACAAGGTATTGGCCAGAGTCACCACTTTCTCCAACTCGTGTTGTCGCTCCCTGTGTGCTTGGACCATCTTCCTGTAGGCACTGAGTCCCCCACCAACTCACAGGTGCTGGGTTACCGTGGGACCGCAGTCTGAATTGGTGTGCTTATGTATATCAATGTCTGGAACCATGTACTAGCGCAATTTTTGTCAACGCTGCTGTTCGAGGACCGTGGGACTACAGTACTTTCGCGAGAACCGTGAGATCGCCATTTTCGCTCGAGGGCCGTGCATTTGTAGCACTTGGCGTGTTACCTCTACCCCCCTATCCTCTTCCACGTGTACCTGTTGTCCCCGTCGGCAGAACCGACGTACGTAACAAGTTGGCGCAAATTACGAATATTAAAAATACAGGTCACGAAAAATTATATCGAATAATTTCCCTCAAAAGTCCACACCAAAATTTGGCGCGCCTTACATCGCTAATATTGTAAAATTCATTTGTAAAACCGAGGAAAATACATTTGTAAATTGACGATGCCAAAAAAGGCAAGCAAAAGGTCAAGCTTTCAGCCAAGCAAAAACGAATAGCGTTGAAGCATTAAAGGCTATTTTAAGTAAAAGTTACAAACTTAGATTTAACATGTTAGGTATGGACTGCCACACTAGTCCAACGTGATTATTATCCGTCCGAAGAAGAACATTTGGACGATGTATTATGAATTTCATTTGGTTTCCTTTTGTTTTTGTCGTTTTCCTTTTTTTGTTTCTTTTGCTTGAAAAATTATTAAATTTTAAAAAATCGGCTTTTTTCTTAGCTTTTTCAACCTGGAATTACCCTTTTTTTTAGCTGTTTCATTTTTGTCAATCCAGCTATTTTTGGTCAGAAAAAAATTACATCACTACATACAAATTGAAATTTTCGATAAATTTAGTCAGTTAGCAGCCCAGAGGCGGCTGAAAATATTGTCTAACTGACTAAAGAGATAGTGTGCCTTTCTGTTTTAAGAAGTTTACCACAGGAACTCTCAATAATAATAATAATACAAACAAGTGAGAAAGCTACAGTCGAGTGCGACCGACTGTGAGATACCCGGTACCCAAAGTATTGTGCGTGAAATTAAAAAGCACACGGACATGGGAAAAACAAAATGTTGACAAATAAAGACAAATTTTGCCAAAAACATGTTGAGCAAAGTTTAAAAGAGACAAATTCTGTACGCAGCTGCGTTACGAATTAATACTGCGCCCAAAAGCACGCAACACTTTTTTTCGCTACTGCCTTTGTGGCTCAAGATGGTAAGAAACTTAATTGTTTAATAACTTCCATGTTTATCATCCGATTTTACTCAAATTTTCAGAAAACGTCCGCAAATGCCTACTTATTTATTGTATCTATTTACTTTGAGCCAAAATTTACGAATCTAGCTTATTTAAGTTTTATTCGTTTTTGGGGCGGAAGTGGGCGTGGCCAAATTTTAAAACAAACTTGATCTGCGTGCAACAGATTCCAATGTTGTCACCAAATTTGGTAACTCTAGCTCTTATAGTCTCTGAGATCTGTTGTTTCACACAGACGGACAGACGGACAGACGGACAGACGGACATGGCTAGATCGACTCGGCTAGTGACGCTGATTAAGAATATATATACTTTATAGGGTCGGAGATTTCTCCTTCTGCCTGTTACATACATTCTCGGTTGGCACTAACTTATAATACCCTTGTACCCTATGGGTACCGGGTATAAAAATAAATAGATGTGTATATTTGCGGTTTTTATTTATGAATATTAATTATTTGAGTGTCGTCATCTTCGGATCGTCGTCCTCTTTTTATCATTTTAAATCGTCTTCATCTTTTAATCGTTGTCATCCTTGAATCGTCGTCGTCTTCGTCTTCGATCATCTTCTTTAGGAACGCGACTTATTACATCTTCTGCTGTAACCAGCTGAAATAGCTCTGCTTTCTTGCTTTTATAAGGAATTTTTCTCGATTGCTTACAAAAGCAGAAAGCCTTTGAAATCAGTTGTTTGCAAAGTCAGCAGACGAATTTTTTTCGGTCGTTCCCTATACGTCTAAATATATCGGCGACAGTTGCAGTCGTTTTGCGATAGTTAGTCAGTTAGACATATAGAGAACACCCAGGGTGTTTACTTGCAAGAGCTAACTTTAACAGCTGTTATTTGAAGACTGGACTGTTAAGTTAACATTTGCGGTATTTAATATAAAAGTTTGATCTGTTCTATTTTATGTTTACGTAAACATTAAAACAGAGGTGCTCAAGCATATGCACACGGGTCACATTTGTTTTTGTAGATGCACACAGCATAGGCTTTGTGTGAGCCCGTCCCATAGGTAAGATTTTCGAGCCCGCGGCGCAATACACAAACAATTTTGCCTCTTTCTGTCGCCGTCTCATTGAGCTTTTTTTCACCGCTTATCCCAATGTAATTTGTTTTTGTCTTTTTGTCACTTTACACTTTTCGTCTTTTTCATTGATTCATTTGCATTCCTTGAGGGATTGGTAAATTGAGCGATGTGGTAGGTGTCTTGCTCTTTGTGTACATCCTGAAATCAAACAAAAGTGTTGTGACAAGTGTGCATAAGTTTTCTTTCAGTTTTGAGCACCCCTGCATTAAAATATTCATTGTGTTCAGCATTTTTCACATCCAGCTGAGGATCAATTCCGTTTTTTGTGTGCTCGCGAGGGCAAATTTTTGCGAACTAAAAAAAAATGCTGATTTCCACCGAGGGTACTTTTTGCGCCGAGGGTACTTTTGTACATCAAGCGTAAATCGAATATATTTACTTAAAAATAAAAACATAAAAAAGACAATAAATTTATTTATTTATTATAACAGATAGAGTAGTTTATAAAACTAAACAAACTTAAGTAGTATAGCGCTGGCTGCAGGGCCTATGGCTATAGACAATAAATATTTTTAAGGGTGCTTCTATTAAGCCAAAACTAAACAAATAAATTTAACTGTATGCAGGGATGCAACATGAGTTTCATGTGGCTACACTGTGTCTTAGGTAACTCAAGAGTCACGTAGGTTTTGAAACCACAGAAGTCCGGAGTCATCTCTGATCTATATTTCTTGCTCATGCTAAAAATAAAAATGAATTACGCCTGATTTTACTATTTCTAGCTGCTCTCAACAACTGAGAGACTAGTTTGCGTAGCAATGGACAGACGGACAGACAGACATGGCTAGATTGACTCGGCTGGTGATGCTGATCAAGAATATACATATATACTTTATGGGGTCGAAGATGCTTCCTTCACTGCGTTGCAAACTTCTGATCAAAATTACAATACCCTCTGCAAGGGTATAAAAATAGTCTGTCCATTTTTAACCAAAACCTTGTTTTGCACTTTCTACTCAATTAATTAAATTTCGAGTGTTATCACAAGATAAATGTAAAAAAATTATTAACAATAAGTAAAAGATGTTTGGTTTACAGGTATCAATGCCAAAAGCTTTAACTACTTTAGTTTGACGTTCTTTGCTGTTGTACGCAGCCTTTTTCTTGAAAAAAATCGATTGTTTACATTATTATGGTATATTATTTAAAAAATTAGGATAGCTGCATTAAAGTTGCCTGCAAAGTACTTTAAAATGCATTCAATATAACCGTAATCACCGACTTGCTTGCTCATTTAAAACAACCGTTCACACAATAAACGCTTATAAAAACGCGTATAGTGTGAACGTTACTTTCATGTATCAAAGTATAGACGGTATAAAACACAAATTGGTACGTGTATCGGCCTTAATGCTTTTTTTTTTTTTTTTGTATAATACGCACCCTGTTTTTCTGCAACCTCGATAACTTATAAGGTTCCAATGCAGATTTTTAATCAGTCCATCTTATTTGTGATAAAAGAAGTTTTTTAAGCTATAAATATTTATGTATGTGCGTTGCATACATTTGTTTTGCATATCAAAAATGAATGCCGACAAATTTGCAACTACTTAAGAGGATTAATTGGTTATCTGTTGCCTACGCCATTTTGACCACTCTTTAATTCAATACTTTATAGATGGAACTTGGAAAAAAGAGGTAATTGTTCTTGAAATTATTTTTAATTTACACTATTCAAGTAACTTACCAAGAAAATATGCATCATTATAACTTATTATGTAGATTAATTATGAAGTTCATTAAACGCTTATGCAGTACAGCAAAATAACGTTTTTTACAATATTACAATATTCGGAAAAAATGCAGTTGTACAATAAATTCATACATTTTCCATGATTCTTATATATGTTACATATGTATGTAAATATTATTAAATATGTATGAAGGGACATACATACATATGTATCTATGTTTACGTTTATTTTGAATGATATTTATAAAATTAAATGACTTATAATTTGTAATTAACTTTTTCTTTTTTCTAGGTATAAGGGTGGTCGGACACCTATTAGGTCCAGTGAAAGGCGACGTCCTCAAAGTGTTTCATCTTTATCTACATTATCACCAAGAGTTGTTTTGTCTAGATTGGAACCCAGGGATTTTGAACGTCTTCGATTATCTTACAAAGTTGCAATCGACCAAAGAAGATCTAGAAGCTGCCGTGGCATGAACATGGGTCAAAAAATTAGTGGTGGAGTCAAAACAGTTAGTCGTAATGATTCACAGTCTACCTTCAAGCCAATAATACCAAGAGAGCTTCAAGCTGATTTTGTCAAACCAGCACGCATTGATATTTTGCTTGATATGCCGCCTGTATCTAGAGAACTACAACTAAAACATTCATGGAATTCTGAAGACAGATCGTTGAACATTTTTGTAAAGGACGACGACAAATTAACGTTTCACAGGCACCCAGTCGCTCAAAGTACAGATTGTATTCGCGGCAAAGTCGGTCTCACAAAAGGATTGCATATTTGGGAAATTTATTGGCCAACTAGACAGAGAGGAACACATGCTGTTGTTGGTGTATCTACTGCTGACGCGCCTTTACATTCAGTCGGATATCAAAGTTTAGTGGGATCGACTGAACAAAGTTGGGGGTGGGATCTGGGCAGAAATAAACTGTATCATGACTCCAAAAGCTGTGCAGGTGTCACATATCCAGCCATTTTAAAAAACGACGAAGCTTTTTTAGTTCCAGACAAGTTTTTAGTAGCTTTAGATATGGACGAAGGAACACTAAGCTTCATCGTTGATCAGCAATATCTTGGTATTGCATTTAGAGGGCTCAGAGGAAAAAAACTATATCCAGTTGTTTCAGCTGTCTGGGGTCACTGTGAAATAACTATGCGCTACATCGGTGGATTAGATCGTAAGTATCATTTAAATAATATAAGACTATATTTAATGACTAATGACAGGAAATTTCATATAACATTTTTTGACATATTCATATGAGCCCCGCTGTATGTAATCAATACATGGCGTAATTGACTTATACTAGTTAATTACATACACTCTATTGACAGTTGCGATGCCAGACTGGTAAAATGTGTATATTTAACTGTTTTTTAGGCAGAGTTCAGCTGATAGCGCCACACCATTTTATGTTTTAAATGCATAAATTTCGTCTACACTTGGCCGCATATTTCTGCGTACAGCACCATAAAAAACCAAAACTTTGACTTTAACGTCAAATAACTCTGCTCATATTTTGCACTGCGAATCAAAAATGGGTTCATTCCAGAAGTCATTCAATTGGCCGTCTCCTTATATTTTCCCAGAATTATGCGCTTAGCGGTTTTATTATAATAACCATTTTACTCAAGCTCCCTTATAAAGAGCAGTCGCAAAAGTCTGCTTCAAAACATTCTACCGAGTACTTTATTTTTAATTTTTTTTGAGAATCGGCTATTTTTTCATGTGTTACACTGGTATAGCCCCTTAATCGGCATGGACGGTCTTCTCGGAGTTTGGGAAGTGTTTGGTCGTAACTTGTCTATAAATGTAGTATAGGAAGGAAATGCGTAGAACCTGCAACTTGGGCTACTTAGCTATGAGACGGGGCATAGCAAGCTGCGAGCAAATAAAATAACCCCCAACGTTTCCAAGCTGCAAGATCTCTACCTATTTTCCTGGTGAGCGAAAAACTATTTGAATTGTACCGTCTAAAACTGTTATCCTTCTTGTCACTCGCTGCTTCACAGCTGCGTCGCAGCTGCCAGATAAAAGAAGAGAAAGAGAAGGCAAGGCAGTAATAAAACGAATTTCGTTGGAGTAAGTTGCGTTCTTTCTGGGACAATAAGTTGCTTGCCTGGAACAGGCCATTTCGCAGTTTGCTTATTTAAAGCAAACCGGAAGTATTGAACCGGTCAAAATATAATTATTTATGACTCTCTGCACTGAGCAGTGTGCGCGACCCATGATTCCGCCAATATCTCTTTAGCTTTTTCCTTCCAAATGCAATTTTTTTGATTATTTTTCTTTAGGAGGCTTGTATTTGCCTACCCTTGGCTTCCATGATTAAAAATGGAATGGCATGACTTTTGAAAACTGCATCTTTGCCTACCTTGATAGAAAAATTAAAATCTGACCTCTAAATTACCAATAAAAGTAGTTTTCTCGAGCTGTACGCAAACTTTTGAAATTATGTTTTTTGTAAGGGGTTTGGGGGAAAGCCAATTATAGGATAACCAAGGGGGATAGGATTTTTTCTTATTAAATACAAATATATTTATGGTACCATCTATAAATTAATTTATTATTTTTTTTCTCTCACGTATTACCCAAGATATTTGCTTTGAAACTGACAATTTGAAAATTATTTGCCATGTACGCAGAGATATGACGCTGAGGGTATGGTCAAAATTATAATACCCTCTGCAAGGGTAAAAAAAGGCAAATACTTTTAATTTCGCAAGGACTTACTTGCCCGTTTTTTAATTCGAGTAAAAACATGCGAATGCTAAAAATGAAACATAGACTTTTCGAAAAGGATAGAATCTTGTGAAAATAAAAACGGGAGCACGCCTGATAATTGAAATTTAAATGTGGTTAAAGCAAAATTTGCAAATATCCATAACTTTTTTAAAAATCATCCGAGATCAATATCTAAAAATGAGTTTTAAAGCTAGAAATGAGTACTGTACGATAGCGACGATAGTACGATAGTACGATAGTACGAAAAAAGAACTTGGAGTCTCCTGGAAAAAAAATTCCCAAAAATGGACACAGATTCGTGTTCAGCGCGACAAAAAATTAAACAACAATAAGCCGCCAGTCATTGGGAAAATGCAGTATAATTTGATTCACTGCCTTATAACTTAGCTGGATAATCAAGATAGTTGCCTGATATTTTCATTTGGCTGCATCATTAACTTTAAAGCATTTGTGTATGATTTTTTATGAAAATCATGAAAATCATCATGCCGCATATTGACTTTGACTTTAACGTCAAATAACTCTGCTAATATTTTGCACTGCGGATCAAAAATGGGTTCATTCCAGAAGTCATTCAATTGGCCGTCTCCTTATATTTTCCCAGAATTATGCGCTTAGCGGTTTTCTTATAATAACCATTTTACTCAAACTCCCTTAAAAAAGAAGTCGCAAAAGTCTGCGTACAGCTAAAAAAAATCGCCATTAAGTGTCCAATGCAATTATGCTTTGGTTTAAAGTTGGCTTTGCCTAATTGGATCATCAATTTTTATTTGGTTTTATATGCATTTGTCACTATGGGGTTCAAAGAAGAGGAGATTTGCGTTGTTGGAAGAAATATCATTCTGAAATTCCATCTTGAGGGCAAAAAGTTACCGGGAAAGTGTAAGAACCATTAACAGATCGCACTTATCTGTCCATAGAGTCATTACCAAATACGTAACGTCGGGCTCAATTTCATTGACGCCCAAATCTGGTCGTCTAAGCTAGTTAAAGAACAGAGAAAAATTTAAATTTCTTTAAGTAGTTCAGAACAATCTAAAATCGACAGCCCAAGGTTTGAAATTTCAAGTTGAGGAACCGTTCTCCATATTCATATAAGGTCATACTATACGATGGGCAATAAAAAAATGTGGTTAAAAAAGCCGTGTGGCCAGGAAGAAACCATGTAGCTCAGAAACAAATTAGAAACGAGAAAGAAAGCTAACTTCGGTAAACCGAAGTTTATATACCCTTGCAGTCAGCAATTGGATCATTGAAAATCGATCCAATTTGGTAATGTAAAAAAAAATGTCAAATTATGTAAATTTTGTAAATTTTACATTTTACATGTAGAATTTTACATTTTCATATAAATCGACCGATCCCTTCTATGGCAGCTATATGATATAGTTTCCGATCTTAATGAAATTAAAACCGTAATTCTAGAACTATAAAAAACGACTATATCTCGAAATTTATAGAAATTCGTTGAAAAACAGAGAAATTAAAAATTTTTGTACATTAATTTCGCCATCATTCCTATGGCAGCTATAGGATATAGTGGTCCGATTTCGGACCGTCCGTTCCGACATATATACTGCGTGCTAAAGAAATAAGACTATGCTGAAAATTTCAGCCCGATAGCTCAAAAACTGAGAGACTAGTTCGCGTAGAAACCGACAGACAGACAGACGGACAGACAGACAGACGGACAGACAGACAGACAGACGGACATGGCTAGATCGACTCGGCTGGTGATACTGATCAAGAATATATACACTTTATGGGGTCGGCGATGCCTCCTTCACTGCGTTTTAAATATCATGGCAAAATTATAATACCCTCTGCAAGGGTTTAAATATCGAAAACAGTTCGATTTTTTCTTTTCCAAATTGACAATTTTCGATCCAATCACAGAGATTGTAGGTCATTGTATGGAAAACATATTCAAAAATACCCAGTTAAAATTTGAAAGCGATCTGTCAATTTGCCGTTGAGTTATGATGCCAACAGTTTTGAAAAATGTCGTATCGACAAAAACACGTTTAAAGTTTTCTCATGCCGTTTACCTCCTGCGAGCTCTTTAAAACGCTGCCTTTCGAAAACTAATCAAGATATGACATTGCCGCTTTCACAGGATATTTTTGAAAGTATACACAATATAAAAAAAGGATACACAAGTATACACAATATATAAAACGATTTTTTGAAAATGTTACACTGGACACTAAAAAAACTAAAAAAGAAAATTATATTTATTGTGCAGAATAACCCAAAATTGACTTCTTAAGAAGTGCAGCAGGAGGTGAAAAGTCGCTTTTCCAAACCCCTCTCATATTCGACTATCCGAAGGATTATAAAAAAAAGTCGGCCAGGAGGAAGCCTTACATTTCAATATTAAATCGAGAAAACGAATTTTCAGATGACCACATTTCCAAGCCACCAGAGTTCTGGAAGTCTACCCATAGGCCCTATGTGTATGAGAGAGCGGCTGGCTCTAGAGCGCGCTCTCTGGCTTTTGAACAAAATTTCAAGAGAGCCTGGAGCCAGCTCCTAGAGCCAGTCCGAAAAAAAACGTGTGCAAAAAAATCGTATGGCGTAACTCATCTTAATAATTAACGAGTCTTTGGCACTACCAATGGTGCACACAGTTGATACCCCTGTGTGACCGATTGGCTGACGGCCTTAAATAAATATACATATATCTATATATATATATTTTTTATTTTTATTTTTTTTTATATTTATTTTTAAGTCAAATATAAAAAGTAAATTATAAACTCATTGTGACTAGCGTATTAATTTATAAGTTTTAAAACTTGTAGCGTTAGGAAGATATGTATGTACTAGACATCTGCATGAGTGGCAAAAAAATCACATTCAAATGCACAAAGCTCAAAATGAGTTGAGTGAATTTGAAGCAAAGCCAAACTGAATTGAATGAGTTGACTCGCTTACGTACGACTCAGCCGCACAAAGAATAGAGAAAGAGAAACGAATGGAATGAAGTGAGAACTATAAAAACTTAGACGCTGAATTCGATTGATTCGAGTTGCAACTGCAGATACACCAGTGTAAGGAAACATCAAACTAAGAACAAAATAAAAATAACGCGGACTACAAATACATACAGATCAGAGAACTGCATTGAGTATGATTAATCCGGTCCGATCGAACTTGCTCAAACCAATCAAACGTCAACACAGCGCTTCGCTGCGCCATGTTCGATCAAGTTTGGTCCACAATACGAAAGAATTCGTTCAGTTCGGCTCAGTTGCTCTGCTTACTGATTTGAACTGATTTGTTGGTCCTTGTATGATGATCGAAAATGATTAAACAGAAAAGGACCGATACATCCGAGCGAAGCATTATATTTCAGACTTCGATCATGGTGCGATTGATTTAATTGTGAGTGAAGCAATCAGATTACTTCTTGAAAAATTAAAGTGAAATTTTAAATCGGCACTGCTCCCAAACTGGAAAGATATCAAAAAAGATCAAACGCAGTATTTTTAAGAAAACTCTTTAATTATTGAAATAAGAAATATAAACATAAAAACAAAATAAAAATTAAATTAAAAACACTCTATCTTGCCAGCAACGCTCTCCGCCGATTCGCCCTCCATAATTATATGCAATTATCAAAACAAAACAGCAAATTTTAGCACGTGCCACGTGCAGAATGATGAAATAAGTTCGGACACCGAACTTCGGACGTTAACGAAACGAGTAGCTCGGGTCGAATCGAACCGCTCGATCACGACCGAATGGTTTGACTGTGTTCGACCTGAACAAAACCGAATTCCCAAAATATTCTTTGCTGCTCATACAACGCGTTCGATCAAAACCAATCATTGACAAAACAAACCAGAGTGATTGGAACTGAATGTTCGCTTCGAGCACGGTCGATTGGTTGCGATGGAATTTTGTTCATACAAAGTTTGGAGTCGCAAGAAATCCGAGTCAATGATTGGGTATGATTGGGAAAATTTTGATTGTTGCAGCTCTCTGATACAGATACACATTCGTCGGCTTCTTTTATTGAGGTGTCCATGTTTGCGTCTGCACTTGCGTCTGTTTGCGAACTGCAGGTGGTCCCTGAAAATTCGAATTCCTACACAACAACTCGAATGATTCGAATATAACACGCATTGCCAAATACAGTTAATTCATTTTTCGTCTCATTCCTTCTCATTCATTTCGTTCAACGTCCCAGGCTATGAAGCAAAACGGGAACGCATACTGATACAATGTCGTTTCATTTCTTGCATTCGACTCATTCCATTCCATTTCATTCGAATGTACTCAATGAAACGTATGTTGTGAGTGATTTCATGCAGATGTCTAGTATGTACCAATAAATCCAAATCTAAATCTAAATCTAAATGGGACATCATTATGGCATTGCATTTTTCTTCCTATTTAACGCACAAAGCTTTTGGTACTAGGTATCTCACAGTCGAGCTTATTCGACCTACTTGTTATTGTTATTTTTAACAAAAATTAAATAAAATTATTTAAAAAATATTCTTATGCAAAATTATTTGTATCTTTTAAGCCGAGCCTTTGCCACTAATGGATCTGTGTCGAAGAACAATTCGACAAAAAATTGGCCGCGCGAACTTGGAGGATCGCATACAACAGCTTCAGCTTCCACAATCGATGAGAACCTATTTGTTGTATAAAAATCGTAGATAATACTTTGATTAAGACGAAAATACCTATTTCTATTTTTGCTGTATGTGATGAAAGCAGTAAGAACTAAATGTTTTAGCTTATAATAGTCTTAGATCAATGTTAGTTTGTCAGCTCCCTAACGTAAAAAGCATAAAATTAATTCTAAAGAAATATTATATATTAAGATGCATGATAGATCAGTATATATAATGTGACATCCTTTTTTGCAATACAACAGTTGGAGAATTGCTTTTCTTCAAACGACACGTGACGAAAAAACAACGCACCTCGTAATAAAACCACATTTGTAAAATAAATTGAGAACTAAAAGCTAAAACGGCCGTTGTTTTAGTTAGGTAAAATAATATATTTGGTATTGATAAGCTTTATTATTAAAATGCTCGAGAACGTGTGATTGGATAACATTATATTTTTTCCGTAACTTGAGGACAGTACGGTAGTTAACTTGTACTATGTATCAAACAGATGTAATAAGTATTTATCCGCATTGTGTGAATAAAAACCTAAAAATCGGAATATTGTAAAATCTGGCTCGCTTGTGCTAAGAATTTTTCAAAAACTGTCTTCATGGTTCTTTGGAGCCCTAATTCGATTGCATGCAGTACTTTTAAACAATTTGTATAAATAGACAAGTTTATTTTAAACATATGTACTTATACTTATAAAGCATTTAAGGTTGTCTTCTAAGGTAATTATTATACTTCACGACATTTAATAAAAAGACTTTATTTAACATAAACAATTCGGACTCTTAAACTATTAAATTCTCTTAATTGGGCAGAGGAGGGAAGCTGGAGAGGTAAGCTGAATTATTTATTAACCTTAAATTAATTTATTAATTTTTGAGGATTAGATTTATTGAAATAAACTCACATTGTTTTAACAATTAGGTTCTGAAACGATTTTTCGTGTACACTAGTTTCAATCAGGTTCCAATATAAAGAACTGCGGTCGTGGTATTAAATATTGGCCCTATTGACACTTTTAAGGGCTTAATAAAACCAAATCCTTTTGAGATAGAATTAAGGTGTGAATGACAGCGAACTTTCTACTTTAAGGCTGGCTACAAAGGCACAAGGCCATTTTTGGCCCGCTGTGTTGCCTTTTCAAAAAACAGTGAGATTTGGTAGTGCAAGCTTGGGAATTGGGAAATGAAAGGGAAATGCTTATATTTTAGCTGAATTTTTTTGAGCAGTCATCAGCAGTTTTGCTCAGGCTTTATAGTTTCTCAGTCCTTTTTGGATTGTAATCAGACAAAAATGACTTATCGATTTAACTTGTTTTCATTGTCGGTTTTACCAGAAATTTTCTTTAAGGATGTCTACAACTTATCTGTGTGGCAGGGCGCAAAAAGTATCTTTTAAAAACAACTTATTCAATTTTCTCCGAGTTCCCTCTGGTGTCCCAAAAGGAACCATCTGGGTTCCTTATTGTTAACATTCTTCATCAACGTCCTGCCCTAAGTTCTTACTATCTCCAGGGTGCCCATCACCACGAAGAATTTTTACATTTCGCTAGCTTGTCCGATTCGCGTTTGGATCTTGCGTTTGGAGTCCCCAGCGGAACGTCCACAGTAAACGCATTGAGTCAAGTAAATATTATTTGTAATAACCTCGATTGATTGATTAGATAGGATATGGTTCACAGCATTGTAATTATTACATTAAACTCTAAATGGGTCGTGCTGAGCATAATTAGATCTACATACAGGCAAACGTAAAGGACGGAAAGAACGAGTAAATCTTGAAGGGACAACAATCAACAACAAGGAGCTTGTGGACGAAGATCACTCCACTACAAATTCGGCGATGATGTAGGGACGGAAGGTCAATTAATTTATGCCTATATCAGTATCTCGGCAAGAATCTATCAGAATCCCAGTTTAAATTTCGATAAGATAAAAAATTGCTTGTGAACAGATTCAATTAGAATAGAACTTGGGCACAGTGCTTAAGGACACAGCTCGGAATATTGTCAGGACAAGCAGAGTAGGACATTTCAATGGTTTTTGAACCATGCAGAACATCACTCTCTGAAAAGATAGATACCGCATGAGCTAAACTATAAGAATAGGAAGTAGAAGGATCGTAGGAGACAGAAGTATGCGTAGATTGGAAAATGTGGCAAATATGTTGGATAGACATAACACTTACGTTTTGAATTAACGAAATTGTAGAATTGTTTTGGATCAGATCGGAAATCGCTTTTACATCGGGTGAGAAATTGTGAATAAAGTTTAGAATTCAGCGCAAGAAATTGTGATCTGACTGATAAATATTGAGCATAGACATGCGGGGAACCAGCTTTCTTGTATTTTTTGAAGTGGCTTGACTTTTTATTTTTTAGGTAAGACTAGTTTTTGTTGAACCATGAAGGCTTATGGGAAGCAGAAACAGTCAATTCAGGAACAAAAGTGTCAATTACGGAGCCAATAGCTGAGTTAAATGCATTGACAGCAGAGTCAATTTCATTGAAATTCATTAAGAACGACCAATCTGTTTGTGACAAAGATAAATATAAACCATCAAAGTTAGCTTTACGGAAACATTTGTAACGAGTAGGAAGTGACGAAGTGACAGTATTAACAGAGATACAACATTCAACAGATATTAATAAAGTGGGATGATATGGATATTCAGGATAGGACATAGGACAACATCTGGCTACCGATACCAAGAAAGCATCAATTACACATATGAGGTATAAAAGCCTATCTCGATTATTTTTGACGGGATTAATTTGCACAAGTGAAGAGTCAGTTAATCCGTCAGTAAATTCATGTTGAGTGTCCGATACAAGAAGATTTGAGTCGTCACAAGGAAGCCATGATAGATGAGGAAGGTTAAAGTCGTCCATGACAACTAGTTGGTCTTCAGGGCTTAGGGCAGAAAAAAAAGCTTGGATAGCAGATAGATGATTCAGATAGACACTATTATCAGATCGAGGAGGTATATAAGAACATGTTAAGAACAGGTTTGCATTGCCGACGCTGACTTTTACAGCAATAAATCAAGCAATCAATGCCCTGAGTGTCTATACATGTCAGAGGAAAAGTCATTTTTAACAGCAATAAGAACACCGCCACCAAAAGCTGAGCGGTCGGATCGGTATATTGAAAAATTATTAACTAAAATTTCATGACCCAAAACTGAACAATTTAGCCAAGTTTCTACGCCCATCAGTGGCTTAGGACCGGAGGTACTGGCAGCATTGTTGGACATCAGAGTTTATCCGCACTCAACACCATTAGGTGCAGTGGTGCAGATGTTAGACATCATAGTAGGAACAGAAATCGGATGATTAACAGCAGCAGCAACAGCAATCAGTTCATTAGCAGCAGCGGCAGCAAGATTCGGATGAAAAGCAGGAGCAGCAATAGGATCAGCAGTCAGCAGTTGATCAGTAACCATTCCAGGAATCGGATTACTAGCAGCAGCGACAGAAACAAAATCAGCAGTCGGCAGGAGATCAATGATCATTCCGGACGGACGAGTTGGACAATAAGCAGCAGCCAGAGCATTATCCTTCGCCGAGGGGAGATGAGCAACAGATATTGCAATGGGTAGGCCAGGATTAGGAAGATCTGAGGTCGAATTGGTCCCGGGGTTAGTCGACTCAGAGAATGAGACGGCTTGTGAGATAGCAGAATCCTTTACTGGCAGGTGGGAGGCAGGAGTAGTGCATAGATTTATTTGCAGGTGGTTAGTATTTGCAATTTTATGTCTCGGTGATTCGCTGAGGAGTTTAAGGCCAAGAAACAGGGACTCCAGATTAAGAAATTGGTCGTTGAGCGAGATAAATTGCTTTCGAACCTCCAGAAAACCATTACGAGTTTGCTTCATAAACGTGCGCATTTCGCCCTCTATTTTACGGCAGGCCAGACAAGACCAGGTCAATCTAATATTTTTCCAAGAAGATCGCTGATTCGGCCATAATGACCAATGCCAGCACATTTTAGGTGGGAACGGTTATCGCACAGCCAGCAAGTGAGATACGATTCAGCCAGCAGTAATAACTTCGCTAAATTCACATTTCCTTGCGGTGCAGATTATACTCATTTTGTCCAGTGTTTAGATGCAAACCTCCAAGTTAACAGAGCGCACAAAAGAGAGAGGTGAATAGCTTTATGTAATAAGCAGAGCAATCACAGTAGCTGTGAGAGAGCAGTTCAAAGGACCTGTCAAATCCAGCGTAGATTGAAGATCGGAAAAAGCAGGAGCAGCAACAACAGCAACAGCGAAGTAGTTCGGGATAGTCTAGGAGAGCGGTCCCAAACCGAGCATAGGCAGCGTCAGTGCGGAGATCCAGCGAGAGTTGTGAGATTGAGAGCAATCAAATCCAGCGCAGTTGAAGAACGGCAAGCGCAAGTACAGCAATTCAGAGAGAGCTTTACAGCATCAGCTGAGTATTCGTGAAAACAGTCTAGGAGAGCGCAGCAACGTCAGTACGGCGATCCAGAGAGAGATGTAACAGGAGAAAGAGCAGCAAGCGCGGTGTAACGTCGAAGTGTTAACGACAACACCGTCGATGTCCAAAAACAAAACACTAGGCGGTCTTTTGTATGAGGACAGTATATGCAAATTTATAAATTGTTATAGACTGGCAAGGTAGAAACTTTTTGCGGTCCGATGGGCAAAAGAAACGTTCCCGGCTGATTTCAATGAAATCAAAGACAACAATTTTAAATGACTCTTTACAGGCGAATCAAAATAATCGTAGGAGCGAGCAAAAAACACGACCGACACCTTCGAACGCTTACTTCTCGGTCTTCGTGACTTGAACTGTGTTGCAAACCTAAAGTTACCCTCCCATTTTAGCAGACTTATAATTAACCTAATTTCCTTAGCCAACCGTAGAACGATGCTAGGATACCTTTATGTATAACCTGATCCGTAGTGACGTGGAGAGCATTGACTTATTGGGTCAGCTACATTTTCACGTACCATGTAGAACCACTAGATCATATTTACCTTTGGTTTTGCACCATTGTAGAACTTCTTATAAAATAATTAAGCCTTTTAGAGTATTATGTACAAAATAATGTCATCTGTAGATAGCCTTTCTAAACTAAAAACTCTAATCTTAGCCCGCTTAGTACACATGCAAGCAAGCCATCAAGCAGTGCCCTAGTAGCCTTTTTTTTTTATACCCGGTACCCATAGGGTACAAAGATATTATAAGTTAGTGCCAATCGAGAATGTATGTAACAGGCAGAAGGAGGCATCTCCGACCCCATAAAGTATATATATTATTGATCAGCATCACCAGCCGAGTCGATCTAGCCATGTCCGTCTGTCTGTCTGTCTGTCTGTCGGTTTCTACGCGAACTAGTCTCTTAGTTTCTGAGCTATCGGGATGAAATTTTCAGCATAGTCTTATTTCTTTAGCACGCAGTATATATGTCGGAACGGCCGAAATCGGACCACTATATCCTATAGCTGCCATAGGAATGATGGCGAAAATAATGTAAACGAGAAAGAAAGCTTCGGTAAACCGAAGTTTGTATACCCTTGCAGTCTGAAATTGGATCATTAAAAATCGATCCATTTTGGTAATGTTAAAAAAAATGTCAAATTATGTAAATTTTGTAAATTTTACATTTTACATATAGAATTTTACATTTTCATATAAATCGACCGATCCCGATCTATGCAAGCTATATGATATAGTTGTCCAATCTTAATGAAATTAAAACCGTAATTCTAGAACTATAAAAAACGACTTTATTTCGAAGTTTATAGAAATTCGTTGAAAAACAGAGAAGTCAAGTAATAAAATTTAAAATAAATGCTGAACAAAATACTTCATTTATGGACAGTGAGAGCAGATTTTACATTGTAGAAATATCATACACGGTCACCCTGACCGTAGTGCATCAATTCCCAGAAGAAAAGATGTTTATCACCTCGGTCGATTGTCAGTTCGCATAATCTATGCCTGAAGACCGTACAGTAGGTCGAAATTGTCTAGCCAAAGACAATATAATTTATAAGATACCGAACGGCCATGTGTTGCTTTATCGAATGGTGGCTTATTTTTCCTTGCGACGAGAATCTCGCTCTCTTCGCTCTCAGAGCGTAAAAATCTAAAAATAAAATGCGCTTGCTTGTGTGAGTAAGGGGAACGAAGGGCGAATGCGCATGTGTGCCTTAGTGTGCGCAAAGACGATTTTTGGGCCGAAATAATTTTTGTGCTAAAACGAATTTTATTTACAGTAGTAGAAAAAGGGGTGAGGTGTGCATACAGATAATAAAAGTTTAATCGATGTATTAGCTTATTACAGCTTAAGTATGCATTACCTATTTTGTATACTTAATATATAAAATAATGTATTATTTTTTAGATAAATTCCCATTTTTATATTAAATATAACATTTGAACATATGAATATAATTGACTTTTTCCAAAATTACAGAGTATGTTTTTTTATTTTTTACGGTATAGCTTCGATGCAAATTTGTTTTTAAATTATCTAGTAAAATAGTTTTCCATGTTCCATATTCCCCACTTAAGCTAGTTTTCTAATTATTGCTTTTTGTTATATATTTCTTATTTCTTCAATTGCTTATATTATATTTTTTATTATTTATTAACATTTATTTTTACATTTTTTTATTATTTATTAACTTATATTATTACATTTTTTATTGAAGGAAATTGTATGCGCACACGCGAGAGAACAATTTTTAAAACAAGGAATAAAATTCTGTTTTTAAATGCGTACTTAATGCAATTTACTAGGAAATGTACTATTATAATATTAAAAAAAAAACAAGAAAGAAAGCTAACTTCGGTAAACCGAAGTTTGTATACCCTTGCAGTCTGCAATTTGATAATTGAAAATCGATCCATTTTGGTAATGCTAAACAAAAAAAATATCAAAATATCTAAATTTTGTAAATTTTACATTTTACATGTAGAATTTCACATTTTTATATAAATCGACCGATCGTTTCTAAGGCAGCTATATGATATAGTTGTCTGATCTTAATGAAATTAAAACCGTAATTCTATAACCGTAAAAAACTGCTATATCTTGAAATTAATTGATATACGTTGAAAAAGAAAAAAGGTTTTAATATTTTTTACATTATTTTCGCCATTATTCCTATGACAGCTATATTCCGACATATATACTGCGTGCTAAAGACATCAGACTATGCTGATAGTTTCAGCCCGATAGCTCAAAAACTAAGAGACTAGTTCGCGTAGAAACCGACAGACAGACAGACAGACAGACAGACACACGGACATGGCTAGATCGACTCGGCTGGTGATGCTGATCAAGAATATATGTACTTTATGGGGTCGGAGATGCCTCCTTCACTGCGTTGCAAATATCATGGCAAAATTATAATACCCTCTGCAAGGGTATAACAACAAAAATGCATGAATCAATATATGTATATGTATATGATAAAATAAATATAAATATATTCAACCTGTTCAATCGCATAATTTACGTTCTTGAGGCACGACTTGCGTGCACTAGCACCTAAAAATCGTTGTATTCGCATATTTTTAACAAGTCGCACGTTAAGTACCCTAATGACAATGGTTTCAATATGGCATAATGTATAAAATATATTATGTTTCTTTATATACGTACATATATCCGGCCATTAACATTATGTATATGTCGTAGATTTAGAATAAGCAATGTTAAATTTGAATGTACTGCCTGTTAAGAACATTGCTAGTGTTAAGAAATGTTAAATAAATGAAATGGGAAGACGAAAAGATAGTTATTTCATGATATGAAGGCGATACAGTCTGATAGAAAGTGAAAAGCAGTAACGAAGTTGCGACTCACTACGCGGCATAGACAAGCGGTAGAAAAAGAATGAACAAAGACAACGAAACTCCAGCTCCTACATCAGAAGTGGGATCGGCACGTCCTCAGCTGTATCCTGAAAATGTGTTACAGGCGCTTCTGGAATCGCAAAACCAAAAATTTATGGAATTAAAGACAATGCAAACGCCGGCAGCAACAACAAAAAATCTCGAAGTTTCGATTGCGCAGCCAACGTTCAACCCCGAAGCCTCTGGCGCAGACGCAGCGGCGTGGTGCAAGACTGCGGATATGATTTTAAGCGAACATCCACTGGAAGGGAGTGCTCTTGTTATGGCACTTAGCAAATCATTAACTGGAAGCGCATCGCAATGGTTGTCGCAAATTTGTTTTCCCGGCATAACTTGGTCGCAATTTCAAAAATTGTTCATACACAGATATGAGGGTATAGAGACACCAGCCGCCATCTTGTTAAACATTTTAAATAGCCGACCAAATACCAACGAATGCTTGTCTGTGTATGGAAGCCGTTTAGTGACTACATTAATGGCCAACTGGCAATCTATGACCACCGAAGAGATAGCAGTTTCAGTTGTAATGGCGCATGCCTCGCAAATCGACAAACGGCTGCAGCGTCTGCTATATACAACAACAATAAAGACGCGCAGCGAAATGCAGCAGCAGTTGACGGCTTACGCATTTGGCAAGCGTGCTGAATGTTCTGGATCAGACTCTGGACCTGAAAAGAAGAAGCTCAAAATGCAAACACAAATCAAATGTCATTATTGTGGCAAACTTGGACACAAAATGATGGAATGCCGCAAGCGCAAAGCAGATGACAAGGGCGAAGCAAAGGCAACCGGGTCTAATGGTAAACCTACAGTCGGAAGAGCAGGTGTGAAGTGCTATAGGTGCGGAAATCTTGGCCACATTGCATCCACTTGTACGAAGGGTGCAACTACATCAATTGGCAATGAAAAGCGAGTAGATATATGTGTTGTGCTGGAGCCCCAAGGGAAGATGTACCAGAATGGTGAGTCGTATCAATTCTTTTTTGATTCTGGTGCCGAATGCTCTCTAATTAAAGAAAAGATATGTAATAAGTTAGCTGGTAAAAGATTTTATAACATGGTAGTGCTAAGAGGAATTTGGAGAAAATACTGTAAAAAGCAACTTACAAATCTTGGCAACAATTCAAATTTCTAAATTCAACTTAGAGGTTCTATTTCATGTTGTAGATACCAATTGTCTGAAACATAACATAATGATTGGACGTGAAATATTACAGCTTGGTTTTGGTATTACGATTGATTCAGAGAATTTAGATATGTTTAAAACTAAAAATGTAAACATTGTGCAACAAAAAAATTGATGAAGTCGATTGATAACAATAAAAAGCTACAATAATGTGAAAAGTATATGCTAAAAGATATTTTAAATAGGTACTCAGGTAGTTTTATAGATGGAATCCCGAAAAAGCGTGTCGCAACTGGTGACTTAAAGATCCGTTTAATACATAGTAACAAGACAGTTCAGCGGCGTTACAAACTAAGTGAAGACGAAAATAACCTTGTTACAACTAAAATAGAAAAGATGATAGAAGCAAAAGTAATTCGTCCAAGTTGTTCGCCATTCGCTAGTCCAATGCTGTTAGTGAAGAAAAAGATGGCTGCGACAGATTATGCCTAGATTTCAGGGAGTTGAATGCGAATACAGTGTCAGACAAATATCCGTTGCCACTAATTTCTGATCGAATTGCTAGACTGCGTAACGGGATATACTTTTCAAGTCTGGACATGGCTGGTGGATTTTATCAGGTTCCTATTAGTACTGAGTCAATTGAAAGAACAGCATTTGTAACCCCAGACGGGCAGAGTTCCTTGCTATGCCATTTGGGCTGAAAAATGCCTCTTCCGTTTTCCAGCGAGCAATTGTAAGAGCATTAGGTGAGTTGGCACTCATTTGCAGTAGTCTACATTGACGATGTCCTAATTGTTGCCGAATCAAAAGAGGAAGCTTATGAGAGGTTGTCCATTGTGTTGAAAGCATTATCAAGTGCAAGATTTTCCTTTAATATAAAAAAGTGTAGCTTTCTTCAAACTGAAATAGAGTACCTCGGATTCCTAATCAAAAGTGGTGAAATTAAACCCAACCCAAGGAAGATAGAGGCACTGTCTGTCCTAACTCAACCAGTGTCAGTTACTCAATTAAGACAATTCATATGTTTAGCTTCATATTTCAGACAATTTGTTCCTAGATTCTCAGAGCAATTGAAGCCTTTATATAAATTAACTTCCAAAAGCAGTGGTTTTATTTGGAATGAGCAGCTTGAGTTGCTGCGTCAAAAGATAATACAAGCGCTGACAAGTGACCCGATATTGGTCATATATGATCCAAATAGCCCCATCGAACTGCATACAGATGCAAGCTCAGCTGGAAATGGTGCAATGCTGGTGCACAGAGTTGACGGAAAAAGGCAGGGTGGTTGAATACTACAGCAAATGTACTACGGCAGCGGAATCCAAATATCATTCTTATGAGTTGGAAACTCTGGCCGTGTTCAATGCTGTGAAACACTTTCGCCATTACCTGCATGGTCGAAAATTTAAAGTGTACACAGATTGCAATTCATTGAAGGCAAGTCGAACAAAAATAGAATTAACTCCAAGGGTGCATCGTTGGTGGGCATACCTACAATCGTTCGATTTCGATGTGGAGTATCGAAAAGGAAGTCAGATGGCACATGTAGATTTTCTGTCAAGGAATCCAATCTTAACGAGAACAGATCAACCAGATAGAATGATTGAGGCACGTGTTGATTTGGCAGAGATATCGGATAATTGGTTAATTGCAGAACAGCAACGGGATCAGGACTTAGTCAACATTGTAGCTCAGCTTAACAGTGGTGAAATGCAGGAAGACATTGCGAATACGTATGAGACAAGAAGTCGTTTATTGTATCGTAAGATACAAAGAAATGGCAAAACTCGCTGTTTGCCTGTTATACCGCGAGCATTTAGATGGTCAGTTATTAATCATTTCCATGAATCGATAATGCATCTGGGCTGGCAAAATACATTGGATAAAGTCTACAAGCAGTATTGGTTTGAAAATATGTCGAAGTATACGCGTAAATTTGTAGAGAATTGTATGACCTGTAAGATATCCAAGTCTTCGTCAGGTAAGGTGCAAATGGAAATGCATCCGATTCCCAAAATTAAAATACCATGGCATACGATTCACATAGATATTAGCGGCAAGTTAAGTGGAAAGAATGATAAGAAGGAATACGTCATTGTACAGGTTGATGGGTTCACGAAATATGTCCATCTCTACCACACTTTAAACTTAGATGCAGAAAGCTGCATAAGGGCAGTGAAGACAGGTATATCACTCTTTGGGATGCCTAATCGTATTATTGCAGATCAGGGCAAAAGCTTTGCCAGTAGTGTATTCCGTGAGTTTTGTTCGAATAGTAAGATCAAGTTGCATTTGATAGCTACGGGAGCGAGCCGTGCCAATGGGCAGGTCGAGCGCGTAATGAGCACAATGAAAAACATGTTGACAGCAGTAGAGACAGGCAAGCGATCATGGCAGGAGGCTTTAGGAGATGTGCAATTAGCCATAAACTGTACCACTTATCGAGTAACCAAGTTTAGCCCCTTAGAATTATTGATTGGTAAAGAAGCCAGACCATTTGGCATGTTGCCTGTAAATGAAATTGCAAATGAAATTGATCTAGATGATATAAGAACACGAGCTAAAGAGAATATCGATAAGAACGCTATGTATGATAAATTTCGATCCGATAAAAATAAAGCTAAAATTGTAAGGCATAAGGTTGGCGATCATGTCTTGCTTAAATGTGAAGAACGGCACCAGACGAAACTGGATCCAAAGTTCAAAGGACCATTCGTGGTAATTGAAGTATTGGAAGGTGACCGATATCTTTTAAAATCATTGACTAGCAAAAGAACGTATAAGTATGCTCATGAGAGTTTGCGAGCAATGCCAAGTAATCATGATGGCGTGGAAATGAGTGCAGAGGATGATTACGGTGAAAAAGACGTAAGTCATCAGTCGATGCCTACAATTTAGGATGGTAGGAACATCTTGCATAGGGGTTAGGTCCAAGCAGCAATAGTCATGGCGTAGATTGATGATATTGTTTGTTGCGGACGGTTGGCATGGTGGTGGAACAGCTCACCAGAGGTGTATAGCGTCGCAGAGTTGCAGCAAGAACCCAAGAGCTATGCAAAGATAAAATCAAAAGCCAAATGGGCGAGTTTCTGTCGAAACTGACATTTGAGGTACGAGTTTGAATGAATCATGAAGAGTAAAAGCAAAAGAATAAAGACTTGAGTAATGAAATTTACCGTTTTTAACAGTGACGAAGAAAGCAAGATATGATGCCAAACCTAATGCTAAGTTAGATAAAATATTACACACGAGGACGCGTGCTAGTCAGGAAGGCCGTGTCGTAGATTTAAAATAGTGTTGAGAAATGTTAAATAAATGAAATGAAGGAGACGAAAAGATAGTTATTTCATGAAAAGTTATGAGCTTGAATATGCAAAAGGCGAGGTCCGAGTGAGACAACTATATGGACTGAGTGTGGCGCAATGACTTGCTGGTATGAAGGCGATACAGTCTGATAGAAAGTGAAAAGCAGTAACGACGTTGCGACTCACTATGCGGCATAGACAAGCGGTAGAAAAATAATGGACATAGACAACGAAACTCCAGCTCCTACATATACTATATTCGAGTAGTCATTATATAAAGGCATTACTAAGTAAGAGTTTTTAGTAGGGTGGGGCAAGCGTCTTTCAAAATTAACTTAGAACTTTTAAAGTGAAGGCAGATTAACAATGCATGAGAATACGTGTTCACATACGGTCGTCGGATGTCGCTGTATGTGTACAAGAGAGCGGCTGGCTCTAGAGCGCGCTCTCTGGCTTTTGAACAAAATTTCAAGAGAGCCTAGAGAAAGCTCCTAGGACCAGCCCGGAAAAAACGTGTGCAAAAAAATCGTATGGCGTAACTCATTTTAATAATTATAGAGTCTTTGCTTGTACCCTATTGGTACCGGGTGTATAAAATGAAGTAGTAATAGTTCAAAAGTTATTAATTTTGCAGCGTGTTTTGAGCAAACGAGCCACTGTGCACCGGCGAGTCGCGGAAGAGTCGTTTGCGAGTAATGGTTGTAAAGTTATTAATTTTGCAGCGTGTTTTGAGCAAACGAGCCACTGTGCGCCGGCGAGTCGCGGAAGAATCGTTCGCGAGTCGCCGAAGAGTCGTTCGCGAGTCGCGGAAGAGTCGTTCGTGAGTCGCGGTAGAGTCGCCTGGCTGCTTGGTTATTACCGAAAACTCCGGCAATGAAAATTTTTCCATTGATTCGGTGCTCAACAAATCCGCAAATCCGTCAGAAAGAATGGCAAAAACCCAGCATTTAAAAAACAATGCCTAAAATATTTTGACTGAATTTGAAGCTACACTGGTTTAAGCGAGTAAGTTCCCGGACTACTTGAACTACTTATAGCCCGAAAAATTCTATGAAAATCATCACAGTCTATTCTTGAATAAAAAAAAAATTGTATTTTAAATTGAAATCTAAGGTTGTAGGTAAAAGGTAAAATCCTTAAATGTATATATTCTTGATCAGCATCACCAGCCGAGTCGATCTAGCCATGTCCGCCTGTCTGTCTGTCTGTTTATACGCGAACTTGTCTCTCAGGTTTTGAGTTATCGGGCAGAAATTTTCAGCATAGTCTTATTTCTTTGGCACGCAGTATATCTGCCTAGGAATGATGGCAAAATGAGTGTAAAAACACATTATACATTTTCGGTTTTTTAACGTATTTCAACAAATTTCGAGATATAGCAGTTTTCAACATTTTAGAATTACATATGGGCATTTCCTGCAAAAGATCTAACAGGCCCGAAAACTAAAATGTTCATTATCATCGTATTTTTGTGTGTATATGTATATACAATGGTGACTTATCATATCTTAAAGTTTTCATGTGAAAATCGGTCAGAAAACTGAAAAAACTAAAATGTTGGTATATTTTGGTATTTTTTAGACCATTTTTATAGTTAATTTTTCGCATACAAAACATTCGAAATGTTTGTTTTTTTCACCAAATCTTTTTTTTTATATCTATTAAGTACATAATAAGTTGTTTTTGAACAAAAAATATAAAGTTATTCATACGAAAAATGAGGTAAAAGCATGATGGAAAAAGTGTGTGATCGCGCTGTGTGTTCGCGATATTTCCTTTTCAATACTCGCAAAAAACTACTTTGTTAAATTTGGAAGGAGGGGTCTTAAATTAAGGCTTCATTATTCCTTTTTGAAACGCAATTTTTTTTACTTGACTATTTCTTTCAAATTCGCGGAGTTTTGCATTTCTTTACATACAGCCTACTCCTATAATGCCGTTCTCCGTGTGCATTGATACCTGTAATGTCCCGTGACACTCGTACTGTATGTATACTGTATGTATACTACGTACAGCAATACAAAAAATTAAATCTTTGACTTTAACTTCAAATAACTCCGCTTAAATTTTGCACTACGAATCAAAAATGGGTTAGTTCTATAAGTCATTCAATTGGCCGTCTCCTTATATTTTTGCTGAATTATGCGCTTAGTGGTATTCTTATAATACCCATTTTTTTTTGGGTTTTATAAGCATCTGTCAGTAAGGTGCCCAAGGAAGAGGAGATTTGCGTTGTCTGAAGAAAAATCATTCTGTAATTGCATATTTAGGGCAAAAAGCTACCTGGAAAGTGGAAGAACCATTGGCAGATAGCTGTCATCTGTTCAAAGAGTCATTACAAAATACATAACGTCGTGTTCAATTTTATTGTCGCCGAAGCTAGCTGACGAAAAAAGAAAAATCTAAATTTCTCTAAGAAGTTCAGAACAATCCGAAATCGACGAGTCACGAGCCCACGAGTCGGAAATTTAAATCGAGGAACTGTTTTCCAAATCCATATAAGATCATACTATAACATAAGGAATAAAAAATTGTGGTCAAACAAGTCTTGTGGTCAGGAAGAAAACATGTAGTTGAGAAATAAGTCAGAATAAAGTCTGGATTTCGCAAATGGCCACATTTCAAAGCCTTCCAAACTAAGGTGGATAAGGTAATTTTTTTGGCGAAAGAAATTTTCGCATTGCCGGTATGTGGTGGAAAAAATGGTGTGGCGGAAGAGGTACAGCTTTGGAAAGGCAAAATACACTGCCTACCGTAAAACATGGAGCCGATAGAGTTATATTTAGGGGTGTATTGCGGCCAACGTCGTGGGCAATTTGATCATTAGGGAGTCTAATCTAAACAATAGGTCCTTCACAGACATATTGAAGGCAAATTTGGTTGAAAGATGTTGGGTCTGAAAAAAGACTTTATATTAAATAAATAAATATATTGACCCAAAACATACTGGCCACAATATCAAGCCTTGGCCCCTTTATGACTTATACAAATAGTTGCGAACTGTACCACAATCTCCGGACATGAAACCTATTGAACATTTATAGGATCTTCTGAAGCGTTACATAAGAAATCTGAAGATTTCGTTGAAAACTGTGCTTAAGTCAGTTATCCCACAGAATGGCAGAAAATCACACCGGAAGATACAAAAAAATGTGTGGAATCGTTGCCCAGACGACTGAATGAAGTCTTGCACATAAAGGAGTAACCGAGAATCTTTTAATTTGCAAACAAAAGACGATTTTCTTAGTTGTACGCAGACTTTTACGACTGCTTTTTTAAGGAGGGTTTGAGTAAAATGGTTTTTATAAGAATACGCTAAGTGCGGAGGAGACGGCCAATTGAAGAACTAATAGAATAAAGCCATTTTTGATTTGCAGTGCAAAATATTATTATTATTGTTATTTGACGTTGAAGTCAAAGTTTTGATCTATTATAGTGCTGTACGCAGAAATATGCAGCCGAGTGTATGTATGTATTATCCAGGGACCGTAAATAAGAGTTATAATTTAATAAAAATCAAAAGTCTAAAAATCGTCTGGGAAGTGCGGGAAAAATACACATATATTATTTTTTTACAGGAAAATTTAAAATTAAATAAACTTTTTTTTCCCGATTTTTTAAGTAAATGTCAATTTTAACTCTTAAAAATGATTTAAAAAATAAAAATCAAAAATAATAGTTATATTTTTATTTTTATTTAAAAATCAAAAATAAATTTGATTTTTATTATAAAATCAAAAATAAAAATCAAATTGGAATATCTTAATATATAAACGGAAGATCCTATAGCACGTATCATTCTATATCAATCTATATAATTCTTCAATACATTTCCGTTAATGTACAATGAAAGCGAATTATCCCCAACTGACATCATCTTCAGAGAACATTGAATACCAGATTATATATCTTCACTCTGAAAATTCGCTGTTAGCGAACGTATGTAAACATTTTTCTTAATTAAAAGTCCGTCGGATAAAAAACCTGTCTTTCGCAAGCGATTATTATTTTGGAAACTAGTTCACGCACACTCTACCAGATTTACTTATGGAGCTCTTTGTGCAGCTTACAGTAAAAAAAAATTAAGAAAGTGTTCTTGTTCTTATTCATAAAGCAAACATATTTTTTAATTACTGCGAATACATTTTACATGTGTATAGAGCAGGGGTCGGCACCCATACACACACAGTTTTTTAGTGCCTATGTATGCGAAGCTAACAGACCCGAATGATACTAACAGACCCGAATGATACTAACAGACTCTAACGATTTGCTTCTCTGCTGCTACGAGAACCGAGCAATTGTGTACAGGCTTCTCGGTAGCTTCTCTGTCGCAGCGGCACCTAAACATATATATATACGAAGTTGTTTTTACATAGCTTCGAAGTTTGTTATGTTAGCCTAACAGAATCCCGAACAAACACGAAGCGTTTATACTATACATGTGCCGACAGCGCTGCCTGACAAGTTTTCCTATACACTGTGCATACGACGCTGCCGACCCCTGGTATAGAGTATATACACAATTATACACTTTTTAGGTTCCCAAATATTCCCTCTATTTACAAAATTAATAAAAACCATATGAACCATGGGGTGGGTACGTTGGTTACATATGCATCATACATACATATATCAACGGAAAGGTATTGAAAAGCGGCTCAAATATATAGAATTGTACGTGCTATGGGATCTTCCGTTTAAAAGATATTCCAATTTGATTTTTATAATAAAAATCAAACAATAACACTTATTGCTCAATTTTTAAAATAAAAATCAAAAATAACTTTTATTTTTGATTTTTAAATAAAAATCAAAATATAACTATTATTTTTTATTTTTATTTTAAAATCATTTTTAAGAGTTAAAATTGATTTGTATAATAAAAATTAAAAAATAACTTTTATTTTTTGACTTCTATAATAAAACTTATAAACTTATAACTTATATATAATAATTGATCCCACCTTCAGTTGCAAATTATGCGGTGGAGTTCCTGGCACATCTAGCGAGTTCAAAAATTTTGTCGGATAGTTCGTCGCTTCATCCTCGTCGGTCACGGATCTGTATGAATGCAGTTATCCATCGATTTGATTTTGAATAATGTAATTCAAATTATCTACGTCCTTGTTCTTCGCTGCTAGTATTGCCCGTTCACTAATCCAGTCGATATTTTTATAATTTTGCGCAATGTCGGGGAACACTTTGTTAATGAGTTCCTCCTTTGACGATGTGAACACGCAAAATTTGCCGGAAACGATATTGATCCAGTCGAAACATCAACAGAATTTCGCCATTGCCAAGTGCCAGCAGTTGTCTCGAGAATTCAGCAGCGGACGGGTCATTCTGCAATGTGACTCTCATGTTCGTGGTTAATTTCAGCTTTTTGACATATCTCCACAATGAAGACGATTTAAGGCATGCATTAACTTCATCGGGTGAAGTAGATTTCGGGATGACGGAAAGCGTTTGACGAAAATCTCCGGACAGCAATATCAAAGACCCACCAAATAGTTTCGAATCACCGCGTAAATCTTTCATCGTTCGGTCAACTGCCTCCAAAGCTCGCTTATGCGCCATCGTGCATTCATCCCAAATGATGATTTTGCATTCTCGCATCAATTTCGCTGTCGCCGAATTCTTGCTTATTGTGCATGTTGGCTTGTCAACCGTGAGAAGATTCATGGGCAGCTTCAAAGCGGAATGTGCAGTTCGACCGCCTTCCAACAACGTGGCAGCAATGCCAGATGATGCAACAGCCAACGCAATTTGAGATCTTGATCGAATCGTTGCCAGAATCAACAAAATGACAAATGTCTTGCCTGTCCCACCAGGAGCATCGAGAAAGTATAAGCCTCCCGATCCATCGTCAACAACCTTCATTATCGAATCGTACACGTTCTTCTGCTCGGCATTCAAAAACGGCACATTGGTTCGGACTCTTTCGGCCAAGTTATCTTGGTTATAGTGTTGCTCCCGTTGAAATTCGCGATTAAAAGCATCGTGCACTGAACGATGTGGCGTTGGCATTCCCAATGTCGACAGTAGACTGCCGCACATGAGCATACACATGTCTTCGATCCGTATTAAAGCTTCGTTGTGCATTTCTCCGTTAATGGCAAGAGTGAAATTCATAGTTGTCCTGCGAACGTCTATTTTTTTACTTGGGCGTTGAAGATGCACTACGGTCAGTACACTCAAGTGGCCATTTAAAACCAAGCCCGGGCTTGTTAGGGTTAGGTATTAAATAGGCGCGAAAGAAAAGTATAGATAAAAGAATGCGAGGAAATATAAACTACTATCAGGCAGCTCGATTGTTATCTTGCATGTGTACTAGGTGGGTTAAGATTAATGTTTTTAGTTTAGGAAGGCTATCTACAGATGAGGTAATTTTATACAAATCATTATAATTTGCACATAATACTCTAAAGGGTTCATGCATTTGATACGATGTTCTGCAGTGGTGCAAAACCAAAGGCAGGTAGGATCTTGTGGATCTACATGGTACGTGGAAATTCAACTGACCTAATAGATCGCTGCTTTCCACGTCACCACGGATCAGATTGTACATAAAGACAATGCCTAACATCGTTCTACGGTTTGCTAAGGAAGGTAGGTTAATCAGGAGAAGTCTACTAGAATAAGAGGGCAACCTAAGGTTTGCATCCCAGTTTAAGCCACGAAGAGCGAAAAGTAAAAGTTCTTTTGAACTGACTCAATGCGTTTGCTGTGAACGTCCCACTGGGGACTCCAAACGCAAGATCCATATTCCAAAATAGGACGAACTAACGAAGTGTATAAATTCTTCGTGACGTAGGGTCATCGAATTCCTTCGACCACCGTTTAATAAATCCAAGCACACCCCTGGCTTTATTCACAATGCACGAAATATGATCAATAAAATCCAGTTTAGGATCTAGGCGGATACCCAAATCGTCAACTAGCGTGATCCTTTCCAAAGAGCAGCAGTTCAGCGTATAAGTCACAAGCATGGGAGAGACACGAGAATGTCATCAGCTTGCATTTTGAGCCATTCAGGTTTAATAAGTTTACATTGCACCATGTTTGAAAGTTATTAAGATCTGTTTGTAAATCCGACTGGCAAGCGCGGTCCTTGTATTGCACACAAAGCTTAACGTCGTCAGCGTACATGAGTACTCTGGAGTTAGTCAAGACTTTGGGCAGGTCGTTAATAAATAAAGTAAAAGTAAGGGACCCAAGTGGCTCTCTTGCGGGACACCAGAGGTCACCCGGAGAACATTCGACAAGTTGTTTTAAATAGAACCTTTGCGTCCTACCATTCAGATAACTTGAGATCCACCTAAGAAGATCGACAGGAAAACCCATTAAGTCGAGTTTCCTAACAAGAAGGGAGTGATTAACGGAGTCAAATGCTTTACTGAAATCAGTATAGATCACATCTGTCTGCAAATTTTGTGGAAAGCCCTTATAATGAAAGAAGTGAGCTCCAGAAGGTTAGTAGTCGTTGATCTTCGTTTAATAAATCCATGTTGGCATGGAGAAATTACTGATCTACACAGGTGCTGCAAATGGGGAGTAATTACGTTTTCGAAAAGTTTTGGGATGGCTGACAACTTAGAGATTCCTCTATAGTTGTTAGCATCCACTTTGCTACCTTTTGTGGAGAGGAATCACGAATGATTCCTTCCAAATAAGGGGAAATTGGGAAGTTTCTAAGGATAAGGTAAACAATTTTAGAAGGGACTGCACAGGGACTCGGCACAATACCTAAGCACACAGCCTGGTATTCCGTCGGGACCTGGCGAATAAACCGGCTTGACACGTTGAAGATCCAAAAGAAGGGAGCTTTCGTTTAAGCTAGGACTGAAGATTAGGTTTGATTTGGGCATGCTATAAGAATAGGTTTGGTTTGAATCGGATGACGGAGAATAAGTAGTTTGAAAAACTGAGCAAAACGATCGGCGATTGCCTGATCATTGTTTGCTGTCGTATTTTCAAATGAAAGCGAGGAAGGATGTGTAATAGGCTTACGTTTAGTGTTGACAAAATTATAAAACTGTTTTGGGTCCTGCGCAAACTGAACCCTACAACGAGTCAAATAGTTTTGTAACACTGCGCGTTAAGCACGGTAAACTTCGACCGAGCCGCTAAATAGCGAGAATGAACAGCTTGAGAACCGTTACGTTTAAATTTAGAATAGAGATTGGACTTAACATTTTTGAGGCGAGTCAACTCTTTACTAAACCAGGGAGGCTTATTGGAGATTGACGGATAGTATAACGGAACACATTCTGTAAAAAGTAGTTCATGGCATTGTAAAAATATCCATGGCACCCACCATGTCAGTGCACATGTAGAGATCGGACCAATCAAATTCAGATATAAAATTATTCAGCCGTCGAAAATCCGCCTTGCGAAAGCAGTGAATTTTCTTTTCTGGCCGATCAGACTTATTCTCCATAGCAGTCCCAATATCGATAGTCACATCGAAAGTAGGATGGTATGGATCTTCGGGTAGCGTCAAGGGCGGGACCCTAGCCAAACTGACTCTTGCCGGATCAGAGACAAAGCAGAGGTCTAGCAAGCGATCTAAGGAATTTCGTACATAATTGACTTGAGACAACGAAATGTCAAACAAGCCATCAATAAAATCGTGGCGTGCAGTAGTTAAAAGTGTGTTAGAGGATTCAGTTGTGGACCAAATAGCTCCAGGAATGTTAAAGTCACCTAAAACAATTAAATGGTCCCTATCCGAAAGTCTATTGGAGACCGCCTGAATAGCGGAAAGGTGGTTCCAATAAGTAGGAAGTTCCGACAAGGGAGGAATGTAGGAACATGTAATAAAAATAAAACTACCATTAAATGATAGCTTCACACAAAGGAATTCAACATCGTTGCATTCCTCGAAAGCTAATACTTCAGACGTGAGGTTTGAGTCAACCGCAATGAGGACCCCGCCCCTCGCCTGGAAGGCCGATCAAGCCTGTGTGTTGTGTACACAGCTGGAAAAACTTCGGAGCTTAGGATCTCCGGCTTTAACCAGGTTTCTGTGAACACTATCACCTGGGATGCAAGAAACACTATCAGAATACAATTTAGGAAGCTTACTACGTAAACCCCTTGCATTCTGATAGGTAAGAAGGAGGAATTGGTTAGTTTTTGGAGCTGGTGCAGTGGTTTTGTCCGGCCTGGGTAGACTAATTCCTACCGGCCTTCTTTTCTTTTCTTGGCTTCGTACTCCTTAACAACAACATACTGCGGCCAGAAATTGGCAGAGCATATTGTGTTAAAGAGTTCGTCAGGGACATTTATTTTGAAAGATGAAATATCCCTAGCGTAAGAAAATTTAAATTTTCCACCTTAATTTTATCGGACTTCGTTCTGTCTCGAATAAAGACAGTAACATCTTCAGATGTTTGAGATGGGTGAAGCCGAGAGACAAATATCTGCCTCGTTGGTGGTACTGCAATAAGGGCTTTTGGCAACACAGACTGGTTGGCTGTATTACCAATTTCGGCCGGTAATCCAGGCCTGTCACCCTGGGGAGCATTCGGGACAAGGATCTGAGGGTCGTTAATTTTGATTTTGACCCGCCAGCGGACTCAACGGACAACACGGTCCCTGTCACGGCACATTCGGAGACCGAATTTTTTCTTGCACCCGACCTCAATATCATAGGAGTTAGATATATTGGGGTCGGGGCTGTGCCGAGGAGTGAGCTGTTGAAAACCTGCGTCGAGTTGCAGGGCAGCGGCCAAATGCGGTGTGCAAACCGTGGTTTTCTTGCGCTTTGGGGACTCGTTTAACAGCTTTAGGCCATTAAACATGGAGTCCAGCGCCATGAGCACCTCATTAGTTTTGCGAAAACTAACAAGTAGCTCTTTGAAACCATTTTGGTTTGCCGCATGAATGCCATCATTTCCCTTTCAACATCGCGACAAGCCTCACAGCAGTATCGCAATCCAATGTTTTGTTAAAATTATCAGCCAGCCGGCCTGTGCGTTCAATGCACTTGGCGTGCACGACATTGTCACACAGCCAGCAGCCAATAGTAGGGTCCTCATCAGAAATTACTTTCTTGCAGGTTTTATTATACAGACAACATTAGAAGACATTATAGCGACTTACCACTGTACCAGTCAGAAGTTAAGAGAAAATAAGAGTGGTTACGTGCACTAAAGAGAGCAAGAGAGCGAGAGTTAGGGAGCTTAAGCCGTCGAGCTGTAATTTCGGCGTAACGGATAAAGCACAAAGAGGAATGCAAAATGCAGATAAGCAACTCGCTGCAGAAAACTAAAATTGCAATTAATATAGTTATTAATACACAAAACAGCTGCATGCACACGCGAAGTGAAACGGTGAATTATTATTGACACAGGATAGAAGTTTTAAATAAACCCCGGTGGTTTATAGCAAAGATTTCACACAAATACGAGGCGCAAAACAAAAACACGACCGTTCACTTTGAAAGAGAAAACGATTATTAAAAATTATTAAAATGTCGTCAGCCATATCGTCCTTGTACTTTTCCCACAGTGCGGTCGGGTTCGACGGATGACATGTGGCTATGATTATTGCAAATAATGCACGAATTTGATTTGATCCAGAAAGAGAAACAGTGGCATCAGCGAGCGTTGAGTCCCAATGTGTGTCGTTTTCAAGCAAATTTAAACGTTGGCAAGCCTCCCGAAAAGTGGCGCACAGCACATCATCCACAGTACGCAGGGACTCGTAGGATGTAGGGCCTCTTATGTTCACCAAAAGCAAGCGAATATAAAAGCATTCGTCTTGGCGTGGATGAACTGTGTATATTCGTCCGAGAGCATCAGTCGAATAGATATCAGCGAAACCATCAACAGCATCGCCTCTTTTCGGCGTTGAAACTTTTCGATGCAGCGTTCCATATATAATAGCGTGGCATTTCCGAATAGAGTAAAGTCCTTGCGAACGGATCGCTTTCGCATGTGAAAAAAAATTTGTCAACGTTGTCGCTGGTGGCCGTTCTGCTCTTTGCGCTGCATTCGCGTCCGTAAAGTAGACACACTGGCCGTTTTTCAAGTGAACAGATAAGTGTACGACCGTCGGATGACGTTCATGAATCGGAAATGAAAACAGACGCCAAATGGCCTCGTTACAACTTACGTAACGTCCAAGTTGAAATTTCGTCACCTCGTCGTTTGCATTCGGATCAGCAAGGCCAAACACCGCCATGTCGCTCCCTTTGTTCACATATTTGCAAATGTACTTGATTGATTTTATAGAGTTGCAGTACTCAACATTGCAGTGCGTTGAAAACGTTTTCGACAAAAGCGGACAATATGGAACGATCCAGCGGTTATCGACGATGACTTTGTTATTTTTACCATCATTTCGATCCATCTGCCGTTGTCATCTGGAGAACGACGCCTATACAATGGATATCCATCGTTTCCACTGATTGTTTCAGCCACCAACGGACGGGGAAATCGTTTTTGCAATTTCCGTTTTCCATGCATGGTGATTCTGGGTTGTGGACTCCGCAAGGGCCATGGATCATACTCGTTTTCACAAAGGAATGCAGCTCCGGATCAGTTTCTGGATCTGGTGTTTCGGCAGAAATAATCGAATCAATATGTTCTGGTCGGATCTTGTCAAACATCCAAAGCAAAATGTGCGCATGTGGTAAGCCACGCTTCTGCCATTCAACCGAGTACATCCAACAACGAACTACGCCAAAACCTTCTGCTTAACGATGTAATCCATAAGAAGTTTTACCTTTAGCTTGAATACTCGTGCAGTGATGTCATGTCGATCGCTGGATGTTTGTCCTTGGTGCAACATATTCGTAATTTCGGGCTATTTCGGATTGCATGTAAACGTGATAAATAAATCAGGTCGTCCGTAATTCCGCACGTACGTAATCGCATCTTGAGCATACTCATGCATATGGCGCGGGCTCCCAACATAAGTAGCTGGCAGAATGGTCAAACAACCAATGTTTGCCGCGTGTCCATCAGTAGCGATGGCGTCACGCAAGTGGATGTACTCGTCAGATCATAAATTTGACTGATTGAAACGAATCAAATTGAGACGCTCCGTTTCTACTTTTACATACATGTCGACACAGTACTGCTGAAACAAACGGCGGTATCTCAACAGATGATTGTCAACACCTAGTTGAATCATCAATCGATATGCATAAAAATTCATTGAGCTGACTTTCTTATTCGTTTCTTCTCCTGTAATATGAATTTGAATTTACGTGCAGAATGAAAAAGAAGTGATTAAACAAACCTGTCGTTGGATTGACCATCTTTATGTTGAAGTGATAGCCATCTTCTCCACGACAGAACATCAACGGATATTGAAGTGCATCATATGACCGATGAGTCTCATAAACGCGTTGCAATTGTCCATCATCCCGACGCTTGAGAACAATATCGCGTGATTCCACATTCTCGCCAACAATCACCACTGCGATTTCATTGATAGTGGGCGCATTGAATTGTCTTGAATGGCTTCCTGCTGGTCTTTTATGTGCTCTGATAATGATTTTGTGGTCGTCAGAATGCATTGTATCCAAAGCTGTATTGAACAATCTGACCAATTCATTACACTCATGAAGAAGATTTTGCAATTGTTGTATTATTTCACGTTTAGTTGCAGTGATAATTGCACAACGCTGATTAAGTTCAACTGCCGAATCACCAACGAAATAGATCTGAAGGAATTTATGATCTTTGTTTGGTGGTGGTAACAAAGCGCCCGCTCGATGGTGAATTGGCCCTTGAATCTGAATTTTGTGATGCAATTTCGTGAAAAATTATAGTTGTTCATGTTGATAAAAGAGTGACGCTATTACCTTATAACTCGGATTGTAGCCTGGTTGTTGAACAACCTCTGCTCCAAATGACGTCATTTGAAAACATCCGTTATATTTTGTGCGTGCAACAGGAAATGGTTTGATTTGCTTGTATTTCCATATAGAAGCGAAACAATGGCTCTGGTGGATGAGTCAAAACCGGCAACTTTACCTTGCCACCTGCGCAGCATAAGCCGGGAGCTTCCAATCGAAACTTCAGTGCATTGCAGTGCTGACATACCACAGACAATGAACCGATAACAACGCAGCTATGGTCTTTGTAGGACGTTGAGAAATTTTATGCAAATGCAGCGCGATTCAAGTCTTTTCTTGGTACTCTTTGTGTAGAGCGAATCTGTGCTAAACGGGTTCGTCTCGATTCATTTCTTTCTGCACGTTCGTCTTGCGTTTGACTTTCATGGACATTCCGACTATATGTTGCTCGACGTGTACGTCGTCCAATGTTTGGCCGTCTTATAGCAGGCATTATTCCTACAAATCACAGGAAGAAATTAAACAAATCCGGACGTCTGATAAAAACGAATAAGAAACCGAATAATATAGAAACGATTTGTTTTACTTTGACATATATTTCGATACACTACTGTTTTATATAATTTGATAATTTAATTATCTGTTTTTCACCATTACCCTGGAGGATTTTCTAAAAATTTTATTACGTTCTGACCTTCTCCTGTTAGTTACCTACAACTGAAAAAAAATTTGAACCAAATCGGCCCAGCCGTTCTCCAGTAGTTTTTTACGACACATTTTTTGGGCTCCATTTTTATATATATAGATTTAATGCATTACAGACGGTATTTTCTATCGAACTCATTTTTTGTCTGGTATTTTTTTTTGTAGATTTATCGGATTTGTCAGTTGATGAGCAATTAATGCATTAATCTCTCATTGAAAGTGTCGTATAGTCGTCTTGCTCGCACTTAGGTAAAACCTATGGTTGCTGTCAAGCCTTTAATTAATGCGCCAATTAATGAAGTTTTTAATGCAGTGTCATAGTGCTATTATTAACTTAAATTATGATTTCCAATGCAGCGGGGCCAGCTCCCGATGCCGCCGAGCTGCTACTGGCCCTGCAGCTACTGCTACTGTCTCTGCTGGATAACTGCTACAGATGGGGCGTGTTGATCGAAAGACATATTTGTGTTTCCGGCCTCGTTCGTCTGCTGCTCTTTCTCCTCGTCCAGATGGCTGCTGGTGAATCTCTCCGTATTGTTGTCGTAGAACAACTGCGACGTGCCGCATCGTTGGGCACATCCACGTCCACGACGGCTGCTGCCACGAACTTGGCGCTTGGCCGCCGCGCGCGGATCCTTGGGACTGACCACCATGATCTCTCTCCATGAGCTCTCCGCGGAACCCAATGGCGGCTGCTTGCCCAGTCCTCCCGGGTCATTTCCATTCCCGTTGCCACTTCTCCTTCTTGTAGTGCTTGTAGTGCATGTATGCCAACTAAGAAAAGAATCCCAGTAGGTGACCACTGGTCAAGAACGAGCAAGGCAGTCCAAAATTTTTTAATTTGGGATTTTGTCCCTTTTCTAGTTTATTTGCTTATTTCCCTGTTAAATTACATTTTTTTAAAACTTAATTTTATTTTAATATTTTTTATTTGTATATATTTAATGGTCAAGATCCAACATTCGATCTTCTTTAAAAAACCAGCAATACGGCTGTTGAGGCTTCGAGCTTTTTCTAAGCCTATTTAAATCCACTTTGATCACAAAGTAAAGTTCAGCAAAAAATACGCTTTAAATTTCACAACGTTATAATTCGCATTTATTAAGGGTGGCAGTGGGCCAGAGCCTCTAGTTAATATATTATACAAAAGAATTCAATTTAAGTTATGGCAAGCGGAATTAGTCCGTGCCGGCAACAATCAAATGGAGAGAGATCCGTACTCCAGTTTGACCAAAAGAGAACTAAGAACTAATCTGCAGCTGAAGCTGCAGCTGCCGCTTGTAGGCGACAATATCAAAGAGACGAGGCGATGAGAGGACTGCGAGGGGCGCTACAACTATTTGGCGCTAGCCCAAACAACGGCTTTGTTTCATATTGCCTAACTCCATTTCGCAAGGGTATTATCAAATATTTCCTTCCCCTCGCGCCGCCCTTGCTACAGTTCATCCGATTTCAAAGACCTAAAGCGATGTTCATTCGAGTTCGTTTTCTCTTTCAAAGAAAACGCTCTTGTTTTTATTTTGCGCCTCGTATTTGTGTAAAATCTTTGCTATAAACCACCGGGGTTTATTTAAAACTTCTATCTTGTGTCAATAATAAATCACCGTTTCACTTCGCGTGTGCATGCAGCTGTGTATTAATAACTATATTAATTGCAAATTAGTTTTGTGCAGCGATTTGTTTATTTGCATTTTTTTAAACCCGGTACCCATAGGGTACAAGGGTATTATAAGTTAGTGCCAACCGAGAATGTATGTAACAGGCAGAAGGAGGCATCTCCGACCCTATAAAGTATATATATTCTTGATTAGCGTCACCAGCCGAGTCGATTTAGCCATGTCCGTCTGTCCGTCTGTTTGTCCGTCCGTTCGTCCGTCCGTCCGTCTGTCCGTCCGTGTGAAACAACAGATCTCAGAGACTATAAGAGTTAGAGTTACCAAATTTGGTGACAACATTGGAATCTGTTGCACGCAGATCAAGTTTATTTTAAAATTTGGCCACGCCAAATATATTAGCTATATGCGTTATTTTCGACTTAAAGTAAATAGATAGACTTAATAAGTAGGCGATTGCGGACGTGCTCTGCAAATTTGAGTAAAATCGGATGATAAACATTGAAGTTATTAAACAATTAATGCTTTCATGCTCTCTCGCTCTATCGCACTGCTTAGGAATAATTTCGCGTATCTGAGCACTTAGCTTTTGGGTGGCAATAGCGAAAAAAAGTGTTGCGTGCTTTCGAGCGCAGTATTAATTCGTAACAGCTGCAGAATTAGTCTTATTTGAACGTTGCTAAAAACATATAGTAACATTTGACTTTATTTTTCAACTTTTTTGTTTTTTCCATGTCCGTATGCTATTTAATTTCACGGGCAATACTTTGGGTACCGGGTATCTCACAGTCGGTCACTCGACTGTAGCTTTCTCACTTGTTGCATTCCTCTTTGTGCTTTATCCGTTACGCCGAAATTACAGCTCGACGGCTAAAGCTCCCTAACTCTCGCTCTCTTGCACGTAACTACTCTTATTTTCTCTTAACCCCTGACTGGTACAGTGGTAAGTCACTATAATGTCTCCTAGTGTTGTCTGTGTAATTAAAACCTGCATAAAAGCAATTTCTTCAGAGGACCCTAGTATTGGCTGCTGGCTGTGTGACAATGTGGTGCACGCCAAGTGCATTGAATGCACAGGCCGGATGGCTGATATTATTACTAAAAACATTGGACTGCGCTGTGAGGCTTGTCGCGATGTTGAAAGGGAAATGATGGCATTCATGCGGCAAACCAAAAATGGTTTTAAAGAGCTACTTGTTAGTTTTCGTAAAACTAATGAGGTGCTCATGGCGCTGGACTCCAAGTTTAAACGAGTCCCCAAAGCGCAAGATAGCCGCGGTTTGCACACCGCATTTGGCCGCTGCCCTGCAACTCGACGCAGGTTCTCAACAGCTGACTCCCTCGGCACAGCCCCCGACCCCAATATATCTAACTCCTATGATATTGAGGTCGGGTGCAAGGAAAGATTCGGCCTCCGAATGTGCCGTGACAGGGACCGCAGCTCCAGTGATGTCCGTTGAGTCCGCTGGCGGGTCAAAATCAAAATTAACGACCCCTCAGATCCCAGTCCCGAATGCTCCCCAGGGTGACAGGCCTGGATTACCGGCCAAAATTGGTAATACAGCCAACCAGTCTGTGTTGCCAAAAGCCCTTATTGCAGTACCACCAACGAGGCAGATATTTGTCTAAAACATCTGAAGATGTTACTGTCTTTATTCGAGACAGAACCAAGTCCGATAAAATTAAGGTGGAAAAATTTAAATTTTCTTATGCTAGGGATATTTTATCTTTCAAAATAAATATCCCTGACGAACTCTTTAACACTATATGCTCTGCCGATTTCTGGCCGGAGTACATTGTTGTTAAGGTACGAAGCCAAGAAAAAAAAAAGACGGCCTGTAGGAATTAGTCTACCCAACGGACAAAACCACTGTGCCAGCTCCAAAAAACTAACCAATTCCCTACTTCTTACCTATCAGAATGCAAGGGGGTTACGTAGTAAGCTTCCTAAATTGTATTCTAAAAGTGCTTCCTTGGCATCCCAGGTGATTGTGTTCACAGAAATCTGGTTTAAGCCGGAGATCCTAAGCTCCGAAGTCTTTCCAGCTGTGTACACAACGTACAGGCTTGATCGGCCTTCCAGGCGAGGGGGCGGGGTCCTCATTGCGGTTGACTCAAACCTCACGTCTGAAGTATTAGCTTTCGAGGAATGCAACGATGTTGAATTCCTTTGTGTGAAGCTATCATTTAATGGTAGTTTTACTTTTATTACATGTTCCTACATTCCTCCCTTGTCGGAACTTCCTATTTATTGGAACCACCTTTCCGCTATCCAGTCGGTCTCCAATAGACTTTCGGATAGGGACCATTTAATTGTTCTAGGTGATTTTAACATTCCTGGAGCTATTTGGTCCACAACTGAATCCTCTAACACACTTTTAACTACTGCACGTCACGATTTTATTGATGGCTTGTTTGACATTTCGTTGTCTCAAGTCAACCATGTACGAAATTCCTTAGATCGCTTGCTAGACCTCTGCTTTGTCTCTGATCCGGCAAGAGTCAGTTTGGTTAGGGCCCCGCCCTTGACGCAACCCGAAGATACATACCATCCTACTTTCGATGTGACTATCGATATTGGGACTGCTATGGAGAATAAGTCTGATCGGCCAGATAAGAAAGTCCACTGCTTTCGTAAGGCGGATTTTCGACGGCTGAATAATTTCATATCTGAATTTGATTGGTCTGATCTCTACATGTGCACTCACATGGTGGGTGCCATGGATATTTTTTACAATGCCATGAATTCCTTTTTTACCGAATGTGTTCCGTTATACTATCCGTCAATCTCAAATAAGCCTCCCTGGTTTAGTAAAGAGTTGACTCGCCTCAAAAATGTCAAGTCCAATATTTATTCTAAATTTAAACGTAACGGTTCTCAAGCTGTTCATTCTCGCTGTTTAGCGGCTCGGTCAAAGTTTACCGTGCTTAACGCGCAGTGTTATAAAAACTATTTGACTCGTTGTAGGGTTCAGTTTGCGCAGGACCCAAAACAGTTTTATAACTTTGTCAACACTAAACATAAGCCTATTACAAATCCTTCATCGCTTTCATTTGAAAATACGACAGCAAACAATGATCAGGCAATCGCCGATCTTTTTGCTCAGTTTTTTCAGACTACTTATTATCCGTCACCCGATTCAAATCAAACCTATTCTCACAGCATGCCCAAATCAAACCTAATCTTCAGTCTTCAGTCTTTAGTTCTTTTGGATCTTCAACATGTCAAGCCGGTTTATTCGCCAGGTCCCGACGGAATACCAGGCTGTGTGCTTAGGTATTATGCCGAGTCCCTGTGCAGTCCCCTACTAAAATGGTTTACCTTATCCTTAGAGACTTCCCAATTTCCCCTTATTTGGAAGGAATCATTCGTGATTCCTCTCCACAAAAAAGGTAGCAAAGTAGATGCTAACAACTACAGAGGAATCTCTAAGTTGTCAGCCATCCCAAAACTTTTCGAAAACGTAACGAAAACGTCCCCATTTGCAGCACCTGTGTAGGTCAGTAATTTCTCCATGACAACATGGATTTATTAAACGAAGATCAACGACTACTAACCTTCTGGAGCTCACTTCTTTCATAATAAGGGGCTTTCCACAAAATTTGCAGACAGATGTGATCTATACTGATTTCAGTAAAGCATTTGACTCCGTTAATCATTCTCTTCTTGTTAGGAAACTCGACTTAATGGGTTTTCCTGTCGATCTTCTTAGGTGGATCTCAAGTTATCTGAATGGCAGGACGCAAAAGGTCCTCTTTAAAAACCACTTGTCAAATGTTCTCCGGGTGACCTCTGGTGTCCCGCAAGGGAGCCACTTGGGTCCCTTACTTTTTACTTTATTTATTAACGACCTGCCCAAAGTCTTGACTAACTCCAGAGTACTCATGTACGCTGACGACGTTAAGCTTTGTGTGCAATACAAGGACCGCGCTTGCCACTCGGACTTACAAACAGATTCAAACATGGTGCAATGTAAACTTATTAAACCTGAATGGCTCAAAATGCAAGCTGATTACATTCTCACGTGTCTCTCCCATGCTTGCGACTTATACGCTGAACTGCTGCTCTTTGGAAAGGATCACGCTAGTTGACGATTTGGGTATCCGCCTAGATCCTAAACTGGAGTTTATTGATCATATTTCGTGCATTGTGAATAAAGCCAGGGGTGTGCTGGGATTTATTAAACGGTGGTCGAAGGAATTCGATGACCCCTACGTCACGAAGAATTTATACACTTCGTTAGTTCGTCCTATTTTAGAATATGGATCTTGCGTTTGGAGTCCCCAGTGGGACGTTCACAGCAAACGCATTGAGTCAGTTCAAAATAACTTTTTACTTTTCGCTCTTCGTTTCTTAAACTGGGATGCAAACCTTAGGTTGCCCTCTTATTCTAGTAGACTTCTCCTGACTAACCTACCTTCCTTAGCAAACCGTAGAACGATGTTAGGCATTGTCTTTATGTATAATCTGATCCGTGGTGACGTGGAAAGCAGCGATCTATTGGGTCAGCTGAATTTCCACGTACCATGTAGAACCACAAGATCCTTCCTGCCTTTAGTTTTGCACAAATTATAATGACTTGTACAAAATTACCTTCCTAAACTAAAAACATTAATCTTAACCCACTTAGTACACATGCAAGATAGCAGTCGAGCTGCCTGATAGTAGTTTATATTTCCTCGCATTCTTTTATCTATACTTTTCTTTCGCGCCTATTTAATTATTATTATTATTATTATTTATTTAACACCTAACCCTAACAAGCACGGGCTTGGTTATTAAGGTCTAAAAAAAAAAAAAAATATTTTAGTATTTCTCTTAGCTCATCTGCGTACCGACCTTGCTAAGAGGCGCCGAAAAAGTGTATATACACTCTCGCTCCCACTCATTTGGTTGCTAAATTTTAGCGCTAGTGAGTACTAAGCTTAAGGGTTGTAACGAGCTGATTTCCTGGGTGTAGCTCGCAACGATTATGTGCGGCTAGCTCAGTCGAGATCGTGTGCTCGTCCCACCAAATTTATATAAACGTGAAGGCCCGCCCAGAGAGAACACTTCGGGTTAAGTTCGTATTCAGATGTTTATTGTACTTCAATCGGATGCCTAGGATATAATTCTCGCTGGGTCTGCTCCTTCCGGATGCGGCTGCACTCCCCTCTCGCCGATCGCTTGGTTATCTCGCTGCCGAAGCTAGCAGGGTGTATCGCCCAGCCGAAGCCTAGCCACCCCGAACGCCCACTTCGCGACCTCACTGCAAAGCTAGCAGAGTGTATCGCCCAGCCGAAGCCTAGCCACCGAACGCCCGCCTTGCAGCTTCCAGCACAGAGCTAGCAGGATGTATCGCCCGGCAAAGCCTAGCCACCCTTATCGCCCACTCTGCGCCTCAGGCACCGAGCTAGCAGGATGTATCGCCCAGCCGAAGCCTAGCCACCCTTATCGCCCGCTCTGCGCCCTGGTCCGGGATCTCGTCGACACGGTGTATCGCCCGGCAAAGCCTAGCCACGCGCGCAACTCCCACAACTTGATTTTGCTCGACCGTTGATTCCTCCGATTGGTCCTTGCCACTGGACCTCGCTGCTCCTTGATTGTTGTCGTCCTTCCACGCGTTGGATCTCAGCGTTGAAGTCTCTGTTCGGAAGACTTGCCACTCAAGCTCCGAACCTCTCGACTTGGCTTCTTGATCTCTCGCGGCCTCTGGTTTAACTTTGACTGGCTCCGTTGACGCACTCGCTCGGATTCTCGCACACGCACTAGTTGCCGTGCGCCTGCGTCCTCGGCCTTTTATAGGCTCCGCCCGTCCCGTTACTCCTGCACGCATCGGTCACGCGACCCGGTCCAAAGTCCGGCGCAAATCGCCTGACCGGGTCCAAAGTCCGGCCCATGTCCCGTTAGTTATCGGCGTCTCCTCCTTGGCGGCCAAAGTCCACGGCCGCCGATCACGCCACCGGGTACAACGTCCACCAGAGTCCCGCTATATTAGCGGCGTCTCCTTTGTGGTGGACACCTGCATCGGCACTGCCTGTTGCTAGGCAGTCCTCATCCTCCCCCCCCCCCCCCCGTACCCTTGTCCCGCTTGGTTGCCAAGCGGCTGCTGCCCTCGGCAGTGTGCATCCACTGCACCCTGCGTTGTGGGGAGTTTGCATACAACTCCTCACAGGGTCACCGGGTTGAGTAGCGCTACTCTCAATGATTTCAGTTGTTAAGTCGGTGGTGTCGTTGTGCCTCAGTCCTTGGAGGACATAGGGCTGAGGAAGTGGCCGCCCAAATAGCAGACACGATTTGTGAAGCTGAGCTCGCCGGATTTGGGGTGGGTTCTTTGGACGCTACTCTCCTCTCCAAACGTAGTCAGAACAATTATTTACGTGCCTGAAAAAAAAAGGAAAAAGTTTGTCAGTCTTTCTGTCCACATTGCTCCGCAAGGGGATTTATGCTTGATCGTGAAAACAATAGGGCTATGTCTTTTCCGTTTTCCCTCCCCATTCGCAAACTTCTTCGCCTTTGGATCGTCACAGCCGTGCAATACGATCCCCTGCTGTTTATGTCGCTCGTCAAAAGTTATGTCATTTTCTTGACCCAGTCTTCCATTCGTACCAATGCCCCCCTTTTAATTAGTTTCTACCAATGCTTTTTTGTTGGTTTAAGTTCACATTACAAGTTTATTATAAAGGCTGTTCAATTGTATATTGGATATTAAAGTGCGCCAAAAGGTGTGTCTGTTATAGCCAGTATTATTGATTTAAAATGTGTAAGTAATATATAAATGGATTAAAATTAACATGAATTTATTTTTGATCCATAGTGTCAATAACGCGAATAAGATAAATAGGGTAGTGTAGTAAAAATGTATGTTTAGACGTGTGTAAAAAGTAATTAAATTTGAGCTCTGAGATTAAAAATAAATAAAACAAGAAAGAAAGCTAACTTCGGTAAACCGAAGTTTGTATACCCTTGCAGTCTGCAATTGGATCATTGAAAATCGATCCATTTTGGTAATGTTGAATAATATCAAATTATGTAAATTTTGTAAATTTTACATTTTACATGTAGAATTTTACATTTTTATATAAATCAACCGATCGTTTCTATGGCAGCTATCTTCTTCTATCTATATATATAAAAATGGAGCCCAAAAAATGTGTCGTAAAAAACTACTGGAGAACGGCTGGGCCGAATTGGTTCAAATTTTTTTTCAGTTGTAGGTAACCAACAGAAGAAGGTCAGAACGTAATAAAATTTTTAGAAAATCCTCCAGGGTAATGGTGAAAACGGATAATTAAAATATCAAATTATATAAAACAGTAGTGTATCGAAATATATGTCAAAGTCAAAACAAATCGTTTCAATATTATTCGGTTTCTTATTCGTTTTTATCAGACGTCCGGATTTGTTTAATTTCTTCCTGTGATTTGTAGGAATAATACCTGACCAAAATCTTTTTCGTTAATGTAAGTCTCTCAGGTATTAAATTTAAGCTAAGTTTTTTAAGAGAAATTACCTTGATAGGATACGTTAATTGTTATTTATTAATTGTTCATAGATTGCGTGTGTGCTTAATCTATCATTTTAATTCAATAGCTCTGATTTAGAAGCATCCAAAGCGAACAGTGGTGCAATAATAAGGGTTCTTGCCAAACAAAAAAAAGGGCTACACATTTGTCATCTTAATGCTCAAAGTCTAAGCAAAAAGATTGAAGAGTTCCGGTATCTATTTGTAAAGTCTAATGTTGATGTTTTGTGTGTTAGTGAAACGTGGTTTGTTCCTGAACTTAGTGATGTCCTAGTAGCTTGTGAAGGTTACGACCTTTACAGATCTGACCGTGAGGGCCTGGGGGTGTTGCGATTTATGTTAACAAAAGTCTAAAAAGTAAATTTATAAGCAATCAACCCTCTGGCAGCTCGATAGAGTACCTCTTTTTAAGAGTAAGTGGGTGTCGAAACTCTTCAAATATGCTACTCGGATGCGTTTACAGACCACACCGAACGGTCGACTATAGTGACTTTGTTAACGATGTATCTACATTATGCACTGACTATACTGACGATTTAATAACTGGGGACCTAAATAGTAATATGCTTAAGGAACGACATCTAAGCTTTGAAATGGCAAGCCTTGGACTGAAACTTGTAAATGAGACCATACCTACACACTACACGGAAACTGCAAATACACTTCTTGATGTTTTCTTTGTCAGCAATAATGACAAAACTCTTTTATATGACCAGGTCTCAGTGCCAGCTTTTTCAAAACATGACCTAATATACATGACGTACGAATTTGACCCTAATTTTACTGACCAAACCATTTATTATAGAGACTTTAAGAATATTGAGTTGGATCACCTTAGCCATGAATTGGATGTTTATGACTGGAGCTATATGTATACATTAACTGATGTAAATTCCCAATTACATTATTTAACAGAATGCAAAGACTTGATGTACGAAAGGTATGTGCCACTTCAGCATAAGGTTTTAAATGCCAAAGGTAATCCGTGGTTTAGCCAAGGTATTGCCGCCATGATTCGTCGACGTGATATTGCGTATAGAAGATGGAAAAGATACAAAATTCCAGAATACTATATAGAATTCAAGACTTTAAGAAAGAAAGTGAATATATTGATTGCCAGTGCGAAGAGTAATTATTTCTCTCAAAAATTTAGTAGTGCAATATCAATGAAACAAAAATGGAGGGAGCTTAAGATGTTGGGTATCGGAAAATCGAAAGACAATAGCAAAATAGACGCAGACCCAAATGAACTCAATAGACAATTTTGCAAACAAACGTACCAGAAACATCGACGAACTCTTATCTTGACAATATTGTGAACAATATCTGTGATAATAGCTTTAGTTTTATGTGTGTCTCTTCGTGTGATGTTCTTGAATCTGTCCTTAAGGTAAAGTCGAGTTCTGTTGGGCTTGATAACGTTCACCCCACCTTTATAAAAATAATACTACCGAAAATATTAAACAAAATAACATATGTATTCAATTCCGCACTGACTACATCCTGCTTCCCAGACTGCTGGAAATCAGCAAAGATTGTTCCTGTCCCGAAACCAAACGGTGAATATCGGCCGATTTCCATACTTCCATTTTTTCCAAAGTCTTTGAACAAATAATGGCCAAACAGATTAACTCTTTTAAAACAAAACTCTCTTTTGTGCAATAACCAATCGGGGTTTAGACCATATAGAAGCTGTACCACTGCAATCTTAGATATAACTGAGAACATTAGACAAAAACTTGACAACAATCATGTGACATTTTTAACTTTATTGGACTTCAGCAAAGCGTTTGACACGGTGAACCACGAAATTTTATGTACTAAGCTATTAAAACTCTTTTCATTCACGGACACCGCTGTTAAATTAATATCGTCTTATTTGTACGGCAGAACACAATCTGTGATCACAGACAATGGATCTTCCGACGCGATGATATTAACGCGAGGTGTACCCCAAGGCTCTGTTCTTGGTCCACTTCTCTTTCTATGTACGTAAATGACCTTCCGACTATATTAGCCAGGTGTAATGTCCATATGTATGCTGACGATGTCCAAATGTATGTTAGTTGTCCTGTTAGTAGATTATTTGATTGTGTAGATGTATGTAACTTTGAATTATCAAATATTAGTAAGTGGGCAAGCAGGAATGGACTTTCGCTTAATCCGTCAAAATGTAAATGTTTAATTATCAGCAAAAGATCGTCATGTATTCCAACTCTCCCTAGCTTACGCATTAATAACTCTTGTATTGAATATGTAGAACAAGTCGTTAATCTAGGGATTACAATGAGCAATAACCTATCCTGGCTCACACATGTTACAAAGGCGTCTGGAAAAATTTATGGTCAACTTAGGCAGCTCTATATGACACAAAAGTACCTCCCGACAGCTATGCGACTCATGATAGCAAAAGCATACCTTATGCCTACGCTGAGTTACGGAATTGAAATTTTTGGACACTGTGATGCTGCCTCACAGCATAAATTAAACGTTGCCTTTAACAACATAGCCAGATATATATTTAATGTTAAACGAGGGGAACACATCACGCACATGGACAACAGCAAATCCGATAAATCTACAAAAAAAAATACCAGACAAAAAATGAGTTCGATAGAAAATACCGTCTGTAATGCATTAAATCTATATATATAAAAATGGAGCCCAAAAAATGTGTCGTAAAAAACTACTGGAGAACGGCTGGGCCGATTTGGTTCAAATTTTTTTTCAGTTGTAGGTAACTAACAGGAGAAGGTCAGAACGTAATAAAATTTTTAGAAAATCCTCCAGGGTAATGGTGAAAAACAGATAATTAAATTATCAAATTATATAAAACAGTAGTGTATCGAAATATATGTCAAAGTAAAAACAAATCGTTTCTATATTATTCGGTTTCTTATTCGTTTTTATCAGACGTCCGGATTTGTTTAATTTCTTCCTGTGATTTGTAGGAATAATGCCTGCTATAAGACGGCCAAACATTGGACGACGTACACGTCGAGCAACATATAGTCGGAATGTCCGTGAAAGTCAAACGCAAGACGAACGTGCAGAAAGAAATGAATCGAGACGAACCCGTTTAGCACAGATTCGCTCTACACAAAGAGTACCAAAACAGACTTGAATCGCGCTGCATTTGCATACAATTTCTCAACGTCCTACAAAGACCATAGCTGCGTTGTTATCGGTTCATTGTCTGTGGTATGTCAGCACTGCAATGCACTGAAGTTTCGATTGAAGCTCCCGGCTTATGCTGCGCAGGTGGCAAGGTAAAATTGCCGGTTTTGACTCATCCACCAGAGCCATTGTATTCGCTTCTATATGGAAATACAAGCAAATCAAACCATTTCCTGTTGCACGCACAAAAATATAACGGATGTTTTCAAATGACGTCATTTGGAGCAGAGGTTGTTCAACAACCAGGCTACAATCCGAGTTATAAGGTAATAGCGTCACTCTTTTATCAACATGAACAACTATAATTTTTCACGAAATTGCATCACAAAATTCAGATTCAAGGGCAAATTCACCATCGAGCGGGCGCTTTGTTACCACCACTGTACAATTTCGTGGACTAGAAATTGCTCGCAGCTGCCACCGGCAGTTTATTGATAAGATTGAGACTGGTCACTGTCCATTTACCTAAACAAACTAGGGATTATCTGGACGACACAGGCCTGTGCACACATGTGTTACTTTGGGCCGTAAATGAATCCCACGATCGGTCACGTATTGCATGCAGACTTCGCGGGAATTAGTTATCTAAGTAGTTCACATATCTGTATCCAGCTGTTAATGTTTTGATAGGATAAACCATGTATCTGATAAATGTAACCCAGAGTAGACCTAAGTAAATACCCTTTGACCCGAGAACATGTATATAAACCCCGTGCCTTACTCAATAAAATTAGTACGAAAAGTATTCTTGACGTATTCACTTCTCCGCAGCCCAATTTGTACTGTACTTATTGCGGCGACTACTGCCACTGGTAATGTACTTGAGGCAAGCAAAAAAAACAATTTCAGCACTAGGATTTATTTTGAATCCAACATTTGGTGACCCCGACTTTGAATCGCAACTTGTTCAAATTGGGACTCCAATTTGACATCGCATCAGATCAATTTTTTGATCAACAACACCTCCGCATCTTAAGAGGAATTATAGTTCAATTTGAACTCGCAGCAAGATCATTGTTTGATCATAATTTTGAACCGCATTTTTGTTCAAATCTGGATTTAGTTAACCAGAAGTTATCACGGTAGTGATTTATTGGTCAACAAGGCGACCACCCCGAAACTTTTATTTCTATACTGCTATCAACTTGGCGATAGTCAGGAAAAGAAAAAGCAAGCAATTAAGGTCAACAAGACGACCGAAAATTCAATTTAAAGAGTACGATCAACTTGGCGATCAAAACTCAAAGCTCAGTTTTGGTCAACTAGGCGAACCGATCTGACATTTACAGATTGATTACGATCCATTGTTCTTTATTTATAAACCACGGTGTGAGTCGAGGCACATCATATCAAAATACCTCTTAAAGGTTATTAAATAAATTACAATGGCGTCTTCAAGTATTCAATCTTTATTGGATGAGCAGCATGCGCTGGGCGAGCGCATTCAAGCCTTAATAAGGAATTTTAAAAAGGATTCGGATAGCAGGAAAACTAAACCTGCATATTATACGGAGCGGCTTGCAAATCTGGATGGTCTCTGGTCGAATTTCGCAATCAGGGATTCAAAAATACAGACAGCCCTAAAAGGAGAATCTATGGATCATAATTATTTCTTAAATAATTATTTCATTGAAATTAAAAATTTGGTCGTTGAATATAAAGGTATATTCGAAACCAATCTTGCCGCGTTAAAACCGAAACTGAATCGATTGCATCAACGGAAGAGGATTTAGAAATTGAATCTATGTTCCGCGAGCAACGGGCACTGATAGATACCTTGGAGCGCATCATGAATAAATTAACGCCCGAAACATGCCAGAATTTTCAGGCAATTATTTTAGAATATTGGAATGAAATAAAGAAAATTCATGTCCAAATTCACAAGAAATTTAAAATCCGCAGGAATTGGGATATGACGATTCCCGATATCTGATGGCCGAAGATGCCATCATGTCCTTCCAAGTCATGATCGGCAGAGGAAGGAACCATGAAAGTATAGTTAGTTCCCCTACGACGGCAGCATTACCTTTGCCAAAGGTCACAATTCCCAAATTTGATGGGAATTATCTACAATGGCAACAATTTCATGATCTATTTAAGAAAATGATCCATGAATCAACAATACCCACTATCCAGAAAATGTGGTATTTAAAACGAATCTGCAAGGTGAAGCAGAACGCTTAATTTGTCATTTGTCGCTTACAGAAAGCAATTATGCGACAGCATGGAAAATGTTGCAAGAGCGATATAGCAACAAAAGAGTGCTCTGCAACACTCTTATTCAAAATTGTTAGATTATGCACCCGTATCTAACGATGCCAAAGGAATAAAGGCACTGCATGATAACATAAAGGAAACGTTATCAGCATTAAATAACATCGAAATTAAGACAGACAATTGGGATCCAATCCTTCTGCATCTACTGACAAAGAAACTGGATCGCCAAACACATTTACTGTATGAACAGTCGATTCCGGATACAAAGAATTTGCAATCCATACAGGAATTTTGGAATTTTTGGAGCAAAGATTTCTTACACTGGAAGCAATCTCCGGCGAAAAACCCAAAAGGGCGAGCACATGTGCTGCAGGAGCAGAAACACAGTTCAATTGTTTCTTTTGTAAAAACCAAATCATAGCATTTATAAATGTAATGATTTTCTAAAAAGACTCCAGCAGAGCGCCTGAACTGGACACAGAAAAATCAATTATGTGTCAAATGTCTGAGTGCAAGCCACACCTCAAAATTATGCACAAGAAGAAACTGCTTCAAATGCAACAAAGGGCATAATACCATTCTGCATTTGGAAAAGGCAGCTGACAAGAAGGACATAATTACTGCGGCGTCAGTAAGTGGAAAACAGTCTAGCTATATACTTTTAGCCACGGCTAGAGTCATCGTCCAAGGAAATAATGGACAAATTGCAGAATTCAGAGCACTATTAGACTCTGGATCCCAAATAAACGCGATTTCTGAGAGAGCAATTCAGAAGTTGTCACTAAGAACCACCAATTCTATGCTTAAAATTAAAGGCATAGGTGGAAAGGCCCACACATCGAACTCAAGAGTCAACGTGGAGATAAGGTCCAAACATGGAAACTTTGTATCCAGACTAGAAGCGATGGTATTGCCTTACATAGTTGCCGATCAGCCTACGTATCAGATTTCGACGGAAAATTGGAAGATACCAAATAACATAAGTTTGGCCGACCCTGATTTTGGAAGTCCAGCCAAAATAGACATGCTGATTGGAGCTGAACACTATTTTGAAATCATGCAGTCCGAGCATACACCTCCAAAAGGGACTGCCAAAACTCCAAAATACCAAACTTGGCTGGATTATAGCTGGAAAGGTATTGGATCAACGAGCAACATCTTCTGTGTGTGCTGTACTCACGGAAGAGGAGAAAGTTGATGAACAGCTCGTAAAGTTCTGGGAGCTTGACAATTTTCATCCAGATAAAAGTGTTACTCGCCAATAGAAAAGCAATGTGAGTCTCACTTTCTGGAAAATCTTCAGCGAGCACAAGACTCGAGATTCATTGTCCAACTACCCTTTCTGGAGCATACCTCAGCGCTGGGGAGAGTCGTGACATTGCCACGCGACGATTCTTATCCCTGGAGAAAAGGCTGCAGAAAGATCAGGCGATCAAACAAGGCTACATTGACTTCATGAAGGAATATGAAGCACTTGGACACATGAAGGAAGTTCCATTAGTAAATCTTCCAATAAAACATTACTTCATACCGCATCATTGCGTCTTGAAACCGGAGAGTCACACAACGAAGCTGCGTGTTGTATTTGATGCATCAGCAGTAACTTCTTCTGGGAAATCACTAAATGATTTATTGCACAAAGGACCAACAGTGCAAAGCTCTTTAATGTCTATACTGCTTCGTTTTAGAATACACAAATACGTATTCACAGCCGACATTGAAAAAATGTACAGACAAATATGGATCAACCCAAAGATCAGCACTTTCAAATGATAGTATGGAGAAACGACCCATCGGAAGACATAAAATATTTCCGTCTGAAGACAGTCACGTATGGCACAAAATCAGCGCCATATTTAGCAACAAAGTGCTTGGAGCATTTAGCAAATAAACAAATGCAGCATTATGCGGTTGGATCTCATGCGCTTAAAATGATTTCTATGTGGATGATTGCATCACTGGCGCAGATACAATACCAGAAGCTCTGCAAATAAGAACTGAGCTCAACAAAATGTTACTAAGCGCCGGCTTCAAATTGCGGAAATGGTGCGCAAACAACACGCAACTGCTACAGGGATTGAACAAAGAAGACATCATCCCTGAAGTTCAATTGGAAGACACTGCGTATGAGGATTGCAGTGTCAAAACTCTTGGGATTATCTGAGTCCCAAGATTGACAAACTTTGCGGCAAAACACAAATTGCCACAAATTCTAAAATCACGAGACGCGACGTTGTCTCAGAAATATTTAAAATATTTGATCCTCTTGGACTATTTTCTCCAGTCGTCATAAAGGCCAAAATATTTATGCAGGGTCTGACCAAGGAAAATACGAATACAATGAGGAGTTACCGGAACATTTACAAAAGCAATGGATTGCGTTCGAGAAAGCTTACAGGCTTTAAACGACATAAAGATCCCAAGACATGTCTTCGAAGGCAAAATACCCACTTCGAAGGAAATACACACATTTGTGGATGCATCAGAAAGTGCGTATGCAGCGGCAGTGTACCTTCGTGCAGTGCACAAGGACAAGAGGGTGACTGTGCAATTGCTATGTGCAAAATCGCATTTAGCACCAGTCAACGCGATTACCCTTCCTCGTTTGGAGTTAAAGGCTGCAGTGCTGGGAGCACAATTAACGTCCACAGTAAAGGAACAACTCTCAATGCAAGCGGTTCCTACATATTTCTGGGCAGATTCAGAAATTGTTCTGTCTTGGATAAACAGTCCTACCACAATTAAGGATAAATTTGTGGCGACACGAATCACGACGATTCAAGAGACATAAAGGGAATGGAGGCATGTCCCATCCGAACAGAACGCGGCGGATATCGCATCAAGAGGAATATGTGGCTCCAAATTCGCACAACATAGCCTTTGGTTGTTTGGCCCACTATTTTATATGGTCCTTCGTCAAAGTGGCCAGCACCGTTTATTGCTTCCAAAATTGAACGCATGTCCAAGGCTGCAGAAACCTCTTTGGGAGCAGTTAAAGAGGAAGATTTGATCAGCACTATAAATCACGGGAATTCATTTTCCAAACGAGCAGCATACAATGCGGATAAAACAAAATAATTAATATGGATGAGCTGGAACAAGCCAGAAAAATAGTTCTTCGTATCATCCAGCAGAAGTATTTCACCGCAGACTTCAAGAATTTGAAGAAATCTCGAGAAGTAGAAAAGGGCAGCAACATAAGCTCGCTCACACCATTTATAGATCAGGACGATCTCATCAGAGTTGGAGGCAGATTGGAAGCATCTGAATTAGCATATGATGCAAAGCACCCTATTCCAACAATGACTCTATAGTCAAGCTGATCTTTGAAAAATGCACAAAGATAACATGCACTGCGGAGCCCAAGCGTTAGTGGCCACGTCACGACAAAGATATTGGGCTATAAAGGCGAAAACAATTGCTAGAAATGTCGTTCTCAGTTGTGTAAAATGCCCGAGCAAAGCCTAAATTAATGGAACAAATTATGGGACCTTTTAGCCATTTCTTAATGCTGGCGTAGATTATTGTGGACCTTTTAAAATTATAAAATTCGTGGAAAGAAAGTCCACAGCATATATAATATTCATGCTTCGCTAAAGGCAGTCCATCTGGAGCTAGTCAGCGATCTTACTACGGAGGCGTTTTGGGAGCACTGCGTCGTTTTATAAGTCGACGTGGAAATGCCAAACGCTGCATTGTGATAATGCAACCAATTTTGTTGGAGCCAGGAATAAGCTTCAGGAATTGGAAGATGCCATATTTACGGAGAAAGCCAAAGCAAGAATTATTGAAAGTTGCAACAGAAATTTATCCCGCACAATTTTGGAGGATTGGAGGGCTATAAAATTGCTGTCATTTGTTGCAAGAACGTCAAGGAGCTAATCTAACCCTATGAAGAGCTAGAGACGGTTATAGTCGAGATTGAGGCTATCCTAAATTCTCGGCCCTTAGTTCCGATGTCATCGGATCCAAATGATCTGACCGCTATTACTCCTGGTCATTTCCTTATCCGCTCCGTCAAGCTCAGCGAGCCTCGCAGAACACAGTCATCGCAGTTTTTGAGCTATCGGGCTCAAATTTTCAGCAATGGTCTTACTATCTTCAGCATGCAGCAAAGGCATGTCGGAATGGTCAAACATCGGACTTGGTCTTAATAACTGCAACACTAGAAATGCAGTGGCGAATGGGAAAATTTTCAACTTCTTGAGTTTAAGGAAGACAATAAATTTCGAGATATAGCATATTTATATTTCTCAGAATTACGGTTTTAATTTCAGGTAAGATCGGACAACTATATCATATAGCTGCCAGAAGAGATCGGTCGATTTAGCATGACAATTGTAATTTACATGTAAAATGTAACTTTACAAAATCACATAATTTGACATTTTTTTCAACATTACCGAAAATGGATTGATTTTCAATGATCTAATTGCAGACTGGATAGGGTATACAAACTTCGGTTTACCGAAGTTAGCTTTTCTCGTTTTACATAAATTGCAAACAGTTCATGCAATAAGGACTTTGTATCCTTTGCATAAACCAAACTATGTTCCACCACATGGGCGAAACTATAGTACCAAGCAACCTTTACCGCTTTGCGGTTTTATAAGGTTAGTCCTTCCTCTGAGTCTCAACTGCAGAGTTATGGAAGAGACCAAACATAGTAAGGGTTCTGAGGCTCTTACCACTAGGAGGAAACCTGCAAGTCGTTTGAAGTTCAAAATAAAAGAGGCCCAAAATATAAGACATTCACTTGTGAGTTTTTGTAAGAAACTGATTCTTTATTTCAAAGTCCGCGCTTACGTAACTGTCGTGAGATCACTTAAAACTAGTCTTATCTCCAACGTGTACAAACGGAAATAATTAGTTTATTGACAGAAAATTCTGGGCACGATAGGAAAGACAACCCTCTCGCACATATCTTTAAATATATTCTGTGACCCACGCAGAGGTCGTATTACATCTCAAGTGTAATTTGTCTAGTGTACAGATCTGTGTCAAGCACAAGTGGCCGCTGTTTAGAGATACGCGCACATGCGCTCAGCAGATCACAGCTGATCGATTTGTTACAGATCTATGTACAATGTTTGTTGCCATTATATCATTTATATATAGAAATGTTCATGTTTGAAGATTTGCCAAGGGCCAAAGAATTGGGTTCATCTGCTACAATTTTAAATTTGACATAAAAACAATTGTGAAGCAATATTTCAAACATATTGAAAATTATCATTTCATAAAATCGATTTAGTGGCTGTAATATTCGAACTTCAATTGATCTAACATTTAAATTTCTTGAAGGCCTATCGAAATGTGGTGTACATTTTCATAGTTAAAATTACAATAATTATCAAGAATGTACACTAAAGAGGTATGACCAGATATGTAATGAACATTTAACCCCTTTAATTTCTATGGCTTTCTTTTAAATGTGCTAGTTTCACTCAGGCAAATTATTTAATTATTCAGAATGCAAAATATGTAAAATATAAAAGTATTTCTTCTAATTCAACCCAATACAAAAGAATCTAGTACTCCTGTCTTTGAAATACCTCCGAAGTGAGGTCCTGCGGGGAATTAAAAAAAATTTCCTAAGCCCTTTTATGCTGGTTGCGGTGCAATGGAAACATTTTCCTCTGTGGAAAACTTCTTCTTACTTTTCTTCTAACTTTTATTAATTTTGTATTATCCTGAAATGTTTTTTTCCAGGTTGAAAGGAAGTGCCATTGTATTTGGCTTTGATTCCTTAAGAATGTATCGTCCTTAAATGGAATCTTACTCATATACCACCCTCGAATTTTTGGTGGTAGACTTTACCATTTTAATTTCATAATTTTTGACCTTTATATAATCCTGAACTTTGTTTCTATTCTTCCAAAACTTTTAAAATTTTTCTCGTTTCTAGTAGTTGCTTCTATTGAATGAGTACTCTTAGACTTAGTACAACCAGAAATGATCCACCCAAAATTTGTATTTTGGCCTAAGAGGCCATTAATTCTTGCCATTCCTTTCTTAAGGATATGTGTATATAAATCGGCGCCGATGATTACATCAACTCGACCTGGCTTGTTGAAGTCCGGGTCGGCTAATGAAATTTTGGCATTTCGATTTTCGATATCGACTTCCTAACAGGCAGCGCTTTCATTAATTTAGGCAATATTATTGCCTCGGTTACGATGGATTCTTTGAATTGGGGCTTTTATTACAATTTTTGCTTTATATTTTAAAACACATGTATCTGAAGGTGATACCCCATTAATCTGTGTCTCAGATTTTGTTTTCGGAAGTTTTAAAATTCCTGCTGCCTCCTCTGATATAATAGTGCATTGGGACCCACTATCAATCAGTGCTCTTAAATTCTCAAAATCGCCATAAGCAGATTTTACTTTTTATCCTTGCTGTTGGAAGCAATACCTGTGTTGAAGTCACACAAGTAGATAAATATACTTCTTCTCTTTTTGAGAGTTTATATGCAGCATTGTATGATGCGATTTATTACAAAGCGAACATAAATATTCGCTAAAACATCTTTCGCCATTGAAATGATTAAGGCATCTTGTGCATAGTTGCACCTTTTAGCGATACCCAGTCGCTCTGGGATTCATCCTCTAAATGTGTGGCATTGGGTTACTGTATGTCCCATCATTTTACAGATTGGGCACCTTTCACTCCAATTTGAAACGTATTATTTGCATGGAAATTATAATTGTTAGTGTTTTTGACAGGCTTATCTTCCTGTACAGAGCAAGTCAAACACAGCCGTTGTCCAAAAATCCATAACATCCGATAATTTCTGGATGTCTTTTGTTTTAATATGACTCTCATACAATTGCAGAGTCTGAGAGTTAAATTTTTTGAGCACCATATGAGCAAATATTACATCTACTTCTTCGGACAGATTGGCCTTCAGTTTTACAATATGTACCGCTTCATTAATGGAGTTAATAAAATATTTAATATGCCTAACGGAATCAATATTTAAATTTGATAGTTCCATCAGGCGATTTAGCTGCTCTGAGAAAATCTTACGATTATTTTCGTACCGCTTGGTTAAAAGTTCCCAAGCGGCATCGTAATTATCTGTGGTGAGCAACAACTTTTCGCGCTTCACCTTTAATGCAGATTTTAAATAATTAAATTTTAGGACGTACTCAAATTCTCCTATTATGAATTAATTCAATATATAACTCTTGTCCCACTCTTTGGCATCACCGCCAAACGTGGGTATCGATCCTCGGTAGGGTTGGAAAATTCTCAATTTTACTCACAACCTCCGAGTTATGAACTTTTTCTTTAATTGTTCATTTATCTCCACTGAAATATTCTGAATATCAAATTCTAGCTCGCTAAGGGTTAAATTGAATTCTAGGCTACCAACAAATTTTATCTTTAACTCTGAAATATTCTGCCAGAGAAAATAAATTTTATTTTTCCTAATCCGCAGGGTTTCCGCTTCTCGCTCTGAATTTCTAGAAATGTCTCTTCTAAATACTCCCTGCTGTTTAATTTTAATATTTATTATTTCCTGCGCTTGAGTTTCTTCACCTACTGCTGGCTTTAATGACTCTTTTTAATTCTTTTAATATCATCAGAACCTGCTCATACCTCTTTTAATAAAGTATTCGTGGTCTATCGGACCTAATTTTACTAAAATATTATGGTTGGCTATAAATTCTTCTTCCAACCTTGCTATGTACTCTATCTGGTCTTTAGAATATTCCTTCAGACCTTCTGCAGCTATTTGCCTGCATGTTTTGTTAATGTCCGCTTGTTTTTTAAGCAGACTTATAATTTGCTCGGACAACATATTAAAATAACTTAGTATAGCTTATCTGTGGTATTTGTCGTTGCTGCTTTCTTCCTTCTGGGATGATTTATTTTTGAATTTGTTTATATTTTTGTTGATTTTTATTTTTTGCTGTTTGTACTGTTAGTGCACTTTACTTTGTATTTTCTCCGATGAGCACAGTTTTATTGTTTTTTTTTTTTAAATGGCTAATTAATAGCTAGTGAATTAGGGCTTCAAGTTCACCACAATCACTTTTAACTTTGGTTTTTATTTGAACCGGTTGGATTTCAAAGAGTCCAAATTTTTGTTCGCAAAACACTTTATAAGCTGATGTTTAAGGCCTCAAGCACTCCTTACCACACATAAATTGGGTAATTGAAACAACCTTTAGCTTTATTTCAAGACTAAGGTGTTTTATTTAAAACATAAAAGATTCTTATGTATCTTTTTGCATTTATATTTTATGCTCTGTTCCTTACCACGGGTGGGGGGAAACCAGAGATATTTAATTTTGCAACCTTAACTGCGGGTGCCTTTGCACTACACACAGATTTTAAGGTGCTGGTTTTAAAAACTCTAAACCTCTTACCACAAGGGGGAAAGTAATAGAGTGTCTCGAAGGACCAAAATGAAAAGAGCGCCCAATAATTACGACGTCTTCATTTGCTGAGTTTATATTTCAAACTGATTTTATTTAAAACGATCTCCGCTTTATATAGGAGATTGGGTTCTAATTTTACTCTATGTCCTACGCAGACCGCACATCTGCTCGTCTAATCTTCTGAGGTCTCACGCAGGAGTATCAGATAACATATACAATATTTGTCAAGTGCCCAAGTGGCCGCTATATTTAGAGATAGGCGCGCCTGCGCCTGCAGAGCGCATCTGCATTGATTTTATATATATATATATACATATATACGTGTTCACGCGTGAACACCCTATACGTACAGTCGTTAGATGGTTCTCGAGAGCTACAAAGCTTGGACACAATGGTCAGCTTCCTAGATCAACGAATTCGAGTACTGGAGACAGGAAAAAGAGGCCAACAGGCAACAAGGGAGCATATAAAATCTACGTGTACCTCTGCCAGCGCTGGAAAGGTATCAAACTGTCCGTTTTGCAAAAGGAATCATCCGCTTTACAAATGCGATGACTTCCGCAACAAAACAGTACCCGAACGACTCAATTGGGTGCAAAACAACGGTTGTGTGTAAATTGCAAAGCAGTGACCACAAGGCAAAGGAATGCCGAGGTCGCATGTGTTTTTAATGTGACAAAAACACCATACATTGCTGCATCTTGAAACCACATCAGGTGCAGCAACCGAGCCACAATCGCTTACTGTAGGTGCAGCAAGCAACAAAAATTCAGCCTACCGCCAGGTCAGTGGCAGTAAAGCAAGCAATGGTCAGGCGGCGACCTTTAGAGACTACATGATTCAGGATCACAAATAATTTGATTTTTGAACGAATGGCTTCACTGCTATCCTAAAACTCCACGGTACTTCACTACGTATGCGAGAGGAATCGGAGGCAATCCAAAACTAGTAGAGCCAGAGCAAATGTTCTGATGAAATCGATGCATAATGACTTTACTCAACAGAGATGAAGCCTTTGTGTTACCCATATCATAGCTGATCAACCGGCTCATCAGTTAAATTCCGCAAATCCAAGTCCCAAGCAACATTGCCCTAGCTGATCCAAACTTCGGCCCTGAAATGCTGGAAGCGGACGTGGACTTTATGGAGGAGTATGAAGGACTTGGACATATGAAACAAGCTCAGCATCCCAGCCTATGAGGCCAGCAGGGATCGCAAGGCTCTCCCGCAAAACTAATGGGAACCTAACAGCCGAGGAGACACAACTGACCGCAACGGTGCTGATAGGCGGAGTCCGTCAGAGCAACGGTGGACACAGGAGCCACAACCAGCTTCATAAGCGAAACGTTGGCGTCACTCTACCGACTGTCCAGAGGGAGCCCATTAAGCACATCTTGCATACGCAGACGCCCTCACGAATATGTGTTCACGAGCAGACATAGAAGAATGGATCGGCAAGTGTGGATACACCTGATAATCAATTTCATCAATTAATGGTCTGGGAAAGAATCCATCTGACGACCTTAAGTATTGCCGACTTAAACCGAACCTACGGTAGAACGTCAGCCAAATGGATAGCTACAAAATGCTTCGATTATTTGGCCGAGAAGCCAAGAATAAAGGACCGCTTGGATCAGGCCGTGTTAAAGCATGATTTACGTCGACGACTGTCTCACTGGAGCAGACAGTATTCCGGAAGAATCCGAAAGTACAAGGAGAAATCAATGCCAAGGTGGATGAGTTGCTGCAAATGGGATGCATCGAGCATTCGAAAAGTCCGTATAGCTCCCCATAGTAATGTGTGAAAGAAGACTGGCAAGTGGAGATTATGTGTCAAGGCAGATCAATGCAAAGTCAGTAAAGGATGCATACCCATGCCAGAATAAAGACATCTTGGACCTTTATGGATACCACAAAAGGATCAACTATGTGGGCAATCCCAAAAGGAAGAGGCTGGCTGAGTTTACAGCTTTCACAGTGCCGGGCAAAGGTCTGTTTCAATGGAAAGTGATGCCATTTGGACTACACAAGGCGTCAGCCACATTCCAACGAGCACTGGACAAAGTGATAGGGCCCGAAATGTCGCCACATGCATTTGCATATCAAGATGATATCGCAGTGATCGGAAAACGAAGGAGGAACACATAAGAAACCTGATATTCGAAACTGAAATTAATAGAGGCTCTGCTCCGTTTCAAACTATGGCTAATGCCCTATTATCAAAATTTGGTTCATTAGCGGATAGTAATTCTATCGCAGTTCTTTGTATTCAACTTTATTTCACTTTCAAAAGGGTCATTTTCTTCGATAAAATGTAAGATTTCTCAAAAATATGTCACTGTGTACATTTTGTATTGTATTTTTATTTTAAAACATATTTTTATAGCAATTGTTTGCGAAGCTGGTAATTCAGATCTTATCAAGATCGTTAGACTGGAGTTCTGTTCGGCTCAGACGGATGCTACACTTATTGTGGTACATATAGGCTTTATACAAAATGAATGCGATCCTAATAAAACACTAATTAATAAGAAGATGTACTTAAGTCGGTATCAATATTTTTTGATTCGATTTTATTAATTACGTTAGCAGTGGTGTCCATTCTTCTACATCTACTATATACTGTTTAATATTTTAAACTAACTCAAAATTTTCAACAGATTTACTAATGGGCTTTATCATTGCATTTATTTATTTTGAGTTTGCATACAGATGTTTCCTGCCCCGGTTTTGTGGGGTTTATCAGGCAACACCCTAATCGGGCAACGTTTGTTTTGCCAATTTTACAATGTATTTTAAAATGGAATAAAAGAAATATGCATCGTAGTCCAATTAAACAAATTTTCACGACATATGCATTGAAAAACAAGTTGAGGAAACTACAGTCGAGTGTGACCGACTGTGATATACCAGTACCCAAAGTATTGTGCATCGAAATTAAATAGCCACATGGACATGGGGAACGAGGAAAACGATGACAAATAGCTGGCAAGATGAAAACTGAGCCATGTTCAGCAAGACTAATTATGCAGGTACGCGGCTGCATGACGATAATAAGCACGCAAAACTTTTACAGGCAGCAGGACAAATGCTCACGCAAGTGCCGGAAGAACCCTGGGCTACAGTGTGCGCCGATTTTGTAACTTGCCGAGTTCAAAGCACGAACCATTGCTGCTATTGCTGAGACAGGTTCTCCAAATGGACCGACCTGGTTCCCATGAGGGCAGCCACGGCAGAATCGCTGCGGAAGGCATTCAGAGAACGAATTATAGCAAGATTCGGAGCACCAAAGGTAGTGATAACGGACAACGGGGTACAATTTGCGAGCAAGGCTTTCAATAAATTCCTCAAGGAAATGGGAATCCGCCATCAATATACGGCCCCATACACTCCACAGGAAAATCCTACTGAGAGAGCGAACCGGACGGTCAAAACAATGAGTGCCCAATTCGCCGGAGATGACCAGAGGTGCTGGGACGAAAAGTGGCCAGAAATCATGCTAGCCGTGAATACGACCATATCGGACTCCACCGGGTACTCACCGGCGTTCCTAACGCAAGGACGCGAACCCAGACTACCGAGCGCCTTGTACGACAAGGGAGACACTGGGCACGGGACGACAAACAGAGACGCCCGATGAAAATTCACGCAAGCTGAAGGAAATCTTCGAAATCGTCCGAAGAAACTTGGAAAGGCGGCGCAGGACCAGGCCAGGAGACACCTCCGGGGACCGATGGAGACACGGTGTGGGTCAGCACCATCGTCCCTCGCAGGCGGAAGGACAGGATTGCTACAATGGCTGAGGGTACGGTGGACGGATTTGAGAGTTTTCCCCGGTTTTTTCGTAAGCACAACGGCACCAAGAAGGAAAAGCTGGTACACATAAGCCAGTTAAAGCCACAAAGTGTAGACGACGGAGTCGAGGATGTTGGCCAGGGCAGAAGACGCCGACAACAGTGTCAACAACGCGCCACAGAGAGAATCGGCAGGGCGGACGACGATTAAGGGAAAATACAGCCCCGCAGAGGACTCCAACGGCGAAAGCGACGAAGATCAGGGTCAGTACCGCCAGAGAAGGACTCCCGTCAGTGCCAATCACACACCACTGCGAAGTCCAGAAGAATACGGAAGCGGACCAATCGAAGGCCACCCTGGCGGCGATCCTCTAAGGAAAGAGGACTCATTAACAACAGGAGAAATAAAGAACGATTCAGCACTCCGGGCCACCCACCATTCCATCAAGAAAGGAGGAACTCGGAGGTAGCACGGCAACGCACAGGAAGGCATCAGCAAGGGGCGAGAGGCCAGCCTGCAAGGCCTGCCCTCCAGCCGGCCTCCAGCTGGGGATCAGCTATCGTCCACGACGGGAGGACGGGCGTCAGAGCCAGACGGCCAGAGCAAGGCAACCGACAGCCGCTGTGGCAGCCACAGACGCAGCTGCTATTAGGGCAACCACGGACGCGAAGGCTGTTATGGCAGCCGGGACGCAGATGCTGGTGGAGGCGGGACGCAGCCGCCGCTGACCAGGCCGGAGTCCGTCGAGAGCGCATGCAACCCAACGGAGGCCACAGCAGGAGGCCGAGCCCGACACACACGAACACAAGCACAACGGCAGAAGCGGAGAGCAAGATCCCGTAAGCGCGAGGAAGGCCGAGAAGACAGGAAAGACAGGAAAATGGCCACCGAAAGCCCCTGTGCACAACAACAAACGGGAGCCGAAGGCCCCGGTGGGCAAGGAGGATACCTAGGTCCAATGGCCCCAGGGAGATCGCCGGCACCAGCGAACGGATCCAGAGGAGTTCCGACGAGGGCAGCAGGCGCCCTCAATCCGCAGTCGGTTCCGCTGCCGTCGTCGTCGCAGCGCTGCTCGGCGGCTGCCGGACAGGGCGTATTCCACTCCAATCCCGCGGGCGTCACCGCTGCCACCGCAGGCGCAGCGCTGTCCAGCCGCTGCCCGGCCGTTGCCGGGCAGGTGATCTCCCAGCGTTCCAGTGCCTATGAGGCCTAGCGGAGGGTAGAACATCTCCAACGTTCACCAGAAATGCAATTTCACTCGCCGGCAGTGGTGGGGAAAAATGCGCAGATCGTTAGGAAGATATCGATAGCTAACTATCGATAGCGATCTTCCGCGATGTGGTCACACTCAAATCTGGTATTTTCAGTGTTGAATAACTTCGTGCACTGGAAAATACCAGTAGAGATCAGTAGCAGTGTGACCAGGAGAGAAACGGTATTTAAATACCAGAGCAAAGGAAAAATACCGCGGAGGAAAGCGGGAATTTTAAAAATGTGAGAAGGCGAGTAGAGAGATCGATCCCCGAAGGAAGTAGCAGTTTTTTTGCGTTTCCGAAGGAAGGGGAGAGTGTGAGGAGTTGTGTTGAAACTCCCCACAGAGCAGCGTGCAGGAGATGCGCACTGCTAAGGGCAGCAGCGCTGTTATTAACAGCAGCAGCAGCAGAGGAGAGGGCAGGGAGGGCGCGGCCGCCAAAAAAGAGACGCTGCTAGTATAGCGGGACTCTGGCGGACCTTGGACTCAGTGGCGTGATCGCCGGCCGTGGACTTTGGCCGGCAAAGAGGAGACGCCGCTAGAATAGCGGGACTCGAGAGGACTTTGGACCCGGTCACGCGAGGTGCACCGGACTTTGGACCTGGTGGCGTGACCGACGCCGGCCAGGATAACGGCACAGGCGGAGCCTATAAAAGGCAGAGGACGCCTGCGCACAGCAACTAGTGCGTGTGCGAGAATCCGAGCGAGCGCGTCAACGGAGCCAGTCAAAGTTAAACCAGAGGCCGCGAGAGATCAAGAAGCAAAGTCGAGAAGTTCGGAGCTTGGAGTGGCAAGTCTTCCGAACAGAGACTTCAACGCTGAGATCCAACGCGTGGAAGGACGACAACAATCAAGGAGCAGCGAGGTCCAGTGGCAAGGACCAATCGGGTGAATCAACGGTCGAGCAAAATCAAGTTGTGGGAGTTGCGCGCGTGGCTAGGCTTTGCCGGGCGATACACCGTGTCGACGAGATCCCGGACCAGAGCGCAGAGCGGGCGATAAGGGTGGCTAGGCTTTGCCGGGCGATACATCCTGCTAGCTCGGTGCCTGAGGCGCAGAGTGGGCGATAAGGGTGGCTAGGCTTTGCCGGGCGATACATCCTGCTAGCTCTGTGCTGGAAGCTGCAAGGCGGGCGTTCGGAGTGGCTAGGCTTTGGCTGGGCGATACACTCTGCTAGCTTTGCAGTGAGGTCGCGAAGTGGTCGTTCGGGGTGGCTAGGCTTCGGCTGGGCGATACACCCTGCTAGCTTCGGCAGCGAGATAACCAAGCGATCGGCGAGAGGGGAGTGCAGCCGCATCCGGAAGGAGCAGACCCAGCGAGAATTATATCCTAGACATCCGATTGAAGTACAATAAACATCTGAATACGAACTTAACCCGAAGCGTTCTCTTTGGGTGGGCCTTCACGTTTATATAAATTTGGTGGGACGAGCACACGATCTCGACTGAGCTAGCCGCACATAATCGTTGCGAGCTACACCCAGGAAATCAGCTCGTTACAAATTATATTTAATGTAATGAATATTATTAATATTTATATAAACTATTTTGGCAGATTAGTGCAATAAATTTAGAATTTATTTATGTAATTTTTATTACAATTAGTACTTGTTTTATATAGAATTTATTTTATCTTTAATTGGAAGTTTATTATTAATTATTTGTGTATTAGTGAGTGTTGCTTTTTTAACTTTATTAGAACGTAAAGTTTTAGGTTACATTCAAATTCGTAAAGGTCCAAATAAAGTAGGATTAATAGGAATTCCTCAGCCTTTTTGTGATGCAATTAAATTATTTACAAAGGAACAAACTTATCCTTTATTATCTAATTATTTAAGATATTATATTTCTCCAATTTTTTCTTTATTTTTATCTTTATTTGTATGAATATGTATACCTTTTTTTGTTAAATTATATTCTTTTAATTTAGGAGGCTTATTTTTTTTATGTTGTACAAGATTAGGGGTTTATACTGTTATAGTAGCTGGATGATCTTCTAATTCTAATTATGCCTTATTAGGAGGATTGCGAGCTGTTGCTCAAACTATTTCTTATGAAGTAAGTTTAGCTTTAATTATATTGTCTTTTATTTTTTTAATTGGAAGTTATAATATAATTTATTTTTATTATTATCAAATTTATATTTGATTTTTTATTATTTTATTTCCAATAGCTTTAGTTTGGTTAACAATTTCTTTAGCTGAAACTAATCGTACTCCATTTGATTTTGCTGAAGGAGAATCAGAATTAGTTTCTGGATTTAATGTAGAATATAGAAGAGGAGGTTTTGCTTTAATTTTTATAGCTGAATACGCAAGAATTTTATTCATAAGAATATTGTTTTGTGTAATTTTTTTAGGTTGTGATGTATTTAATTTATTATTCTATATTAAATTAACATTTATTTCTTTTGTATTTATTTGAGCTCGTGGGACTTTACCTCGATTTCGTTATGATAAATTAATGTATTTAGCTTGAAAATGTTTTTTATCTTTTTCTTTAAATTATCTATTATTTTTTATTGGCTTTAAAATTTTATTATTTTCTTTATTATAATGAATTTTTTTTAGTAAAGTTAATAGAAAATTTAATTCTATCTTATGTTTTCAAAACATATGCTTGTTCAAGCTCATTAACTAATTATTAATTTAATAAATTATCTCATCATTTATTAACTAATGGGTTAATTAAATAATATAAAAAATAAACAACTGTTAAAATTTGTCCAATTAATACATAAGGTTCTTCTACAGGTCGTGCTCCAATTCAAGTTAATAAAATTACTGTTACTACTATAATTCAAAATAAAATTTGGTTAATAGGATAAAATTGAATTCCTCGGAATTTTCTTAAATTATAAAATGGTAGAATTATTAAAATAGCAATAGATAAAACTAATGCAATTACTCCACCTAATTTATTAGGAATAGAACGTAGAATTGCGTATGCAAATAAAAAATATCATTCAGGTTGAATATGAGCTGGAGTTACTAAAGGATTTGCAGGAATAAAATTATCTGGGTCTCCTAGTAAATTTGGTCTAATTAATACTAATGAAATTAAAATAAAGATTATTACAATAAATCCAACAATATCCTTAAAAGTAAAATAAGGGTGGAATGGAATTTTATCAATATTAGAATTTAGTCCAATTGGGTTATTAGATCCAGTTTGATGAAGGAATAATAGATGAATTATTGTTATTGCAAGTACAATAAAAGGTAAGATGAAATGGAAAGTGAAAAATCGAGTTAATGTGGCATTATCAACTGCGAATCCTCCTCATAGTCATTGTACTAAATCTATTCCTAGGTAAGGAATAGCTGATAATAAATTTGTAATAACTGTAGCTCCTCAAAATGATATTTGTCCTCAAGGTAAAACATATCCTATAAAAGCTGTTCCTATTACTAAAAATAAAATAATTACTCCAATTAATCATGTTGGAGTGAATAAATAAGATCCATAATAAATTCCTCGTCCTACATGAAGATAAATACAAATAAAAAAGAAAGAAGCACCGTTAGCATGCAAAGTTCGTAGTAATCATCCATAATTTACATCTCGACAAATATGGTTAACTCTATAAAAAGCTAAATTTACATCAGCTGTATAATGTATTGCTAGAAATAGTCCTGTTAAAATTTGAATAATTAAACATAATCCTAATAAAGATCCAAAATTTCATCATCTTGAAATATTAATCGGAGCTGGTAAATCAACTAAAGCATTATTAGCAATTTTAAATAAAGGGTGCGAAGTTCGTAAAGGTTTATTCATTAGTTACTTAAGATATTATACGAATTGGACCTTTAAATAATTTAGTAATTTTTACAACTACAATTAAAGTAATTAATAAATAATTTATTAATAAAATTGTAATAAAATTTGTTGGAAAATTATATAGTTTATTTAAAGATAAAGAATTTTCTAAAAAATAAGAATTTTGATTAAAAATTGATTCTATTTCGTTATTTAATAAAAATAGTGATGTAGTATTTTTATCAATTAAAAATGAAATAAAAAATAAAATAAATAGAATTATACTTGAAAATAAAGTTAATTTGACCGATAAATTAAATATTTCATTAGAAGCTAATGAAGTTACATAAATAAATAATACTAATATTCCTCCTAAAAAAATAAGGAATAAAATATAAGAGTATCAAAAACTTTTTGTTATTAATCCTGAAATTAAACAGATAAAAATTGTTTGAATTAATAAAGTTAAACCTATAGCTAATGGATGAATTATATTTAAAAAAATAATTGAAGTAGTTAAAATTAAAGAATATAGTATTAATTGAATAATATCAAGAGATAGTTTATTTAAAATATTAATTTTGGGGATTAATGATAAAGAAATTTCTTTTCTCTTGAAGTTTTAAAAGAAAAATTCTTATTTTTGATTTACAAGACCAATGTTTTTATTAAACTATTAAAACTAATGATTATAATTTTATATTGAAGTTTACCTATAATTTTATTTATTTTAGGTTTATTTTGTTTTGTTTCTAATCGAAAACATTTACTTTCAATACTTTTAAGTTTAGAATTTATTGTTTTAATATTATTTTTTATATTATTTATTTATTTAAATATATTAAATTATGAAAGATATTTTAGAATAATATTTTTAACATTTAGAGTTTGTGAAGGGGCTTTAGGACTATCAATTTTAGTATCTATAATTCGAACACATGGTAATGATTATTTCCAGTCTTTTAGAATTATATAATGTTAAAAATTATTTTTTTTCTATTATTTTTATTACCTGTGTGTTTTATTAATAATATATATTGAATGGTACAAATTATATTATTTTTTATTAGATTTATTTTTTTAATAATAAATAATTTTATAAATTATTGAAGAGAAATTTCTTATTTTTTAGGGTGTGATATACTTTCTTATGGGTTAGTTTTATTAAGTTTATGGATTTGTTCTTTAATGTTATTAGCAAGAGAAAGTGTTAATAAGTACAATAATTATAAAAATTTATTTTTATTAAATATTGTTATTTTATTGTTATTATTAGTTTTAACTTTTAGAAGAATAAGATTATTTATATTTTATTTATTTTTGAAAGTAGATTAATTCCTACCTTATTTTTAATTTTAGGTTGAGGATATCAGCCTGAGCGTTTACAAGCTGGAGTATATCTATTATTTTATACTTTATTAGTTTCTTTGCCTATATTAATTGGTATTTTTTATTTAATAAATAAAACGGGTTCAATAAATTTTTATTTAATAAATAATTTTATGTTTAATTATGATTTATTATATTTTTGTTTATTATGTGCTTTTTTAGTAAAAATACCTATATTTTTAGTTCACTTATGATTGCCTAAGGCTCATGTAGAAGCTCCGGTTTCTGGATCTATAATTTTAGCTGGAATTATATTAAAATTAGGAGGATATGGATTATTACGAGTTGTTTCTTTTCTTCAATTAATAAATTTAAAATATAGTTTTATTTGAATTAGAATTAGATTAGTAGGAGGTGTCTTAGTTAGATTAGTTTGTTTACGTCAAACTGATTTAAAATCTTTAATTGCTTATTCTTCTGTAGCTCATATAGGAATTGTTTTAGCTGGATTATTAACTATAACATATTGAGGATTATGTGGTTCTTATACTTTAATAATTGCCCATGGATTATGTTCTTCAGGTTTATTTTGTTTAGCTAATGTATCTTATGAACGATTAGGGAGTCGAAGTTTATTAATTAATAAGGGGTTATTAAATTTTATGCCGGCTATAACTTTATGATGATTTTTGTTAAGTTCTGCTAATATAGCAGCTCCTCCTACTTTAAATTTATTGGGAGAAATTTCATTATTAAATAGAATTGTATCTTGATCTTGAATTTCTATAATTATATTATCTTTATTATCTTTTTTTAGAGCTGCCTATACATTGTATTTATATTCTTTTAGTCAACATGGTAAATTATTTTCTGGGGTTTATTCTTTTAGAGGGAAAAATTCGTGAATATTTATTAATATTATTACATTGATTACCTTTAAATTTATTAATTTTAAAATCTGATGCTTGCATATTAATATTATATTTAAATAGTTTAAAAAAAAATACTAATTTGTGGTGTTAGTGATATGAAGTAATTCATTTTAGATCGTGAAATATTTATCAATTTGTAGAATTAGATTTGTTAATTTAATTTCTATTAGTTTATCTTGTTTTTTATTAAGATTATATTTTTATTAAATAATATAGTTTATTTTATTGAATGGGAAGTTGTTTCATTAAATTCAATAAGAATTGTAATAACTTTTTATTTGATTGAATAAGCTTATTATTTATATCTTTTATTTTGATAATTTCTTCTTTAGTAATTTTTTATAGAAAGGAGTATATGGAAAGAGATGAAAATATTAATCGATTTATTATATTAGTATTAATATTTGTTTTATCAATAATATTATTAATTATTAGTCCTAATTTAATTAGAATTTTATTAGGATGAGATGGATTAGGATTAGTTTCATATTGTTTAGTAATTTACTTTCAAAATGTGAAATCATATAGTGCAGGAATATTAACTGCTTTATCTAATCGAATTGGGGATGTAGCATTTTTATTAGCTATTGCTTGAATATTTAAATTATGGAAGATGAAATTATATTTTTTATTTAGAAGTTATACAAAATGAATTTGAAATATTAGTAATTGGTGGATTAATTATATTAGCTGCTATAACTAAAAGAGCTCAAATTCCATTTTCATCTTGATTACCTGCTGCAATAGCAGCTCCTACACCTGTTTCAGCATTAGTTCATTCTTCAACTTTAGTTACAGCTGGTGTCTATTTATTAATTCGATTTAATATTATTTTAAGAACTTCTTGATTAGGACAACTATTATTATTATTATCAGGGTTAACTATATTTATAGCAGGATTAGGTGCTAATTTTGAATTTGATTTAAAAAAAATTATTGCTTTATCAACTTTAAGACAATTAGGGTTAATAATAAGAATTTTATCTATAGGATTTTATAAATTAGCTATATTTCATCTTTTAACTCATGCATTATTTAAGGCTTTATTATTTATGTGTGCTGGAGCTATTATTCATAATATAAATAATTCTCAAGATATTCGATTAATAGGGGGTTTAAGAATTCATATACCATTAACTTCAGTTTGTTTTAATGTATCTAATTTAGCTTTATGTGGGATACCTTTTTTAGCTGGATTTTATTCAAAGGATATAATTTTAGAGATTGTAATAATTAGAAATATTAATTTATTTTCATTTTTCCTATATTTTTTTTCTACTGGTTTAACTGTTAGATATTCTTTTCGTTTAGTTTATTATTCAATAACAGGAGATTTAAATTGTGGAAGTTTAAATATATTAAATGATGAAAGTTGAGTTATATTGCGAGGTATATTAGGATTATTAATTATTAGAATTATTGGAGAAAGTATTATTATTATTATTATTCTTACTATGGCCTTATTGCACCGCGACCAGATGTTAGGTCTTTTGTGCCGGCCTGTAGGATTAAGGTAGAGCCTCTATTCCTAGGCTTCTGATGAAGGAGAACACTTTGGCGAGGTCTATCTCTTCCCAAATCCTGTAGGGGGCGATAAGTTCACCTCCTAGTTGTTGAAGTCGACGTCTGATTAGTGAGGGGCATTCACATAGAACATGTTCTGATGTTTCTGGCTCCAGCTCACAGAATCTACATGTGTCGACTTCTGAAAGTTTTAATTTCTTAAGGTGATACCTTAGGTTGCAGTGACCTGTTAGGTAGCCTGTTAGAGTGCGAATCTCACTATTTTTTAGATTGATGATGCGTTTGGATCGCGACATCTGGGGGGACGAGGAATTGTTTGGCTTGTCTCAGCCCTGCACTGTCGGTCCAGTGACGACTTATCTCCTTCTCCTCCCATTTCCTGACCAGTTCCCTTTGTGTCCTTTCGAAAGTCCACAGAATGGTTCAGGGCCGATTAGTGGTGTCATTGCCCCGCGTTTTGCGAGGGAGTCTGCAACCTCGTTTCCTATATGGCCTTCATGCCCTGGCACCCAGCCCACCGTTAAGGTGTTTTTGGAGGCAAGGGCGTTCAGCTGCTGGAAACAGTTTTCTACAAGTCTGGAGGTGATCGTAAAGATCTCAGCGCTATGAGCGCCGCCTGACTGTCGGAGAAGATGTAAATCCGTGCGCCTTGCATATTCCTGCGAAGGCATTCACGAGCACAGATTTCTATGGCGTGTATCTCTGCTTGGAAGATGGTTGGGGACTTTCCCATGGCTATGGATTTGTTGAACCTTGGTCCGAAAATACCAGCCCCGGTGTCGCCGTTTTCCAATTTCGATCCGTCAGTGTACCACGTTTGTGATCCACTGGGCAGAGATATTGATTTTGTTGTCCAGTCGTGTCTGGTGTACAGGACTACAGAGAAGTTTCTGTGGAAAACAAGTTTTGGTTTCTGCTCGTCAGTTATACGCAGAATGGGTTCGTTTATTAGGGTTCGAGTACCCGTAGATGCCCAGTTAGATCACCACTTTTATATCGGTGATGTTTTGAGGCGAAGTGCCCCAGGCAGGCCTCCTTTTCAGGGCGATAGGTAGAGGGGAATGCCAGTTATAACTCCAAGTGCTGCAGTGGGGCATGTCCGGATGGCTCCAGTGATGCCTATGCAGACCAGTCGTTGTATTTTGGTAAGTGCAGCCGCAGCTGTCTTCTGGGTAGATTTCGTCCACCAAGCAAGAGATGCATAGGTTATGATCCGTTTTACCACAGTGTTATAAGACCAGTAGATCATTTTGGGACTCAGGCCCCATGTTCTACCGAAAGCCTATTGCACGCAAAATATGCTCGAGTGGCTTTGTTAATGGTCTTTCAAGGTGTGAGTTCCAGTTGAGCTTGGAGTCAAGTATAACTCCCAGGTAGTTAGCTTCAGCCGAAAAGTCAATGGTTGATCCATTTAGGGATGGTCTAGTCAGGGAGAGAGACCTTTCCTGGTAAATGGAACTAGAACAGTTTTAGACGGGTTTATGGATAGTCCTTTATCCTGACACCATCTATTGGCTATGTTGAGGGCTTGCTGCATGCGGTCCGAAATGGTTTGCTCATGCCGGCCCACTATATAGATGACTAGATCGTCAGCGTAGCCCTGAGTGGGGAACCCTAGGTTGTTGAGCTCAAACAGTAGCTCGTCTATGACCAGAGTCCACAGGAGAGGAGAGAGTACTCCCCTTGAGGGCATCCCCTTGTGGCTGTGATTGAGGTCATGGTTCCTCCTAGGTCTACAGTTATGATTCTGGATTTGAGCATTTCCAGAATCCACCTAATAATGGGTGTGGCGACATTTTTACGTACAAGAGAGGCACGGATTGCCTCGTTTGACGTGTTGTCAAAAGCTCCTGAGATGTCTAGAAAGGCACCTAGTGCTATTTGTTGAAAGCCAGTGGCCTTTTCAATGACTGTTGTAAGGCAATGGATTGGCAGTTTCAGTTGATTTACCAGTTTGGTACGCATATTGGTACTTATGTAGGGGAAGATGCTTGAGGTTCACTTCCCTGATGTGCTGGTCAATTATCTTTTCCATAGTTTTAAGAAGGAAGGAGCTAAGACTAATTGGTCTATAGGATTTAGGCAGTTGGGAATCTTTCTTCCCTACCTTTGGAATAAACACAACTTTTACTTTAGCCCATTTGCTTGGTATGTGTCCAAGCACGAGACTAGCTCGGAATAGACGGACCAAGGGGAGTGCTAATTGGTGCTGTCCCCGCTGCAATAGGCATGGATAAATTCCATCTGGTCCAGGAGATTTGTATGGACTAAAACTTTGTATGGCCCATTTTGATGAAACAGTCTAAGGGGCATGTTTCCAATACGTTCTGATAGATAGGGGTTCCTTCTTTCAGCCCCATTGGAGTCTGCCACAATAGCCACGCGCAGGTGTGGGCACTCTCCAATCCCAGAGAGGTAGGTTGGTGCCTCACTTTCTGAGATGGGTTGCTCCATGGCCACGCACCCAGGAAAGTGAGTAGTTAAGAGTAGGCTACTCGTTTCCTTTGGGTTGTTTGTGTGGGTTCCATCTGGCTTTTCAACGTACAGATGCCGTTTGAGTGGTCCTTGGAGGGCTTTTGTAGCCTGACAGCTTCCGAGAGAGTTGAAATCTGCCCGCAGTGTTGGCGCCACGTAGCCCTTTTGACCTTCTCAGCTCTTTGTTGTATAGCGTTAAGGCGGATTTTTAGGAATCCTAAGTGACTTTCCCTTTTCTCGCCTTATTGAAGAGCCTTCGCGCAGCTTGTTTAAGATCGTCAAGGCTCTTGTTCCACCAGGGAACAGCCCGACTGATCTAACGAACTTTTTGTTCGCAGCTGACGTGATATGCTGATTCAATGTTTGTATGAAGCACAGTAGCCTCACGCTCTAACTCATCTATTGTTAGTATCGGACGGGTGGAGCAGTCTCTGGATTGCTCAAGTTCAAAACAGAAAAGATCCCAGTTTGTGTTTTTGGGATTTCTAGTAACTAGGCTACATTGCAAGGCACCTCCTATATCAAATCTGATGTGCTGGTGACCTGACATAGTGATCTCATTCGCAACGTGCCAGTTTGAGACAGCGGACAACATATTTAGACTACAGAGAGTTAGGTCGAGGACTTCCTCTCTAATTGCATTGATAAATGTGGGCTCGCTGCCCTGATTTAGTAATCCTATGTTATTACTAATTATGTACTCACCTCTTTTGTTGATGTTGCTGCTCCCCCAGACCGTGTGATGCGCATTGGCATCGCAAGCGATTATCCACCGGAGCCGGTTTCTCTGGCAGTGCTCTACCAGGGCACAGGTAGCCGCCGGAGGCACATCGTCAGTGTCGCCGGGTAGATAGGCAGAGGCCAGCACTGCCTCCTGCTCGCCATGGGCAGTGGGTATTTTAACCCAGACCGCCACCAGGTCCTCAGTTATGAACCATGAAAGGGGAACAAATGTTAGATTTTTGTTTATTAACAAAGCCGCTCTAGGGCGAGGTTGGCTGTTTGCATATAGCAGCTTACCAGATGGGGTGTTAAGCCCCAGGACACGTCCGGCATTTATCCATGGCTCCTGGATAAATGCTATGTCCATCGTAGCAAAGTAGGAGGAAGTATGTTAAATTGATAAATTTTCCCTATTCCGTATTTAATTTGTTTACCTTTATATATAAAGTTATTGACTTTATTTGTTTGTATTAGAGGGGGATTATTTGGTTACTTAATTTCTATAACAAAAATTTATTCTTTAAATAAATTTTTACTAAATTATAACATTTCAGTATTTTTAGGTTCAATATGATTTATACCTTATATTAGAACTTACGGAATAATTTTTTATCCTTTAAGATATGGACAATTAGTTGTAAAAAGATTTGATCAAGGTTGATCTGAATATTTTGGAGGTCAGCATTTATATCAAAAGTTAGTAATTTATTCTCAAACTTTATTTTTAATACATAATAATAGTTTAAAAATTTATTTAATATTATTTGTATTTTGAATTTTAATTTTATTTAATTTTTATTATTTTTATATTCAAATAGCTTATATTTAGAGTATAACACTGAAGATGTTATGGAGATTAATTAATCTTTGAATATAGTGAATTTATTTTAGTAATTTATAAAAATAAAAATTTTATTATTACAATGAAAATGTAAAGTTTTATTTAAACTATATAAACAGAAGTATAAATGGAATTTAACCATTAAAAGAAAAAGTTAGCAGCTTTTACTTGATCATCATACTTCCTTAATTGAGGCTATAGCCTACTTATATCATTAACAGTGATACGCCTCTATTTTGGCTTCAATTAAAAATAAGGGTAAAATTACCTAAGGTTAGGTCGAAACTAACTGCAATTAATCGCTTCATATTCTTAAATATAAGGTAGATTGAATATTCAATACTTTTAAATGCAAATCAAATGTTATAATTAACTACAACCCTATTTAATTAGATCAATTTAATATTCCTTGATTTCATTCATGGTATAGTCCAACTAATAAAATTAAAATAAAAATAATTGAAGTAATTGTTCAGATAAAAATATTTGAATATTTTAGAATAATGATTATAGGAAGAATTAAGGCAATTTCTACATCAAAGATTAAAAAAATAATAGTAATTAAAAAAAATCGTAAAGAAAATGGTAAACGAGAGGATGATTTTGGGTCAAACCCACATTCAAAGGGAGATCTTTTTTCCCGATCAATTAAAGCTTTTTTAGATAAAATTGAAGCTAAAAATATTACAATTGTTGTAATTATTAAAATTAATGTGCCAATTAAAATAATTGAAAAAAATATTTATACTATTTATTAATAATAGACCTTATGATTGAAAGTAGAGGTGGAGAACTATCGATGGCACTATTGACACTATCGATGGTTTGGTGCTATCGAGCCTCCATCGATGGCAGCCCTGCACTATCGATAGTTTTGCACAACGCTTTTTTAGTTTTTTTTTTTTTAGTTTTTTAAGTTTTTAGTTTTTTTTTTTTTAGTTTTGCACAACGCTCTCAATAAGAACTCTTGGCTCTACAAATAAGCTACTTAAATCTATTTTTTTCTTCGAAAATAACTTAAATGAAATGTTTTATTAATTTGTATAACACCAATAAGCTACAAATGAAATGTATTTTTATTTTATAGGATTCCCACTTATAATAAAGTTTTGTTTAATTTTCACTTTATAGCTTTTTTTAAATTTAACAGTTAAAGCATCACACTATCGATAGCACTATCGACACTATCGATGGTTTGAGAAAAACAATCGCTCGCTATCGATGGCGCCAGACTATCGATAGTTCTCCACCCTATTTTTAAGCCGAATGGTAATCGCAAGAAGCGGTTTCGAACCATTGCTTGTTGAAAAAAATATGTTATGTCTTTTGAGCTAGTTTTAAGTTCAGTTTAATGAAAACTGGACATTAAGTCGAGGCATGAAAACTATTTAGCTCTATTCCATCATAGTTTATCTAAGATGTCATCAATTCTAGGAAATAGAAATTTATCAGACAAAAGTTTTTTATTAATCTAACGATAGTCAATTACTAATCGTCTTTTAGACTATGAGGATTTCTATAATTTTTTATGTATATTGGATCATCATCCTTCAATCTCAGTTTTTGTTTATAGAAATTATTATTAGTTATCGATTCGGTTTCTAGTCCGAATACATCGTTATATCGGGTTCATAATGTTGTTAGCTGATTATGAAATTGGAGTGAAAATTTTTCGAAAGTTGGGTTAATACGGATTATTCTCTGTTTACTATGTCTGTTATAATTACATCGTAGTTTGAAACATGATATAATTATAGAAGGTAGTCTCGTCGTGTGTTTAGCGTTCGGGTGTCGGGCTTTATTGAACACTTCGTGTTGGCTCGTTGACGTGAAAGGCTGTGTGTGTACAAATTATATTATCTGTCATTAACCCTCTTATGAAACAAAAAAATGTTTTTTTTTAACCAACCAACAATTATAATCAAAATTATAATAATCAAAATCATAATAACCAGGCCAACTATAGTAACAGAGATCGTGGAAACTATAGAGGAAACCACCAAAATGGAGGTTATAACCGTTATAATAACAATAATAGTAATAACAACAACAATGTCAGAATAGCCCAGACTTCTACCGGAAACTTACAACAGCCCTAAGATACTCGTCAGTAGAAAACGCAAAAGGTTACACCATTCATATCAGTCAAAATTCATTCGTAACTTTTATAAATCTAGCAACGGGAACTAATAAGAATAGTTTTCAACATTGCATTGCGAAGTGGAAGGAAAAACGTTAATAGGTGAAATCTCTCAATCTTAGAGATATCTAAATGAAACTTGGCATATAGTGTTTTTTTTATTGCAGGTAGTATATAAGTCGGAACGGGCCAGATCGGTCTACTATATCATATAGCTGCCATAGGATCGGGCCAAATAGGACTATTTTCGTTGTTTTTAAAGATTTCGGATTAAAACTTAGTAAATGGTCTTTTAATTCATAAATAGCAAAACATTTAAGATTTCATCCAAATCGGACCACTATATCTTATTGCTGCCATAGAAACGATAGAGCCAAACTAGTCGATTTTCGAAGTTAATTTAATTTTATTTTTTCGTCGGCTTCAGTTGAAGCTGTCGGTGTGCGCGATTAAAAAATCCCAGCTTGCCGAGGAGCTTTGAAGTTATCAGCTCGCTTATAATCTCAGTAAAAAGTTCCGTTTTTAGCCGCTAGTGTGCGCTTGGCCTAAGACCCCATCAACCATAACCGAAATCCACAAAGAGCTTTCGATAGGGTAATTGTGGATATAATTGGTCCACTACCAAAATCGAACAATGGTAACGAATACGCAGTAACACTCATATGCGATTTGACCTAAAGCTATTTTTGAAGAATTTATTTTGAAGTACGGTCCAATGAAAACGTTCGTTACGGACATGGGAACAGAATATAAAAACTCAATAATTACTAATATAACATCTACTGCACACCACCACCAAACAGTTTAAACAGTCGAAAGAAACCATAGAACCTTTAATGAATTTATTCGATCCTACATTTCAGTAGATAAAACTGATTGGGACGTATGGCTCCAATATTTCGTATACTGTTTCAATACGACACCATCTATGGCACATGATTATTGTCCATATGAGCTAGTTTTCGGTAAGGCATCAAACTTACCAATTCAATTTATTAGAATAGATAGAAGAATATAACCACTCTACGATGTAGATGACTATGCTAAGGAATCTAAATTTGGATTAGAAATGGCTTATAAAAGGGCTAGAATAATGATAGAAGACAATAAGACTAAAAATAAGGAATCTAGAGATATTCATCTCAACATAGGAGACCTAGTTTTGCTTAAAAACGAAACTGGACATAAGTAAGATTTCAAATATACAGGGCCCTACACTGTAGAAGACATCGGAGAAAGGGATAACATCATAATCTCTGATGATAGAAATAAAAAATAAATTTAAAACTGAAATAAAATAATGGTGAATAATTAATCTACTATTATAACTACTTGGCGAACTAAGGTGTAACTACAACACGGGATCCTTGTAAAAAATACCTTGTTTGACATAGAAGTCATCGTACGTGCTGTTTTCCAGAGCAACCATCACTGCTCGAACCCATTCATGTTGAGATTGTGCCATTTGAAGCTTATGATCTTCTAGCAATAGACACGATATTCGAGTCAGAGCATCCACGTGCCTCATCTTGCTGCCACTTCGATGTTCGATGATATAGTCGTAATCCTGGAGAAATAATGCCCAACGCGATACTCTTAAAGGAATCTGCATAGAAGCATCTGTGTGAATTTCTGTTCGAGCATTTGTATTGTACAGACGTAAAACCAGTGCTGATACTAATGCTTCTTTACGCTGCTGGAGCGCTGCAAGTGGTTCATAGACGAATCGAAAAGGAACGTCCTTACGATGCAAATCAGAGAGAGGCTTTGCTTCTACCGCATAATCTGCAATCTGTACTCTATAAGGCTCTTATCATCGAGATCTACCGGCTTTCCTATTTCCATAAGGGAATAAATATACTTTATAGTCCTCGCCTTGATTTTCGCGGCGATTTCTTAGCATTCGGTGGACTTCAATTGGCAATACCTCACTCTACTATGAACGCTTGCTTAAGATTTGTCCAGTTGGAAATGCCTGATTGACTGCAATTGAATATTTTTGCTCCGCCCTTCAACAGTTGCTTTGAGTAAATAAACATTTGTAGATTATTCCATTGGACTGCTGCGGCATTATCTTCAAATTCTTGGATCCAACAGTATAGCGTTTGGACGACTGACGGCTGACCCGATCCGTTGAACTGAGACAGAGAATCCTCTATACCTCGCAATGTAAATGTACTTTGCCTTCTTTATGCCACAGAGTTCCGCCCTTGCACGGATGCCGCCTCTCCGTAGTCAGATTCTTTGTCTTTCATATTGTCGTCAACTACCAAATTAAAGTTCTACCTCTAGTATATAGATTAAGCTGGCCTAATCTCATCTTTAGTGCATTAACAGTTAGCAAGAAAATCTGTTCTGATCTTAGCTTTGTGACGGTCTGCTGGGGCTGAGATAGTTCAGCGTGGGCCAGGACTCGTCCCAAGAATTTATTTGGGTCAGGTGTGGTTGCTGAAAGAGATTCCGATCCGGTCCCAGATGAGAACACTAGAAAATTATGCCGTTAATGTATATCTATGGTTGGTTTATTAACGTATAGTGTAAAGAGATAAAAAAATCAAGCCGGCGACCTGGCGCGGGGTCGTCGTCGTGGGCTGTTGCACCGGATCCCGTCGTTGCCCGTGCCGGAGTAAGGGCGCTATTGTGGCTTCGCTGCCGGAGGTGGCCTGACCCGGTGATTGTGGGCGCTTCCTGTGGGTGAGAGAGAGAGAGAGAGAAACGGAGCCCGAAAGTTTACCCTGAGTGTTGCCCCGAAAGTATGCTACAGAGAGCTAGTGCTGACGGCGGTTTGCCTGCATCTGCCGCGTAGGGGGTTTTTGAGGCTCTGAGGTCTACCAGTCACGAGAGGGTTTTGGAGGCTCTAAGGTCTACCAGTTATGAGAAGGTTTTTAGAGGCTCTAAAGTCTACCAGTTTCGAGAAGGTTTTGGAGGCTCGAAAGTCTACCAGTTGCGAGAAGGTTTTGGAGGCTCGAAAGTCTACCAGTTGCGAGAAGTGCGGATCGGCGGGCCGAACCGGGATAACGGAGACCCGTAAGTCTTCCAAGCAAATCGGCGGGCCGATTTGTGAGCGGTGGAGACGCTGACGTCTACCCGGGGAGGTTTGGGGAAAATACTACGGGAAATAAATAACTACAATGTATTAATGCGGACTAGACCCGAAGATCCTGTCCCCAAAAGACTCCTGTTACTGACTCCTGAAAGTGGGCTACTAAATGTAGGCTTACCTCACCCGATCGCTGTCGGTAGCCGAGTTCCTTCCCACTGGCCGTGGTCCGCTTTATATAGGAATCCGGCGAGGTCTAGTGTGACCGACGCGCGTGCGGAATTTGCCCTTTTTGGTGTGACCAAAGCCCCTTCGGCCTAGTGTGACCCTCTGTTCTCGATCAGTGGCGCGCGCGCGTGGATATTCAAATTTGAATTTGAATGGTTGGAACCGTTTATTATTTTTCTTTAGTTTTTATTGTCTAGTTTTTTGTTTTTATTTACATGTTTTTTATTTATTTATGGAACTTCTATGTGCGCGCTCACGCGTCACACCCTCCCCCCCCCCCCCCCCGTTTACGAGCCGCCTCGGCCTCATATAACTCTCCAGGTCGTCGTGCCGTCCTTCACCAAGAAGCGCAGCTGCTTCCCAAACTTTTTCGCTGCTAATCGCTGTTGGACCTCTGCTCGCGCGTTTGCCGACATTTTCGCTCCCGTCGGTGCGCCCAATTCGGGTGTCTCCTCGATGTCCAGCTGCAGAATGTCGCGGTCTGGTGAGGTGGCCTCTTCCCGTGCTGGTGTGTCCGGCTTCCCCTTTGTTGTTCTTGCTTTTGAGGGTTCCTGCGATCGTGGCCTTGGCGTTATTGCCGACTTTCTCGGGCCCGGTTCCTGGTTCCGGCTTGGGATCGGCTGGCGGCTCTGACTTGGAATCCGGACTGGTGTTGCTGTCCGGCGGTTCTTTCCGTCTTGCTCTGCCCTTGGGGTGTGGGCGATCCGCTTGCCCACCGTCATCGCCTTGCGTGCCGTTGTGATCTCGGCTGGCTGGGCTGGGATCGATGCGGTCTCCTCCGGTGCCGCCTTGGTCTCTGCGGTCCTCAATTTTGCCGGCGCGGTTCTTTTCCGTATCCCCACCACCAGTTCCTTCGCCGCGATCAACTGGGTCGATGTCCGTGCAGCGTTGGCCTTCGCATGGTTTTCGCGAAACTTCTGCATCGAGGTTTGTAGCTTGTCCATTTTGTCTTCTGTAATGAGATTCTATATGTTTATGTTAGTGTCGGTGTTTACGTTCAGTGTGTTAGTTTGTGTTAGTTTCTACTGATGGTTTAGTATCCCCTATATACACGCGTTTGGTTTTCCGTGATTTTGGGTCTTTTACGACAAGAATTACTGGGGATGTAAAATTACATTACTACTCTCCATTGGCCATCGAATTTCGGTGCTAGTTTGGCATTGAACTTGTCTGCCGCCTTAGACAAGTAATGTGTTTTACACCAAACTAGTTGTCCGACTGTTGGCTTCCACTCTCTTTTCCTAATATTGTAGTGGTGTTTTTGTTGGTCAGCTGCCATTTGCATATGCGATGTTGCCTCCTTATGGATATTCTGTAACCTTTCCCATCTTGCCTCAATGCTTTCTGTCGGTATCGCCGAGCCGGCGGTTACCTGGTCGAAAAGCGTGTTTGGCACCCTAAGTTCTCGGCCAAACACGAGCTGTGCTATGCTATATCTGGTAGATTCAGACGTGCTACTGTTGTAAGCGAGCATCAGTTCTGGTAGATGTTCATCCCAGGATGTTTGTTCCTTGCCCGCTACCTGGTCGATTATGGTTTTTACCGTTCGATTGGTGCGCTCCGTCGGGTTTTCCTGGGGTGTATAAAGTGCCGTGAATCGTTGTTGGATTCTCCACCCTTCCATGGCTGACTTTGTCTTTCGCCCCGTGAACTGTACGCCATTATCACAGATCAGGACTTTTGGCGATCCGACTCTGGAAATTATTCTTTCCCGGAATACTCTCAGAAATGCTTCTGCCGTTGCTTGCCTTATTGCCGCAAGTTCAACCTATTTCGAGAATTTGTCCACTATGACTAATGTCCACTAATCTCGTATTTCCATGTTTTGTTCGGGGTAGTGGTCCGACAAAGTACACACACATTGTCTCCCAAAGAGCTTCCACGATTCCTGTGATCATTTTCCCTGCCGCCTTTTGTTGCGAAACCTTGTATCGTTGGCAGCATTCGCATCCCTTTACGAACTTCTTGACATCCTTCGCCATCCGTGGCCAGAAATATCGGGTTTTGATTCTCCTCGTGGTTTTGAAGATACCCAAATGCCCTGCCGTCGCCTTGCAATGATTTTCTTCTAACACCTTCTGGACTTCCTCCTCCGTAAGGCACAATTTCCATGGTTGCGGATCTCGCTTTTGCTCGCTCCACTTGTACAATCGGTCCCCTTCGATTCGCAACTTTTCGTCGTTTGGGCAGTGTCTGCATGTGTAACTGCAGACAATGGACGCGAACCAGTCCGGCCGTCTTTTTATATTCGACAGAAACACAAACACCGAATATTTGATAAACACTGCCAACCAACGCATTCCCTCACCTCAAACCATCTCTAACCCACCTCTTATTCGCCGCCAATGAAACACCAATCATCACCTACGGCATGAGAACCGTGTCACTTACACTTGGTCTCCGACGTCGTTTCAACTGGACGTTCATAGTGGCCAATGTATACAAAGCTACCATCGGAGCCGATTTCATCTCCCGTTACGGTCTCATTATCGACATGAAGCAAAATCACCGATTGAGCAATCTCCCTGTCTACGATCTGTGAGCTCCGTCATGTTCATTTCGACAGTTGCCACCAAATGCGAGTACCACGACATCCTTTCACAATATAAAGACTCTGACTCTGCCTCCTGTTTTTGATGAGGAACTCGTGCAGAATACATAGGTGCAGCACTATATTGCGACAAAGGGCTCGCCTTTATTCGCCAAGGATCGTCGCCAAAATACCGTGGCTCTCGCCACCGCCAAGGCCAAATTTGCACGGATGCTTGAAGCGGGAACCAAGCAGCAGCAGCTGGGCATATGGTGAAGAAAAAGAATGGCGAAAGGCGTCCATGCGGTGACTATCGTCGCTTGAACGCGATCACAGTTTCCGACCGCTACCCGCTCCCACATGTCCGCGACATCAACCAGGTGTTCGCCGGCAAGTCTGTATTCTCCACCATCCATCTGGTCAGTGCCTATCCTTAGATCCGGCTCGCGCCGGAGGACCGATAGAAGTCCGCTATCATCACACCGTTTTCGCTCTTCGAGTTTATTATGATGACATTTGTCCTCCGCAATGCGTCGCAAACATTTCAGTTGGCAAGTGAAGTCAGCACCTCAAGATTGTATGTGATCGCTTTCGCCAAGCCAACCTACACATTAATGTATCACCGTAATCACTGTAATATCACCGACGAGTAAAAGCGATCAACGAGTTCCCGCAGCCGACCAAGAAAAACGAATGGCTTCGATTCATTGCCATACTCAACTACCACCGCCGTTTCCTGCCGCAAGCATCCGTCGTTCAAGGAATTCTCCAAGCCCTCCTCCCAGGTAACAAAAAGAACGATCAATCAACTGTGGTGTGGAGCAAAGATGCCGAAAAATCATTTGCGCGCCCAAGCCCGACTTGGGCAATGCAGCGCGGCTGCCGCATCCAAAAGCTAACATGCACGTTGCACTCTATGTCGATGCCAACAATTACGCGGTCGGAGCAGCGCCGCTGAGCTTTTATTCCGAGCGTGTGACGGACACACAAAAGCGCTACTTAGCGCTATAAAAAAGCTATTTACCAGGCCGTCAAGTTCAATCGATTCATGATCGAGGGACGCGACTTCACCATCTACACCGACCACAAGACACTAGTATATGCGTTTCGGCAGGATCCCGAGCAAGCATCGCCACTGCACGAAAATCGAACATATTACTGTATTTTTTTTTGTTTTTTTCCAGGTATATTGCTGTGTTTGAGGTAGACACAGTGTATTTTTGTGTTCTGTTACTGCCTTGTTATAATTTTTACAATAGTGTAGGGCAATGTTCAACGGAATAAAAAAAAAATTGTGTGGAAGTAAAAAAGTGTTAAGGGTTATAAAATAGTAGACTATTTTAAGATTAGGGTTGGAAGTTTAGATAATTCTGAGTGGTCGGTCTAGGTCGGTGTGTTCTTTTGTGTCTTTTTCTGGTTCTGTGTTATGTTAGTCTTCTGGCCAAGACATTCGTGTGAGTTGATGACGTCCCCGATCATGGGGACTCTGGAGTCCCTGGCGATGTCAACGTTCCGTATAAACCATTCTGCACCTGTGATTTTGCGCAGCATCTTGCTCTGAAATACTCTAATACAGTTCAAGTTGGTTTTAGCAGCAATACCATAAACTTATATACCGTATCTCCATGTGGGGGCAAGTATGGTCTTGTAAATCCTTACTTTGTTGGTTAGGCATAAATGGTTATTGTTTTTAGAAGCCAGGATAGCTTCTTGGACTTGCCTCTAGTGTGCTTTTGATAATCTTTGTGTGCTTTGCAAATGTTAGACGAGAGTCGAGGGTGACACACAGATAATTGTGTTATTTTCTTTGTTCCATGAGCTCTCCGTGTAAAAATAATCCTGGGCAGGTGTCCTTTTTGAGTGTGTGTGTCACTACTGCACACTTTGCAGGGCTAACAGATAAGTTCCAACGACAGGCCCAGTTTTCGAACCTCTTCAGGTATAGCTGGGCTTGTCATTGGCTGTGTAGATACAAGTGGATCTGTGCAAGGCTGCTGTATCGTCAGCACCGTCAGAACCTTAAGATTGCATTTGATCGCTTGCGCCAAGCCAACGCAGAAATGAATGTAACCATGAGTGTGTTACGTACGCCGGAAGAAAATCAAGAATAGCCAATGCGCTAGGTTCCTAGAAAATCGATGCTGGCAAGATACTGCAAGAATTTGGCTCTGGCAGATGACACCGCCTAAACAGCATAAGAACCACATCATCCGCATAAGCAACAATCTGGACCCCGCCATCTTCTATGTCGCGTAGCAGCGTGTTTACTACTAGGTTCCATAGAAGCGGAGAGAGTATCCCCCCTTGAGGAGTACCTCTGCTGACCTCTGCCTGCACAGAGTATATGCTCCAAGTGAAGAGGTCACTTTTCTGCTCAGGAGCAGCTGCGTGACTAATCTCACCAACTGAGCATATACTCCAAGGCTCAGCATTGCATTGGTTATTGCCCTTGAGTCGATGTTATTAAAAGCTCCTTCAATGTCCAAGAAGGCGGCTAGGGTATACTCCTTGTTTTGCAGGGATTTTTCTATACTGGATATGACAGAGTGAAGTGTTGTTTCTGTCGATTTGCCTTTACGGTATGCGTGCTGAGATTCAGATAGCAGAGAGGGATTGATTGATGTTTTCAGGTGTAGCCCTATCAATCTTTCCAAGGTTTTTAGAAGGAAGGAGGACAGGCTTATTGGCCTGAGATCCTTCGGTGTTGTGTGTGAGGCTTTGCCGGCCTTGGGTATAAAAACTACTTTGGACGTTAGCCAGGAATCGGGAATTTGGCCTAACGCCATGATGTTCGTGAAGATGGCTTTTAGCCAAGGGACAGCGAGATCTTCCCCTTGCTGCAACTGTGCCGGGAATATCCCATCAGTGCCTGGAGATTTATAGGGAGCGAAGCTATTTATAGCCCATTTGATGTTGGATTCAGTCATAATGCTATCCAATGACCTAACCGGGTGGTATGGTTGTGGGTTGCTTGTTTGGGGACCTAAGGTGTTTCCTGGAAAATGCGTGTCTAGTAATAGCATCAGTGTTTCTTCGCTAGAAGAAGTCCACGAGTCGTCCTGTTTCTTGAGATAGCCCAGATTCGAGGACGACTTTGAGAGTACTTTTCGTAATCTTGCAGCTTTCGAGGAGGATTCAATTCCCGAACAGAATTTTCTCCAATCCTCTCTTTTTGCCTGCCTAATGAGCTTTTTTAATTGACCTAGACTGTGTTTGTATTCAGACCAATGTTGTTCACAACTTAGTCTTTTTGCTCTGTTGAAGAGTTTCCTGCATTCCCCCCTCAGCTTGTCTATTTCTTGATTCCACCAGGGTGGTTTCCATTTACGAGTTCCCTCAGTTTGCGACCCGGTATAGAGAGACATAGAGCAGATTTGCCTCTATCACCGTCACGTCAGCGTCCAGGTCATCCTCAGGGTCCTCACTCATGGAGTCGGTACCACCATAACCCAGCTTGCTGAAACCCCGGAGAAAGGATTCGTCGGATATCACCGACTCGCAATCCTCGTCCTCTTTGCCTGGCTTCTCCACCTCGGTTGCCAGCACCTCTTCAACACCAGGCTCGCTCCTCTGTTTGGTGTCCGACTTATACACCTGGATACGCACCGAGCTAAAACCGAAGTTTAGCTCTCCGTGTATAGCCTCTATGGGTGCGGTTGAGTCCTTATTCAGGATAAGCAAAACCTGACGCAATGGGCCCTGCGTCTCTTCCACCTTTGCCACCTTTCAGTCGGAGGACGGCAGGCTAGGGTTGCATCTCTGCAGCATCGAAAGGATCTTCTCCGGCTCCTTAAAGGAGGACAGGATCCATATAACGGCTCTTGGCCTACTCGGATTTCCTCTCTCGTACCTGTCCTTCTTGGCCTTGCTTGCGGCAGACCTTCCCTTCACCCCTGCACCTGACTGAGCTGCAGCTGCGCTTGTAGTAGCGCCTTGCTGATCGCGCGAGGTGACAGGAGTGTTGGTTTCGGTCACCACCTTGCCTCTGACCAGGGGGCGACTTAGCCCAGTTGGCTGCTGTTTCGCCGGGGTGGAGTTGACCTTAGCTCCAGTGAGCTTAAGACTAAATTCATTTTACAAAAATCTTACTTCTACTGCCCTCGCTTACATAATTTGGAAGCGAGAGAGAGAGTGAAAATTGTTTATGTATTTGGGGAACGGCATCGCCTGCTCTAGGCGTGTATGGTTTACCGTGTGATCACCGACACTGCATACTCTGAGCAGTGCATATTCTTATTTCTTGGATTATTTATCTTTTATGTGAACATGTCACTTCCCTCCCTTTAAAAAGGGTTGCCTATGCTTGGGCTGGTATTTCCGGGGAATTTGACCACTTTTTCTGGCAAAAACCCACAACAAAGTAATCAGCTGATAAACACAGCTGTTGCATTTGCAAAGCACAGGCATCTGCAATACTAACTTTTGTTTGCAAAGTTTAAGTGATAAGAAGTGATAAACTAAACCATATTACTAAAATTTTTGAAATGAATTCCAATCTGTGTTGCATGCATTTTGTAAACTTCATTTGTAGAAAAAAATCGTGTTGTCCCCTTAATAGAGCAAAAATGCAAGTAGCCTTGCAAATGCATATTTTGAATAAAGTCTCATGTTTCAAGGGATTTAAAGTGAGTCCAGAAGAGTCCATCCACGAGATGTATTGTATGTTGAAGAGTATTAAATTCTTTTTCAAATGAATGTAATTTAAAATACCACTTTTTCCGATTTTTCGAGAATTTTTAATTTTGAGGACCTAACCTTTTGTATGGCAACGCTGTATTGCTTACCAGATGGGAAGCAGTTTTGTGTTAGATTTTTTCTTTGAAATCTTAACAAAATTTTCTATATTCTGTTAGGAGAGTATAAATTTTAAGTTTACAAAGTTTTATGCAGATATTTTAAATTTTATCCGATCTCTCCTTAGAAAGATTTAGGATATAGTTGTCTGATCCGGATAATTTTTATTCCGAATTTTTTTATATATATATAATTACGATTGGTGAAGTTTCATGTTGATATCTAATAAACTGAGCGAGTTATTAATTTTGTTACAAAAAATCGGTCAAATTTCGCATAGTGCAATGCAGGCAACTGGTTTTGTACGGTTCTATTTCTTGTTGTGGATTTTGATAATTTTGCTTGTTTTCTAAATTTTAAATATACAAATTTAATTAGATTTATTGTTAACATTTTTGATAAGACAAGAAAAATAATAAGAACAAAAACTACAATTATTATAATTACATAAAGTGTGGAATTATTTTCTGCAATTAGTTTTAAAACGTCATTACGTTCTACTATCTATATCTTAGTTACATTAATCGGTGAATACAATGATGCTAAATCAAATTCTGGACTTAACGAATTTTCGCTTAAAATAACATTTCCAATTTTAACTCTGCATGGTTTTATTCTAATAATTTTGCTTCCATTTATTTTTATATCACCATTTAATTCTTTACAATTGGCAATTCTTGACAAATTGAATTTTTGCGCTTAATTATATTTCTAATGCATTCATTAGTAACTTCTTCATTGTCTTGTTGAGGCCTTAGCTAAGCTGCAAGCTGATCGACACGAGGCTTTTAAGTCAACTTTACAATGTTTTCGGAAGGATTCCACGTCCCGGAAAACAGCGGTTTATTTCCAGGAGCGACTCCAGAAAGTGGACGATTTTAAAGAGAAATATTTGGAAACACACACTCGAATGGTGTGCGCCGCGGGATACGAGGAGACGTCTTACTATCTCAAAGTCGCGGCCGTGGAGTTTAAAGAACGCTATTTGGAGGTATATTGCATTATTGACGAAAGCTACAAGCAGATCCATTCAGGAGAACCACCTCAGTAACATCCAAGCCAGAGCAGCACACAGAAGCGGCAGTACGCATTAATTTACCACAAATACCAGTACCCAAATTCTCGGGTAACATCGTCTCGGGTAACATCGTCGCCAGGGTTTTATGACGCATTCTCACGTCTAATCCATCAAAACAAGCAACTTAGCGGTAGTCAAAGATTTCACTTTCTAAAGGATTCCCTTCCCGCAGGTCGAGATAGCGACATCCAACAGATCCAGCTGACCGATGCCAATTACCAGGTTGCATGGTCAATGCTCATCAAGCGGTATAACAAGCCATGCATCGTGTTTGCACACCATATGAATGCTTTATACAACTTGGCGACTTTACACAAGGAGAAGGCAGAAGACCTACGGTCTCTGCTGAGCACCGTAAACGTCTGCAAGGGAGCACTGCAGCGCATCACGGGGTCAGCCAAGGAACCATCGCATTGGCTCGCTCACTACGTGTCCACCAAATTGCCGAAGGAGACGCACGCGGCTTGGAAACATCACCTAGGCAGCCTACAGAAGTGCCATCCTTTCTCCAACTTGAGCAGGTCCTCAACGACCGACTTGTCACAATCGACGCTACCCAAAACCGAAACGCCTCATATGCGCAGCAGGTACGTCCACCCTCGGACTCCACAAGACGGCTACATTGCATTCCTGTCAATGAACTCTTATCAGCGAAAGGAGCTCGCGATCACGCTTAATCTATGTCTCAATTGTTTGGGAACATCCCATACGCACTCACGCTGCACAAGCACGCGGAACTGTCAGCAGTGTGGTCAGCGTCACCATACGCTAAGAAACTCAGTCCCCACCGGTAACAACAGTTTCAGGCACCGTGCCTGCAGCCGACGCAGCACATCACCCCCAGTTCAGCAACTCCAGCCTGAACCGCCTCACTGCAGTTTCTTCTAACGCACCAATACGGAGCATTTTACTAGCGACCGCCCGAGTCCATATCATCAACCAAAGAACCGGACACGGTCAACACCCTACTAGATCATGGTTCCGAAGCACCCCTAATATCGGAACATGCAGTCCAATCGCTACGTCTCAAAAAGGGTTCCACGCGCACAACGATTGCAGGAGTTGGAGCTGGTAAGACTCAGCCGTGTAAGGGCACCGTTAGCTTCACCATTCGTTCAGAAATTAACATCTCATCCAGTTTAGAAGTCGATGTCTATGTCCTTAATTCCCTAACATCCTTTTTACCCGGTCATCGTTCCTCGGAACTGGGAAAATATTACAGGCCTCTCGCTCGCAGATCCTCATTTTTATCGCTCTAAAAGGATCGACCTAATAATCGGAGCAGATTTATTGTCTCAAATATTGCTTCCTGTTTTGTTAACCGGGGAGGCAACCGAACCCATGGCACAAAACACCATATTTGGATGGGTCCTGTCAGGACAAGCAAGATCACTCAAACCATATCAGCAATTACGATGTTATCACACCACTCTAGATACAGAAAGGCTGCTAAAACAATTTTGCGAACTAGAAGCAGTTCCTTAACGCCATCCGCTTTCGACCGAAGAGGCCAAGTGCGACGAATTCTTCAAGCAGACCCACAGGCGTCTAGATAATGGACGGTATGAACAATTTTCGACCCAGAGATGACCATTGGACGATCCCATCAGATGGCTTTAAGCCGTTTCCACACCTGGAACGCCGCCTTAAACGATCGCCAGAGGAATGGATCCGTTACAGCCACGGAATACTTCGAGTTAGACCAGATAGCACCAGCTAAAATTACCGAGCGACAGAACTCCCAATTCGGTATCCTCTTGTGTTCCTCCACATCACGCAGTTATAAAAGAAGAAAGTCTCTCAATGACATTCTATGTGTGGGGCCAACGTTGCAGAATAACCTGGCCTCAGTTATTTTAAATTGGAGACAATATCCATACGCTTTCACAGCCGACATACAGAAGATGTACAGGTGCATAAACGTACATCCCGACGATCACCAGTACCAACGAATTCTTTTGAGAGCAGCCGATGACCAAGTCAACGAATATTGTCTCACCACCGTAACTTTCGGTACAGTATCCGCCCCCTTTACAGCGATCCGAGTGCTACATCAACTTGGCGACGACGAACTTACCAGATACCCAAGAGCAAAAAATGTCCCAAGGCAGGAGATGTACGTCGATGACATGCTTACAGGCGACTACACAGTGGAAGCAGCAAGGGAAATGAAGCAAGTATCTGGAGCTCTTTAAAGGGCATGCATGGAGTTAAGGAAGTGGGCGAGCAATAGTCAGGCATTATTAGCAGAAATCCCCGTCAAGCATAGATGCAACAGCACCCTACTAAAATGGGACAACGAGGACCCAGTCAAGACGCTCGGAATGTACTGGTTGCCAAGCTTAGATGTTTTTAAATACAAAATGAATCACGAGCCTCCACTCAGTAATACGAAACGACTAATATTATCCTCTATTTCACGGTTATTTGACCCTCTCGGCCTGATAGCGCCAATTATTATGTCAGCTAAATTTATACTAAAGGAAGTAGTCATGTCTTCGCTCACTCAGTGCGATGGGACCATCACTGGATTGCAATGGGATGATCAAGTTTCTACGCATCTCACTTCCTTGGCCGACATTAATATCATCACAATACCACGCTGGATTGGACTTTATCACGATTCTTTCAAGCGCTGTCAAATCCATGCCTTTTGTGACGGATCATCTGTAGCTTATGCTGCAGCAGTCTACTTACGCGTAGAGCAATGACACTTCTGTTTCTCTACTTACAGCCAAAAGCAAAGTTTCTCCTGAGAAACCCTTAACAATCTCCAGAACTGAATTAAGCGGAGCAGTTCTTGCCGTAAAGTAGAGCTGTAAAACCATCGATAGTGCCGCCACTCGATGTTTTCGATGGTGATGGTTTCAACCATCGATACTATCGATACTATCGACCAAATAAACAGGGTTAAAAAAAAAAATCAGTGGCCTAACATGTGTACGAGTATTTCCAACTTTAATAAAAATCAAACAATGTTTTATTTAGTTTTTATATAAGAATATTATATATTATATATGAAAATAAAATAAAATTAATTTTTCCGTTATAAAATAATTATCACTTCAACTTGTCAATATAACTAGCTTAATTATTAATTAAACATTTTCGAGATTCATTTTTGGTTACATATTGAAATTATATATATGAAAATAAATAAATTGCTTTCCGATAGAAATTAAATTAACAGTTCAACTTATATCTTAATTTAACTTAATTTTAGCTTAATTATTAAATTGGCATTTTCGAGATCTATTCTTTGGGTACATATTGGAATTATTTATAAAGAAATAAAAATTAAAACTACATGAGGTGAGATCATTCTTTTCTCTAAGGAACATCTTGATATCTTTAAAAGAAAACATATGAAAATACACGTACACCAACTAATATCATTGATTTACCTCGATTTATTGCCAAAACTTGTCCATTTTGTTCTCGCGTTCACTTTTTGCTGTTTTATATTTTGCATCGGCCAATAGTGATGGTGCTGACCCGATGTATCGATGGTGTAAAAAACAATCGATGGTGATCCGAGGCGCAGCACCATCGATAGTATCGATACTATCGTCGATGGTTTTACAGCTCTACCGTAAAGCTGGTACGATGGGTCTTGGAAAACCAACAATGGACCAACGAGACAACTCGGTATTTTTCTGGACCGATGCGACGATAGTTTTACATTGGATAAAAGGCGACCCAAACCGTTGGAAACATTTGTGGCGAACAGGGTGGCATATATCAGTGCCTACTCAAAACCACAACAATGGCGGCACATCGATACCACTGAAAATTCTGCCGACCTTGCCACATGTGGAAGAAGTCCAAAAGGACTTTCTTCATCTTCCCTATGTTGGAACGGCCCAGCTTGGTTGAGTCTCATCGACACGGAGTGGCCGCTTAAACAACGAGCGTTTATCTTATAATCGCAAAAATCCGATAATATAACCCGCACTGCACTCTTTTACAGATTTGCTTATTAAGGATGCCCATCACGCAACGCTCCATGGAGGACTTCAAATTACATTAGCGCAAATCCGTTTACGATTCTGGATTGTGAATGGGCGCGTAGCTACCAGACGAATGATTCGAGGATGCATACAATGTTTCCGTGCTCGTCCAACGGTAGGCAAACAACTCATGGGAGATTTACCAAGCCATCGCATCAATCCGCCATGTCGTCCCTTTTGGGCAACAGGCATTGACTACACCGGACCCTTTGAACTTAAAGCTACAAAGGCTACATCGCTATATTCACCTGTATGGCGTCCAAAGCTGTCCACCTGGAGGTGGTGACTGGACTTACGTCAGATCACTTTCTTTGGGAACTGGATCGGTTCACAGAACTTAGTACTCCAGGTACCGCGAAAACGAGACGAAGGCTGCAGCCAAACTAGCCGACAAACAAATCGAGTTGCACTTCAACCCGCCTCGATCCCCGAACTTTGGAGGACTGTGGGAGGCGAACGTGAAGGCAGTCAAGCACCACTTGACACGGATCGCGGGAGGTACCCGCATAACCTACGAAGAATTCGCAACAGTGCTCATACGGATCGAAGCCTGCCTGAACTCCCGACCACTGTGTCCTCTTACAGCCGACCCCGAAGATCTGAGCTATCTCACTCCAGGAGATTTTTTAATAGGCGACGCCATGCGCGCTCGAGCCGATTGGCTCGCACATTTGCAGAAAAGACCAACATGGTGTGAAGTTACTGAGAACCTGCAATTAAATGATCTGGTTATTCTAAAGGACGACGGGATTCCTCCTGCTCAATGGAATCTGGGACGTATTATTCAGTTACATCCTGGCTCGGATGAGCTCGTACGCGTCGTCACCATCAAAACTCAAAATGGAACATTTAAACTAGCAATTTCCAAGTTATGCCGTCTACCACTGTATAATTAACTCTGTCTCTGAAACTAGTTCTTATCCTTTACCTATTTCCACTATTTCGAGGCAAGCTCTTACAGCGCTGACTTAATCCGGATACTGCCATGCTACGTTGAGCATTGGCGGGCGGCATGTTCAGTGCCAAATGCAATTTCAGCAAAAACTGCAAGCAATTAAGCGTAAGCTTAGCCCGCAGTACAATGCGGTCGATAACAAGCCAAAGATAAACGGTGTCCCTCTTAGCGGATGGTCAACCGGAACTGGGTCAAGAGACCCAAATAAAACCAAAGCCCGCAACAATTTACATTAGGGAGGAAAGCTCGAACGCCAGGTCAACAAAACTGTTGCGCTGGTCGGGGATGGACATTTTTTGTCTTCAATGTACTCAATAAATTGTATGAGTTCATAGACAAGTGTGTCAATAATATTGCTCTTATTTTCGTAGTTAGTCAGTTTCTGTAGTCCTTCATTTACAAACCTTACGACATCATTTAATTTATGAAGTTGAATTGAATTTTCTGAAATTAGATATATTTTTATACCCTTGCAGGGTATTATAATTTTGTCCAGAAGTTTGTAACGCAGTGATGAAGGCATCTCCGACCCCATAGAGTATATATATTCTTGATCAGCCTCACCAGCCGAGTCGATCTAGCAATGTCCGTCTGTCTGTCCGTTGCTACGCAAACTAGTCTCTCAGTTTTTGAGCTGAATGAAACTTTGCAGATAGTCTTCTTCTATTGCAGTTACTGTATATGTCAAAACGGAAAGATCGAAAAATAAATGGAAAAAATTATAACTTCTCTGTTTTTCAACCTGTTTTTATAAATTTCGGTTTAGCTGATTTTTACGGTTCTAAATTTACTGTTTTAATTATGTTAAAATCGGACAACTATATCATATAGCTGCCATAGAAGAAATCGGTTGAATTATATGAATATGTTGACTTCTATATGTAAAATGTGTAGGTAATGTTATTAAAACGTACAAACTTTAATCCTTTTTTTAATTTTACCGAAATAAATCAACTTACAGTGATCCAATTGCAGACTGCAAGGGTATACTTCGACTTATTGAAGTTAGCTTCCTTTCTATTTTTTGTTATTTTTACCCTATAATTTTCATCAAGTGTGCCAAAAAGAAATTTAAAAGATGAACCTATTATGTCAAATAGTCATCGTTTCTGCCTCTTTGCTGATGAATAGTTATACCATTTAATTATTTCAGTAGTTTTTTGTACAAATATTTCATTCTGGGCGAGCCTGTGATTTTGTTACCAAAAGATTTGGTGATGATATTGATTTCTGCTAAATTAATTCTTAGACAGTGGTGTTCATACACTACCGGTATTTGAATTGGAATGTTTCAGAATACACAAAACGTGTACACTAACTAACACTATTAGTTAGTTTGCTACGCTGAACGCCCAGAAGGGCTTCTCTTACGCCGATGCCTTTCGAACAGGTATGGAAAACCTACTCCAGTCTAATCTAGAAAACGTTCAACAAGCCCCAGGACAGCCACAAAGCACAATGGAAGCTATTTTGTTTACCATGCAACAAAGTCTGACGGAATTATTGTCCTTCATGAACACGACCATGCAAACACTTGTTTAAAACCAGAACATGGTGATAAAGTTGAGCTTGTAGCTCAGCAGTTCAAGTAACTGATGTCTAGTCTACGAATAACCTTGTGGAACGCCAATGGCGTCTCACGGCACAAACTTTCAGGTAACGGCAACCTTTCCATAACCGCTGTCTACTGCCAACATCGCTTTACAATTTCTGAATGACAGTTCATGGATTTTTACAACTCACTTGGAGATCGCTTCATAGCTGGAGGAGACTTTATCCCAAGCATACGCACTGGGAATCGCGTCTCGTGACTCCCAAAGGAAGGCAATTGTATAATGCAATCATAAAGTTGAGCAACAAATTGGACTATGTTTCCCCTGGTACCCACACATATTGGCCAGCAGACCCCGGAAAGATGCCTGACGTAATAGATCGATTTCACGCAACATAATAAGTGTCAAAGCGCGTTCGGATCTTTCATCAGACCACTCGCCAGTGCTAATAACTCTTCTTCAAAGCCCTGAAATTACCAATCATCCCCACAGGTTGATGTCGCACAGAACTTACTGGATTAAATAAAGATATAAATAAATAAATAATTTATTTTATTCCGAATTATTAATAAAAAAAATAATAAATATGTAAGTTCCCATATTGAACTAACCCCGCAGCTCAACATCGAATGCTACTGATGCTCTTGAAGACGTACTCACTGCAGCAGCCACTATTTCAACACCACTAGTGAAGGATGTCCAACCCAACAAGTTCAAAACTAATTAACAAATTGAACAGCTTGTCCTAGAAAAGAGGCGTCTGCGAAGTGCTTGGCAAACCAACAGATCGCCATCTTCAAAACAACGTTTTAAGGAAGCAACTCGCTTATTAAACCGTGCTCTGAAACAAGACGCTGAAAATGAACAACTACGGTACACGGAAAACTTTCGGCAACCAGTACAAGGCATCCTTTGTGGAGGGCTCACCCAAATCTAAGCTCTTCAATCGAAACAGTCACCTCGATAAGAAAATCATCAGGTTGGTGGGCACGCAGCGACGAAGATAGAGCCGCTCCGAAGCGTCTTCCAGCCGAAACCGGCCACTAGCCCATGTGTCCTACCACAAATCCAAACTGAAACTATGTCTTTGCCAAAATTTTTTTAGCGGAGTGAGATCGCAAAAGTTATTGGGGATTTAAAACCGAAAACGGCTTCGGGCGGTGACCTAATTACTCCAAAAACGATAATTGAACTTCAAACTCTGTAATGGGATTATATGTCTCGGCTACTACCCAAGGGAATTGAAAAAATCTATCACCATAATGATACCGAAGCCCGGAAAGACCACACAGTCCTGTCATCCTACAGACCAATAAGTTTATTTTCGTGTCTCTATAAACTGTTCGAAAAATGCCTTCTAACACGTATAATACCATATCTGCGAGCACACAATATTATCCCGGCTCATCAATTTGGCTTCCGCCAAAACCATGGAACCATCGAAAAATTCAAACGAATTACGCACAGCCTTCGAGCATCGGGATTACTGCAGCGCAAAATTCCTCGATGTATTTCAAGCTTTCGATTGGATCTGGACTTAAAGTCCACAACTAACTGCCCCGACTCAAGTCCTGCCTCGCTCTTTTATACCTCCCTGCAGCGCTGCTGCTGCCAATTCAACAGCCCGCTCTCCCGCCAAAACTCCAAGCTCATCCGTGTCCCGCTTTGCGCTGACTACCCGCTCTGCCGAAAGCTTTCTCTCCCTTTCCCCGCTCCCACTCAATCTCTTCTACTGCTTTCTCTTCTGTCAATCCTGCGTTCTCTTAGGGCTTTTGTATGGTATCGTAAGGATTCCTTACAATCCCCCTTCTTCGGCAAAAAAAACAATAAAAAAAACTCCACAACCCTTTTCTTCTTCTTCAGACGTCCCTTATTCAAGTTTTAGTCCGCTCCCGCCCTGACGTGAACCGGTGGAGTGAACTGGTTTGTTCGTGAACCGGGCCATCCTGAGCTGGTTCCTTCGGAACCAGTTGAACGCTCGGTTCACCATCAGCTGATTGAACCTAACCAACATTGTTTACATTTTCCCAATCAACCTATGTGTTTTAAAAATAAATGCAAAAATGTAAGTTTCCCCCTTCAACCCTCTCTACACTCTTCCTAACCCCCCTTCCAAGCCCTTCTTTGGCCAAACGCCCATCCAGTCCACTTTCCTTTTCATTTTATTTTCCATTGTTTTTGGTTATAAAACTTAACCTAACTTTCACTAACTTATCTTTACTTGTATTGCCTCACGGCCGCTCCACCTGCTGGAACATCCGCACGTCGCCGACTCTGCCCAGCCGTATGCGGAACCGCCCCTCGGGCAGGTTCAGCACTATGGACGTCCGCTGCCCGACGCCGTACGCCGCCTACCGCCTCCTTAGCGACCGCAGCACCTCGGGCGGCCAATTGCGCTCCTCGACCCGTCGCCACTGCCTCTGCCAGCCCGCTCGGTGCGTCCCGCTTGGCAGCTCGTCCCTCTCAGCTTCCTCGACTTGCTCGGCCCATGACCCCATGACCGGGTGACGCCCATAGTCACTGGGATGCTGCTCTGGCACCTGCTGGCCTGGTTGCAGATGCGGACGTTGCTGCTGCGGAGGCTGAGGATACTGCTGTTTTTGTTGCTGTTGCTGGTGAGGTGGGTGCTGAAGAGGCTGCTGTTGCGGCCGCTGTCGCTAGAGCTGTGGTTGTGGGGTCTGCTGTTGCTGCAGCTGTGGGGTCTGCTGGTGCTGCGACTCTCGGCCGCTGCAGCTGACTCCTGCAACGCTGCCGCTTCTGACGCCTCCTCCGCTGCCTTCTTGGCTGCCGCTGCAGGCCATGCGGTCGCTGCTGCCCGTTCTGCCGCCTCTGCTTCTTTCGACACCTTCGCTGCCGCCTCTGCTGCTGCCGCTCTCTCTGCTGCCCTCCTGGCGGCTTTCTCGACGGCGTCGGAGTCCGGGATCTCGTCCAGCCGCCACCCCGACGCATCGCCCGGGACGATGACCTTCTCCTTTCAGGAGATCCTGTACACGATGGAGTGCACCCAGAAGCCATCCTTGTACTTCCTGTCCTGGGTTACCTCCACCGTGTACCCTTCGTCATCCTCCTCCTCTTCGGCCTGGTCCTCATCGTCGCTGATGACTACCACTTCCTCCTTTACCGGCTTCTGGTTGGCCGAAGGGCGTGGTGGCGTCGGCGGCCTGGCCTTCCGCCTATATTGCGGCACCTCCTCTCCTGTCGGCCTCCTGGGCTCCGCGCCCTCGCGCTCCTTAGGCTCCCCGCCCTCGCGCGTGGGCTTTTCGCCTCGCCGCGACTTCTTGGGCTTCTCGCCCCTCCAACTGGGCCGCTCGCCCCCGGCAAGCTTCCCGCCAGTCGATTTAGGCTCCTCGCCCCTAACCGGCACCTCGCCGTTCGTGACCTTCTCACTGTTGCTGCTCATTTTTTTCGGTGTTTTCTTGATACACACAAACAAGACAAGGGGGGAGAAAGAAGAAAGCTAACTTCGGTAAACCGAAGTTTGTATACCCTTGCAGTCTGCAATTGGATCATTGAAAATCGATCCATTTTGGTAATGTTGAAAAAAATCAAATGAAGTAAATTTGTTAAATTTTACATTTTACATGTATAATTTTACATTTTCATATAAATCGACCGATCTCTTCTATGGCAGCTATATGATATAGTTTTCCGATCCTAATGAAATTAAAACAGACAGACAGACGGACAGACAGACGGACATGGCTAGATCGACTCGGCTGGTGATGCTGATCAAGAATATATATACTTTATGGGGTCGGAGACGCCACCTTCACTGCTTTGCAAATATCATGGCAAAATTATAATACCCTCTGCAAGGGTATAAAAAACCGAAAATAAAATAAATAAACTAACTTAACCATCAAATCTTGTTTTTCTTTTCCTGCCCAATCCACAGCCCTACTTACTGCGTTTTTGCACTGCTAATTTCTTACTGAGCACCTCACTCTCGGCGGCCCTGAGGTGCTGCTTTGCCGTGCCTCTACCTAACGGATCGCCGAAGCTTTTCAAATTTATCCGTTCCTCACTCTCTTCTGCCTCAGTGTTGTTTTTTTCTCTTGTATCCGCTATTGCTTGCTATAGGTCTTCAGCTACCAATTAAACTCTTATTTATTATGTTAGTTTAAATTGTAGTAATTTTTTTTTATTTCCCTTTTTTATTATTTTTTTTATTTCTATATTTTTATTTTATTATATATATTAATTTTATTTTACTATTATTTTTATTATTCTTATATCTTTTCTATTTTTTTCTTTTATCGTGGGCTGATGTTCCCGTCTCGTCGTTTACCCTCCTCTGTCCCGGCTGTTGATCCCTATTATTTGGATCCTCCACATTTGGCTGATCTTTTGCGTCCCCTTCCGGCTTCAGGGTACTAATGTGGGCTCGCCGCTCCTGTCCAGTCTTAATGTCCTTCAATTTGACAATGACTGAAGACACAAAATCCATGATTCGGAATGTCCTTCGAGCCTTCGCAGCAAATCCTTCCACTGCGTTTGACAAGTGGTGTTCCTTGGCCCACACCACTTGTCCAACTACTGGTGTCCAGTGTCTTCTCCGCAAATTTTAGTATCTGACTGTGCCGCCATTTCCAGATTTCTTCGCACGATCTTGAAGACTTCCCTCAAGTCCTTCACGAGCTCCGTTGGATCCTGCTGCGTCTTTCCAGTTCCCATTGTAGCCTCATCATTCACGGCTTTCGGGAGTCTGGGTTCTCTTCCCTGGGTAAGGAATGGAACGGGTGGATTCCTGCGTACTTGAATTTACTGCCAGTGTTATCTCTGGCAGCAAGTCATCGCATTTCCTCTCAATTCCTTCCGCATACTGGGCAATCATCGTCTTCACTGTTCTATTGGCTCTCTCTGTTGGATTTTCCGGGGGCATGAACTGGTGACGTACTCCCATGTCCTCCAGGAAATTTTTCAACGCTCTGCTTGTGAATTGTGTCCCATTGTCTGTAATGAGGACTTTAGGTACCCTCGAATCGCGCTAGGATTCTCTCCCTGAACGCTTTCTTTAGGGTATCCGTCGTGGCCTTCCTTAATGGCACCATCTCAGTTCACTTTGAAATCCTATCAATGAACATCAATGTCAAAGGACAAGAAGAAAGTGAGAGAAAGTCGAAATTCTAAGAGCTCCTCTAAATTACGGCTTAAATCGCGATAAAACGCTTAATAAATTTAAAAAAAATCGAAAAACAGCTGTGTAAACCTGCGCGTTACACAGATTCAGGGCACATAAAGCATTGGGACTTCAAATAAACAAATTAAAACACATTTGCTACTAGCAAAAGTGCAGAGAAATAAATAACACCAATCACTCAAACGAACCACAACAAACACTCAAACAGTATAGAAAATAACTGTAAAACAGTCAAACGCTAAAGGAACAGAATAAAACACTCAAAAACAAAAATCACTCAACTCTCAAAAAAACACACATAACAAAATAAAACCTCAACTCAACCACTCAACTAAAACAATCAACCAAAACACTCAATTAAAAACACATTGATATGGCTCCGGCTCCGGTATCAAAGCGACAACGCGAAAACACCAACACTGATATGAAACGGCCGCGATCATCTGATGCTCCTGCAACTAACTTGTCTCAGGAGATCCTAACTACGCTGAACCAACGCTTTGAAGAACAGAGCAAAATGATCTCGGCCAACATGCAAGAAGCCGAGCAGAGATTGCTGGCGATGCTGTCTGCGCGACTGGATGGGATGACCAGCGAAGTGGGCCGGATCAGCGAAAAGGTACAGCAGATGGAGACTGAGTTATCTACTCTTCGCTGATTCCGGGAGCGGGTACAGCAGCTGGAGACAGAGGTTTCTACTCTGCGCTCAATCCAGGAGCGGGTCCAGGTGATGGAAGCAGGGTAGAGGTGGAGAACTATCGATAGTCGGCGCCATCGATAGCGAGCGATTGTTTTTCTCAAACCATCGATAGTGTCGATAGTGCTATCGATAGTGTGATGCTTTAACTGTTAAATTTAAAAAAAGCTATAAAGTGAAAATTAAACAAAACTTTATTATAAGTGGGAATCCTATAAAATAAAAATACATTTCATTTGTAGCTTATTGGTGTTATACAAATTAATAAAACATTTCATTTAAGTTATTTTCGAAGAAAAAAATAGATTTAAGTAGCTTATTTGTAGAGCCAAGAGTTCTTATTGAGAGCGTTGTGCAAAACTAAAAAAAAAAAACTAAAAACTTAAAAAACTAAAAAAAAAAAAACTAAAAAAGCGTTGTGCAAAACTATCGATAGTGCAGGGCTGCCATCGATGGAGATAGCACCAAACCATTGATAGTGTCAATAGTGCCATCGATAGTTCTCCACCTCTAAAGCAGGGGTTGAGGCGCGACGGCATGCGGAAAATGCGGGTGACCTGCGAATACACGGGGTCCCATTTGTCGCAGGCGAAAAATTAAAAATGATTTTTAACACTATGTGTCTTTCACTCAATTTACCACCAGCGCCAAGAGTCAGGAATATTTTCCGAGCGCGAAAGACACAAAACACAAATGTCGACCCGATTGTAATTGTCAAATTAGAATCAATTAATGACAAAATACAAGTTCTACGAGCGGCTGGTGCATACCGACGGCAGACTAAACAACAACTAAGTCTGCAGCTGCTCGGTTTCAACTCCAGTGCTGCTGTTTATGTTAACGAGCAACTCCCCGAAAACTTTGTTATCTTTAAAGAAGCAACGAGAATGAAGAAGGCGAAATTTTTATCTGCTGTTTTCACGCGCCGTGGTTTTGTACGTGAGAGTCAACGGAGATGAAGGAGTTCGCTGCATTGAGCTTAGAGCTTTCATCTCTTTATACGTCCGCTCATAACTCCACGATCTCTGCAGCTGAACCAGGTGCTCTTAATTCATCTGTAACATATATGCTGTTGCTACTGGGAAATAATAGCTTTCGAGATGCATCTCATATTTAATTTTAATGTAGAATTTTTATAAAATAATATATCTTGTACGTGTGTGTGTTAAATATGTGCCAATAATGTTTATTTGTATAGTAAATAGTAATCAAACGCTTAGATATGCCAAACTCAAATAACCATGCAATAATTAGAATTCTCCAAAATCGCAAGCAAGGTTTAACGATATGTCACTTAAACGCTCAGAGTCTATGTCACAAAATGGAAGAGTTCATGTATTTATTTGTCAATTCAAACGTCGATATTGTGTGCATATCTGAAAAAGGGCTTAGTCTAATGTAAAGATGCATGTTATGAATGTCCTGGGTATACCCTATACCGCTCAGATCGTGTGGGCCACGCTGGGGAGTTGCAATATATGTAAATTCGAAAATCAATTGTAAAGTCATAGAACAACATCCCTCTGATAGTCATATTGAGTACATCTTCCTCGAAATTTCTAATGTAAGACATAACCCATCAAAAATATTGATCAGCTGTATATATCGACCAAACAGACAAGTAGACTACACAAATATTATGGAAGCATTTTCAAGGGTATCTCTTAAATATAATGATATAATCCTGACAGGTGACCTGAACAGCAATATGCTTAATGATGTTAGTCTTCGTGGGCATATGGAGTCATTGGGGTTAGCCTTGTTAATTCAGAGATACCTACTCACTACACTAAAATTATAATAGTTTGCTTGACGTGTTTTTGTCAATGATATAAAAAAGTATTGCTATATAACCAGATCTCCGTGACTTTTCTAAACATGACCTTATATTTTTGACATACAACGTTGAACTTGACCGCACTGAGCAAACTTACATATAGAGACTATAAAAATATTGACTATTCTAGACTTAATGAAGATTGTAACCTATGTTATTGGGACAATTTGTTTTACTTAACAACGGTAGATGAACAACTGGAACTATTTAATTCGAACATTAGCTTCTTATATAATACTCATGTACCTATCAAAGAAAAGACTGTAAGAAATTCCTTAAAATCATGGTTTAATAATAATATTAAAAAGCTATTTTAAAGAGACAGGCATACCAAAAATGGAAACGATATAAGACTGAACATTTTATACACTATTTAAAAGCGAAAGGACAACCGTGAATAGGCTTATTAATAAGGCTAAACGGGAACACATAAGCTTCAAACTTACTGGTGCAATGGAAAACGGAAAAGTTTGGAGAATTGAAAAATCTGGGAATAGGCAATATACAATCTGTGATAAAAGACGATGTAAATGTAGATGACCTTAATAAAAATGTTTAAACATAAATGTACCTGATCCTGACTATAGCGCCTATCTGACAACTGAGACCGTAGATAGTATGTTTAATTGTTTCAATTTTGTTCGTGTAAGTCAATGTGATGTCTTAAAAGCTATTCTACAAATCAAATCAAAAGCTACAGGACTTGATGATGTAAATCCAAAATTTATGAAAATAATATTACCCAAAATAATTAATCACTTGACTCATATATTTAATGGCCATATCATCAACCTTTCCAGAGACCTAGAAATTAGCTAAAATTATGCCTATACCCAAGGGCAAAAATGATTACAGGCCTATCTCAATACTTTCATACTGCTCAAAGATTTTTTGAAGCTAATTGCCGGACAAATTAATACATTCTTAGCTACAAATAATTTGTTAAATAATGATCAGTCTGGTTTCGAAAACAGAGAAGTTGCACGACAGCTACAAAGATTGTAGAGGACATACGTAGGGAAACTGATAAAAGTAAAATTACCTTTCTAACATTGCTGGACTTTAGTAAGGCATTCGACACAGTTGACCACAAAATATTAATAATGAAGCTGGCGAAATTATTTAGTTTTCTGACACGTCTGTAAAATTAATGTCGTCCTATATCACCAATAGAAAGCAAGCTGTTGTTATTAAAGAACAAACATCCAATTTGAAGAAACCCACCGTGGGGTTCCGCAGGGATCGGTATTAGGGCCATTATTGTTTCAATGTATATAAACGATCTGTCTAATGAATTGTCTATGTAACGTACATATGTATGCGGATGATGTTCAGTTATATGTTAGTCGCTCGTTGAGTCTAGTGAATGAATGTATCCAATTTGTCCAATACTTGTTTGTTGAATGTGGATAACTGGGCTACAAGGAATGGCTTGAGCTTAAATCCAGTTAAATCAAAGTGCTTGGTAATCTATAAAAAAAAATATATAAACAAATGAGCCAAGAGTTCTTATTGAGAGCGTTGTGCAAAACTAAAAAACTAAAACTTAAAAACTAAAAACTAAAAGCGTTGTGCAAAACTATCGATAGTGCAGGGCTGCCATCGATGGAGGCTCGATAGCACAAACCATTGATAGTGTCAATAGTGCCATCGATAGTTCTCCACCTCTAAAGCAGGGGTTGAGGCGCGACGGCATGGAAAATGCGGGTGACCTGCGAATACACGGGGTCCCATTTGTCGCAGGCGAAAAATTAAAATGATTTTTAACACTATGTGTCTTTCACTCAATTTACCACCAGCGCCAAGAGTCAGGAATATTTTCCGAGCGCGAAAGACACAAAAACACAAATGTCGACCCGATTGTAATTGTCAAATTAGAATCAATTAATGACAAAATACAAGTTCTACGAGCGGCTGGTGCATACCGACGGCAGACTAAACAACAACTAAGTCTGCAGCTGCTCGGTTTCAACTCCAGTGCTGCTGTTTATGTTAACGAGCAACTCCCCAAAGAAAACTTTGTTATCTTTAAAGAAGCAACGAGAATGAAGAAGGCGAAATTTTTATCTGCTGTTTTCACGCGCCGTGGTTTTGTACGTGAGAGTCAACGGAGATGAAGAGTTCGCTGCATTGAAAAGCAGAAGAGCTTTCATCTCTTTATACGTCCGCTCATAACTCCACGATCTCTGCAGCTGAACCAGGTGCTCTTAATTCATCTGTAACATATGCTGCTGTTGCTACTGGGAAATAATAGCTTTCGAGATGCATCTCATATTTAATTTTAATGTGAATTTTTATAAAATAATATCTTGTACGTGTGTGTGTTAAATATGCCAATAATGTTTATTTGTATAGTAAATAGTAATCAAACGCTTGAATGCTGCCAAACTCAAATAACCATGCAATAATTAGAATTCTCCAAAATCGCAAGCAAGGTTTAACGATATGTCCTTAAACGCTCAGAGTCTATGTCACAAAATGGAAGAGTTCATGTATTTATTTGTCAATTCAAACGTCGATATTGTGTGCATATCTGAAAAAGGGCTTAGTCTAATGTAAAGATGCATGTTATGAATGTCCTGGGTATACCCTATACCGCTCAGATCGTGTGGGCCACGCTGGGGAGTTGCAATATATGTAAATTCGAAAATCAATTGTAAAGTCATAGAACAACATCCCTCTGATAGTCATATTGAGTACATCTTCCTCGAAATTTCTAATGTAAGACATGTATCAAAATATTGATCAGATGTATATATCGACCAAACAGACAAGTAGACTACACAAATATTATGGAAGCATTTTCAAGGTATCTCTTAAATATAATGATATAATCTGACAGGTGACCTGAACAGCAATATGCTTAATGATGTTAGTCTTCGTGGGCATATGGAGTCATTGGGGTTAGCCTTGTTAATTCAGAGATACCTACTCACTACACTAAAATTATAATAGTTTGCTTGACGTATTTTTGTCAATGATATAAAAAAGTATTGCTATATAACCAGATCTCCGTACCGACTTTTCATGACCTTATATTTTTGACATACAACGTTGAACTTGACGCACTGAGCAAACTTACATATATAGAGACTATAAAAATATTGACTATTCTAGACTTAATGAAGATTGTAACCTATGTTATTGGGACAATTTGTTTTACTTAACAACGGTAGATGAACAACTGGAACTATTTAATTCGAACATTAGCTTCTTATATAATACTCATGTACCTATCAAAGAAAAGACTGTAGAAATTCCTTAAAATCATGGTTTAATAATAATATTAAAAAGCTATTTTAAGAGAGACAAGGCATACCAAAATGGAAACGATATAAGACTGAACATTTTATACACTATTTAAAAGCGAAAGGACAACCGTGAATAGGCTTTAATAAGGCTAAACGGGAACACACCTTCAAACTTACTGGTGCAATGGAAAACGGAAAAGTTTGGAGAGATTGAAAAATCTGGGAATAGGCAATATACAATCTGTGATAAAAGACGATGTAAATGTAGATGACCTTAATAAAAATGTTTAAACATAAATGTACCTGATCCTGACTATAGCGCCTATCTGACAACTGAGACCGTAGATAGTATGTTTAATTGTTTCAATTTTGTTCGTGTAAGTCAATGTGATGTCTTAAAGCTATTCTACAAATCAAATCAAAAGCTACAGGACTTGATGATGTAAATCCAAAATTTATGAAAATAATATTACCCAAAATAATTAATCACTTGACTCATATATTTAATACGGCCATAACAACATCAACCTTTCCAGAGACCTAGAAATTAGCTAAAATTATGCCTATACCCAAGGGCAAAATGATTACAGGCCTATCTCAATACTTTCATACTGCTCAAAGATTTTTGAGAAGCTAATTGCCGGACAAATTAATACATTCTTAGCTACAAATAATTTGTTAAATAATGATCAGTCTGGTTTCCGAAAACAGAGAAGTTGCACGCCAGCTATTACAAAGATTGTAGAGGACATACGTAGGAAACTGATAAAAGTAAAATTACCTTTCTAACATTGCTGGACTTTAGTAAGGCATTCGACACAGTTGACCACAAAATATTAATAATGAAGCTGGCGAAATTATTTTAGTTTTCTGACACGTCTGTAAAATTAATGTCGTCCTATATCACCAATAGAAAGCAAGCTGTTGTTATTAAAGAACAAACATCCAATTTTGAAGAAACCCACCGTGGGGTTCCGCAGGGATCGGTATTAGGGCCATTATTGTTTTCAATGTATATAAACGATCTGTCTAATGAATTGTCTATGTGTAACGTACATATGTATGCGGATGATGTTCAGTTATATGTTAGTCGCTCGTTGAGTCTAGTGAATGAATGTATCAATTTGTCCAATACTTGTTTGTTGAATGTGGATAACTGGGCTACAAGGAATGGCCGAGCTTAAATCCAGTTAAATCAAAGTGCTTGGTAATCTATAAAAAAAATATATAAACAAATGATCTTCAAAAGCTTAGAATAGGAGATGTAGAGTTGGAATATGTTGAAAGCTAATAACCTGGGCATATGGGTTAATAAAACTCTGTCATGGAATGATCATGTTAGTGCAGCCACAGGAAAAACGTATGAATATTGCGACAATTACATGCTACACAAACTTTCTTGCCAATTTCCATCCGGTTACTACTCGCTCAAAACATTAGTCGTTCCAACTCTTTTTATGGAGTCGAAATTTTTGGTACCTGTGATGCAGCAAGTCGACAAAAATAAAAGTGACATTTAATAACATAGCTAGATATATATTTCGATTGGATAGGACTGACCATGTAACTGAAAGCGCAAACAAAATCTTTAACATGAATGTGGACAAATGGATTGACTTAAAAATATTAGTATTCCTTCACAAAATTATAAATTCTAGACAGCCTGACTACCTTTACAACATGACTCGTTTTACATCCTCATAGAACAAAAACATAATAAGCATTAGACCAAAACTTGCAAGTTCGGAGAAACAATTTTTTGTTTATGCTATACGAGCGTGGAACTCTTTGCCACATATTCTAAAAACCATTACTGGCACATCATAATTTAGTGATAAACTTAAGAACACCTTAACACACACCTAAAATTAAAATTAAAATCAAACAGAATATAAATTTAAGTAAATATTTAAAGCCTTCAACAGTAAAAATTAATTGAAATGTAATATGTAATTGAAATTGTAATAGTATTTGTAATGTAATTGTAAGAGTTAATGTCATTAATGTAATAAGATTTAATGTCAAAAGTGACTAGCGCAGTAAAAATAAGTATTATACTTGTGACGCTAGGATATAAAACAATAAACTAAACTAAACACAAGCAGCATCGCGTTTCCGTGTATGGATCTTGGAAGTGGACCCAAAAAATCTGCACAAACTGTGGACCATGGCTCCTCCGGTATTTCCGTCAGAATCTTTCCCGCTGCCTGTAGTTGGCTGGCCTTTATACGCTGACACGTCTCACACTTAGGCTGTAATGACACATTAAATTTTTAGCCTCAATTTATTGTCACAATTTTTCTCTTATGAGATTTTTAATAAGTGCGAGAGAGACGGCAACAACTTGAGCTCGCCCCAGAATTATTGACGCTAGCGGCAGCGCTGCTCCCAAAATACAATTTTTAGGTAGGTACAATATTTTCGCCAGAGACCATTTTTTGGGCTGCTAGATCGACTACAGTTGGGAAAACGGTAAGAATATGGCTAAATAAATTTTGTATGAGTCAATCTATCGTATTATATGCAACCTATAAATATTAATAAATTGAGAGTATTTAAAAAAAAAAAACTAAATGGTTATTTTATGTTTATTTTCTCTATTGTTGCCGTTTTTAATATTATACAAAATCGTATTAATAGCAAATTAAGATCCGAGACTAGCTTTTCCAGATATTTCTCTGCAATTGTGTTTTCGTTCAACATTCGATAGTCTACACAAAGGCGGTTGGTGCCGTGCCAACAGCATTGGGCTAGAGAAGGGCGACGAGCTAGGGCTTATAATTTTTGACTTGAGCAATTCGTTAATTTTTCTACGTACATGTTCTTTTTCATTAACGCTAAGCCTATAGGGGCGACGCTGTACTGTCTTTGCTGGATCGATTAGTCTTATTTCTAATTGCCCTGTGAGTCATTGGAATGTAATAAACCTATCTGAGAATCTGTTTAAAATATTCCTTAAGGCCGTCCTTTTAGAATCGTTCAAATCTAAATCAGTTTTTATTGCGTCTTCATAATTATTCAAAGATATGAAAATTATCTACATTCATCGATACACCAAAATCCTGACTTAAAATCTCACGACCAACCAATACATCATGTTTCAGGTATCTATATATTACAACATGAAGTAATATTTCCAAAAAATATTGATCAACATTTATATTGCTAAGCATTTGCAATATGCTACAAATCAAATCGTTACCTATGCCATTTAGTTTTGCAATATTATTAAACCTTTTTCCTTTAAATTTGTCAGCAACGCTTTCCTTGACCAGGCTACATTCTGCTCCAGAGTCGAAGCAAAATGGAATAGACTCACCGTAGTGAGTTAGTCGTTCGTTTTGGTGGAGCTACCGTGCACAAGTCAATACGCTTCTCGTAGCGGTTGTGGTTTTCATTTGATGGGCCTTTAGGACATGCCGATGCGAATGGCCGATTTTTTCGCACTTTAAGCATTTTACATTATACCGCTCCTTTATTCCAGGGCGTTCTCTCTTTTAGTGCTTTCTCTCTTATACTGCTTTCTCTTCTACTGCTTTCTCTTCTGTCGATCCTGCCATCTCTTAGGGCTTTTGCAAGGTATCGTAAAGATTCCTTACATCTCATAAGCTACTTGAGTCGTATCTTTACAACAGAGTCTTCGCAGTAAGGTGCAACGCAACAACATCTGACGACTACACTATCGAAGCTGGAGCTCCACAAGGAATACAGCGGATATTCCTGCGAACGAGCGGCTAACAACATCAACGTTCGCTAACGACACTGCGATCGAAAGTCGCTCGAGATGCCCAATCCGACAAACAACCCAACTAGCAAGTCACCTCATGGTAGTTGAGAAGTGGCTATCTGACTGGCGTATTAAATAAACGAGCAAAATTGTAAACACATAACTTTTACTCTCAACAGGCAAACATGTTCTCCAATATCCTTGAATAGTACGCAGATTCCCCAAGTCAACGATGTAACGTATCTTGGCGTCCACCTCGACAGACGACTAACCTGGCGAAGACACATTGAATGCAAGAAGCTCCATCTAAAGCAAAAAGCCAGCAGCCTCCACTGGATTTTAAGCGTCCGATCGCCACTGCGTCTGGACTACAAGGTCCTGCTCTACAACTCCAGTGGGGGAATGCGGCATAGACATCATACAGCGAACACAGTCGAAAATCCTTATTGCTATCACTGGGGCATCTTGGTATATTCGCCATTTAATCTTCAGGGTCGTATAACTTTGTGCCAGTCATATGACTGTTAGTAAGGTTATTAATATAAGATTTGATACAATTACACAGGTCGACAAAAATCGACCTTTTTTTTGCCGGAGAATAAAAGCCATTGATTCTGATAGATCTGAACCGGTACATTAATTGTCCGAAACTGAAAAGTTTCCATCACCCACCAATTTTGAGAAAATCGCGGTCAAAGTATCATGCACTGCTTGAATCGGCACTTTTCAAGGCTTCATAACTCCCAAACCTTACGTTGCCCAGAGCGGGTATTCAGCTTAAAAAGAGCTTTGGCCTTTCTACTTCAATATTAAAAAAAGAATTTCCAATAAGAGACCTATGGTTCAATAATGCATTTTACAAACATAAATTTGTAATGACCGCTTTTGGTATTCGTAAGGTATAGGTATTCGTAATGACCGCTTTTGGTGGAAAATGCAGTTTTAGATATTGATTTTGGGTCCAGTTCTATTTGATGACATTCCTTTGCCAAATCGATAGTTGCCAAATATTGACATTTCCTAGTTTACCAAGGGTTTCGTCCATATTAGGTGTTAGATATCTGTCGGTAATAGTTATTTCATTGAGCTTCCAATAATCAACTACTACTCTATAATTAATTTTACCAGAAGCATTCGTTTTTTGGGTACTACCCAGTTAGGACTATTGTATGATGAATTACTAATTAATCCCTGGTTAGGCATTTGGTTTTCAACTTAAATTTTTTAATAAATTGGAGACTTATGTGTTGTATTTAGTACATGTTTAATGGTAACCTTTCAACCTTAAAGTTTTCTCCTGATTCAGGTGATATAATCTAAACAATCCAAAATATATTTTTTTATTGATTCTTGACCTAATTTTTTAATTGGTTCTAATGCCTTTGGGATATAAACATTTTCTTCTGATTTTAAAGTAATTAATTTGTATGTTTTATTAGAAAGGGTAGTACATAAAATGGTTAATTTGTTTTAAAAATACTATTGCTGGGTAACATAATCACGTTGTTCAATTAAATATGACCATTTGATGTTAAAACTTCACATTTAGTATTTTGAATAGGAAGACAAAATATATATTTTTGTTTATCGTATTTATTGTGGATCCTGTGTCTATAAGGCATTTGTATGTGCAACCTTTGTATGCTATTTCTATGTATTGCTGTTGTCCGGGGCTGTTACCCGAAAATTTTCGATTGCTACTGAGCTATCTTGATTTTGTTCATCTTTATTTTGGATGGATTGTACCTGTTGTTTCCCTTTATGTAAAGACAAGCTTTCGAAGGTGTCGGTCGTGCTTTTTGCTCGCTCCTACGATTATTTTGATTCGCCTGTAAAGAGTCATTTAAAATTGTTGTCTTTGATTTTATTGAAATCAGCCGGGAACGTTTCTTTTAACCATCGGACCGCAAAAAGTTTCTACCTTGCCAGTCTATAACAATTTATAAATTTGCATATACTGACCTCATACAAAAGACTGCCTACACCGCGTGTTACACCGCGCTAGCTGCTGTTTCTCCTGTTACATCTCTCTCTCTGGATTGCCGTACTGACGCTGCTGCGCTCTCCTGGACAGCTCTCTAGAATACTCAGCTGTTGCTGTAAAGCTCTCTCTGATGCTGTACTTTCGCTTACCGTTTTTCAACTGCGCGGGATTTGATTGCTTTCAATCTGACAGCTCTCCCAAATTTGTCTGCTCAGAACCTACTCTCGCTGGATCGCCGCACTGAAGCTGCCTATGCACGGTTTTGGACCGCTTTCCTGGACTGATCTCCCGAACTACTCTGCTGTTGCTTTTGTTGCTGCTTCTGCTATTACCGATCTTCAATCTGCGCTGGATCAGCTTAAGCTCTTGGCTCGATTTCGTCTCTTTTACTGGTAAGTTTGGTTACTGTCTCGTTTGGTGCTCTGGCAAGTTAGTTTGTTACTTTATTTCTGTGCGCATACAATTACACTGATAACAATTTTGTCAGTCGTTTGTAATGCCAAGAAATGTGATTTTGGAGGTGTCATTACGGGCGACTCCCACCTCGTAAGCTGGCTCTGTGGAAACTGTGCATATTTGAAATGTGCCGGGGCTGGATCAAATGACCGCCTTACAGACTTAATATCTAAAAAAATTGGCTTAACTTGGTCTTGCATCGCTTGCCGCGAGCTCGAAAATGAATGCGTACATTTATGCGGCAGATCCGAAATGGTTTTCTTGATGTACGTAAGGATTTCGCAGCCCTAAACGAAAAGTTCATCGCCGTCGAATCTCAGTTTCTTGGCCTCAAACTCTTAAGTGAGTCGCCCAAGAGAAAAATACCACATAATGGGGCCTGTATGAATCTTATTGGAACACCTACTGCAAGTATGTTAAATTCACCAAAGGCTCAGTCGGGCCCAGTTGCTGCCCTCCCGCAACCTGAACGTAATGGATCGCTCACACATTGTTCCAGACTTCAGACTGATTTTGCGGGTCGTCCCACCGGAACCAAATGAACTTTTTACACCAAACAACTTGGTTAATTCTCCAGCCGTGATCTATAACCGACCAACTCCCGCACCTGCTGCAGTGGAGGCATTTTCATCTGCCTTACTAGCGGCCTCGTCGCAGACTACATTATAGCCCACCTTTGCCACAAGTTAAACCTTTCTGTAATTGATTTTTCTGTCACCAAGTTTAATTTAAAATTGAGACGTAACATATCTTCTTTTCAGATTGATATTTCTGATTTTATTCTACATAGAGTTCATGACACCGAAATTTGGCCGAGTTTTTTGTACATGAATTTGTCAATAAGAATAAAAATCATAGTAATGCTCGTATTTCACAAAGTACTTTGACCAATTAAAAAAACTAAATCAATCTTCTTGCATAGAAAATGTGTGTAGTTTAATAGGTAACCTTAGCAAAATATACTCCAATATTGTATACTTTGATGCCAACGTTATTGCCTGGCTTTATTTCGACAGTGTCGGACAATGAAATTCTCTGTAACAACTGTATCATACCACTCGCTCGTGGGCGGTGTTCTACTAGCCGTAAAAATCGATTTATCGTTGAAATCCATTCTTCTACCAAATTTAAATGATCCAAAAATTTAATTTATCTGTGTTCAAATTAAATTCAATTACAAAATTTCCGGACTTCAGTATTTTTGTCACCTGCTCATATATTCCCCCTCGATTCGGTTTCAATATATACATGCACACTAATCACATATTCAAGAGATATTCTCTTTGCTTGGTGATAATGATCACCTTGTCACATTAGGGGACTTAAATCTCCCTCCTCTTTCATGGTTGTCATCGATGGACAGTAACGTTTCCATTCCTAGCACGCCTCACGAGTTTGTTCAGGGTTTTTTGGATTTGTCATTGGATCACCTTAACTCAGTGGGTAATTGCAACAACAAATATCTTGATCTGGTTTTTGCATCCGAATTTGCTAACGGTTTCGTTTCACGAATACAACCATTTTCATTGCCGGAAGACAAGTATCATCCAACTCTTGAGATTCTTTTAGAGTCTATATTGCCTGAAACGGTCTTACCTGCAATCGAAACCACAACCTTCCACTGCTTTAGAAGAGCTGCGTTTACTGAAATTAACACAGTTCTCTCTTTACCGACTGGTCTTTCATAGACTCCAAAGAATCACTTCCAGTCATTTTGGTGATGTTTTACGACATGCTGAACTCAGCAATTAATGCGCATGTTCTATCGTTTCCTGTCGCGGAACCCTCTAACAAGCCTCAATGGTTTTTGCGCAGGTTATCTTATTTTAAGAACACCAAATCTAGGTTGTTCAAAAAATATGAAAGACTTGGTCTTCAACTGGACCATTCCAGGTATCTGATTTCTCGTTCCGAATTTTTGGCACATAACACTCCACGTTACAATAACTTCCTGAACCGTTGCAAAAGAGAGTTTTTCGACAATTCCAAACAATTCTTCGCTTTTCTAAATTCAAAACGAAAATCTTCTCTGTTTCCTTCATCTCTTCATTATAATAATATAATATATCAACATGCCTATAACTCACGTAGACGACATTTATCAGTGTCCAATAAACATGAAATCGTCATTCTCTGCCGGTCCCGATCTTATTCCTACTTGTCTCCTCAAAAAATGTGCCAGTGCCCTGTCAGGTTCATTGGCTAAACTCTTTCAAATGTCTCTCGACAAATGCTTCTTTCCAGACTTGTGAAAGGAATCGACTATCATTCCTCTCCATAAGAAGGGCAGTAGGTCGGATATTTCTAACTACCGAGGGATTTCGAAACTTAGTGCCATACCCAAATTATTTGGAAAAATAATAACCTCTTAGCCTTCTCAACATGGATTTATGAAGCGTCGGTCGACGACAACCAACCTCCTGGAATTTATTTCAATCATTCGAGATGGTTTTAATAACAAAATGCAGTTGGATGTTATCTTTACCGATTTTAGTAAGGCCTTTGACTCTGCCAATCATTCGCTACAGCTTAGGAAACTTGAATTGTTAGGATTTCCAAATAATTTATTAGATTGGCTTTGCAAATACCTACTTCAACGAACACAGAGAGTTCAATTCAACAACACATTGTCGAATGTTGTCTTTGTTACATCAGGTGGTCCCTACGGCAGTCAGTCACCTTGGCCCTGCCCTGTTTGGTATGTTCACAAACGACCTGCCAAATATTATTTACAATTCACAGGTGCTTATGTACGCGGATGATGTGAAGCTGAGTTTAAATCTTACGAGCCCCTTGTCGCACTTACGGCTTCAAGAGGACTTAAATAACCTTAACACATGGTGTAACGATAACATGTTGTTCCTTAACCATTCTAAGTGCAATTTCATGTCATTGTATCGTAAAAATCCTTTTCTTACAAATTACTTGTTGGGAACAAGCGTGTTGGAACGTATTTATAAGGTTAACGATCTTGGAGTATTATTTTGCCGTGACCTAAACTTTGCTAAGCACATTACCATAACAGTAAATAAGGCTAGGGTGTACTTGCTTTTATTAAGCGTTGGTCGAACGAATTTGATAATCCCTACGTAACCAAGCATATTTTTCTTCTCTGGTCCGGCCCATACTTGAGTATTGTTCATGTGTATGGTCTCCCCAATATCAGGTTCATCAAGCTCTTCTAGAGTCCGTGCAGAAACCGTTTCCCTTTTTTTTGCTCTGCGTGGGCTATTCGTGGACCCTCATCATCATTAACTAGCACCGTACGCCGCGAGACTGCGGCTCTTAAAATTTACTCTCTGCTGGATCGGAGAACTTGCCACGGAGTTCTTTTCCTGCACAAACTTATTCAGGGACAAATCGATTCTGATGCACTGCTAAGCCGAATACAGTTTTGTGTTCCGGCCAGAACGTCCCGACAATTTCGACCGATTTTTTGGAAATATGCAGCACAAACTTTGATTGTCATCATCCGTTTCGCGTTCTTTGTACTCATTATAATGTATTGTATCGCCTTTTGTCTTCTGATTGTCTGACTATTGGACATATCTTTAATGAGTTGTATCTATAATTTTGTTATAAATGTAAAATATTAATTGTATACCATTAGATTAAGACGTATATATTAGCAGATATGTGCTAGTTTCTTATAAATGAAATGAAGTGTCCGTTGACATGTTTGGCCATTATATAAGCGATAAGGAGAACTCTAATCATTCAGAAGAAGAAAGGTGAAAGGAGAAAGAAGTAAAACAAGAGCTCCTGAAATTTTAGATTGAGAGTGCCAATCAGTCTGGATTAAACTACGAAATTGCTGTTTATAGCCTTATAAAGTTATGTTTTAGACTGAACTTGTGAAAGAATACCAGTGCGTTTTGAAATAACAAGTATATTCATAATTTATTCAAGCCAAGCTTGGAAACACCACACACATTTAAGCGAGTCACTCTGACGATATACATATACAAAAATAACTCAAACAAAATCAGTCCACAATATAAAACACTCAATTACACTGTTCAACAACAAATATGTTTTCTTTTAATCCTCGATATGGACCCTGTTTCCAAACGACAGCGTGCAAACACCTCTGGTGAAATCAAGACCGGAAGGCCATCGGAAGTACCAGAGCCTTAACTTCTCTTACTGATAAATCAGCGGTTTGAAGACCACGCTCAGCTGATAACAGCCAAGATCAGTGAGGCTGAAGAGCGAATCGTCTCCGTGTTCAATGATAAGCTAAAGATAGCCTGGAATCGAAGTTAGCGTACCAAGAAAATTCAACCGTGGCTTGTGATTTCCGGCTGAACGGGGTCCCGTTCACTGAAGGGGAGACGTTAAAAACAATTTTTAATTCACTCTCCTTTGCACTGGGTGTTACACCGGCACCGAAACTGAAAGACATATTCATAGTAAAATGCGAAATCCTACAAACACTGGTTGACCCGACCATAATAATAAAGTTTGAGCACTTGCGGGAAAAATCTGACTGCAGCGGGCGGCTGGCGAGTACATGCGAGTCCACAAACAACAACTGTGCCTAAATATGCTGGGCATGGGCTCGCCTACGCCGATCTACCTTAACGAACAACTCTCAAAGGAGAACTACGAAATATTCAAAGAGGCTATGCGGATGAAGAGACAGAAGCTTCTTTCGGCAGTATTCTCTCGTCGTGGACTGGTGCATGTACGAGTGAGCGGGAGAGGTGATGTAACTTGCGTCGAGAGCATGCAAAAGCTTTCCAGCAAGAAAGAAGTCTCCAACTGAGATGACCTATGCTGATGATCGGAGCTTTGCAAGTAGAATAATAAATAAATCCATAAATTTAATTGAATGTTTAAAATTTAATACGTTAGTCTTAGTGTTAACTACCTAAATATTCCTCTATTCCTTGTTTGTGTGTGTATTTTTCAGAACTATTTAAAAACTTATAAACAAATTAAATGCTTAGCAATGTAGTGAGCTCCAGAGCAAATAGCCATAGTATGCTAAGAATACTTAGCAGTCAGAAAGTCGGTCTGCAAGTTTGCCATAAAACGCTCAAAGTTTAGTAAATAAAATAGATGAATTTAGATATCTTATGGCAAATTCAAGCATTGACAAATTTTGTATCTGAAACATGGTTTGAATCTGATTTTAATGAACTGCAAATATCTTGTTAAGGCTTTAATGTTTTCCGTTCAGATCGACTAGGCCGTGCTGGCGGAGAAGCAATATACGTAAATAAACAAATTAAATGTCGTATACTGTGTAAGCAACCCTTTGATAGTCCGATCGAATACTTATTCCTTGAACTTTTAAATACAAATAGTGGTAAGACTCTAGTTGGCTGCGTATATAGACCTCATAAAAACATTGACACGAGTGATATCATTAATCAAATATCCAATATAGCGCTATCTTACGCGGACGTTATAATTACGGGTGATCTGAACAGTAATATGTTACAGGAACATTCTCTCTCTGAAGAAATGCAAGCCATTGGCTTATGTTTAGTTAACACGACAGTCCCTACCCATTATAGCGGAACAAGAAGTACACTTCTGGATGTGTTTTTTGTAAGCAATGCAGAAAGAATTCTCTTGTATGACCAAATATCTGTACCCAATTTTTCAAAGCATGACCTCATTTTCTTAAGCTATGACTTATTACCTGACAAAATGACGAGATTATTACCTATAAGGACTTTAGACATATTAATTATAGTGGATTAGACATTGAGTTAAATAATTGTGACTGGAATAGAATATATTCAACGTTATCCGTAAACTAACAGGTACATCAGCTTCAGTCGAACATTAAGTACCTTTACGTTTGTACGTTTGAAGTAAGATAATCCGATCAAACGACAAACCCTGGTTTAATAAGGCTATTTAAAACGGAATATTAGAAAGAAATAATGCTTATAATCGATGGAAGCGTTATAGAACGGAACAGTTATACAATGAATTTTCAAGGCACAGACGTATAGTAAACAATCGAAAAACAAAATGTTAACAAATGAAGACAAATGTTGCTAAAACATGTTGAGCTACGTTCAAAAGACAAATTCTGCAGCTGTACGCAGCTGCATTACGAATAATACTGCGCCCGAAAGCACGCAACTCTTTTTTCGTTACTGCCTTTGTGGCTCAGAACCATCACAGAAATTTTTTGTTAAATAACTTTGATGTTTATCATCTGATTTTACTCAAATTTTCAAAAACGTCAGAAAATTCTATTTATTTATTTTATCTATTTACTTTGAGCCAAAAGTTAGGACTATAGCTTATATAAGTTTTTTACGATTTTTGGGGGCGGAAGTGGGCGTGGGCAAATTTTAAAGCAAACTTGATCTGCGTGCAACAGATTCCAATGTTGTCACCAAATTTGGTAACTCTAGCTCTTATAGTCTCTGAGATATGTTGTTTCACACGGACGGACGGACAGACGTACATGGATAAATCGACTCGGCTGGTGATGCTGATCAAGAATATATATACTTTATGGGTCGGATATGCCTCCTTCTGCCTGTTACATACATTCTTGATTGGCACTAACTTATAATACCCTTGTACCCTTTGGGTACCAGGTATAAAAACAAGTGGAACAGCTACAGTCGAGTGTGACCGACTGTGAGATACCCGGTACCCAAAGCATTGTGGGTAAAATTAAACAGGACATGAACATGGAAAAAGAAAATGTTGACAATAAAGACTAATAATGCTTGAAACATGTTGAGCAACACTCAAAAGGGACAAATGTTGCTAGGAACATGTTGAGCAACACCAAAAGAGGCAAATGTTGCTAGGGACATGTTGAGCAACACGAACGTGCGCTCTCTCTCTCTCTCTCTCATGAAGTTTACCCAGAAACTTTATTGTTTAATAACTTCTATGTTTATCATTCGATTTTACTCAAATTTTCAGAACACGTCCACGAGTGCCTACTCATTAAGTCTATCTATTTACCTTAAGCCAAAAATCACGCCAATAGCTTATATATTATTTTGGGGTGGAAGTGGGCGTGGCCAAATTTTAGAACAAACTTGATCTGCGTGCAACAGATTCCAATGTTGTCACCAAATTTGGTAGCTCTAGCTCTTATAGTCTCTAAGATCTGTTGTTTCACACGGACAGACAGACGGACATACGGACATGGCTAGATCGACTTGGCTAGTGACGCTGATCAAGAATATATATACTTTATAGGGTCTGAGATTTCTCCTTCTGCGTGTTACATACATTCTCGGTTGGCACTAACTTATACCCTTGTACCCTATGGGTACCGGGTATAACAAGAAATTGACAAATAAATGTTACTAAAAACATATTGAGCAACGTTCAAAAAAGACAAATTCTGCAGCTGCATTACAAATTAATACTGCGCTCGAAAGCACGCAACACTTTTTTTCGCTACTGCCACCCAAAAGCTAAGCTCAGACACGCGAAATTATTCCTAAGCAGTGCGATAGAGCAAGAGAATGTGAAAGCATTTATGGTTTAATAACTTCCATGTTTATCTTCCGATTTTACTCAAATTTGCAGAGCACGTCCGCAATCGGCTACTTATTAAGTCTATCTATTTATTTTAAGTCGAAAATCACGCCTATAGCTAATATACCGTTTTTTATTATTTTCGGGGGCGGAATTGGGCGTGGCCAAATTTAAAACAAACTTGATCTGCGTGCAACAGATTCCAATGTTGTCATTTAATTTGGTAACTCTAGCTCTTATAGTCTCTGAGATCTGTTGTTTCACACGGACGGACAGACGGACGGACGGACAGACGGACATGGCTTAATCGACTCGGCTGGTGACGCTGATCAATAATATATATACTTTATAGGGTCGGAGATTTCTCCTTCTGCCTGTTACATACATTCTCGGTTGGCACTAACTTATAATACCCTTGTACCCTATGGGTACCGGGTATAATTATTGAAAGTGAGAAGCCATATATGGCTTTGTATGCATTACACATGGTGTAACGATAACATGTTGTTCCTTAACCATTCTAAATGCAATTTCATGTCATTCTATCGTAAAAACTTTTTCCTTACTAATTACTTGTTGGCAACAAGCGTGTTGGAACGTATTTATAAGGTTACCGATCTTGGAGTATTATTTTGCCACGACCAAAACTTTGCTGAGCACGTTACCATAACAGTAAATAAAGCTACGTAACCAAGCATTTTTTTTCTTCTCTAGTCCGGTCCATACTTGAGTATTGTTCATGTGTATGGTCTCCCCAATATCAGGTTTATTAAGCTCTACTAGAGTCAGTGCAGGAACAGTTTCTATTACCATTTCTATTACCATTTACCACCCTACGCCGCGAGACTGCGACTCTTAAACATTCCGTCACTCCTGGATCGGAGAATTTGCAACGGAGTTCTATTCCTACACAAATTTATTTAGGGACAAATTGATTCTGCTGCACTGCTAAGCCGAATACAGTTTTGTGTTCCGGCCAGAATGTCACGACAATTTCGACCGATATTTTTGGAAATATGCAGCACAAACTTTGATTGTCATCATCCGTTTCGCGTTCTTTGTACTCATTATAATGTATTGTATCGCCTTTTGTCTTCCGATTGTCTGACTATTGGACATATCATTAATGAGTTGTATCTATAATTTTGTTATAAATGTAAAATATTAATTGTATACCATTAGATTAAGACGTATATATTAGCAGATATGTGCTAGTTTCTAATAAATGAAATGAAGTGTCCGTTGACATGTTTGGACATTATATAAGCGATAAGGAGAACTCTAATCATTCAGAAGAAGAAAGGTGAAAGGAGAAAGAAGTAAAACAAGAGCTCCTGAAATTTTAGATTGAGAGTGCCAATCAGTCTGGATTAAACTACGAAATTGCTGTTTATAGCCTTATAAAGTTATGTTTTAGACTGAACTTGTGAAAGAATACCAGTGCGTTTTGAAATAACAAGTATATTCATAATTTATTCGAGCCAAGCTTGGAAACACCACACACATTTAAGCGAGTCACTCTGACGATATACATATACAAAAATAACTCAAACAAAATCAGTCCACAATATAAAACACTCAATTACACTGTTCAACAACAAATATGTTTTCTTTTAATCCTCGATATGGATCCTGTTTCCAAACGACAGCGTGCAAACACCTCTGGTGAAATCAAGACCGGAAGGCCATCGGAAGTACCAGAGCCTTAACTTCTCTTACTGATAAATCAGCGGTTTGAAGACCACGCTCAGCTGATAACAGCCAAGATCAGTGAGGCTGAAGAGCGAATCGTCTCCGTGTTCAATGATAAGCTAAAGATAGCCTGGAATCGAAGTTAGCGTACCAAGAAAATTCAACCGTGGCTTGTGATTTCCGGCTGAACGGGGTCCCGTTCACTGAAGGGGAGACGTTAAAAACAATTTTTAATTCACTCTCCTTTGCACTGGGTGTTACACCGGCACCGAAACTGAAAGACATATTCATAGTAAAATGCGAAATCCTACAAACACTGGTTGACCCGACCATAATAATAAAGTTTGAGCACTTGCGGGAAAAATCTGACTGCAGCGGGCGGCTGGCGAGTACAGGCGAGTCCACAAACAACAACTGTGCCTAAATATGCTGGGCATGGGCTCGCCTACGCCGATCTACCTTAACGAACAACTCTCAAAGGAGAACTACGAAATATTCAAAGAGGCTATGCGGATGAAGAGACAGAAGCTTCTTTCGGCAGTATTCTCTCGTCGTGGACTGGTGCATGTACGAGTGAGCGGGAGAGGTGATGTAACTTGCGTCGAGAGCATGCAAAAGCTTTCCAGCAAGAAAGAAGTCTCCAACTGAGATGACCTATGCTGATGATCGGAGCTTTCGCAAGTAGAATAATAAATAAATCCATAAATTTAATTGAATGTTTAAAATTTAATACGTTAGTCTTAGTGTTAACTACCTAAATATTCCTCTATTCCTTGTTTGTGTGTGTATTTTCAGAACTATTTAAAAACTTATAAACAAATTAAATGCTTAGCAATGTAGTGAGCTCCAGAGCAAATAGCCATAGTATGCTAAGAATACTTAGCAGTCAGAAAGTCGGTCTGCAAGTTTGCCATAAAAACGCTCAAAGTTTAGTAAATAAAATAGATGAATTTAGATATCTTATGGCAAATTCAAGCATTGACAAATTTTGTATCTGAAACATGGTTTGAATCTGATTTTAATGAACTGCAAATATCTTGTTAAGGCTTTAATGTTTTCCGTTCAGATCGACTAGGCCGTGCTGGCGGAGTAGCAATATACGTAAATAAACAAATTAAATGTCGTATACTGTGTAAGCAACCCTTTGATAGTCCGATCGAATACTTATTCCTTGAACTTTTAAATACAAATAGTGGTAAGACTCTAGTTGGCTGCGTATATAGACCTCATAAAAACATTGACACGAGTGATATCATTAATCAAATATCCAATATAGCGCTATCTTACGCGGACGTTATAATTACGGGTGATCTGAACAGTAATATGTTACAGGAACATTCTCTCTCTGAAGAAATGCAAGCCATTGGCTTATGTTTAGTTAACACGACAGTCCCTACCCATTATAGCGGAACAAGTAGTACACTTCTGGATGTGTTTTTGTAAGCAATGCAGAAAGAATTCTCTTGTATGACCAAATATCTGTACCCAATTTTTCAAAGCATGACCTCATTTTCTTAAGCTATGACTTATTACCTGACAAAATGACGAGATTATTACCTATAAGGACTTTAGACATATTAATTATAGTGGATTAGACATTGAGTTAAATAATTGTGACTGGAATAGAATATATTCAACGTTATCCGTAAACTAACAGGTACATCAGCTTCAGTCGAACATTAAGTACCTTTACGTTTGTACGTTTGAAGTAAGATAATCCGATCAAACGACAAACCCTGGTTTAATAAGGCTATTTAAAACGGAATATTAGAAAGAAATAATGCTTATAATCGATGGAAGCGTTATAGAACGGAACAGTTATACAATGAATTTTCAAGGCACAGACGTATAGTAAACAATCGAAAAAACAAAATGTTAACAAATGAAGACAAATGTTGCTAAAAACATGTTGAGCTACGTTCAAAAGACAAATTCTGCAGCTGTACGCAGCTGCATTACGAATAATACTGCGCCCGAAAGCACGCAACTCTTTTTTCGTTACTGCCTTTGTGGCTCAGAACCATCACAGAAATTTTTGTTAAATAACTTTGATGTTTATCATCTGATTTTACTCAAATTTTCAAAAACGTCAGAAAATTCCTATTTATTTATTTTATCTATTTACTTTGAGCCAAAAGTTAGGACTATAGCTTATATAAGTTTTTTACGATTTTTGGGGGGCGGAAGTGGGCGTGGGCAAATTTTAAAGCAAACTTGATCTGCGTGCAACAGATTCCAATGTTGTCACCAAATTTGGTAACTCTAGCTCTTATAGTCTCTGAGATATGTTGTTTCACACGGACGGACGGACAGACGTACATGGATAAATCGACTCGGCTGGTGATGCTGATCAAGAATATATATACTTTATGGGGTCGGATATGCCTCCTTCTGCCTGTTACATACATTCTTGATTGGCACTAACTTATAATACCTTGTACCCTTTGGGTACCAGGTATAAAAACAAGTGGAACAGCTACAGTCGAGTGTGACCGACTGTGAGATACCCGGTACCCAAAGCATTGTGGGTAAAATTAAACAGGACATGAACATGGAAAAGAAAATGTTGACAATAAAGACTAATAATGCTTGAAACATGTTGAGCAACACTCAAAAGGGACAAATGTTGCTAGGAACATGTTGAGCAACACCCAAAAGAGGCAAATGTTGCTAGGGACATGTTGAGCAACACGAACGTGCGCTCTCTCTCTCTCTCTCTCATGAAGTTTACCCAGAAACTTTATTGTTTAATAACTTCTATGTTTATCATTCGATTTTACTCAAATTTTCAGAACACGTCCACGAGTGCCTACTCATTAAGTCTATCTATTTACCTTAAGCCAAAAATCACGCCAATAGCTTATATATTATTTTGGGGTGGAAGTGGGCGTGGCCAAATTTTAGAACAAACTTGATCTGCGTGCAACAGATTCCAATGTTGTCACCAAATTTGGTAGCTCTAGCTCTTATAGTCTCTAAGATCTGTTGTTTCACACGGACAGACAGACGGACATACGGACATGGCTAGATCGACTTGGCTAGTGACGCTGATCAAGAATATATATACTTTATAGGGTCTGAGATTTCTCCTTCTGCGTGTTACATACATTCTCGGTTGGCACTAACTTATACCCTTGTACCCTATGGGTACCGGGTATAACAAGAAATTGACAAATAAATGTTACTAAAAACATATTGAGCAACGTTCAAAAAGACAAATTCTGCAGCTGCATTACAAATTAATACTGCGCTCGAAAGCACGCAACACTTTTTTCGCTACTGCCACCCAAAGCTAAGCTCAGACACGCGAAATTATTCCTAAGCAGTGCGATAGAGCAAGAGAATGTGAAAGCATTTATGGTTTAATAACTTCCATGTTTATCTTCCGATTTTACTCAAATTTGCAGAGCACGTCCGCAATCGGCTACTTATTAAGTCTATCTATTTATTTTAAGTCGAAAATCACGCCTATAGCTAATATACCGTTTTTATTATTTTCGGGGGCGAACAGATTCCAATGTTGTCATTTAATTTGGTAACTCTAGCTCTTATAGTCTCTGAGATCTGTTGTTTCACACGGACGGACAGACGGACGGACGGACAGACGGACATGGCTTAATCGACTCGGCTGATGATGCTGATCAAGAATATATATACTTTATGGGGTCGAAGGTTTCTCCTTCTGCCTGTTACATACATTCTCGGTTGGCACTAACTTATAATACCCTTGTACCCTATGGGTACCGGGTATAATTATTGAAAGTGAGAAGCCATATATGGCTTTGTATGCGTTACACATGGTGTAACGATAACATGTTGTTCCTTAACCATTCTAAATGCAATTTCATGTCATTCTATCGTAAAAACTTTTTCCTTACAAATTACTTGTTGGGAACAAGCGTGTTGGAACTTATTTATAAGGTTAACGATCTTGGAGTATTATTTTGCCGTGACCTAAACTTTGCTGAGCACATTACCATAACAGTAAATAAAGCTACGTAACCAAGCATTTTTTTTCTTCTCTAGTCCGGTCCATACTTGAGTATTGTTCATGTGTATGGTCTCCCCAATATCAGGTTTATTAAGCTCTACTAGAGTCAGTGCAGGAACAGTTTCTATTGTTTGCCATGCGTTGGCTATTCGTGGACCCTCATCATTACCATTTACCACCCTACGCCGCGAGACTGCGACTCTTAAACATTCCGTCACTCCTGGATCGGAGAATTTGCAACGGAGTTCTTTTCCTACACAAATTTATTTAGGGACAAATTGATTCTGCTGCACTGCTAAGCCGAATACAGTTTTGTGTTCCGGCCAGAATGTCACGACAATTTCGACCGATATTTTTGGAAATATGCAGCACAAACTTTGATTGCCATCATCCGTTTCGCGTTCTTTGTACTCATTATAATGAATTGTATCGTCTTTTGTCTTCAGATTGTCTGACTATTGGACATATTCTTAATGCGTTGTATCTCTAATTTTGTTATAAATGTAAAGTATTAATTGTATACCATTGGATTAAGCCGTATATGCTAGCAGATATTTGCTAGTTTCTAATAAATGAAATGAAATTAACCAATCCATGGTATTGATTGTGATCATAATGCTGATGTTCATAATAATTAGGTTGAAATTCTTCGTATTGAGGGCGTCTTGAGATCTCCATTCGTCAATAGACATTGTGATTTGGTCACTTTCCGATGGTCTTAGTCGTTTTTTAACCTGGAAGTTAGTATTTTTAGATGTGGAGGCTTGTTGTAGTTGAGGGTATGTATATTCTTTAAAATATGCTGTCTGAGTATTATTAATTTTATTGGAATGTAGGAAAGAATTTATGTGGGTAATGGGTTGTAATGGGTGTTCATGTATTGGTAGGGTGCAAAGGTGGCTCTAAATGATTGCGTGTATTGATTGAAATTAGGTTGCAATAGTTGAGAATATTGTGGGTAACTTGGTCGATATTGCGTTTGCGTATTTGTATTGATTTAGAATTCTGATTTAAGATTGCGTTTTTATTACGGTTTTATAGATTTTTATTCAATTTTAAATTAATATTTTCTTCATATATTTCCTCATTTTGTGCAATGGTAATTAACAATATTATGTTTGTAATATTATGATGAACCAAAATAGTGAATAATTGTATTGGTAATTTTCTGATCAGTATTTTAATTGAATCTTTAATAGCCTGAACATAAATAACAAAATCTGGCTTATTTCCTTTCAGATGAAATTTTGAAATTAGTAGTTGACGTCGTCTTTCCGCTTCTTCGCAGAATGTCATCATGTAGAGAGTTTCTGGATCATCCTTAAATGGCATGATGTCTTTTAGCTGCCGACGAGCTTCAGCAAGATTGTTCTCGCTTAGCGGCACGATTTGAGGTGCGGCGATAATTGGTTGTGCCATTGTTATTATAAGTTGTAATTATTTTTGTTACAGAAAAAATAAAAATTTTGTTTTATTTTTATTTTGATTTTACTTATTAACGTTTTTAGTGTTTGTTTATCTTAATTTTCTTAAAATTATATATGTTGTTTATAACTTGTTGAATATTTAAACTTTACCAATGCACTGCGCTTCACTATTTTTCTTTTCTGTTCTGCATTATCCCGCAATGAAGCAGTGTTCTCTCGTATCTTTTCTGAATTCTGTCATTATCCCGAATAAGTATATAAGTATGTATTGGTCGAAGTGAAGCGGCGCAGAATTTCTGTCTGCGGCGGTTAAAAGTGATTTTTCCGACGTTCTGAACTTGCGACTCGATCGATTGGGAAAATGGGTTCGTCGTTCCATTCAATCGATAAACTCGGCAACAAGAACTTTAGTTAGAAAAGCGTGCTTATACACTCCGAGTTGTGGGCGTGGTGTGCGGTCAAGAAGTGAAAAATGAAAATAATAATGAAGCGCAAACGGCACAGTTTGATTTAAGACACGAGAAGGCCCTTCCGAGCATTATGCTATGTATCAAGCCATCGCAGATAAACTACTTAAAAAACTGTACATCTGCAAATGCAGCATGGAAAGTTCTAGCGAGTATCCATATGCCATCAGGCCCCGCACGTCGCATAAGCCTGTTAAAGCGGTTGTTGTTCATGAAAATGAGCGAAAATGTATAGGTAACAAATCACGTAAATAATTTTTTCGTGATCGTTTAAAAACTCAAAGAAATTGCCTTAACTGTTCCTGAGGAAATCTTGTCTATTCTGTTGCTATCGAGCTTGCCCGATGCCTATGAAAATTTTGTGGTAGCAATGGAGGCACGTGATTGCCTGCCAAATTTAAACTCTCTCAAAGTAAAGCTTCACAAAGACAGAGGTAGACGCAAGGCAAATAAGGAATGCACTGAGACAAGTGCTAAAAATTGGTCGTCGGCCAAGCAAAAGACATATAACTAAAACGTACATAAGAAAACGTCAAAATGTAAAGCAAAGAAAAATCAAGAAAACCTGAAGGGAAACAATTAAATCGAGAGAGAGAAATCGTATTCCGTTTTTGCGTGCGGTGCAAAGACTCTCTTTCCAAAGAGTATGTGGTGTGTCGACAGTGGTGCCACCGCTCACTTGTGTTGTGTGCGATCTCAATTTTTTGAGTTAAGAGAGCACAAATTGCGAATTGGTTTGGCGGGAAACGCTAAATAGAATCGGTAGGACGCGGCACATTGGATTTGATTTGCCGAAATAGCCACATAAAATTTGTCAACGTTTTGTATGCAGAGAACCTGCAATGCAATTTTATATCAGTGTCAAAGGCCATCGAAAATGGTTCCTCTGTGGAATTTACAAAGACTGAAGCGCATATGAAAAAAAAAAGTGTTCGCGTCAAGAGGGCGCTTATTTTCGAGAGTGAAACGGAGGTGCTTTTTCCCGGAGGGCAGTGCCGTTTCAATATGGCGCCCAACGTGGGGCCCGAACCCATGACCCTGAGATTAAAAGTCTCATGCTCTACCGACCGGCTTTGCCGCCGCCGCTTGCCATCTGCGTCGCCATTAAGTTGTTGGTGTCCCGCCGTGATATATATATAATAATTTCCTACGAATAGATATAAAACATTATTAGTTTAAATTCATGTGCAGGTGTTAATTCTTGTCTGCGGAGTCCCGTGAACCAGAGCCCGGTTTCCGCGCAACCCAGGTCTGAAAAAAGATAGAGAATAGTTAGGAAGAAGTTCAGAGATGTAAATTTTGTATTGTACCCACCCTAATTGTCCTTTTTGGAGCTCCAGTAGGGACCTGTAGGTGACCAAAGGGGGTATCCGAGCCGCCCATCTTGTGGCAATATAACTTAAGAAACTTCTCCCTTGCGTCAATCTCGCGGACTTGGCGCAAGCGCATTAGTGACCCAGGTCGTGGTCCTACCTTGGCGGAGTGACCATTGCTGTAAAGGAATGAAATGTTGATTCTTTATGTAGCCATATTTAAGTAAATGAACTTATATATCGTGAAATACGGCCACTGAGTAAGCGTATTTACCTGGGGGAGATGAGCCGGTCCGGATGAGCGGACTCCGGTCCGCCGAAGATGGGTGATGCCTCTCCAAATCCCAAGAGGCATCCATGGTTGGGTGGGGGCGTAGTGACGGTTCCACCAAGGCCACCAATTCCTTCCGTTTAATGTCGTCCAAATTTAATTTTCTATTGAGCATACCTTTTCTCAGCTCATAAGTTTTTAGCAAATCTTCCTCCATTTCGTCGTTACGTAACTTCTCGATTACTTCCGAAACTTCTGGATCTCGCTGCTGTTCGGCGAGTAGCCAGTTGTCGGAAACCTCAGTTAAATTTACGAGCTTCTCGACTACCTTTTCTAATTGTGCATCTTTTTCGGCGGGTGGGGATTACGAGACAGAAAATTAGCATGAGCCATTCGCTCCCCTTTCCTATACTCAATTTGAAACTGGAAGGCCTGGAAGTACCCCCACCACCGGTGTACCCTCGGTGTCAATGTTGTCTTGAAACGGCTCGCCCTCAATGAATCGCAGTCAGTAAAAATCACAAATTCGAGTCCCTGCAAATAATGCCTGAAGTGTTTAACAGCGTTCACCACTGCAAGAGTTTCTAGCTCGTATCAATGATATTTGGACTCTGCTGGAGTTGTGCATTTACTATAATACTCGATTATCTATTCTTTATCTATTCTGTGCAACAAAATGGCACCATAGCCAATCATGCTTGCATCTGTATGCAACTCAACAGGGTGTTTAGGATCGAAGATGGTTAATACTGGAGAACTAGTTAAAATCCCTATTATTTTCTGTCTTAGTTGTTCATGTTCGTTTTTCCAGGTAAGTTCCTTTTATTTTTGAGAAATTAGTAAAAATAATGGTTTTAATAACTCTGAGAACTTTGGCACAAATTGCCGAAAATTGGAAGCCAATCCTATAAACTGCCTTAACTGCGATACTGTCTGAGGAGGTGGTAGTTCCACAAGTGCTTTTATTTTGCGACTATTTGGTCTGATTTCTCCCGCACTAATTTCATAGCCTAAATAATTTATTTGCTTAGTGAGGAATGTACACTTGTTTATGTTAAAGGAGAAACCGGCTTCCATTAAGATTTGAAGAACTTTATCTAATCTTTCCATTGCCTGATCTTTCGTTTCTGCTACTATCCAAACGTCATCAATGTAAACAATAACAAATGTATGAGCTAATGGTCCCAAAGCATTAATTATTGCGCGTTGAAACACCGATGGCGCGTTTTTTAACCCAAACGGCATGGCGAGAAATTCATACTGCCCCTGGGGCGTTACAAATGCCGTACGTTCGACAGAGTCAGAGTGAATTGGAATTTGGTAAAAGCCACTAGCCATATCTAAGCAAGAAAAGAAACTAGCTCCTCTCATACGGGCAATTTGGTCAGCTATAAGTGGCAACGGATATTTATCTGCCATCGTATTTGCGTTTAGTTCCCTGTAGTCTACACATAAACGATCTGTACCGTTCTTCTTCTTGACCAGCATCATCGGACTAGCATAAGGGGAACTACTAGGGCGTATAACTTTTGCGGACAATAATTCGTTAATCATTCGCCTAACATTAGCCTTTTCTTCTTCACTAAGGCCAAGCGCACACTAGCGGCTGAATGCGGAAAGGTATTCAGACGTAGATTGAAGTTATCTTTCGTTCTTTCAAATAAACCGCTCCGTTCAAAAGTTATTGCAATTCAATTTTTATTTTCAATTTTTAAAATAAAAATTGAAGAATAACAGTTATTTTCAATTTTTCAAAATAAAAATTGACAAACAATTCTTATTGGCAATTTTTATTTTTAAAAATTACAAATAAGAGTTATGATTCAACTTTTATATAAAAATTGAAAAATAAGAATTATTTTTAACTTTTTTATTAAAAATCAAAAATAACAGTTATTTTGCAATTATTTTTTTAAATTCAAAAAATAACTCTTATTTTACAACTTTTATTTTAAAAATTATAACAGTTACAAACCCTGGTAAAAAGCTATTTTTTTTAAAATTAATTTGATAAACAAAAAAAAAGTATGTAAATTAAGTTACAGAAGTCTTTTCTAAATGGTAATATTTTTTTAAATTTTTTTAGCAATATTTTTTTTAATTTTTTCATACATATTAAAAAATAAATTAACTCCCACATGGAAGGGCGTGGCGACTTTAAATTTTGCTTAAATACTTCTTAGAGCAATATAAAGAGAATAAAATAATAAAAGGTTTTCTAGGTTTACACGAAAAAAGTTACAACAGTTACATTATTAGGAACGAAAAAGAGTCTTATCTGGCTGCCGAGTAGCAGACTCCGCGACGCTGCTTACATCTGATGAGCTTTGCTCTGGATCAGCTTGCAGTTGAGGGAACTTTTGCAAGCTGTCAACGCAAATTACTCTCCCCCTCTCATTCTTTTTAACGTCCACAAGCAAGCGGCGGCAGAATACCGCAGTCAATAACTTGTGTTTTTTCATCTTCATCGCTACTTTAAATTGTTGTAGTTCTCCTTTATGAGCTGTTCGTTCAGATAAATGAGAGCATCCGAGTCGAAGCCCATCAAACGTAGCGTTAGTTGTTGTTTGGCCACTCTTCTGAACGTCACAGCCGCGTGTAAAAATCGATTTTTTTCGGATTGATTGTCCATCTTGACAATAATAATAGGGTCAACAACTGTGTTCGCCCTATTCGCAGGCTTGACCCTGAAGATGTCTCGCAACCTCGGTGCCGGTGTTACACCCAGTGAAAAAGAATGGGTGTTGCAGAGCGATCGCAGCGATTCCCCTTGAACGAAAGGCACACCACGCAGATGGATGTCATGCGCAAGTATTTTTCCAGATTGCCTACTTGGGCCCGTAGGCCCTGGACATCATCAGCTTGTTTCTCCAAGCTGCTCAACGCGCTGGAGTAGACTCTGCGTGTCCTGGGTCAGTCCCTTAATTCGTGCGCTGCTCCGACTCCCCATTCTTGGTGGATATGAAATCCGCCAGCTCCAGGAATCTCTTGGCGTTAATCTCCTCCTGCTTCTCAAATCTTTTGTTAAAAATTTTGATCACCATTGAAGTAGCTGCTTCGCTGGCTGCAGTCGACTTGATGTCTCCAGATGAGTTTTCCCTGGTACGCTTGGGAACAGGTGCCATTTTTGTTGGTTAGTGTACGAAAGTGGATGTTGTCCAAGTGTATGTGTTGGCTATCTTGCAGGTGTTGTTGTTTATGTCTTGCGGCTTGGCTATGCAGACTTTTGTTTGTGTCGGCTTGCAGAAAATTTTGTGTTGGCTTTAAATGTCCAGGAACGCAGATTTATATAAAAATACCGGTTCACACCAAACTCTACGTACTTCCCACAAAAAATAATTGGATTTTGGAAGCTAAACTTTAAGTAATTGTTGTATAATTTGATTATTTCTTGGAGCCTGTTTTGGCGCACAACTAATAAAGCCGATTATCGATAACGATATAAAGAATTCAAACCATTTGCGGAAAATCAACCGGGTAAGAAATTGAAACTTTTGAGAAGCGATAACGGGTGCGAATATTTAAGTGACGCGTTTGAGTCATTTCTTGTTGACAACGGTAAAAAATACAATTTACGGTACCTCATTCTCCATATGGCGTCGCGGAACGAGCAATCCGTACATGGCGCGCTGCATGATCTATCATGCAGGATTGGATGAGCGGTTCTGGGCAGAGGCAATCAGAATTGCTGCATATTTGCGTAACCGTGCAGAATCGTCTACTTTACCGGGCGTGACACCGTTTGAAGTGTGGACAGAAAGAAAGCCCTGTGTCGGCCATCTGCGAATCTTTGGTGCAAAGGCAATTGTTTTGAATAAAACGTAGCACAAGAAATTTTCGCCAAATTGCGAAGAACATTATTTGGTCGATTATTCTGACACAGGCATACAGCCTGTTTAACCCTGAGAAACAGAAAGTGATTGAAGCTCGAGATGTTAATTTTATCGAAAACACCCTGTATAAAAATAGCATGTCTTCGGTGAGCGATGTTGAATCTGTGTACCCGCAACTAGAAGAATTCTAATGGCATATGAAACCTTTTGTTTCGGACGAACAGGCCCTGGGCCCTGAACGCGGCTAGTGAGAATGAATCCTTAGTTGATGTTGGCGATATGAGCAACACACAGGAGCCAGAAGACCCTGTTGGAGTTGGTGTTGACGGGAATTGCAAAAAAAAATTCATTGCACAGCCAACTTCAGAACGAGCACGAGAACGAGACCTAAAAAGGCTTATACGGGTCGACCAGGACGCCCCGCAAAGGAATATCACATGTTGTCGGCTGAATACATAAGTGTCCCTGCTAATGCAAAAGAGGCTTTGTCAAGCAAACATGTAGCGGCCTGGCGTGCTTCGTGGTCGATCTACCAAAGGGTGAAAACCGATCGGATGTATGTGGGTGTATGCACTAAAGCTTGACAAGGATGGCAATATTGATCGCTTCAAAGCCCGACTTGTTGCCAAAGGTTGTTCTCAGCGATACGGAGTCAACTTCACCGAATCTTTTTCCACTGTTGCCAGATACTCAACAATCAGACTGGTCATGGCGTTGGCTGCAGAATTGGGGTGGTATTTGCACCAATTGGACGTTTCTTCAGCATATCTTAATAGCGAGTTACATGATGTCATCTACTTGAGTCTGCCGGAAGGATTCATTGATCATTAATATCCTGAGCCTGTGCTGAAGTAGCAGAAGTCATTGTTTGGGCTGAAGCAGAGTGGCATGAAATGAAACGAAAAGCTCAATTCTACACTCATCAAGCTTGGTTTTCTACCATGTCCCAGCGAGCCGTGTTTGTATACTAAAAAAGTTTCTACTAATATATGTATTATTGTTGTATACGCAGACGATCTCTTAATAACCAGTTCCAACAGAGGATATCTCGAAAGCGTCAAAGGTGCTGTTGCTGATAAGTTTCAAGTGGTCGATGGAGGTCATCTAAAACATTTCCTGTTCATAGAAGTGAAGAGCAGTGCTGCAAGAGAAATGCTACACCACTAGAGGCAGGTAATCAAGTTAAATGTGACAACCCTAGCTGCAAACGTACGCATCAGGTGGCCTATCAATAATTGATTGGGTCTCTGATGTATCTGGCCATTACCACGCGTCCTGATATTCTCTATTCTGTGGCGAAATTGGCGCAACAGAATGCTGCAGAACGAGTGCTTCGATACATAAGAGTCACGGCTGATCGCCAGCTACATTACCATCGCACTGGTCGTTTTTTTATTTCTTTTATATTCTTTTATTACCTAACACTTATATACAGACTAAAATAAATACAAAACAAACAAGAATAGGGGGCCGTGATTGCGCGGTATCATCGCAAGGTATTGCTTTGCGCAATACGGCGATATTCAAATAGGACATGCTGAGCATTCTCCACAATCCCACTTCCGCACTCAACCGTCCAACCGTCAACGGTCCTCAGTGTCGTGACCGAAGTGCCATCGCTATTCTCGCTATTCTGACGGCACTTAGGCGATACGTCGAGTTGACCCCACGCATGTAACTGCTAACAGCCGTGGTCTCGGCCCACACCGGAGCTGTATCTGGAACACCGGATCACAAAACATGGAATCGGCACGGATCCGAACAAGGTAGCAGCAATCGCAGAACTAAAACCACCACCAACCGTGAGAGAACTCTGGCTATACCAGGGGGTGGCGTCGTGGTACAGCAGATTTGGAAATGGAAATGGTCCCAAGAACACCAAGACGCGTTTGAAAAAGTAAAAGCGAAGCTGGTAGCAGGCCCAATCCTGTCGTGTCCAGATTTTGGTGAAATGTTTGTGTTACAGACGGATGCTAGCGACTACGGGATAGGAGCAATTCTCACCCAGAACACGAAGGAAGGAGAAAAGGTGATATCCTATTCCAGTAGAACGCTGAATGGTGCCGAGAAGGACTATTCGACCACGGAGAAGGAGTGTTTGGCGATAGTATGGGCAGTACGCAAGCTGCGACCATACTTGGAGGGGTACCATTTTAAAGTGATTGCAGACCACATGGCTTTAAAATGGCAAAATAGCATAGAAAGCCCTTTAGGCCGAATTGCAAAATGGGCCTTGGAACTACAGCTGTATGATTTCGAGATAGCATACCGAAAAGACCAGCTAAACGTGGTGGCAGACGCGCTATCCAGGCAACCACTACCAGAGAAAATTCGCCAAATAAAAGAGACGACCATGTCGACAAACGAATCGTGCCCATGGACCGAAGAGATGCGTGAGAAAATCAAAAAAAAACCGGAGAAGTTCGCCGACTACATACTGCAGGGATCCACGTTGTACAGGCACATTCCACATCGAGCTGGCAGCGAAGGCGTGGTCACGTGGAAATTGGGCGTGACTCAAAGACTAAGGAAGAGCGTACTACGAAAAAACCATGACTCAACAGCGGCTGGACATGTGGAAATGCGAAGTAAGCCTGAAGTGCAAGCCAAACCAGCTGCGAGCAGCAGGACAAATGTTTACACAAGTGCCAGAAGAACCATTGGCCATGGAACCAGTATGCACAGATTTCGTAGGGCCGCTGCCGAGATCAAATCACTGAAACCAGATGCTGCTAGTGCGGATTGACAGGTTCTCGAATTGGACAAAGCTGGTCCCCATGAGAGCAGCAACAGCAGAATCGCTGCGGAAAGCATTCCGGGAAAGTATAATATCAAGATTCGGAGCACCAAAAGTAGTGATAACAAATAAAGGGGTACAATTTGGAAGCAAGGCGTTCAACAAGTTCCTAAAGGAAATAGGAAGCCGCCATCAATACACGGCTAAATTCACGCCACAAGAAAACCCAACTGAGCGGGAAAAAGGAAGGTCCAAACAATTTGCCGGAGACAATCAAAGGTGCTGGGACGAAATGTTGTCCGATATAATGCTAGCTGTGAATACAAGCATATCAGACTCCACGATTTACTGCCAAGCGCGTTTTACGACAAGGAGACACTGGGCACGGGAAAACAAACAGAGACGCCCGATGAAAACGCTCAAAAGTTAAAGAAAATCTCCGAAAGAACCTAGAAAAGGCGGCGCAGGCCCAATCTAGGTACTACAACTTGAGAATGAGGCCTTGGAATCAGAAAGTTGGGGACACGGTGTGGGTTAATGGGCACCACTTGTCGAAGGCCGCAGAGGGATTCGCATCGAAACTGGCACCAAGGTACGTTGGAATTTTCAGACGCCAGTCATATGCGTCGTACAGCACAACGTAACTTAAGAAGAAAAACGGTACACGTAAGTCAGCCACAGTCTACAGAAGAAAGAATCGAGAATGGCGGAGAGGCGGAGGACTTCAACGACAAAAGCGAAGAAGTAAGTCTGGATGGTAACGCCAGGACAAAGGACGCCAGCACCAGTGCCAATCAGACACCACATCCAGAAGAGTGCGGAGCGGAAGCAAGCGGATGCTTTAGTCAGGGGCGGCGAACGCCAAATGCTGAAAAAAACAACAACTAAAAATAAGGGGTCAATATCAAGGAGGGCTCACGATACTGTACCTCAACAAAAAGATAATGAACAGAGGCGGTAGAGCAACTTTTGCATCCGAAGAAAGGGAGGAGACGATACGGAGTATCGTAGCCGCAAAACGCACGAGCACAACACGAACCAGTAAGGGCGGCATCAGCAACAGCCGGAGGCGAGGAGGCCTTCGTGGAGTACATTGCTAGTTTTGAGTTGGCAACACTGAACAAAGGGCTGAGTCGGTAACCCGTCAACTCCAAGCAGCTTGCGACAGCTGCATCATAAGCAGGAGAGAACACTTTCGTCACCGCGAAGCAGTATACTGGTGGACGCAGACGATTGCCAATGACAGAAGGGACTCTTCGAAGGCAAGGCGCCGATACCAACGCTCTCGCGGAACCTCCGTTCACCTGGAGAGGCGGTCCGAGTATCAGACCTGCCGACGAGCCCTCAAGGAAGCTATTAGAGCCAGCAAGCAAAGGTGCTTCGCCGACCTCTGCGATTCAGCGGGCACGACCCTTGGGGAAGCGCATACAAGATTGTTGTGAAAAGCTGAACAGCTCCAGGCAGTTAGCTCCACTAACCCGGGAGAGACTTGTGCGCATCGTCGAGCACCTGTTCCCCAGGATATCAAGCCCGCTGGTATCACCCTGCAACAGTTCGCTGGCGTGCTACGAGCCCGTCTCGGCAACTGAGATTGTGGCGGCAGCAAGGCTCCCGGCCCGGACAACATCCCGAATCGCGCCCTCAAGCTGGCCCTCTCCCTCCGTCCAGAGTTATTTGTGGATGTCTTCGACGGTTGCCTTAGGGCGGGCATCTTCCCGGCATGCTGGAAGATCCAAAGACTGGTGCTCCTACCGAAGCCGGGAAAACCGCCGGACCAGCCGTCATCGTTTCGGCCTATCTGCCTATTAGACGGAGCAGGAAAAGTGCTGGAGCACCTGATCGGCACCAGGATCCAGAAGGTTATAGTGGCGGCTGGCGACCTCTCTGACGCTCAGTTTAGCTTCAAAAAGGCGAAGTCAACCATTGATGCCATAACCAAGGTGGTTGACATCGCCAGGGTTGCTATCGCAGGCCGACGCTGGAAAGGAGGGTCAAAGGAATACTGCCTCATTGCGACATTGGCCATACGCAATGCATTCAACACGGCGAGATGGTGCAGCATTATGGAGGCTCTGACCAACTTCGAGGTACTTACTCAGGATAATGGGAGCTACTTCAATGAGGGATCCTGAAATTTGAGACGCCAGCAGGATGGGAATCCATCGGACTGTCCTGCGGCGTTCCATAAGGTTCAGTCCTGGCCCCATTCTGTGGAACGCCATGTACGACGGGGTACTTTGCCTAGCACTGCCTGGTGGTACTGAACTGGTGGGTTTCGCGGACGATGTTGCGGTCGTAGTCGTCGCCAAGGAGCTGGCCACAGCGGAGGACCTCTGCAACAGGAGCGTGAGCTTGATCCACGCAGACCAGAGTGCGACTCCAGCTGGCCCCAAAGACCGAAGCCGTGCTTGTGAGTAGCAGAAAACGAGTGGAGACTGCAACTATACGAGTCTGCGATGCGCCGATCAGATCGTCCAGAGCGATCAAGTACCTCGGGGTGATGCTAGACACGGGGCTTTCGTTCCGCGAGCATCTCGCATACGCAAGCACCAAGGCGGCGGGTTCGTTCCGCTCTATATCGCGTATACTGTTGAACCATAGAGGCCCGAAACAGAGGTCCAAGCTGCTTTTGACCAGCGTGGTTAGGGCTACCATGCTCTATGCTGCGCCGGTATGGCAGCACGCCATGTCGACGAAGTCGTACAGCCGCTCATTGAAGGCCACCCACAGACTGGCGGCCCTCCTTAACTGCAGCGCATTCAGGACGGTATCGGACCAGGCTGCGTTAGTCCTGGCAGGGACTCCACCGTTCGATCTCCTTGCCTCCGAGCAGGCTTCCGCACACGTTTGTCAGAGCGGGAGTAGCGTCAGTCATCGACCTCACGTTCGCAGGCAGCTCAACTTCCAATAATGCCAGATGGAGAGTCAGCGACGTGTACACAGGGAGCGACCACGAAGCGATCCTGTGCACGGTAGGCGAGCCCGCAAGAGAGCCGCTCCCGGCGCCGAGACCCGCGAAGGCGTACAGACCGGACACCTTGTGTACCCAGGCATTCGAAAATGCGCTGGGTGACATGACAGTGGAGGCTGAGGAGGGAGCAAACGCGGCGGCGATTGCTGCAGTCCTGGAACACGCCTGCGACCGGAGCATGCGGAGTAGGGGAGTTTTTCGGGGGCACCATAAGCCGGTGTTTTGATGGAGCGACAGGATAACCGACCTACGGACCACCTGCCTTCGAACCCGGAGACAACTGACCCGCTCGCGCGGTACTCCGCTCGTCGGCGAGCGCAACGAGGCCTATAAGGCCGCGAGGAAGGCTCTCAAGGCGGCCATAAGGGACGCGAAGAGAGAATCCTTTCTGCGGCTCTGCGACGCGGCGGATAACGACCCCTGGGGCGGCGCGTACAAGCTGGTGGTCAAGGGACTGAAGGCAGGCAGCACCGCCCCCTCGGACGCCACGGTTCTGGATGGCATCGTGCAGGCGCTGTTCCCGCGAGGGGTACCAGTACGCATCCAGCCCAGGGAGGAGCGACATCCCTTTAACCCCATTGGCTCATGCGACGTGACGGAAGAGAAGGTATCCCGGACGGGGAGAGCTGTACACCCGAAAAAGGCGCCAGGGCCGGACGCAGTTCCCAACAGGGCACTGAAACTGTTCATCGCCCTGCACCCGAAGGAGTACGCGGACCTGTTCTCCAAGTGCCTGAGGGAGGGACCTTTCCGGAGCGGTGGAAGAAGCAGAAGCTGCTGCTGCTGGCCAAGCCGGGGAAGCCACCGGGGAGCCTTCCTCCTTCAGACCAATTTGCCTCACCGACACCACTGGCAAGGTGTTCGAGAAACTCATTGCAGTAAGGCTAAATGCTGCTATCGAGGAGGCTGGCGGTGTTTCTCCGAGGCAGTTCGGCTTCAGGAAGGGAGGTCAACGCTGGACGCCATCGAGGAAGTGAAGGAGATTGCGAAATCGGCGATCGCGGGCACGAGGTGGAAAGGCGGCTCGAAGAGCTATTGCCTAGTGGTAACGCTAGACATCAGGAACACCTTCAACACCAAAGACTGGAGCCGCACGCTGGAGTCCCTAGGTGCCCTGAACATCCCTTGGTACCTGCTACGAATAGTACGGAGCTATTTCAGCGAGAGGGTACTCACTGTGGAGACGGACATGGGTTCCAGAGCATACGAAGTCTCAGCCGGAGTCCCGCAGGGCTCCGTTTGGGACCCTGCTCTGGAATACCATGTACGATGGAGTTCTGAGGCTCCCCATGCCCAGTAGCACCACCGTCGTGGGCTTTGCAGACGACGTGGCAGTGGTCGTAGTCTCAAAAGAGCGCACCGCAGTGGAGGAGAAGGCGAACGAGGCGATCAAAGGGATCGAAGCGTGGCTCGCTAGCGCGGGCCTGGAGCTGGCAGCGCACAAAACGGAAGCGGTTTTAATCTCCAGCCGAAAGGTCGTGGAGACAGCCGAGATCCGGCTGTCCCAAGCAGACCATGAGGAAGTTGCTGACAAGCGTCGTCACCTTCCAGCTGCTCTACGCGGCACCTGTGTGGGCGGAGGCGGCTGAGGTAAAGTCGTATATGCGCGGAGTCGACTCGACCTATAGACTGTGCGCCATCCGAGTTGCGAGCGCATTTTGGACCATCTCGGACGACGCGGTGCTGGTCATAGCCGGGCTAGTCCCGTTGAAAAAGATGGTACGCGAGAAGGCGGACCTGCGCAGAGCACTGAGCGGTAACCTGGTACCGGAGGGCGCCAGTAAGGCCGAAATTAAGCGCGCGGCCAGAATGCGGAGCTATGAGACCTGGCAGGAGAGATGGGAGGCCTCGTCCAAAGGCCGACGGACTCACAGGCTGATCCCCAACATTGAGGCCTGGATGGAGAGGAAGCACGGGCAGGTGGACTTCTATCTGACCCAATTGCTGAGCGCTCACGGCTGTTTCCTCAGCTACCTCAAGAGGTTCGGCCATGATGAGGAAGATGGCTGCCCGGAGTGCGGATCCGGAATCCCTGAGGATGCGCACCACGTCATCTTCGAATGTCGGCGGTTCGACGAAGAGAGGAGGCGCTGGAAGCGGTAGCAGGGTCACCGATCAGGGTGGACACGTTGGTGCCGCTGATGTTGGCGGACCATAGGGCGAAGCTGATGAAGACGCTTAGGACCCTGGAGAGAGGGAGAACGGAGCGGACGGGCTGAGTGGTCCTTAATTGTGCGAAGCATTGCTTTGCGGCAGTACCGCACAATGCGGGCCCTTGCCCCGTCTCATGGGTACACGCGCAACGCATGTCCCATAAATGTTCTGTATTGTAGTATAATTGTAATTGTAAATAAATAAATGAATAAAAAAAAAAAATAACACATATACAAGGAAGCAAGGAATAGAGGAAACCGCGTAGTAAATATACACATACATACGTATATACATATATAGCCACACATATATATAAATAGAGGACCAGTTCATACATACGAATTTTTTTCAAACATAGATATACATACATAGAATCACATATTATAACACACCATATTACCATACTAACTTACAAACAAACAAATATTCCCTAGACTTCAAGAATACATATACATATTATTAATACACGCATACATATAATATTACTATTTTACATATTATTACTATTTTATATACACTATATACATACCATTACCATACCTCAATACACATACAATTACCATTGCCAATACATCTAAATGTCGAAAAAAGCCACCAATAGTAGGTCAGGGGCAGATTAGGGCTAAGGAGCGGGTCCTGTCCACCTGAGATAAGGGAAGAGATGGAAATAGAAAAGCAAAACCAGATAGTTCAACCCCAAAACAATAGTCTCACCGTTGGCAATTCATCAACTTTTTCAAACACCAGCCTGAACCTAAAACAAATACTACCCCTTGTTCATCAACGACCCACCTACGATGGCCCACCTGACAATCTCGATAGATTTATAGCTAGAGTAGAACAGCTACTCTTATTAGCCGGGTCAGTGGACCAAACACCATGCGGACAGTACCTACTCGGAACTATCCATGACAAAATTAAAGGCAGAGCTGACGAAGCGTCTGCGATGTACTCCTCACCTGGGATGACATCAAAGCAAACCTCAAACGACTATACTTTAGCAAGAAAACAGAGGAAATGCTTGTTAGAGAGCTACGCAATCATCCGAATGCACTCATTATGGGAAAGCTGTATTACACAACCAAGAAAATAAGAAGCGAATTAATGTCACAGGCCAGAGGAGCAGACCCTAGTGGACATTCCATTACGGCCAAACGTGACCAATATGACAGGTTCTGCCTAAATACATTCTTATTTGGATCAAAAGACCCACTAAGGTCAGCCATTAGTGCTTTGGGTTCGGAACATTGATGTTCTTCAAACCTTCCAGGAATTAATTGTTATTAAGTTGAATACTTTAAGAATAAATTCATCTTTGTATATAAATATGATAATCAAACATGTCCAGAGAATGTGTTTTCGGCCCATAAAATGTTTGTTTTGTGTGCTTAAATTATAATCCCAAGCCAATGTTTCTAACCAAAGCCAAGACTCTCACCAGATTTGTTAAGTTTCTGGGCTACAACATAGCAAACAGTTGTGACAAATTTATGTTTGTAAAATGCATTATTGAACCATAGGTCTCTTATTGGAAATTGTTTTTTTAATATTGAAGTAGAAAGGCCAAAGCTCTTTTTAAGCTGAATACCCGCTCTGGGCAACGTAAGGTTTGGGAGTTATGAAGCCTTGAAAAGTGCCGATTCAAGCAGTGCATGATACTTTGACCGCGATTTTCTCAAAATTGGTAGGTGATGGAAACTTTTCAGTTTCGGACTAGTATCGAACCGGTTCAGATCTATCAGAGTCAATGGCTTTTATTCGCCGGCATTTTTCTTGTCGACCAGTGTAATTTATTATTTTTATATCTTATCTTAGTTAGGCCTTTCTTAGTGTTTGTATTTGTTTTTGGTTATTAAATCCTGGGGACACTCGGCGTTGGGGGTTAATAACATCCGTGTTATTCTTCAAACTCCGGTGGCTCCGCCTCGACGTCTCCCTCGCCGCACTCTAGGATTTTTCCTCCGGAAAATTCCGGCTCGGCTGGTTGGGATCTCCGCACGATTTTTCTATTCTTTTTGCGTTTTTGTGTTTTCGAGCTCCCTTCTTTTCCTTCGCTGCTCACCGGCTCCCCTTGGATTTTTTTTTGAGTTTCTCCTCTCTCATCCACTCTCTAAGCTTCCTCCGCCCTTGGGAATCTCCTCTCCTCGCTCTTTGGGGATTATCTCCTCTGTGCCTCTTAGTCCTCCCGAATTGTTTTCCCTTAATCCGCGCATCCACCTCATCATCATGCCCCCTGGGGCTGGACGGTCTGGCAACCATTCAACATTCGATACCCCGATTGTAAATTGTTAGCCGGGCGCACAACCCCGGGCTTGGATTTTGGCAATGTTTACCTGTGTTTTTAATGCGCACATAACAGTGTACCTTTACAGTGGGCTTCATTCATATCCTACGACAACTAGGCCGTCCTGACTCTATGATCCCCTGATCACGGTAAAAATCGACATTGATTTTTATTATCAGTTTTTAAGTTTAAAAAAAATCGATATTAGTACAGTTTTACTACTACTTTACGTTAATGTTGCTCTCTCGTTCGTATGCATATATACTATTTACTTATTTTTTATATATTTTTTTTTTCCTATCCAGTGCTTGATATTTTTAATGCTCCAGACACCTTGAGACGGGTTATGAGATACCTGAAATTCTTCAACGTCTTTTAACACAAATCTATCACTTCCTAATACTTTTGAAATCACGTAAGGACCTTTATTCTTCTTATTAACTTTCTAGAAACTCCTGCCGTGCTATCGTAATTCTTAACCATTACGTAGTCCCCTTTTTATACTCTTGCAGAGGGTATTATAATTTTGCCATGATATTTGCAACGCAGTGAAGGAGGCATCTCCGACCCCAAAAAGTATATATATTCTTGATCAGCATCACTAGCCGAGTCGATCTAGCCATGTCCGTCTGTCTGTCCGTCTGTCTGTCAGTCTGTCTGTCCGTCCGTGACTGTCCGTCTGTCTGTCCGTCTGTCTGTCCGTCTGTCTGTCTGTCCATATCTCAGTTTTTGAGCTATCAAACTGAAACTTCCAGCATAGTCTTATTACTTTAGCACGCAGTATATATGTCGGAACGGCTGAAATCAGACCACTATATCCTATAGCTGCCATAGGAATGATGGCAAAATTAATGTAAAAAAATAACTTAACTTCTCGGTTTTTCGAATTTCTATAAATTTCGAGATATAGTCGTTTTTTATAGTTCTAGCTGTACGACTAACTATCGGACTGACTGTTTCCCCAACTTCTTCCTTAGGGATTTCGAAAGCATCTTCAGGTGTAATGTTGATATTTAAACCGTGTTTTACTTTACATGCATTAACATTCGCAGCAATTTTCGATTTTAGATTGCATTTGGGAATCGTAGGTGCTACCGTAACGATTTTCACAGTGTCTAAATCTAGATCCGTCTAGAAATTTCTTCCAAGAACCACATCATGTCTCATAGACTCATTTGGGACTACCTACAGATGAAAATAACACTTTATTCTCTCTTTTATAAAATAACATACTATTTTTGAATATATATTTTCAGTCGGCTTTTATTATTTCCGAAATAGTTTTCCGAAACGGATTCCAAACTAACTTTAGTAGTGGATAAATTGCTTAACTCAGCAACTGAAATTGGGCTCCCAGTGTCTATGAGGCATGCTGTAATTAACGTGGTCTCGGAATTGTTGTGAAAAAACATCTTAAAATATCTTACATAGTTGTTTGTATTTGTGCTCTTGCGTTCCGGGCACTGTGCAACGAAGCGTCCGAATGTCCCACAAGCATATCAGCAACCTGGCTCCCTTTTCGGCTTAAGCCATTCCTTGGCGAAGTGCCCCTTGGAATTGCAATTGCAAATTGGCGCACCGCAAATTCTTTTTGGCTGCAACTTCTCCGGAAAAGTCCTTTGAAGAATTGCCCTCTCGCTTGCGCTTCGGCAAACGGACTCCTGTGAAAGCCTTCAACATCTGCTCCGGTTCAGAGAAGCACTGTATTCGAGACTGTTCACGAATTCCTGCAGCTGGAATTCCCTCGATGATGTTTTCGAGGAGCTGCTCCACATCAATGTGGATGTCGTTCGCTAGCATGATCTTGTCCTCAAAATATGCAGCAAACTTTTCTTGTGGACTTAGTTCCCCTTTGGACATTTTTGTTCCGAATGCTAATATTAATTCCAAAAGTTTGTTTACTTTTGCGTTGTGGCGTTGATTATCACTGTCATCGGTATCTTTTCCAACACGGGACTTTCCAATACCAATATTATCGTTGGTGATAGTAACATTGGTGCTGTTAACTTTAACAGCGTCGCTGTTAGCAACTGTTACATTGCCGGTGTTCTCGATGCTGTTGCTGATGACGTCATGGATTTGGCGAATGTGATTCGTTTTGTTCTTGTTGGCGTCGTCGATCTCGGCTCAAATACAATGCAGTACAGGCATGCTTGCATCTATTTCGTTGCGTACTTTCTGTTAATGTGTAGGCTTAGGTGCCTGGCGTACAGAACATGAACTGTCTGCCTTGTGTCGCCGCAACTATAACATGAACCAGTTGGACTAAGGATGGTGCGTATGAGGGTCTGAAGACTCAGCGACAGCCTCTGTTGAATGCAGGGAAATGAGTAAAGCTTGCGTTGGGGTTAAAACAATTACTGATTTTATTGAGGAAACTTAACGGTATTTATAGCTAAGCAAAGTATAAAGAATATGCTTATGTCAACGAAATTGTGTGTAAAAGAAATGTGGGTTACTGTGTATTATGATCTATGCAGAATTGGGAACGGTGCCCAATTCGACTTCTTCATGTCAGCATAATTACATTTGCGCTTTACCTGACAATCGCTACTTTTGTTATTGCATATTCATATTGCTGAGACTGAACATTCTCCCGGCCGTTGAACAGGTGTTCAACCATCGCTAATGTTGAAAGCAAACCTGCGTGGGGTAGGTTCTGGCAACGACTGCTCAGCGTTTTCCTGAGGTTTGGAGGTCCGTTGACGTGGCTTCCATTTGCTGCATTGCCGTCGTAGAATGAATGCAATGCTCACTATAATTGATATTGCTAATACCACAAAGGCAGCTACTTGATGATGCTGCACAGTACTAAAGTGATTTTTCCATGTTGTATCCTTCAGTCTGGCCAGCCTTTGTTGTAGGACATCTAATTTGTCTAGTTCGGATACTCGGGTTGTAGTTTCTTGAGCTGGCTCTGATGTTTCTTCTACGCCAAACTTGGTGATATTGCCGAAGCGAACATATATTGATTTCGTTTCGCTGATCGTAGTGCTGAATGTGCCAACACTAATTTTTGAGTTGCGCGCGGTGCAGCCTGCGGAGGGTGATAGCAAGCCCGTTCCTTCAAGGTGTACTGTGGAAGGTGTTCCTTTACATACAGCTTGAAGCTCTATGGGACTGTGTGTTGCGAACATCCATCTGTTCCGTTGATGCGTCTTTGTCCAAATTAGATCGGATTTTGTTTGAACAGTCTCACACAGTGTTTCAGTCTTGTTGTTAGGCAACTGAAATTTACACTGATTGTCCGCGTTAAACGTAGCTTGATGATTGAAGCATATGTGCTCGTCGTTGGGTACTTTTAGACATAACTTAAATTCGTCTTCAGTCAATCCCATAAATTGATCTCTATGAGCATTGACGGCAATGATATTTGTCTTGACATCGAGTCTATGCCAGCTTCCTGCCCTCCATGCAGGGATGGGGATGACGCTGAACACTTCCTGCTGCGCTGTGGATACCAGAGGTAGTGTAATCTTGAAGATTACATGATCGGTAGTGGTTGTGCCTTCAGCATGCATAATTCGGTAGAGCTGGATAGCATTTTCCGATGATACCGGTAACATTTGATCTGGTAGAAGATGATCCCGAATTTGATCAAGTTGACCTCTCAGTTGCTGAGGAGATACTAGCATGGGACTAATGGTTTGGTGGCGGACATCAGTAAGGACGGTAGCTATCTCATTTTGCATCCGCTGCATCCCCGTCGCCAGCAGGGTTAGCTGGACTGTTAGGACCATTAATGCTTGCTGTAGATAGTCGCCTTCGTGTTTGCCTCTCTCTCTATTGATAGTTGCTAGTTGTTGTTTTAGCGTCCTGATTCGCTTGTCGTTGGCTGAATTGTTTTTTTCTGACTACATTTATAGTGGAATCAAGACCAGACATTTGATTCTTGAGCAGCATCATCAGCACATCTTCGTTGGATTTGACTTCGTTTATGACCTTGGCCATTCTTTTTGCATAGTTTGAATCAAGCACGCCGAATAATGAGTGCGCTACGTTTCCGACTATATCAAGTGGTGATCTGCGCTGGCGGGAGTGGTTAATCAAATCATTTCCTGATTGTAACTCGCCATATAAATGTTGAAAATTCGTACTTCTAAACACTTATGTTTTAGTTCAGTAATCCCGTCAGATAGTATTCTCATATCGGTCCAGTATGGTTTCAAGTCGTAGTAGACGATGATGGTCCATTCTGAAATTGCCATTCTGAAAGTGCCGAGTCTTTTGTAGAATATTCCGGGATGATTTGTGAACTGCGTCACATTTATTGATTGTCCCATTGCCAGTGGGAGGATGAGTAGCATTGCCAGCAACGTTGGAAGGATCGGAAGCTTCAGCTTCTTCCTCTGTGTTGGGATTTCTTCCGGCATCGTTGTTTCTACGATGGAGCTGCGAGGACGTTTTGTGGCTTCTTCTTTCAGAAGCAAGCCGAGTAACTGCGCGCTTGAATAGTTTAGAGGCCGTTTTAACGTCTACTACCCGGACGTGGTTGTCCTTGCCAGGATAGGTCTTTACTATCCTTCCCATTGGCCAGCTCATAAACGGCACGTTGTCTTCCTTTACAAGAACTAGTAGTCCTTCTTCGACATTCTGCGACATGGTTTTCCATTTGTTGCGCATTTGAAGTTCTTGTAGATACTCCATGGACCACTGATTCCAGAACGCTTGCATTAGTCTGGATACTAATTCCCATCTTTTCACCAATGTTTTCCGGGTGAAGCGAGGTTCACATCAGGAGGAGCGGTCAATGGCTCACCAACCAGAAAATGCCCTGGAGTTAGAGCTGATGTATCAGTCGGATCTGACGACATTGGGGTAAGCGGCCGTGAATTGAGGATTGCTTCAACTTTAATGATCACAGTGTTGAGCTCCTCAAATGTTAACGACGACGTGGCTGTGACTGATACCAGTTGTCGTTTTGCTGATTTTACCGCGGCTTCCCAAAGGCCGCCAAATGATGGCGCTCGGGGCGGTATAAACTTGAATTCCACCTGCGATTTGTTGGAATGGAAGATAATTTGGGCCTGGGCCTTATCCGAGAAGATCGCTTCTTCTGAGGTTTTTAATTGATTATTGGCGCCGACGTAATTGGTTGCGTTATCGCAGTGAATGGTCTGGCATTTTCCGCGTCGGCTCAAAAATCGTCGAAGAGCGGCTAAGAATGCATCCGTCGTCAAATCACTAACAATATTATTACACACCTGTCCTTGCCTCCGCCCACCTGATGTGAGTCGGAGCACATCATTAAAAATTACTCCAAAATTGGGCGGAGGTACATTTTTACTAGCAGATATTTGCTATTACAATAAAATAAATAAAATTGTAAAAAAAAAAAAAGTTCCAGATGCACTGCCTTTGTGGCGAAACAGCAGAACACTGCTATATAGGCCTTGTCGGGTCTTTTCCACGGATCTTGTGATGAATCCAAATGGGCCCGCAGTAATCAACACCAGAGTTGAAGAATGGCCGCGCCTGTGTTACTCGGTCCGCTGGAAGGTTGCCCATAATTTGTTGCATTAATTTGGGTCGTGCCTTTGTACATTTGACACAGCAGTGTATAATGCTTCTTGCCATTGTTTTATCATTGACAATCCAGTACTGCTGTCTGGCAATGGCTCGTAGTGATTGCGCTCCACAATGCATGTTCTCTTCATGCTTCTCTCGCAATAGCATCCTCACAATCGGATCATTGTAAGGAAGCAGGATTTGGTGCTTCGCATTATATGGTAGTTGAGATTCCTCTAATCTACCTCCGACTCTGATAAGTCCTTCCTTCCCTAGTATAGGGGACAATGAGATGTTCGAGCTCTTTTTGTCCACAATCTCGTGGTTAAGAAGCTGTTTGTATTCAGCAGCGAAATCAATCTGCTGAATGGTGCGGAAGATGATAACCCTTGCACGACTCAACTCACCGACACATAGTGCGGTTGTAGTGGCTCTATTCCTTTGTTACAGAATCTCATCATGTATGCTACAATACGTTGCAGTTTATGAAAGGAGTTGCTATGGTTACAGTTGTAGAGTTCTCCTCCAATCTGATCTCGACATGTTGGCAGGCTAACTTGTTTAGGCCGTCGTTCCAAATCGCTGGGAACAATGGTTGGTACTTTGGCCCACTTGTCACAGGAACCGTGTAGAAAGAGCGGTCCATATAGCCAGAGGTTATGTTCCGCTAATTTGCTGGCGGCAATTCCTCTTGATTGTACGTCTGCCGGGTTATTTCCTGATGAGACATGACGCCATTGCGATCGGTCAGATACAGCTTGGATTTTTGCGATCCGATTTGCAAGGAACGTGTGGTATGTTGATGCTGATGCGTTTATCCAGGACAGAACCACAGTTGAGTCAGTCCAAAAATACCCAGATGCTTTCTCACTAGTCAGTCCATCCAAGTTTTGTATTTTGAAGGATTGGGCCTCCTGGCTTTAATAGAGTCTGGTTTGGTAGAAGCAATGAATAATAGTGCTCGGCTCCGATAAGCATGTCAATCTTTCCTGGCTTGTCGAAGTTTGGATCAGCTAGGGCAATGTTGCTCGGGACGTAAATCCTTCCTCACTCTGTGAGTCAGTTCAGCGCCCAATACTGCAGCGCATAGTTCTAGACGAGGTAACGTTTCTTTTGCTGCTAGTGCCACTCTTGATTTGGAGCACAGGAGCCGGACCGACACTTGATTATTTTTGTAAGTGGCTCGTATATATACTGCCGCTCCGTACGGTCGCTCTGACGCATCGACGAACGTGTGTACTTCTTGAGTGATTGGTACCTTTCCATCAAAGATATGCCTCGGGATTTGCATAGAATTTAAAGCTTGCAAATCAGAGCGATAATTCTTCCAATCATCCTGAAGGTGGGGTGGGAGCTCATCGTCCCAACCCAGGTTTAGTCCCCACAGAGTTTGCATAAATATTTTTGCCTTCACTACAACAGGGGCAAATAGTCCTAGTGGGTCGAATATCTGTGCAGATTCGGAACTTACCACTCGTTTGGTGATAGTTGAGGCTTCATTCTTTTGGGATCGCCCACATAGTTGATACTTTTGTGGTAACCATAGAAGACTAAACGTCTTCACACTGAAGTGTTTCAGTGTTTCGTCTGGCTTGACATTGTTGACAATGTCTTCCTTAGGAATTTCTGTTAACACTTGTTCGTAGTTCGAGAACCATTTTCGGAGCTTGAATCCGGATGGCAATAATATTTGGTTTAGTTTTCGTAGAATTTGAACTGCTTCCGGAATACTGTCTGCTCCAGTGAGGCAGTCGTCGACGTAGAAATCATGCTTTGATACGGATGATCCAAGCGGTAATTTATTCTTGACCTTCTCGGCCAAATAATCCAAGCATTTTGTCGCTAGGAATGGAGCTGACGTTGTACCGTAGGGGACGGTTTTGAGTCGGTAATACTTAAGGTCGTGAGATGGATTCTTCTCCAGACGATTAATTGATGAAATTGATCATCAGGGTGCATCCACACTTGCCGATACATTTTTTCTGTGTCTGCTGTGAACACATATTTGTGAGTGCGAAAGCGTAGCAAGATTGCAAACAGCTCGCTCTGGACAGTGGGTCCAGCATGCAATATATCATTCAAAGATATATTGCTTATGGTTTTACAGGAAGCATCAAAAACTACCCGTAGTTTTGTTGTGCTGTTTTCAGGTTTGAGCACACAGTGATGTGGAATAAAGTAGTGATCCGCGGGTATGTTTGAGGGATGCACTTGTTTCATATGTCCAAGTCCTTCATACTCCTCTATAAAGTTCACGTACCCTTTCCAGATTTCAGGAGAAGTTCTTCGCTCCAGTGCCAGCGCCCCCAGGGCAGAAGATTGTTCAGAAAATGGGAGTTTGACAATGAATTTTCCATCTGCTGCAATTTGGAGACTTCCTACGAAATGTTTTTCGCAATGAGCCTCCATCGGTGATCGGTGTTTTTTTTCAGTTTCTAGAGTTTCTAAAGTCCAGAAGCGTTCCAACAGCGTATCAATTTCTTCATCTGTAGCTGCAGCTGCACAAATTGCAGCAGAGTTTTGCTCCGCCGAAACTTTTCCGGCCTCAATCCATCCAAGTTTTGTATTTTGAAGAATTGTACCTTCTGGCTTTATTAGAGTCTGGTTCGGTAGAAGCAATGAATAGTAGTGCTCGGCTCCGATAAGCATGTCAATCTTTCCTGTTGGCAATGTTGCTCGGGACTTGCAGATTTGTAGAAATTAACTGATGAGCCGGTTGATCTGCTATGATGTGTGGTAACACAAAAGCTTCAATTTGTTGAGTAAAGTCATTATGCATCGATTTCATCAGAACATTTACTCTGCATTGAAGCCATTCGTTCAGAAATCAAATTTATTTGTGATCCTGAATCAAGCAGAGCTCTAAAGGACGCAACCTGACCATTGCTTGCTTTTACTGCCACTTTGACGGTGGCGAGTAGGCTGCAATTTTTGTTGCTTGCTGCGGCTACAGTAAGCGATTGTGACTCGGTTGCTGCACCTCATGTGGTTTCAAGATGCAGCAATGTATGGTGTTTTTTGTCACATTTAAAACACATGCGACCTCGGCATTCCTTTGTCTTGTGGTCTCTGCTAAAGCAATTTACACACAACCGTTGTTTTTGCACCCAATTGAGTCGTTCGGGTACTGTTTTGTTGCGGAAATCATCGCATTTGTAAAGCGGATGATTGCTTTTGCAAAACGGACAGTTTGATACCTTTCCAGCGCTGGCAGAGGTACATGTAGATTTTATTTGTTCCCTTTTTGCCTGTTGGCCTCTTTTTCCTGTCTCCAGTACTCGAATTCGTTGATCCAGGAAGCTGACCATTGTGTCCACGCTTTGTAGCTCTCAAGACCCATCTAACGACTGTTCGTATAGGGCTCTAGTTGCAAAATCTAATTTTTGCTTGATGATGGCAATCAATATTGTATCCCAACTAGATACATCGATGACAAGTCCCTTTAATGATGCCAGGGACTCAATTGTTGTAATGTATAATTCTTTTAATGACTTTGGATCATCACAATTTGTGCGTTGTTGCAGGAGACGATTGAGAATCGTGTCTGCTACATGTCGGGGATTGTTGTAAGCGTCAACCAATATACCCCATGCATGCAAGTAATTTTCTTGCTTAAGTTCGATATGCCTTATCAACCTTTCTACCTCTCGGGTTACGGTGGTTTTGAGATACCACATTTTCCGTACGGTGGGCATGTTTGGGTCTTGGACCATGCATTTGAATATATCGAAAAATTGAGTCCGTTTGAGCAGATCTCCATCGAATTTTGGGATGCTGACTCTGGGCAGGCGCACATCTTCGTTGCTTGATGTATTGCTTTTTGCCCCTAAGACCGCTTGACCAGTTTTAGGAAGGACTGCATATCATATCCTCCCTTAGTTGGGTCATCGTATTCTTCGTGAACGGAAAAATGAATTTCTTGCGTCTGAGACCATAGTGATTTTATCAAATCACTTGTGATGGTCTTTCCTGTCTCTGAAAACTCTTTTAGAGCGCGTTTGATAGACTCGGATTTCGCCCTTTGTCGGCGACATGCCGTTCTGAGTTTGTCAGATGCTATCATGGGCTGATGTATACTTCCCGCTTCTGGATTTGCATCTGCGTGGCTTGTTGATTGTTCTATATTGTCGAGCATGTTTGCTCTGTATTCTTCGTATGTGGCACGACAGTCATCGTAGAACTTGCTATACTCAGTGGTTCTATATTTTTCAGGAATATTGAGATGGTTCGTCGCAAACCGATTCCACGCGTCATCGATGGCGGCCAATTTGGTTTTGTAATACGTGGGTTTTAGTTTCCTCTCCGCTGAATCCTTTTTGTAGTTGCGGATATATTTCGAGATCTCTTGACTGATCTTTTCTTGCAAGTCTAACGTCTCGGCGACTGCTTGCTCTTCCATTTTATTAGCCATTATAGTGTTAATTCACTTCTGACCCGTTGGGAGTGTTTTATTCGCTGAAAAGCCTGTTCCTGTTCGCAACCGTCGATGGTCGAAGAAGTTGAGCAATGACTTGGAAAATTTTTTCAAAGTGTCGCCTTGTTGACAACTCTGAGAAATGTGTCCAGGATAGTTTCCTGTATTGATCACTGAATGTGATCAACGGCAAGAAGTTCTGAGCCAAAAGGATATTGAAATCCTTCAAAGTGTCGCCAAATGTTAATGTGTAGGCTTAGATGCTGTACGCCAGGCACAAATACATAAACTGACGCCGCAACTATAACATGAACCAGTTGGACTAAGGATGGTGCATATGAGGGTCTGAAGACTCAGCGACAGCCTCTTTTGAATGCAGGGAAATGAGTAAAGCTTGCCTTGGGGTCAAGACAATTACTGATTTTAAGGAAACAACGGTATTTATAGCTAAACAAAGTATAAAGAATATGCTTATGTCAACGAAACTGTGTGTAAAAGAAATGTGGGTTACTGTGTATTATGATCTATGCAGAAATGGGAACGGTGCCCAATTCGACTTCTTCATGTCAGCATAATATGCATTTGCGCTTTAACTGACAATCGCTACTTTTGTTATTGCATATACATATTGCTGAGTGGTTTTTCGGCATCTACAAGGGAGAGCTGCTCAATTCCGAAATTGTCAACGGTTTGTGACGTCATTGATGCCATTTTGAACGGAATCTCTTTTTCGCTGGGGGGTCGCCACGATCCTCCGGAGCCATGTCCTGCAGACGCGCTTTCAGTTCCCGAAGTTTGTCGTCCAAGCGCTCCCAGCCAGTTTTTCAACTGGATTACCGAAAACTGGTTCAATTTGTAGAAGGTTGTCGGATAACACATCGGCCTCTCTGACGGATAACTCTTCATCTCGCTTAGATGGATTACATTCTTTCCGAACTGTATTCATTGGTAGGCTTAACTCTTCATTATCGATATCAAATTCATTAGGTATTTCACTATCTGGCCTTTTTCGAATATCTTCATGACAATACTTGAACAAGCGTTTATTTTTCAGAGACTTCAACATGTACCTATCACCATCCAAGACTTCTGTTACTAAAAGCGGTCCTCTACATTTTGAATCCAATTTAGTTTGGTGCCGCTTTACATTTTTTAGTAAAACGTAATCATAAAATGGTTTGGCTAATAGAGGAAAATCTTTAATAAATCTTCCAAAATATGAGCATAGCCCTAAAAAACTTTGAAGATTTTATCTGGTATTGGAAAATTCTGTTTTGCTTCAATACCTTTTTCATCCGCTCTTATGCCTTCACTACTTATTCTGAAACCTAAATATTTTATACACGACTGTAGAAACTCACACTTATCTAACCTCAATTCTAATTTATTTTGTGTCAGTCTAAGAAAAACTTCTTTTAATGTTTCTATATGCTCATCCATGTCTTTACTGGCGATCATAATATCATCCATATACACAACTAACTTATTTTCTCGAATCATGTCACAAAATATTTTATTTACAAAGCGTTGAAAAACAGCTGGTGCATTTATTAAACCCATTGGCATTCTGAGAAACTCATATTGTCCTAGAGGAGTGACAAATGATGTGTACTTAATTGATTCTTGATTTACAAAAACATGAAAATAACCATTTTTGAGATCCAGTTTTGTAAATACGCTTTGATTTACCAGTTTATCAAGCAATTCATCAATTAGTGGCAATGGATAGTTATCCTTGATTGAAAGCTTTTTAAATTTTCTGAAACCTATGCACAACCGAATATCTCCAATTTTCTTTTTAAATAAAACGATAGGTAATGCATATTCCGATTCGCTTGGTTGAATGATACCTAACCTTAAATATTCATCTAATAAAACTTGCAATTTATCCTTTTCTGTATAAGAAAGACGTCTTGGGATGCATCTAAAAGGTTTCTTTTTTTGTTTAATTCAGTTTGATTTCACATTTTATTAAAGGCTGTTTTGGTCTATTAACATTTGTGTAGCAACTTTCAATTATTTTATTTAATCTGCATTTTGACCTATAACAATATGTTTTCCACAATTATATTCAACAGGGTCATCTTTCATATAATTAATATTTAACAACTCGGTTACACAATGATCTAATTCAATAAAGTCTGATCCTTCATCTGTGTTGGTTACTTCAGGATTTCCGTAATAAAATAAATTTGACTTGATCTTTCCATTTTCACAGCTTTCAGTTTCAAAACATAGTATTTTGGCAAAAATTTCAAGCTGGCTTTTATTTAGACCAAAATAGCAATTAAATACTGGTTCGAGTATGACAGTTTTTGGTATTCAACATCTCTTTATAAATGAAATTAGACTTTATGAGTCTATGAGGGACGCTGCAATAGGTAAGGTATAAATTTTGTATCAAAAAAAATTTTACATATTCTTACATAATTTTTTTCGCCTGCACATTTTCTGTCCGGGCACTGTCCAACGAAATGCCCAATTGCTTTACAAGCATAGCACGATCCAGGCTGCCTCTTAGGCTTACGGCAGTCATCGCAAGCCCCCGTTGTTGACTGCTGCTGACCAATTTCCCGGAACCGCTTTCTCCTTCTTGATCTCCGGTAAGCGCACTAAAGAAAATGTGCGCAAAATCTACATTGGATTAACAAAGCACTGTATGTGTGTCCTTTTGATGGAATTCCTTCGATGATACGTTCCATTAACTCCTCGACGTCGATATTAATGTCATTTGCCAGAGTCATTTTGTCTTCAAAATAGTTTGCGAACTTTTCAGTGGTTAGCCATTGATGGTTTTGAAACTGGCTTCTTGCCGCTGCTTTTGATTTTTGCTCACCAAACGCCAGAACAAGTTGGTCGAACCGCTGATTGGCTGGCTCTCTATGTAGCCATAGTTGTGCTTTGCCTTTAAACTTGGCAATGCACAACAAGCGTACACTACCTTCATCTAAATCGTACACTCTGGCAATGTTTTGCACTTGAGTAATCCAGCTCCTGGCACATGTCTCTCCATTGTAATCCATCGTGATTTCTTTTGCCAGCAAAATATTTGCCGATGACGACCCAAACAGTTTGTTGACGTTTTGTTTTGGTAGCTGCTCAGCACTCCCAGCGATGCCACCAGCGTCATTTCCAGCTCTGACATTAAGAGCGTTGCCACTGTTTTCAATGCTCTGATTCGTAGCGGCCATGTTGGTAGCGTCGTCTTGCTGGCCGGCGAAAATAAGAGCGGCCATGTTGGTAGCGTCGTCTTGCTGGCCGGCGCCAACTACATATTGCGACGATGCCATGGTGAAATTGTTGCCCTTTGTTGAGATGGCTGTTTCTGCACGCATCTGCTGCAATGTGACTCTTGCAACCTCGATTTCAGCACGCAGTTCTTCCAATAAATAGGTTTCCTCCTCGATTTTTCCCAGCAGTTCCATTCGTGCGCAGATCTGTGCTTGATCGGCTTGCACTTTAAGCGAAGTAGCTCTAGCCATGTCAGGATGTTGTTGTAGTGCTTCGGCTTCTTCCAGCTTCTGCGCGTCAACATTCTATAGTTAGTCACGGTTGTATGGCGGCAAGCCACGTGTCTCTGGTGAAATAGAGTTTCGCCGCGAAATTAACTCAGCCTTACAGCCTTAAATAGTCAAATTTAACACTGCCAAACTTTTTTTTAATTGCGCGACTGTGTATGTATTTAAATAGAGATCTATCATGAGTAAATCCGACTTCTGATTTTGTGGAAGGTTGTTGGTTTTATTTCTTTTATTTTCACGTCTTTTCTTTGTCGGATTCGATAACTACACTATCGTACATTGTAATCATTCTGTCGATATATCGTAATCATAATATAAATACTAAAAGCTAGAGTGACCGTGAGGCTGGCCTACTACAACGTCAGGCATAGTGAGTAGTGGCCACTTCTAATGTTGTAAAAGGGGATAAACCTCCTTGATAAAACACTTTGGGGTCTTAAGCACGCGTAATTATGCGTGTCAGAACGTCTTTTATTTTCTCTGCTTCTCTTATTGAGCGTCGGGCACCGCATGCCTCCTGTTACGTTTTTCTCATTTGTTCTATTCTTTCTTGTGTGTGTATACATATTTATCTTATTATGTGTGTTAGCATGGGATGACAACAGTGCTTATATCTAAGTCTACGTGCTTGTTGCACTACAGTGCCCCCTACGGGTGTAGAATCTGCAGCCTGACAGATGCTATTTGCTACGAGAGTCGGTCACCGATCACCGATCACCGTAGACCTATAGCAGACATTTCCGGGCTGCTGCTCTTACTCCTTGGCAAGGAGTCGGAATTTCATAGCACGCGTCGGTATTGAGGTACGCACAGAAAGCCAACGCGTGGTAAAGTTCACGGATCTGACCGATTGCCATTCCCGCCGCGAAGGCTCTGTCATATATAGTCGAAGGGAAATATTCGGCCAACGAGGGCGGCTGCGTGGTCTGCGTCTGAGCCATACTGGCCGGCAGCTACCGCACCTGGCAGGAGGTATAAAATGCAGCATAGCATGGGGTGACAATGCACACTGGAAAGAAATGTCAGAGAAGAATATAAATATTGCAGGTGGCAGCCACGAAAGTGGAAATCCACCCGTGGGAAATCCACGGATTCCGGAGGCCCTACCTATTATTCTTTAACACCCTGTCGTGGCAGTGGCTGACTAGGCCGCCACGTTAGGTAACGCACCAAGCCAAGGAGGAGCGAAGGAGCAGCGTAATGCGGACGCAGCAGGTGCGCCACATCAACATGGGCATGAAGAATATGCTGGGTGAGATGAAGAAGAGCCGCGCCCGGCACCGAGACCCGCAAGGCGTACAGACCGGACACCTTGTGTACCCAGGCATTCGAAAATGCGCTGGATGGCATGGCAGTTGAGACGGAGGAATCGAATTGCTGAATCGAATTGCTGCAGCCCTGGAGTATGCCGCGTAGGGGAGCATTTAGGGGGCACTACAATCCTGTGTTTTGGTGAAGCGACAGGATATACGACCTACGGACCACCTGCCTTCGAACCCTGAGACAACTGACCCGCTCGCGCGGAACCCCGCGCGTCGGCGAGTGCAACGAGGCCTATAAGGCCGGGAGAAAGGCTCTCAAGGCAGCCATAAGGGACGCGAAGACAGACTCCTTATTGCGTTTCTGCGAAGCGGCAGATAACGACCCCTGGGGCGGCGCGTACAAGTTGTCGGTTAAGGGACTAATGGCAGGCAGCACCGCCCCTTCTGACCCCACGGTTCCCGCGAGGACCACCAGTAACCATACAGCCCAGGGAGGTGGGGAAGCCACCGGGGGAGCCTTCCTCCTTCAGACCAATTTGCCTCACTGACACCACTGGCAAGGTGTTCGAAAAACTCGTAGCAGGAAGGGAAGGTCAACGCTGGACGCCATCAAGAAGGTGAAGGAGATAGCGGGCACGAGGTGGAAAGGCGGCTCGAAGAGCTATTGCCTAGTGGTAACGCTAGACATAAGGAACGCCTTAAACACCGCCGACTGGAGCCGTACCAGGGTACCTGCTACAGCGTGAGGGTGCTCACTGTGGGGACGGACATGGGTTCCAGAGCATACGAAGTCTCAGCCGGAGTCCCGCAGGGCTCCGTTTTGGGACCCCTGCTCTGGAATACCATGTACGATGGAGTTCTGAGGCTCCCCATGCCCAGTAGCACCACCGTCGTGGGCTTTGCAGACGACGTGGCAGTGGTCGTAGTCTCAAAAGAGCGCACCGCAGTGGAGGAGAAGGCGAACGAGGCGATCAAAGGGATCGAAGCGTGGCTCGCTAGCGCGGGCCTGGAGCTGGCAGCGCACAAAACGGAAGCGGTTTTAATCTCCAGCCGAAAGGTCGTGGAGACAGCCGAGATCCGGCTGTCCCAAGCAGACCATGAGGAAGTTGCTGACAAGCGTCGTCACCTTCCAGCTGCTCTACGCGGCACCTGTGTGGGCGGAGGCGGCTGAGGTAAAGACGTATATGCGCGGAGTCGACTCGACCTATAGACTGTGCGCCATCCGAGTTGCGAGCGCATTTTGGACCATCTCGGACGACGCGGTGCTGGTCATAGCCGGGCTAGTCCCGTTGAAAAAGATGGTACGCGAGAAGGCGGACCTGCGCAGAGCACTGAGCGGTAACCTGGTACCGGAGGGCGCCAGTAAGGCCGAAATTAAGCGCGCGGCCAGAATGCGGAGCTATGAGACCTGGCAGGAGAGATGGGAGGCCTCGTCCAAAGGTCGACGGACTCACAGGCTGATCCCCAACATTGAGGCCTGGATGGAGAGGAAGCACGGGCAGGTGGACTTCTATCTGACCCAGGTGCTGAGCGGTCACGGCTGTTTCCTCAGCTACCTGAAGAGGTTCGGCCATGATGAGGAAGATGGCTGCCCGGAGTGCGGATCCGGAATCCCTGAGGATGCGCACCACGTCATCTTCGAATGCCGGCGGTTCGACGAAGAGAAGGAGGCGCTGGAAGCGGTAGCGGGGTCACCGATCAGGGTGAACACGTTGGTGCCGCTGATGTTGGCGGATCAAAGGACATGGGACGCGGCGGCAGAATTCTCGGCGAAGCTGATGAAGTCGCTTAGGGCACGCGGACATCGGCGAGAGCCGAGGTTTCGTCGGGGAGAGAAGCAGTGGAGACGGTCTTCTAAAGAAAGATCATAGTAGGAAGCAGACGTATGCACGAGTTGGTCGCGATGGCGAAGAGGGCTGGGCGGCATCGGCAACAGCCAGCGGCGAAAAACGCTGGGATTCCGACCCCGCTCTTCAGCTGCTGGCGTCCCCGCTGGTGTCGCCATCGACCTCGCCCGCGGCCAGTAGCAACGGCGAAATCTCCGACGCCGAGTTACCCGACGAAAGGTGGACGGTCGGTAGCGACGATGGCGATGTCGTCGAACTGGAGACGTCCGACGACGAGGTAGCGGCAGGTGGGCCGGGCGAGTCGTCGGCGAAACAGAGGGAGGAGACGGAGAGCTCCGACGTTACGCCCGAGGTGTCCGGGGATGAGGACGCGAGCCCGGAGGAGAAGAAGCACAAGGGAGTACCTCATGCGCCAGGCTGCGCTGGAGGTATGGGTGCGGCGACTTGAGGACCCCGAGGATGAGGAGGCCCGGCTGTGGGTAACCCCGATGGCCGCATTAAAGGCAGCGCTGCCGACAGTTTCGCTTCTACCCAAAAACTCCGCAACCGACCCCGTCGCCGTCCCCACCGTTGCCATCGAGGCCATATCGCACCGCTCACACGAGGCACACAGTAGTGGCGGAGGGGGGACAGCGATTCCAATAGCAAGCGGTGACAAGCGGCCGGTATCGCACCCCGAGGAGGTGGCCCCGAGAGGGGGGCGGATTGAGCTGCCCCAGGCGTGGGACGGCAGTCTTTTGCATTTTCTAAGGAAGGGGAAAGTGTGGGGAGTTGTAAATTAGAGCTCCTTACAAAGCAGTGTGTAGAGGATCCACACGGCCAAGAGCAGAGAGGTCAATGGGGACCGAGTGGACCTTGGACCCAGGGAGCCAAGGGCGAAGCGGTCGTCCGGTAAAAGAAAAAGAAATGGCCTTGAATTAACGGTAGCGGGCAGACTTTGGACCCGTTCGCGTGATGTTAAGCGGACTTTGGACCAGGTCGCGTGATCGGGTCGCCGCAGGATTAAGGGGACTGGCGGAGCCTATAAAAGGAGGTGGACGCGTGCGCACGGCAACTAGTACGAGTGCGAAACGGTGTCAGAAAGTTAAGCCTAGTCTGCGGAAAGATCAAGATTGCAAAGTCGCTGAGATCTCCGTCGTGTGCGAGGTTGCGATCAAAGAGTCAAGGAGTCAAGGATTCAAGGAGACCCCAAGCAAACGACGCTACGAGGCACAGCGAGGTCCTGCGGCAAGGACCACATCGTGAAGCACATATCTTTAAGCTCTATAGGACTGTGTGTCGCAAATCCATCTGTTCCGTTGATGCGTTTTCGTCCAAATCAGATCGGATTTTGATTGAACAATCTCAAATAATGTTTCAGTCTTGTTTTTAAATAACTGAAATTCACACTGATTCTCCGCGTCAAACGTAGCTTGATGATTAAAGCATATGTGCTCGTCCTTTAGCACTTTTAGACATAACTCAAACTCGTCTTCTGTCCATCCCATGAATTGACCTCTATGAGCATGTATGTGTCTTGATATTGAATCGATGCCAGCTTACTGTCTTCCTCGCCGGGATGGGGATGATGCTGAAGACTTACTGCTGCGCCGTCGATACCACAGGAGTGTAATTTTGAAGATTACATGATCGGTGGTTGTTGTCCCTTCAGCATGCATGATTTGGTAGAGCTGGATAGCATTTTCCGATGAATTTGATCTAGTTGGTTTCTCAGTTGCTGAGGAGATACTAGCGTGGGACTTATGGTTCGGTAGCGAACTATCTATCACATTTTGCATCCGCTGCATCCCCGTCGCCAGAAGAGTAAGCTCGGCTGTTAGGACCATGAATGCCTGCTGTAGATAGTTTGCCTCTTTTACTGTTAATAGTTGCTAATTGTTGTTCTAGCGTTCTGATTCGTTTTCGTTGGCTGAATTGCTCTTTCTGACTACATTTATAGTAAAACCAAGAATAGACGTTTGACTTGACTTCGTTTATGACCTTGGCCATGCCTTCTGCATAGTTGGAATCAAGCACGTTAAATAATGAGTGCGCGAGTACGTTTCCGACTATATCAAGTGATGATCTGCACTGTCAGGAATGGTTAGTCAGATCAGATCGAAAATGCTCAGTGTTTTTGCCGTTATCGTAGTAGTACTGTAAAATATGCCGTATTTTCTCTTTATTTTGCTCCATGTTTGCGATGGTATAACTCACGAACGACTAAAACAAACAACAATAAATCAAACAAGTGTTAGCGCGTGAAACTTACCGAAAGCCTCTAGCGTGAACCGATGCGAAAATACTGCAAGACTTTTTGACAACCTTATATATACTAGTCTAAGAATACTTAAAATACATTTGTCACCCTTTAGAAAGTTCGACAACTATCTAGCATAGAGAGCCCCAAGGTGGGACTATACATAAGGAATCTGTAACTAGTACATACGTGGAAACTGCTATAAAAAGGCGTGAGCGCCGAATATAGAATCAGTTCCCAACCACAAACTGTTGTGTTTAGTCAGGGATTTGGCGGTTAGCGGTAAAAGTTGAAAGTTGAAGTGAGCGGTATTAGCTGCTCCTCTAAACAAGCTATATAAGCTGCTGACATATGGTCCTCAGAGCATAAATAAATTTTTGTTCACGAAGACTGCCAAACCGTTCGGCATACCTTAATCGGTGTCCACGATATAAAAGTCCGCAAGGCGCACCTTAATTGAATGCACTACGGCAAGATCAGGAATTAACAAACCAAAACAATAAGAAAATCGTTCCTGAGACTGCTGCGTGGGACAGGAGAGGCAATCGACGTGGGACGAAGTCTGGATTGGACCGCGGCTTATTTGGAGCAACAGCGAAGATCAACATATATACAACGACGTGAGAGAGACCACCGAGGATCCAGTGTTGGACAGCGGCTCAACATCCGAGCGCCAGCGGACGCTGAACCCGTAGACCACCAGACACTCAAGACAGCAGACACTAATGGCATTTCCACCGGCTTACTTGGACTGCGAGCGACATTCAAGACAACATCAACGTATCACCAGTCGAAATGCTTATGGAACAACCATACGCCTACCTGGTGATCTCTTCGAATCCAGCAGGATCGAAAATTGCAATTTCGACTTTGTCAAGAGCCTGCGAAACATCATGACCCATCACATCATGACATATTAGATCTCCGACCACGCTACAACAAGAACCTCATTCGTCCACAAACACCTGCACGCGGGCTCGCATGTCTTCTTCAGAGACGACACCGAACGTGCCTTATCTTGCAACGAAAGATAAGTGCTTTGACGTCGAAGTCAAAAACAAACGACTAAGAGTCAATCAGTCGAGAGGGACATGCATCGAGTCAACGGACCTGTGGTACTAAATTGCACCGAAACCACGAAGTCTGCAGCAACTAACGCCCCGCAGCCAACATCAACTACAACGCGAAGTGGATGACGTGGGCAGCTTCCGGTTCGGTTCCAGTATTTGCGATCAGCTTCTTCGTCCAGAAATCAGCCGTGCTGATTACTGAGGGCGAGTAATGTGGGACCACCCAGTGTGTTCTGGCCCTCTTTTTTGTATATTGCTTTAATTCCCTCTTATTTCCTAACATATATTTACAAGCTGAGATGGATACAACGGCAAGAAAAGGGGGCTGTGCTGAGCGGTATCACCGCAAGGTATTTCTTTGCGCAATTGTAGCCACCTAGGCTGCCGTCTCTCTCCTCTTCTTCTCGATAGCACGCAGAGTTTGCAGAACACGCGCTGCGTAGGCTGCCGTCGCTTCCCAATTCTCCTCGTTCATCAGCATGAGGGGCACAAAGGTTTTTGCCCGAACTCTTGCCCAGGTGATCTCCTCCAGCACTCGTGGTCGAAACGGCGACATTCAAAAAGAATGTCAGCCTTCAACTCGGCCTTGGAGCCTAAAACTGCCGCGCTGTCCTGCGAGGCTTCTTGCATCTCTTTCCTCTGCCTTATGACCCTCGTGAGAGGCACTTGCCCGGCGATAACCAGAACCGCATCTTCCGAAATGGTCCGGAACGAGCACGCGGTCTTGATGGCACACAGCCTCAGTGTGTTGCCACCACTCTTCGCATGTAGCTCTTTACCTGTGCGGCTTTCGCCCACACAGGCGCTGGGTACAGTATCTGCAACGTGACAACGGAAGAGCAGCTTCTGCGTTGCCTGCTTCGGGCCTCGGGTATTAAGCAGCATCCTGCTCATAGCGCTCCTGCAGTCCCGCTGGCCATCTTGTGGACGTCCTCCAAGTATTCCTTGAACGACAGGCAGGTGTCGATCAGGACGCCTAGGTATTTGATGGCCCGCTGTGACAGGATCGTGGTCCCTCCGACCTGCACTCTGGCTGTCTCCACCACTTTCCGACTCCTCTATTTTGTGAGCCGCCAGTTCAAGGCCAGCTACCGCTAGCCACGCCTCCACCGCTTGAACAGCCGCATTGGCGCGGTCCTCCACCATGGCGAGCTCCTTGGCTACCACCACTATGGCTACGTCGCCGGCAAAACCCACTAGGGTGGTATTGGCTGGCATTTTCAGCCTTAGGACTCCTCGTTGCAATCACCCGCTCGTACACTTTCCCAACCGTGTCCAGTAGGCTGATCGGCCGGAAGGAAGACGCCTCGGCTAGTGGCTTGCCCGGCTTGGCCAGCAATAGGAGCCGTTGTCTTTCCACCTCTCCGGGAACGTACCCTCCTGCACGCACTTGTTGAAGAGCCTAAAGACTCCGTCGGCAGCAGCGCCAGAGCCAGCTTCGGGATAGCATCTGGGCTAGGCGCCTGCCTGCAACCGTTCGTGGCCAGGCAGATGTCGCTCGGGCTATGCTCTGACCGGGGATATGAGCCAGTCGCTATCCTCGTGGAAACAGGGTACTATCAATCCCCTCAAGTGCCACAGGGTCCGTTGGGGCTCTGCCGCCAGCGTTGATTCTCTTCACCACCAGCTTGTAGGCGCCTCGCCAGTGATCTTCTTCGACTGCGTCGCACAGCACATCTGTTCCGTTGATGCGTTTTCGTCCAAATCAGATCGGATTTTGATTGAACAATCTCAAATAATGTTTCAGTCTTGTTTTTAAATAACTGAAATTCACACTGATTCTCCGCGTCAAACGTAGCTTGATGATTAAAGCATATGTGCTCGTCCTTTAGCACTTTTAGACATAACTCAAACTCGTCTTCTGTCCATCCCATGAATTGACCTCTATGAGCATGTATGTGTCTTGATATTGAATCGATGCCAGCTTACTGTCTTCCTCGCCGGGATGGGGATGATGCTGAAGACTTACTGCTGCGCCGTCGAACCCACAGGAGTGTAATTTTGAAGATTACATGATCGGTGGTTGTTGTCCCTTCAGCATGCATGATTTGGTAGAGCTGGATAGCATTTTCCGATGAATTTGATCTAGTTGGTTTCTCAGTTGCTGAGGAGATACTAGCGTGGGACTTATGGTTCGGTAGCGAACTATCTATCACATTTTGCATCCGCTGCATCCCCGTCGCCAGAAGAGTAAGCTCGGCTGTTAGGACCATGAATGCCTGCTGTAGATAGTTTGCCTCTTTTACTGTTAATAGTTGCTAATTGTTGTTCTAGCGTTCTGATTCGTTTTTCGTTGGCTGAATTGCTCTTTCTGACTACATTTATAGTAAAACCAAGAATAGACGTTTGACTTGACTTCGTTTATGACCTTGGCCATGCCTTCTGCATAGTTGGAATCAAGCACGTTAAATAATGAGTGCGCGAGTACGTTTCCGACTATATCAAGTGATGATCTGCACTGTCAGGAATGGTTAGTCAGATCAGATCGAAAATGCTCAGTGTTTTTGCCGTTATCGTAGTAGTACTGTAAAATATGCCGTATTTTCTCTTTATTTTGCTCCATGTTTGCGATGGTATAACTCACGAACGACTAAAACAAACAACAATAAATCAAACAAGTGTTAGCGCGTGAAAAGAGCTTACCGAAAGCCTCTAGCGTGAACCGATGCGAAAATACTGCAAGACTTTTTGACAACCTTATATATACTAGTCTAAGAATACTTAAAATACATTTGTCACCCTTTAGAAAGTTCGACAACTATCTAGCATAGAGAGCCCCAAGGTGGGACTATACATAAGGAATCTGTAACTAGTACATACGTGGAAACTGCTATAAAAGGCGTGAGCGCCGAATATAGAATCAGTTCCCAACCAAAACTGTTGTGTTTAGTCAGGGATTTGGCGGTTAGCGGTAAAAGTTGAAAGTTGAAGTGAGCGGTATTAGCTGCTCCTCTAAACAAGCTATATAAGCTGCTGACATATGGTCCTCCGAGCATAAATAAATTTTTGTTCACGAAGACTGCCAAACCGTTCGGCATACCTTAATCGGTGTCCACGATATAAAAGTCCGCAAGGCGCACCTTAATTGAATGCACTACGGCAAGATCAGGAATTAACAAACCAAAACAATAAGAAAATCGTTCCTGAGACTGCTGCGTGGGACAGGAGAGGCAATCGACGTGGGACGAAGTCTGGATTGGACCGCGGCTTATTTGGAGCAACAGCGAAGATCAACATATATACAACGACGTGAGAGAGACCACCGAGGATCCAGTGTTGGACAGCGGCTCAACATCCGAGCGCCAGCGGACGCTGAACCCGTAGACCACCAGACACTCAAGACAGCAGACACTAATGGCATTTCCACCGGCTTACTTGGACTGCGAGCGACATTCAAGACAAACATCAACGTATCACCAGTCGAAATGCTTTATGGAACAACCATACGCCTACCTGGTGATCTCTTCGAATCCAGCAGGATCGAAAATTGCAATTTCGACTTTGTCAAGAGCCTGCGAAACATCATGACCCATCACATCATGACATATTAGATCTCCGACCACGCTACAACAAGAACCTCATTCGTCCACAAACACCTGCACGCGGGCTCGCATGTCTTCTTCAGAGACGACACCGAACGTGCCTTATCTTGCAACGAAAAGATAAGTGCTTTGACGTCGAAGTCAAAAACAAACGACTAAGAGTCAATCAGTCGAGAGGGACATGCATCGAGTCAACGGACAACACCATCTGCACCTGTGGTACTAAATTGCACCGAAACCACGAAGTCTGCAGCAACTAACGCCCCGCAGCCAACATCAACTACAACGCGAAGTGGATGACGTGGGCAGCTTCCGGTTCGGTTCCAGTATTTGCGATCAGCTTCTTCGTCCAGAAATCAGCCGTGCTGATTACTGAGGGCGAGTAATGTGGGGACCACCCAGTGTGTTCTGGCCCTCTTTTTTTGTATATTGCTTTAATTCCCTCTTATTTCCTAACATATATTTACAAGCTGAGATGGATACAACGGCAAGAAAAGGGGGCTGTGCTGAGCGGTATCACCGCAAGGTATTTCTTTGCGCAATTGTAGCCACCTAGGCTGCCGTCTCTCTCCTCTTCTTCTCGATAGCACGCAGAGTTTGCAGAACACGCGCTGCGTAGGCTGCCGTCGCTTCCCAATTCTCCTCGTTCATCAGCATGAGGGGCACAAAGGTTTTTGCCCGAACTCTTGCCCAGGTGATCTCCTCCAGCACTCGTGGTCGAAACGGCGACATTCAAAAAGAACGTGCTGAGCGTCCTCCACAGTTCCACTGGGTACCAGTTTCCGTCTCGTATCTAAAGCGCTTTAAATGGCTGCGGAAGCCACCGTGTCCGCTAAGCGCCTGGATAAGGTAGAAATCTACCTGCCCGTTTGGTCTTCCCACCCAGCACGCTATGTGAGGGATGAGAGTGTGGGCCCAGCGTCCTTTTAGCGAGCTGTCGTACCGAGCCTGTCTCCAGGCTTTTCCGTCTAGCAGCCTTCAACTCGGCCTTGGAGCCTAAAACTGCCGCGCTGTCCTGCGAGGCTTCTTGCATCTCTTTCCTCTGCCTTATGACCCTCGTGAGAGGCACTTGCCCGGCGATAACCAGCACCGCATCTTCCGAAATGGTCCGAAACGAGCACGCGGTCTTGATGGCACACAGCCTCAGTGTGTTGCCACCACTCTTCGCATGTAGCTCTTTACCTGTGCGGCTTTCGCCCACACAGGCGCTGGGTACAGTATCTGCAACGTGACAACGGAAGAGAGCAGCTTCTGCGTTGCCTGCTTCGGGCCTCGGGTATTAAGCAGCATCCTGCTCATAGCGCTCCTGCAGTCCCGCTGGCCATCTTGTGGACGTCCTCCAAGTATTCCTTGAACGATAGGCAGGTGTCGATCAGGACGCCTAGGTATTTGATGGCCCGCTGTGACAGGATCGTGGTCCCTCCGACCTGCACTCTGGCTGTCTCCACCACTTTCCGACTCCTCTATTTTGTGAGCCGCCAGTTCAAGGCCAGCTACCGCTAGCCACGCCTCCACCGCTTGAACAGCCGCATTGGCGCGGTCCTCCACCATGGCGAGCTCCTTGGCTACCACCACTATGGCTACGTCGCCGGCAAAACCCACTAGGGTGGTATTGGCTGGCATTTTCAGCCTTAGGACTCCTCGTTGCAATCACCCGCTCGTACACTTTCCCAACCGTGTCCAGTAGGCTGATCGGCCGGAAGGAAGACGCCTCGGCTAGTGGCTTGCCCGGCTTGGCCAGCAATAGGAGCCGTTGTCTTTCCACCTCTCCGGGAACGTACCCTCCTGCACGCACTTGTTGAAGAGCCTAAAAACTCCGTCGGCAGCAGCGCCAGAGCCAGCTTCGGGATAGCATCTGGGCTAGGCGCCTGCCTGCAACCGTTCGTGGCCAGGCAGATGTCGCTCGGGCTATGCTCTGACCGGGGGATATGAGCCAGTCGCTATCCTCGTGGAAACAGGGTACTATCAATCCCCTCAAGTGCCACAGGGTCCGTTGGGGCTCTGCCGCCAGCGTTGATTCTCTTCACCACCAGCTTGTAGGCGCCTCGCCAGTGATCTTCTTCGACTGCGTCGCACAGCTTACGGAAGCATTCCCCCTTGCTGTCCCTGATTGCTGTCTTCAGCTCCCTTCTCGGCGCTCTGTTGTGCTTGTTGCAAGCAGATGGGCGCGGAGTTCCCCTAAAAATATTTCTCCGTGTCATGCTCTGGTCGCAGGCCCCTTCTAGTGCGGTTGCCAGTTTGGTTGCCAGTTCGTTGGCTCCATCTGAATCGCTCGTTATGTAACCCACGCAGGGCGTTTGTGAATGCCAGTACCCGGAGGGAGTCTTGCCGGTACGCCTTCCTTTGGCAGGGAGGTCCTCTTGCTTGATCGGGCATGCCCAGCGAACACTCTATGGCCTCGTTGTCGCTGGCGGTGTAGGCCTCGCTGATCCTCCAACGGGCACTACGGGCCAGCGCGCTACTGGCGAAGGTTAAGTCGACGACTGACCCAGCGCCTACTATGCTAAATGTCTGCCCTGACCCTTCATTTAGCAGTACGACGTCCAGCGAGGCAAAGGTCTCCTGCACAACGAGGCCTCTGGCAATGGTGTGTGAGGAACCCCAGGCTTTGGAGTCGCCCCCGACCACGACATTGATCCGTCCTCGGACGCTGCTCAACGCGTCCAGTACCCTGCTGAAGGACTCTAGCGATAGGCTGGGCGCAAGATAGCAGCTATACAGCCACGTGTATCCTACTTTTATATGGACGAACCCTTCTGCTGCCTTGGTGTCGCACAACTGGAGCGCCTCCATCCCAGGCCCGCTTTGCCTGTAAGATCTGTAGGGTACGCTGAGGATTGCCACCTCCGAGCCCCGTTCGCGCACCGTCTGGATCAGTGGTGATTCAGGTGGAAGCTGGACAGCCTCTGCCGCCTGTTTGATGACCGACCTTCTTACTGCCAGCTGGTGATCAGATAAAGGACGCCGGCGTCTTGCTGCAACTGGCTGTCTTGTGCCCATTCGCGCCACACTTGATGAAGCAGTCACTCCGATCCACTGGGCTCTTGCAGTTAGCTGCCCGTATTCCAGGCATCGGAAACTCCTGGGAGGACCAGCCCTTCCCGATTCCTGCAGTTGGACCAGCCGATCCGCACCTCAGCTCGCTGAAAGACGAGTTGCGAGTCTGCGAAGCCAAGGCGCAGGCTCCGATGCTCGGCCCTGCCTTTGGCCATTTCCAGTAGAAGGTTGCCGTTGGCGGTGCGGCGCACCTTGGCTCTGACAGTTGTTTATTATCCCCTTCTGGTCACCATGGCCCGCACCTCGCTGACCGCGTCGGGACGAGCGCGGCGTGCTGTCCCCTGCTTTTTGGCAACCACTTCCCAGCCGCTATCCGGATTCACAATGCTCTCGGTCTTCCTAGGGGTTGACCGCGTCGCCACTTCTTCCTCAGGATCCCTTTGTGGCTTCCTGCGGTTCTTCTTAGGCGCTTTGGTACCTTTCTGCTGCACTGGGAGCGAGGGTGGCGCAGCCACCGCTGTCGGTCCTTCCGACCCGCCCTGCGGCTTCCTTCTTCCAGACGGTCGTGGTCTGCTGCGCCCTGTCTGCGGTCTCGGTGCTCTGAGAGCACTTCGAGCACAGAGTTCCCGAGTCTTGGCCTTCCTGCCTATCGGTTTCCCCATGACGGCCGCTCTACTCGCCTCCAGAATGCTCGTCTGTAGCGCCATCATGCGGACGAACATCTCCATCGTGGAGACGGTAATATGGCGTGTCGTCTTGTGCATAATTTTTACCGATATCTCCCGCATAAGGGCGCCCAGCTCCAGGATGTCATCAGGCATGATGCCTCTTGAAAGGCCTTGCTCCTCTTCGCTGGCGTCAGTCTCTGCGAGCTTGCCGTGCTGGCAGGGTCTCGCGCCCTCTTGGGAAGGAAGCGCTGCCCTTCGTCTTGGGTAGACGTTGATACCGGCGGACGGACGTGCTTGCTGCCCCTCGTAACGCCGCTGCAACTCCCTCAGTCAACTCTTCCCTCGGTTGGCGTGGCGATCTGGACACCATTGCCCTGGCCAGGGCTTTGTTTTCTGCTTGGATATTCTGGATATTCTCTTTTGCTTGTTTGCGCAACTTCTCCCTTTCATCATTTAACTCGAAAATTAAGCCCTCCTGAATATGTTCCTTGAGCTCTACATTAATACCAATACGCATATCTAATCCTGTTATCAGCTTGAACGGAGAAACTTTTGTTCTGCTCAGCTCAGTATTGTTAATAATCTGCTGACCATGCCTATATGCTTGTACCAGCACCCTGAACTTTCCAGACTCAGCTTAGACAGCATAGGGACTTCTATCTTATTTATTCGCTCAACTTGACCATTTTCCCTGGCAACTTTGGTTGCAATAGCAAGTGTGAAATCTTCTCCCTTTCGCAATTAAACTTGTGCGAAGTAAACGCGGCTCCTCGGTCAGAATCGAACCGTACAGGAGGTTTGCCAAATTGATAGCCTGAAGTTTTAAATAAGTTAAAACTTCTCAATCCCAGTGCTCCGTGTAGGATATAACCATACGTACTTGGAAAAAGCGCCGACAATTACGATATTATGATTACAGCGCTATTTGGTTATCTCCATTGGGCCAACGTGGAGGATATAACCATACGTACTTGGAAAAAGCACCGACAATTACGATATTATGATTACAGCGCTATTTGGTTATGTCCATTGGGCCAACGTGGTCGATATGGTATGTTACCAATGTCTTGTCACCCTTGTCAAATGGTGTAAGAAACCCTTCCTGTCTTCCAGCTTTTGCACTCAACGCAGGCTTTAACAATTTGGGAGATCTTGTCCTTCACCTTGGGAATGCAGAATGACTTTTTGACCAAAGAAAAATTACCTTGCTTATGATCACTTCGGAAGATCTCAGCTTTCATTAGCAAAGGAACTACTAACAACTCTTTTGTTGGATCCTTATACAAGATTCCGTTTGATATATAGAAATCCTCGAACTCGTTCGTCTCAACCACACTTGACAGTACCTTTGTCCAATCATCTGTTTGCTGTGCCTCCCTTAAACGATGAACCAAAGTATCTGTTACGAAACACCCCAAACAATTTCTTGCCTAAAACGTAAACACTTTAACAAAACTCTGATAACTGACGGCACTTCGAGTTTATAAGAGTGATAATTTTCTTCGCACGGCTTGGTCTTCCGACTCATATAGAAAATTGGATGCCACAAACTATCTTCCAAGTTTCTCTGTAGCAACACGGCTTCGAATCTAAATTTGGAATGATCATACAGCTTCAGAACTGGTCCTCAGATTATTCATTATTCTTTATTCGATAACAAGTATCTGCTAGCATGATCCAGTATTTGTCTAATTAACTATCAATTACCTCCGACCAATTGGGAGTATTTTTTAATGATATGTCCGACTCACATCAGGTAGGTGGAGGCAAGGATAGAAAAAATACAAATCATTAAACAATGAACATAGAACACGAAAGGATCGTGCATCCCGAATTTGTTCTGCGGAAATCCAAAACAAGGCCTTAAGGCTTTAACGGTAAGGCGAACCGAATTCGGCCAAGTAGATAAGTCGAGTCGATGTGCCCAGTGACTAATTTATGAACGAACATCACTCCGTGACAGGTCAGGTTCTTTTTTAATAAGCTTACCACAGCTTTCGGCGCAATTCTTCCACCCCTAACGCCAAGATCTGGTCTCTCTCCATTTTACAAATGTAAGTTAACTGTGGTCAACCAAACCAAAGTCGTTGACCATAGTTTACGTAAACAGCACCGCTCCGGCCAAATTGCTGACCAAGCAATGAGCCGGATGCTCGTGCGCAGACGGCAGACACAGCATATTTGCGTGGCCGCTACGGTCCTTTGTTAGCTTTAATTCAGTTCTGAAAATTTGAGAGAGAGAGAGAGAAAGCGCGCACATGCGTGTTGCTCAACATGTTCCTAGCAGCTTTTGAGAGTTGCCCAGCATGTTCCTAGCAACATTTGTCTCTTTTGAGTGTTGCTCAACATGTTTCTAGCAATATTTGTCTTCATTTGTCAAAATTTCCTTTTTTTCATGCTCATGTGCTCTTTAGCTTCACCCACAATGTCGGTCACACTCGACTGTAGCTTTCCCACTTGTTAGAAATGCTAAAGGCCAGGAAAAAGGCTTTTGCAGACCCTAATGAGGCTGCACCTTACAATACGTCTGTGGTAGCTACCATCAGAACGGTCAGTGAGGAGCCCATATACGCGATATATACCCGCACCCTATGGGAGCAGCGGATTTCGTCAACAAAGAGATTGAAGATCTGCTTAAAAACGGGATAATTCAGAAGTCGGTATCCCCTTACAACAATCCGATATGGGTTGTGGATAAGAAAGGGACCGATGAGCTAGGGAACCGTAAAATGAGGCTAGTTATTGACTTTCGCAAATTAAACGAAAGGACCGTGTCCGACAAATATCCCATGCCAAGTATTTCCATGATATTAGGCAACCTAGGTAATGCGAAATATTTCTCAACGCTGGACCTCAAGTCTGGCTATCACCAAATCATACTCGCAGAAAGCGACAGGGAAAGAACTCTTTCTCAGTAAATGGGGGGAAATACGAATTCCGCAGACTACCGTTTGGCCTCAAAAATGCAGGCAGCATTTTTCAGAGGACCATCGACTACATCCTACGGGAACAGATCGGCAAGTTCTGCTATGTTTACGTTGACGACGTTATCATATTTTCGGAGGATGAAAACTCTCACATCAAGCACGTAGATTGGGTTCTTAAGAGCCTGTACGATGCGAACATGAGAGTATCGGTAGAAAAATCCAGCTTTTTTAAGAAAAGTGTGAGCTTCCTTGGGTTTATAGTCACTTGTAACGGTGCTATAACAGACCCAGAGAAGGTAAAGGCCATAAAAGAATTTCCGGAACCCAAAAATGTTTTTGAGGTACGATCATTTCTAGGCCTAGCCAACTACTACCGATGTCTCATTAAGGACTTCGCAGCAATAGCGAAGCCTGTATCAGACATCTTGAAAGGGGAAAACGGAACAGTTAGTTGACACAGGTCACGAAATATTCCGGTTCTACAACAGACCCAGAGAAGGTAAAGGCCATAAAAGAATTTCCGGAACCCAAAAATGTTTTGGCGCAGTATTGTCCCAAGAGGGACGCCCAATAACAATGATCTCAAGGACATTGAAAGACAGGGAGGTTAACTACGCCACCAACGAAAGGGAACTGTTAGCCATAATTTGGGCACTGGCCAAGCTGCGGCACTATTTATACGCCGTCAAAGATATAAATATCTTCACCGACCACCAGCCATTAACCTTTGCAGTAGCGGAATCCAATCCGAATGCAGAAATTAAAAGGTGGACCCACACTATTGGAGGAGGCACGTTTCCCGTTAAAACGCACCTTTTTCCTCTTTGGAAACAAAAGACGGCATGCGATTAACTTCTCCTGCAAAGAGTCATTAATTGATGAACTTGCAGACATAATCGTTCCTAAAGGCGTAAACGCCATACATTGCGGCAATACACTGGCAATGGTACAGGACGAACTGGTTCGCCAATTTCCAGCCACAAAATATTAGCATTGCAAAAATCGCGTGACCGATATCTTTGCAGACGCGGAGAGACGAGAAATCCTCACCGCCGAGCATAATAGGGCCCACAGATCAGCACAGGAAAATGTTAAGCAGGTACTCTTAAAGCACTACTTTCCAAAAATGGCAAAGTTGGCGAACGAAGTCGTCACTAACTGCAGGACATGTACCAAGGCAAAGTATGACAAGCACCCAAGGAAACAAGAACTCGGCGAAACGCCAGTCCCATCGCGAGTAGGAGACATTCTAAATATAGACATTTTTTCCACAGATAGGAAATACTTCCTTACGTGCATTGACAAATTTTCAAAATTTGCCATGGTCCAGCAGATTCCATCTAGAACCATTGAGGATCTTAAACCGGCCCTATTACAACTCTTGAACGTTGTTCCCAAAGCTAAAGTCATCTATTGCGACAATGAGCCGTCATCATGCTGGAAAACCACTTCGGCGTTAGCATCTCGAATGCGCCGCCCCTCCACAGCTTCTTAAACGGAAAAGTGGAACGCTTCCACAGCACCCTAGTGGAGCTCGCCAGATGCCTTAAAATTGACAAAGGCATTAGCGACACCGTGGAGCCTATTTTACTGGCCACTACCAGGTACAACAAATCTATCCATTCGGTCACCGACAAGAAGCCAGCCGACGTGGTTATGGCACAATCGAGTGACCCACAGTATGAAATTCAGGATAGGATTAGGCAGGCCCAAGACAAGCTTAGAGCCAGGGAAAATTCTTCCCGACAAAATAGGGTGTTTAAGGTTGGCGACAAAGTCCTAGCGAAATCCAACAGGAGGCTAGGCAACAAGCTTTCACCGTTATGTGAGGAGAAAGCTGTGGAAGCGGACATGGGGTCCAAAGTCCTCATTAAGGGGAGGGTAGTCCATAAGGATAACCTTAGGCAGGCGAAACACAACCATTTTGTCATTCGTCTGGTAAAATTTTTATTATTTTCACTAATTTTCACCCCTAGCCACTTGGCATAAGTTTTTGTTGTCATTACGCATAATTATGCTTTAGTCTTTATGTTTGGTGGTGGGCTACTCTGTCTCAAATAAACACTACAATACATCCAAAATTACAGGTTTACGTCCATATCCCTGCTATCCCTGTTGTCCTTAACATCGGCTCACGTCACGGACTACTCACAGGCTAAATATATTCCCATCATTGATGGTCGAATTTTAGTATGGGAAGAATTCGTATTCGTCACACACTCGGCGAATCTCGCAGAGTATAGGCGCGTGGTGGAAGAAACTAATGGCATGACCAGCATGTTTTCCCAGTCACACATGCAGAAACTTTTGAGCGTAGATGTCGCTCACCTGCGTAACCTGCTCGAGTCGTTGAGCATCCACCATAGAGTAGCTAGAAGCTTAGACTTCTTAGGAACAGCGCTAAAAGTAGTGGCGGGAACGCCGGACGCAGAGGATTTCGAAAAAATTAATGAATTCCAAATAATTAACGCAAACAATAGGCAGATAAACATTAATAATAAGGTTCAAGACCAAATCAATAATATTTCCGCCACTGTCAATCAACTTCTGAGGTCGGCTAAAGGAGCCCAAATTGACTCGGGGCACCTATATGAGATGTTATTATCTCGAAATAGGATGCTTACAATGGAGCTGCAAAATTTATTACTGGCAATAGCGCTTGCTAAAGTCAATATCGTTAGCCCTAGCATACTAGACCATGCAGACCTGGAAGGTATGTGGATGGAGGAGCCCACAGATACTCCCATCAAGGACCTTTTGTCTGTTTCGTCCGTAAAAATTCTGCAATCCGTTAACGTTTTACACTTAATCATAAAATTTCCAAAAATAAAATTAGCGTGCCCATAGAGAGACAATGATACATATAACAGACAACGTTATAGCGGAATGAGGCGGAGAAATTCACGCCATTAAAAACTGCTCCGTATCACCGGGAGCCACATTCTGCCGTTTGGCGTCAGAGAGTTCATGCGCCAAAGAACTGCATGCAAGTGGGGTAGCGCATTGCCGAACACAACAGAGCGACCTTCACCCAATCACATACGTGGACGAAGGGATCGTAATCATCAACAACAGGTCAGCCAAAGTTCGAGTGGACAATGGGACAGAAGTCTGGCTACATGGCACACACCTCATCACTTTCGACAAACAGGCCATGATAAATGAAATCCTCTTTATCAACCAAGCTAACGCCCAGAAAAGAACTCCAGGGGTAGCAAGTTCCCCCCTATTGAACATCACTGCCAACCAAGATGTTCTCAGCCTCCCGTACCTTCGCCGCTTAAGTGAACGAAATTTTGAGTTTATCAAGGAGTTCAGAGACGAGATCGACGGCAACCAAACGTATCTCGCAGCAATTAATGCAGGAGCAATATGCTGCGCGCTCATCTGCATTGGTCTCACTTACTAGCGGTTTAATAAAGCGAGGAAGTCCGCGATCCAAATAAGAGAAGTGATTGTAGATTTAGCCAGCGAGGGTTTCTTTTAATGAAATTGTATTCAAATCAATGTCTTTCCTAACATCTGAACATCTTTTAACACGGTGGCTGACAACTTCCTCACCTCACGTCAGTTTGTCGCTCTGCATTGGGTTTTCGGTTTCGGGTCTTCTGGCAACAGCGATCTGTGTATCTGGCAATTGATAGTCAATAAATCTGATTCAAGAATATCTATTCTTTATGGGTTGGAGGTGCCTCCTTCTGCCTGTAACATACTTCTCGGTTTGCACTAAGCTATAATCACCTTGTATCCCATTGGTACCGTGTATACAAATTGGTCTAAAATGAACTTTAAAAAAGTTATAGAGATTTGAAAACTTGAACCACACAGGTGTGGAAAGCATGCTGGTCTATAGGATTTAGGCAGTTGGGAATCTTTCTTCCCTACCTTTGGAATAAACACAACTTTTACTTTAGCCCATTTGCTTGGTATGTGTCCAAGCACGAGACTAGCTCGGAATAGACGGACCAGGGGGAGTGCAAATTGGTGCAGTCCCCGCTGCAATAGGCATGGATAAATTCCATCTGGTCCAGGGGATTTGTATGGGCTAAAACTTTGTATGGCCCATTGTACGCTGTTTTGATGAAACAGTCTAGAGGGCATGTTTCTAATACGTTCTGATAGATGGGGGTTCCTTCTTTCAGCCCCATTGGAGTCTGCCACAATAGCCACGCGCAGGTGTGGGCACTCTCAATCTCAGAGGTAGGTTGGTGCCTCACTTTCTGAGATGGGTTGCTCCATGGCCACGCACCCAGGAAAGTGAGTAGATGGAGTAGACTACTCGTTTCCTTTGGGTTGTTTGTGTGGGTTCCATCTGGCTTTTCAGCGTACAGATGCCGTTTGAGTGGTCTTTAGAGGGCTTTTGTAGCAGCTTCCGGAGAGTTGAAATCTGCCCGCAGTGTTGGCGCCACGTAGCCCGTTTTGACCTTCTCAGCTCTTTGTTATACAGCGTTAAGGCGGATTTGTAGGAATCCCAAGTGACCTTCCCTTTTCTCGCCTTATTGAAGAGCCTTCGCGCAGCTTGTTTTAGATCGTCAAGGCTCTTGTTCCACCAGGGAACAGCCCGACTGATCTACGAACTTTTGTTCGCAGCTGACGTGATATGCTGATTCAATGTTTGTATGAAGCACAGTAGCCTCACGCTCTAACTCGTCTATTGTTAGTATCGGACGGGTGGAGCAGTCTCTGGATTGCTCAAGTTCAAAACAGAAAAGATTCCAGTTTGTGTTTTGGGATTTCTAGTAACTAGGCTACATTGCAAGGCACCTCCTATATCAAATCTGATGTGCTGGTGATCTGACATAGTGATCTCATTTGCAACGTGCCAGTTTGAGACAGCGGACAACATATTCAGACTACAGAGAGTTAGGTCGAGGACTTCCTCTCTAATTGCATTGATAGATGTGGGCTCGCTGCCTGATTTAGTAAACCTATGTTATTACTAATTATGTACTCAAGAAGGTACTCACCTCTTTTGTTGATGTTGCTGCTCCCCAGACCGTGTGATGCGCATTGGCATCGCAAGCGATTATCCACCGGAGCCGGTTTTCTCTGGCAGTGCTCTACCAGGGCACAGGTAGCCGCCGGAGGCACATCGTCAGTGTCGCCGGGTAGATAGGCAGAGGCCAGCACTGCCTCCTGCTCGCCATGGGCAGTGGGTATTTTAACCCAGACCGCCACCAGGTCCTCAGTTATGAACTGTGAAAGGGGAACAAATGTTAGATTTTGTTTTTATTAACAAAGCCGCTCTAGGGCGAGGTTGGCTGTTTGCATATAGCAGCTTACCAGATGGGGTGTTAAGCCCCAGGACACGTCCGGCATTTATCCATGGCTCCTGGATAAATGCTATGTCCATCGTAGCAAACCTCTCGCAAAGGACGTCAGACGCGGCCTTTGCATGGTGGAGAGTTCGCTTGGAGACATCTGAGGTGTCTCCGGGTGTTGGGGAGGGGTGGGGGGAGGAGGACGGGACATTAGTCCGACCTCTTGCGGCCCCTAGCCGCCATCTTCCGGCCTCGGTTCGTGCTCAGAAGGGCCTCCTCCTCAGGTGTGCGCCTCACACCCTTGTTTACGCGCCCTGTTCCTTCCCGTGCAGGGGAGGGCGCATAATTTTCCTCGATGGCATGGGCTCTTGGGCAACTTTGGTGCCGCTAGCCTCTGTGCCTGCGTGGGATGTGCCATCAGCGGCATTCTTTGTTGTTGACGCAGCCATGCCCTTTGTTGCCTTGGAGCAGGTGGGCTTCTCCGCTGCGAGAGCAGGAGCCACCGCCTGCGTCTTTGGCTGCGCGCTGGCCTTTGGCTTAAGTGTAGCCATGCCCACGCAAAGGACAGTTGGTACGACAGCGACTTCAGTCGATTGGCCGAAACTGGGTCCAGCGCAATCGTGATGATGGCCATGTTCTGCCTCATCTCACGGTGGAAGACGCGCCAGTCTCCCACTCGCAGGCCGCTGTTCTGGCCCTCGACGAGCTTCAGGATCTCGTCCGTCTTCATTTCCGCGTTTGGAAGCGGAAAGTACCCAATGAAGACAGCGACACGTGGAGCCTCTGCCTCAGGGACCACCTTAATGTGGGCGTCCTTCCACAGCCGTAGCTTTGGCACCTCTGTGCATAGCCACTCGGCTGTCTCCGCATTCCCACATGTTACGGCCATCCACCCTGGTCGAAAGGTACAGCCAGAGAACAGCGGCTTCACAGAGCCGTGTCTCAGGGCCATCACTCTCGATAGGATGGCGGACTGAATGATATTCAGTTGCTCCGTCGTGAGGAGATGCTCAGGGTAGGCCGCAGGGAGTATAGCCATCTTCACCGAGCTGGCGACGTCCCTGTAAGAGGCCATGACACCGACTTGGGGCGACTGCTCCTGTGTTGCCTGCCCATCCGCTGCTGCGGTTGTGGTGGCTGCTGGAGCCTCCGTGGCCGGCAAAACATTCGCAGGATCGCCCTTCGTCTGGGCACTAGGTGCCGCGGTTTTGTACATGGCCCTCTTTTTCGACGCCTCTTCTGGGGTCGTGTTGGCCGATCTACCTCTTTTGTTGGTGGTAGCGCCACTCTTGCTGGGCATTTCCTTGGAGGTCCATAGGCTTCTGGGCGAGCCTTTTGGCCTCCTCCATGGGTACGCCGTTTGCAAGGTGTCTGCGCAACCTCTTCCTTGCGGCGCCCGATAGTGCGATCCGCTTGGGTTTATCATCTTTTGGGGAGGCGAGTAGGTTTCTTCCTCTTCCTTAGTGATGCTGTCGGTGCCAGAGCTTTGTGAACAGATGTCCATAGCATCTTCGGGCTCCCGGGTGGGTTCGATTTGACTCGATTTGGGGCTGCTTGAGCACCCTGCTTCTTGGGGGTATTTTCATTTTCATTAGTTTCCATGTATTGGTCCCACGAGTAATGAGGAAGGAAGTATCCCCCGGGGTAGAGCCTCATACCCCGGATCGGGCACTTATACGACCGGAGGTGCCAGGTATCCGGAAGCCACCGTTAGAAGACACACTAACGTAGTGCCATTCATCACAGAGGCACGGTACGGTAACACCGGTGATTACGGGTTTTTCGAGTTTTCCTCTCTAGATCCGCCATATTTAGTCTAGAGCAGGGGCACCTCGAGCAGGATGTGGTTCTTCACCACGTATGGTCGGTCTTCAGTAGTCGGCATGTGACTGCCAACTTCCACTGGCTGAGTTAGCTTGGCGCGGCGTCAGGCACACGCTTCGCTACCAGAGCCTTAGCCCCAAAAATATTATATTATAATAATAATAAAAATATTGATTATAATACTTACTTATATTTTTTTATTCATAAGTTAGAAAACTTTAAAATTCTCGCATGCTTTAAAAGTCGTTATAAGCCATTATCGTTTGCCTTCTGATGCTAAAATCAGGAACATTAAAACTATTAAAGAAAAACCGAGCACATTTCATAAACATGTTTTTTTATTGATTATAATTATAAGCGAAAACATGATTAAAAATTAAAGTTAAGAACCAGTTAAGAAAATAATGATTATAGTGAAATTAACAAAGAGATCATCCGTTTCTCGGGAATTGTTGTTCATTACGAATTAAACAAAGAAAACGTTTGATAAGAAATAAAATAAGAAGTTTAGATAATCCATTCTTTGGAAAACTGCTCTTAATGACTTTGTACCACAAAAATTAAATCCAGCAGCCACTGATTTTTGTTAAGCATAAGGAGCGTGTTTAAATGCTTTGGCTTCAAAGAAGTTCGTCTATCCGATATAATTTGACCGGCTCTACTAAACATCCTCTCCGATTTTTTGTTGCCAAAACTTGTCCATTTTTCACTTTTCATAATTTTTCGTTTTTCTGGAACCACGCTACTGCAACGAGTGATGTTAAATAAACGCGATACATCGATGGTGGAAAAAATCGAGGTATCGCGCAGCCCAGCCACTATCGATACTATCGATATTACTATCGATGTTTTTACAGCTCTAACAGACAGACAGACGGACAGACAGACAGACAGACGGACATGGCTAGATCGACTCGGCTGGTGATGCTGATCAAGAATATATATACTTTATGGGGTCTGAGATGCCTCCTTCACTGCGTTGCAAATATCATGGCAAAATTATAATACCCTCTGCAAGGGTATAATCAGTACATATATATATATATATATATATATATGTAAATAAATGCAATAAAATGCAATATATGCAAACGGAACACAGGGAAACAAAAAAAATTATGAACAACTTGACAAAACAACTTACATTTGAAAATTTTCATTGTGTCATATGGCATATACTTAACACACACTTTTAGAGTGTGGAACTCTCAGATATTTTATAGAAATTAAATACGGCAACAGAATGTAAATTGTAATTGTTGTAAATCTAACATGCACAGAGAAGAGCTGGATAAGTCTGGCAGTGCACATAAGATATGGATTTGAAGTTGGAATTAATTATTTTCTTCCGTAGTATCGGATAGGTCGGACTTGGATTTTGATACTAATCAAACAGAAGGTCAGGCGAAATGAGCTTCCCAAAACCTTACTGTATGAACCACAAAAATAATTAAATAATTAGAATAATCCGGCTTTGGGCGAAGATCGGGAGAGCACTCAGAGCGGGGATACACTGCAGATAGAAACATCTGGATAAGCTGCAGCTCGACACTGTCGTTGAAAACTGAGCGCCTATTTGGCGTCAACAATGTCGAAGCCATTCCTCAAGAGTCTGGGGCCGCGTTAAAGAAGGTGCAAAGCCATTAATGTGTTTTAGCAAGAGCTGTCCTGGCCATTACTAATATCTGCCATCTCGGCTGCAACTTCCAAGCATGTGCGCTTATCGACTCAGGTTTTGATGCTACATTCACAACTAAGCGGCTCTTCAACCTGATCAAGTTACCGTTCTGGACAAGTCTCCCGTCTCAATCAGCCAGTCGCCGCAGACAGAAACGACTGACATACGCAGCCCAGCTGGCCAAAAATCGAGGTAATCCTCGTACCCGATTCCACAAATATGACGATAACTCTTAAGACAACCCCCTTAAGAAAATCTGATACGTGGAAAATCCACCATTAAAATTGGTCACAACGCTGATTCTGTGTGCGAAAATAATTCTTGCAAACGACGACGAGGGATTAGAACGGCAGATAAATCGTAACCTTACCATTTCGCGAACCAGAACACATAGCTTCAGCGGTAAAGTACTCCAGGCCCCTTCGCGTTGTTTTCAATGCATCCAGCCCTTCGGCGAATGGGGTCAGTTTAAATGATATCCTATCATATCATTCTGGGCCAGTCTGACCTCACCATTCAAAACCTGAAATGGCGATATATCCTTAAACTGAGGACGACAGCATACAAGATTGGAATGAAGGGGTGAAGGGGGAAGAGTGGCAAAGTCCCCCTTCTCTCCCGCTTTGAATCGCCGTTGCTCCGCCTCCCTCGTGTTTTAGTTTTGCATCGCTGTTGCTTCGTCTCGCTCTGCTCTCCCGTTTTGTCTGTTTATAGCTCGGCCACTGTCGCACGCGTATGAGTGTACTTCAGTATTAGACGCTGCCCTTTAATTTGTCTGCGTGGCGCACAGCTAAGAGAGCTCGAGTCTTAATCTGACGGTCTCGGGTTCGAGTCCCAGTCGGAGCAATTGTGAAAAAATTAAGAAATGTAAGTTGGCTTATGTAGAATTTATAAAATATCCATTTAACTTAAAATACCCGGGACCCAAAGGGTACAAGGGTATTAAAAGTAAGTGCCTACAGAGAATGTATGTAACAGGCAGAAGGAGAAAGTATATATATAAAGTACTAGCTGACCCGGCGAACTCCGTTTCGCCACCAGATGGCTTCGTTTTATGTAACATTTCGTTTGGAGATTAAAAGATGAAGAAACATTTTTTTGTTTGTTTTATATTTGAAAAGGAAAAGTTTTATTTCATTTCACAACAGTAATGAATTCATTTCGGATACAAAAATGAAGTGTTATTTAGATGAACTTCTCTAAGTGAATGAAAGTGAATCCAAAGTACATACTGAATCGAAGCGTTATACGTGTCCGCAAATTATCCGTTTCATTGAAGTGCTCTTTGGTAAACCACATTTGTTGTTTTTTGGTCTGACATTAACACAAACAAAGCGGATTGTTTCTCAACTCTTGAACACGACACGTATAACTGCTCATGTAAAAACAATAATTTTCTAAATTTCTCCGCAAACACTAAGCGATTTGCCTTGCGACTTGTTAATTGTCATTGCAAACGCAAGGCAAACTGGAAAGTGCAATCGTTTGAAGTCAAACGGAAGATCAGTCGGAATCATTGGTATTCGAGGAATACATACATTTTACCTGCGTACTTTCCCTTAATAATGGTTGCCTTAATCAAGTTCGTGCGTATCCAATGGCATTCGTTCCTATGCTGTTTCAAGCATATTAACCACAGCATTATTAGAGTGAAAAAATGCTTGCAACTTTTCAATAATTCGTCTCTGTTCCCTGTATATTGCACCGCACATTCAGCTGATCCACCATCGACGAAATGAAATATATTTGCAGAAATTGATGCTGTTCATCTGGTGTTGGCACCATTGAACCATTCAAATGATATATTTGTCCTTGTATCTGTAATTGCAAACAATCATTTGTTGAAGAATACGGTGTAACTTCTGATCGTGTGATTGTGTAGTGTGGTGTATATGTAGTTTGGTTATGTGTGTTGTATGCTTACCTTGCAAGTGGCCTTCTCAAAAGATATTAGCGCCAAAGTAAGTCATGCGACAGCAGTTATTGTATTCAAGGATGTGTTGGAGAATATGGCTGGAATCGGGATCACTTCCATCGAACAATGGTTTCAGTGGCTGTGGTGGTGTAAGTAATGGATCCAGTTTGACTTTTCCACTTGCGCAGCACAATCCATCCGTTTCTCTTTTGAACTTGGAAATATCGGCATATAGTCGTCTTTGGCCAAGTATCTAAATTTTCATCATCACTGTAGTTCGCAGGGATCATATTGGAATGCCAAGCGATAGTATGATGCCAATGATCTTCGTGTCCTCCTAGTTTGTCTTTTTCGCTTAAGTTCTGTGAATACACTTGTTGCTGGCTTGCATGTCTTGTGGCGGCCGATGTTCGCACGTCGTCCTCTAGGCATTTTGGGCTATGGACAGAGTGGTGAATTTAACCTCAAATGCACGATCCACATAATTTACATAGTCCAACTTACCACCTTAAAGACAAATGGCTGCATCACAATTTCACGGTGAACACAATACCGGTTTGTCACACAATTCTAACTGAGCAGAGAACAATGAGTAGATGTCAAACACGCGCCGCATGCTATGTATCAGAGATGGCACTATATGTAAAAGATTTTCCCGCTTGAGTCGCGGAAGTATCACGGAAGAATCACGGAAGCATCGCGAAAGTATTGCGAAAGTATCGCGAAAGTATCGCGGAAAGAGTCGTGGAAGTATCGCGGAAGTATCGCGGAGGAGCGCAGGTATCGCGGAAGAATCGCGAAAGTATCGCGGAAGTATCGCGGAAGAATCGCGGAAGCAGGAAGGGTCGCGAATAATCGCTGAAGTATCGCGGAGGAGCGCTGGCTTGCATGTCGCGGCGGCCGATGTTGCACGTCGTCAAATGCACGATCCACATAATTTACATAGTTCAACTTACCACCTAAAAGACTACCGGCTGCATCACACCTTCACGGTGAACACAATACCGGTTTGTCACATAATTTAACTGAGCAGAGAACAATGAGTAGAGTGTCAAACACGCGCCGCATGCTATGTATCAGAGATGGCACTATATAAAAAAAGATTTCAAGTCTCACATTTAAAAGTACAGAAAACGCACCCTTGCATTTGCCGAGCACCGTAATTTTTCACCTGGGAAATTAGGCACCTGCGATCGCAGGAAAACGTTTGTTTGTTTGTTTGTCTCAGAAATAAACGCCCTCAACCTAAGGGGTCTTTATTTTGGCATATATTTTGACCAAAGCCGGTTTGTGGTGTGACAACAAAACTACCCCTGTGAGGATCGGATTTGTAAATCTGTAAGAAATCCAGTTTGTAGCGGAAAAAGGGAAAACTTATTGTGGGTTTATGCTCATATTTTGGTTAGGCCCCGTGCCTTTTGTGTGTACATCGCATTTATTTTTATATATACATCAAAGTGTTCACCAAATCCGGTTTCTGGTGAGAAAATCCACCACATCGGGGCCCTAGCAACGGCTGCGGTCGACTGAACAATTTAGAACCTTTATATATCGCAAACTACCAAGATGTCTGCAGCAGCCAGCTTCCTAACCAAGGCCCAAGAAATTGGGGAGTACTTCGGGAGCGGAAACTTGGTCTACAACGATGTAGACCAATGCAAGTGGTTTGCGTATGTGCCGCCCACGAAGGATGACCTGAAGAAGCCGCCGAGTGCCGACAGCTTATTGTATTTAAGCTTTGCGGCATGTAAGAAAATAAAAGATGTCGAGGAAAAATTGGTGTACACCGCACAAGTGTACAACCAATTTGAAAAGAATTGGCCGGTAAGGCGTAACAGCACCTCCCCCAACGACCGCATCCCTGGCAGGGCGGTCTATTGGAGGGGGAGGAGATACTTGGAGCATGAGGAGAAAGATAATAATAAGCTTGCGCCACGTGCGCAAAGAGATGGCCGATATTGGTAAAAAAATGAATGAAAACGTGGAAGTACGGAAGCGTTTTAAAAAGAATTGGCCAGCCAGGCGGCAGAGCACCTCCACCAACGACCACGCCCGATGACGACACACCCCACAAGAAGAAGAAGAAGAAGCCTTCCAAATAAAAATAATAATAAATAAAAATATAAAAATAATAATAAAAAAAAATATATTTCACTTTTAAAATTAAAAAAAATTGTATTTTCAACTTATGTATTTTCAACTTAAAATATAAATAATAAAATTTAAAAATAAAAATAAATTTTACATATATAAATTTTAAAATTGTGTTTTTGAGTGTGTCAGCGTTTGCAGGGAATTGGGTGAAGATGAGGGAGGATCGGGGCGACAGTGTTTACAAATACCTACGCCACAGCCCATTTGCTTGTTTGTTTGTTTGTTTTTGTTTTACCTTGTGTCTGTCTATTTCTGTAAGGCCTCGGAATGTGTGTGTGTGTGTGTGTGTTTTTTTTTTTTTTTTTTTGTATTCATATATTTATTTACAACTACAATTATACTACGATATATAACATTTATGGGACATGCGTTGCGCGTGTACCCATGAGACGGGGCAAGAGCCCGCATTGTGCGGTACGGCCGCAAAGCAATGCTTCGCACAGTTAAGGACCGCTCAGCCCGTCCGCTCTGTTCTCCCTCTCTCCAGGGTCCTAAGAGTCTTCATCAGCTTCGCTGAGAACTCTGCCGCCGCCTGCTGCACCCTGATCGGTGACCCTGCTACCGCTTCCAGCGCCTCCCTCTCTTCGTCGAACCGCCGACATTCGAAGATGACGTGCTGCGCATCTTCGGGGATTCCGGATCCGCACTCCGGGCAGCCATCTTCCTCGTCATGGCCGAACCTCTTCAGGTAGCTGCGGAAACAGCCGTGACCGCTCAGCACCTGGGTCAGATAGAAGTCCACCTGCCCGTGCTTCCTCTCCATCCAGGCCTCAATGTTGGGGATCAGCCTGTGAGTCCATCGACCTTTTGACGAGGCCTCCCATCTCTCCTGCCAGGTCTCATAGCTCCGCATTCTGGCCGCGCGCTTAATTTCGGCCTACTGGCGCCCTCCGGTACCAGGTGACCGCTCAGTGCTCTGCGCAGGTCCGCCTTCGTACCATCTCTTTCAACGGGACTAGCCCGGCTATGACCAGCACCGCGTCGTCCGAGATGGTCCGAAATGCGCTCGCAACTCGGATGGCGCACAGTCTATAAGTCGAGTCGACTCCCGCATATACGTTTTTACCTCAGCCGCCTCCGCCCACAGGTGCCGCGTAGAGCAGCTGGGAGGTGACGACGCTTGTCAGCAACTTCCTCATCTGCTTGGGACAGCCGGATCTCGGCTGTCTCCACGACCTTTCGGCTGGAGATTAAAACCGCTTCCGTTTTGTGCGCTGCCAGCCCGCGCTAGCGAGCTCACTTCGATCGCTCTGATCGCCTCTGTTCGCCTTCTCCTCCACTGCGGTGCGCTCTTTGCGACTACGACCACTGCTACGTCGTCTGCAAAGCCCACGACGGTGGTGCTACTGGGCATGGGGAGCCTCAGAACCCATCGTACATGGTATTCCAGAGCAAGGGTCCCAAAACGGAGGCCCTGCGGGACTCCGGCTGAGACTTCGTATGCTCTGGAACCCATGTCCGTCTCCACAGTGAGCACCCTCTCGCTGAAATAGCTCCGTACTATTCGTAGCAGGTACTCAGGGATGTTCAGAGCACCGAGGGACTCCAGCGTGCGGCTCCAGTCGGCGGTGTTGAAGGCGTTCCGATGTCTAGCGTTACCACTAGGCTCTAGGTTACCACTAGGCAATAGCTCTTCGAGCCGCCTTTCCACCTCGTGCCCGCGATCGCCGATTTCGCAATTTCACTTCCTCGATGGCGTCCAGCGTTGACCTCCCCCTTCCTGAAGCCGAACTGCCTCGGAGAAACACCGCCAGCCTCCTCGATAGCAGCATTTAGCCTTACTGCAATGAGTTTCTCGAACACCTTGCCAGTGGTGTCAGGAGGCAAATTGGTCTGAAGGAGGAAGGCTCCCCGTGGCTTCCCCTGGCTTGGCCAGCAGCAGCAGCTTCTGCTTCTTCCACCGCTCCGGAAAGGTCCCCTCCCTCTCAGGCACTTGGAGAACAGGTCCGCGTACTCCTTCGGGTGCAGGGCGATGAACAGTTTCAGTGCCCTGTTGGGAACTGCGTCCGGCCCTGGCGCCTTTTTTCGGTGCAGCTCTCCCGTCCGGGATACCTTCTTCCGTCACGTCGCATGAGCCAATGGCTAAGGATGTCGCTCCTCCCTGGGCTGGATGCGTACTGGTACCCTCGCGGGAACAGCGCCTGCATGATGCCATCCAGAACCGTGGCGTCCGAGGGCGGTGCGTTCGCCTTCAGTCCCGACCACCAGCTTGTACGCGCCGCCCCAGGGTCGTTATCCGCCGCGTCGCAGAGCCGCAGAGCGATTCTCTTCGCGTCCCTTGCGGCCGCCTTGAGAGTTTTCCTCGCGGCCTTATAGGCCTCGTTGCGCCTGCCGACGAGCGGGGTACCGCGCGAGCGGGTCAGTTGTCTCCGGGTTCGAAGGCAGGTGGTCCGTAGGTCGGTTATCCTGTCGCTCCACTCAGGTCCAGAATCAAATTGGTGCAGCAGAAATTCAATTTTTTCAAGATTTCAGCAAAACCATATTAGATTCCAGTAGAGTATTCAAGGGCAGTCTAAAAGCATAATTTTACAATTGAAATTGAAGCTCTGATTTAGCCAGCCCTGAAGTCAGCTGTTCATTTGCATTAAACTTTGCCTTTGCTAGCGCTGAAAGTTTTACTAATTTCAAAGTGCTATAATTCAGTTATTTCTATGACTATAAATATAAAAAACATGGAAACATAGATAAAGGTATTTATAATATGCGTATTCACAATTATTATTTACCGTGTTTCGTCCTTATGTGTGCTTTTGTAATGTGATATTTCAGCAATTCTAACCTCAAACTCGTTGTGTTTCATGGAATAAAAGTATGTTGTATTTTATTAGTTGAACTAACAACGTTGTTGCTTAATGTGTGAACAATGCGACGGTACTTTTGCCCGTTTTGCCCTTTTCCTTAAAATTGAATTTTGTATGCAACATTAATTTCAATCGCTGAATTACTTGGAGTTTTGCCTGAAACGGAAACGGTAATGAAGATGATTTGAGCACCTATGAATGTTTCGATGACTATTCCCATGATTTAGATGTGGAAAATGATTAATTAGTTCATTAAATGTATTAAAGTTTAATCTAATAGCAGAAACAAAGTTATGAATTTTAGTACAGGTTTGTATGGGGGCTATACCCATCCAGTAATCCTAGGTTGTTGAAATTACATGGTATGTGCATACTGGTCAAAACTTATATGTCCACATTTCAACTTGATACACACAAAAAAAAGTTTTTCTACCAAAAACATTAATTTAATATGGGCTTGTATAGGGCTACCACTTCTAGCGGTCCGATTTGGCTGATTCTGACATATGTGCTTTGTGTGGAAAAGAAACCAATGTGCAAAATTTTAGCTCGCTAGCTTACAAATTAGGAATTTCTGCCACTTATTTGGGATTCTGGACCACAGTGCGCTCCATCAAAACACCGGCTTATGGTGCCCCCGAAAAACTCCCCTACTCCGCATGCTCCGGTCGCAGGCGTGTTCCAGGACTGCAGCAATCCTGTTCGCCGCCGCGTTTGCTCCCTCCTCAGCCTCCACTGTCATGTCACCCAGCGCATTTTCGAATGCCTGGGTACGCAAGGTGTCCGGTCTGTACGCCTTCGCGGGTCTCGGCGCCGGGAGCGTCTCTCTCGCGGGCTCGCCTACCGTGCACAGGATCGCTTCGTGGTCGCTCCCTGTGTACACGTCGCTGACTCTCCATCTGGCATTACTGGACGTTGAGCTGCTTGCGAACGTGAGGTCGATGAATGACGCTGCTCCTGCTCTGACAAACGTGTGCCGCGCTCCATCGTTCAGGAGCACGACGTCTGTCGAGGCGAGTGCCTCCAGCACAACCCTACCTCGAGCATTTGTCCAGGTGGAGCCCCACTCCTGGGCCCACGCGTTGAAATCGCCTCCGACAACGACGTTGGCTCTTCCCCTCAGGTCACAGCAGAGATTGTCCAGGATCCTGCTGAATGCCTCCAGCGGTAGACTCGGCGCCAGGTAGCAGCTGTAGAGCCAGAAGCCGCTGACCTCGGCCCGGACGAATCCATCGGCTGCCAGGATGCTGGACATCTTCCGTTTCCTGTCGCCGCACAGCCACAGGGCCGCCTTGCCAGTGCGGTCCTTGGCCCAATCCCCTCCATCGCTCACCCTATATGGCTCGCTAAGGATGGCAACATCCGCTGCTACCTCCCGGACTGTCTGCAGCAGTAAATCCTGCGCAGCTCTACAGTGATTCAGATTGAGCTGAATCAACTGCATGTCGTCCGTTGGGGGTCGCCACCGCCGGGTCTGATCGGGCCGCTTTTGACTCCGGGTCTGCACGTGGCCTGAAGGATCCTTTGCCGGGAGGGCGCGCTGGCTCCTTTTTGCAGGCAGCTGCCTTGTGCCCTGCTTCGCCGCACTTGATGCAGCACCCGCTCCTGTCCACTAGAGCTGGGGACAATTCAATTTTTTAATCGATTTAATCGATGTTTTTGGATGGGCCAAGAAATCGATTTATTTTTTAGGGAATCGATGCATCGACCGTCTGGTCACCTTTAAAAAAAATATTCACCTCTTGATAGCGATTGGAATTGGACAAATGTAAGTAAACGAAAATATTATTTTAAGGTAATAGAAGTTAATTAAAATAATGAATTTTAACACTTTTAGAATCTGTGTGTTGGTGGTGCGGAAGAAGCAAAGGGATGGATTCATTTGTGCGTTTATCAGGTAAATAATCTAGTGAATGTCGTGCGCACTTTTATCAGGTTAGGGACGCCCGTGGACCTATTTTTATACCTCGGCGAACAAATATATATGTATATACATATGTGACGATATATACATACATATATGAATAACTATCCTTGTCAAATGCATCACGTTTTACTATATCTGTGTTTTTACTTTTAGGAAAGAGCACGCGTATTGAAGATGACTCTCCAGGGGAAAATGAGCTGCCAGGGAAAAGAACATGCGGCAGGTCATTCGTATGGAAACATTTCCAGCCGGTTGTGGGAGGCTCTGCAAAGTGTTTGGAGTGTAAGCAAGTTTACAAAAGCGGTGGGAATACCACAAACCTTATAAACCATCTGAAGCGAGCGCACCCAACATTGTCAATAACACCAAAGGCCAGTAAGACCATGGGATCATTTTTCAGTCTGGCTTCAAGTAAGGCATATGCTTTGGGATCGTCACGAAAAGCTGAACTAGACGATGCGCTAATAAGAATGGTTGCAACGGACATGCAGCCGTTCCGAATAGTGGAGGACACAGGGTTCCGCAACTTTGTAAATTGCAACGGAATCCGAAAGGACATTCAGCAGGGCTGGATGTATTGTTACTAACCGGCGAGCTGCCTTAAAACCAAAGAATGTGGACAAGTTGGTGTTTACCAGCAAGAACGCATGGGTCTTAGATATTAAATATAAACGTTTGATCTCATAAACAGCAAGAACACATGGGTCTTAGATATTAAATAAAAACGTTTGATCTCATAAAATATGTTTACATTGAATTTTTATTTTTGTTTACAACAATTCGAAATTTGACGTTTAAAATTCCATTTTTTTAAGCTAAAATATGCATTATTCCTATTTTTTTTTTTTTTTACATATTTTTGATTTTAAATCGATTTAATCGATCATTTTTAGAATTGAATCGAAAAGTATCGATCCACAAAAAAAAGAATTGTCCCCAGCTCTACTGTCCACCTCGCTCTTGCACCTGATGGCAATGTGCCCGAGCTCCAGGCACCGGAAACAGCGCGGGGGACCGTCGCGCTCCCGCACTCTGCATCTGGTCCATCCTATCCGGACCTCAGCTCGGCGCCTGACCTCCTTGGCCATCGAGCAAGGTAGGCTGATCACCCCTGTTTTGGACTCGCCATACCCGGGTCGGAGACTGCGGACCTTAACTGCGCCCTCATTGAGCTGGTACTGCTTCATGAGTGCCGTGCGGATCTCGCTCTCCGTCGTGATCGCGTCCAGATCACGAATCTCGAAGATGCTGACCTTCGAGTCCTCCGTCATAGCTCGGACCTCCGCTGCATCGCCAAGGACACGAGAGATGCTCTCTCGCATCGTTTCGGCGCTCTCTGAGCCACCTTTGGCCACTTCCAGGAGCAGGTTGCCCCTCGCCGTCCGTCGCACCCTGTTGACTGCCACTCCTAGCTCCGCTAGTTGGCGGTCCTCCTTCGTGTGACCAGAGCCAGGATCTCGTTGTACGACTTCCCGCTCGCCTCCACTATCACCGCGTCGGGGCGCGATCTACAGGTCGGCTTCTTCCTGACCACAGTGCTCCACGAGCTTCCTGCTGTCGCGGCGTCCGCTGCCTCGGGTCCCGTGGGCTTTTTCGCGCTCCCTTGCCGCTGTTCCACCTCGCCAGGCAGTTCCCGGGTGGCTTTACCGGCCTTCTTGGCACCCTTTGCTGAAGCAGCAAGAGCTGTGGGCCGGACCGGTTGGGTTCGCGCCGTTCTCGGCCCTCGGGTCTCTCGACCGGGACATCGGGCTGGCTTAGCCTCCGCCACGGCTCTGTCTGGGCCGCACGATCTGTCCTCCTTATGGTCGCCGTCTGCTGCTCCTTGTCGACACCAACAGCCCCTTCAAGATGGCGTGCTCACATCTGCGACATATCCCTCCAGGGCGCGCGCCGGGGCTGGTCCGTCTCGATTCATCGACAGCTCGATGTCGGACTGCAGCTTTTTCATTTCCCCAGCATATTCTTCATGCCCATGTTGATGTGGCGCACCTGCTTGTCATGTATCAGACAAAGCAGCTCGTCCATCATCGTGCCGAGCCTGGACATTCTCGGCGCATGTGGGCATCTGAGTGCTCACATTGCCGGTGGGCTCCTCCTGCGACGCTCTGGTCCTTTTCGGCTGCGTTTCCCGCTGAACGCTCGCCGGGCTGGCCGGGTCTCTACCCCTTTTTGGCGTGTCCTTTGGCTCGCCGCCCGCAGTCCTCTCAGGCGCCGGGGATGGGGCAAGGACCGGGGATCTTCGGAGCAGGTTGCTCTTTCTGAAGGCAGCTGCGTCCGCATTGCGCTGCTCCTTCGCTTCACCTTGGCTTGGTGCGTTACCTAACGTGGCGGCCAAGTCAGCCACCGCCACGACAGGGTGTTGGAGAATGTTAGGTAGGGCCTCCAGAATCCGTGCCCTAACCGTGGGGATTTCCCACGGGTGGATTTCCACTTTCGTGGCTGCCACCTGGAGTAGTTACGTTTTTATCTGACATTCCTTTCCAGTTGCATTGTCACCCAATGCTCGGTTGCATTTATACCTCCTGCCAGGTGCGGTAGCTGCCGGCCAATATGGCTCAGACGCAGACCACGCAGCCGCCCACTGTGGGCAGACGCTGCGTGGGCTTAATCCTGATTTCCAGGAGCTTCGGGTCGTGATTGGGTCGAATCGGGACGACACGGAGCCTCCCACGTTGGCCGAGTATTTCCTTCGACTAAATGCGATGGGGATATACCGCCCCGCCTCGGTCGCCAGAGCCCCATTTCAGGTGTACCGCCGACACGGCGGGATGGCAATCTGTCAAATCCGTGACCTTTACCACCCGTTGGGTCCATGTGCATGCCTCGATACCGACGCGCGCCACGAAATTCCGACTCCTTGCCAAGGAGCGAGAGCAGCAGCCCGGAAATGTATGCTACGGTTTTACGGCGATCGGTGGCCGAGTCTTGTAGCATGTAGCAGTTGACAGGCAGCAGATTCTACACCCATAGGGGGCGCTGTAGTGCAACAAGCGCCCTCTACGACGTAACGCTGCAGCGTTGCCAGACTCCCGCGGAGCACTCGTTACCGAGCACTGGCCAACAGCTGATCGTGCGATCAGCTGGCATGACCGGCATAATACATGCGGGCCTCCATTTGCAGCACAAAGAGAGTGCGGAAGCAAAAGAGAAAGTAGAAGAGATTGTTTTGGGGATAGAATGTCCCCTCTCACCCTGACCTGCGACCCTCTCCGGATCGATGGAACAAGGCGCTCCTCCCGCGGGCTGCCGGGATAGGATCTCGACGGGTAAGCCCTCTTGCCAACTTCGAGTTGCCTTCTGACCACTTTTCGTCCTAGGGGGTTCAGCCACACGCGAGTTACAGCCGGAGCACCCGCGCGGGCGTCCGCACACATTGACCGCACTTTTCACAAATCCCTGTGTGTGTGTGTGTGTGTGTGTGTGTGGAACACAAGAAAGGGAGGATTGAGTATCTCATCGCATACACCCGCACACATGTACTCACACGCACATACAGCGACGTTTTGAAATTAACCCTGACAAATAGTAAATACCAGATACCAAAAAAAAAAAAACACGCTAGAATTTGATTTGGATTACGTTAGAGATTTATTTTCGGCGTTGCAAACATATTTTTCTTATGCGCTAAGTATAATCTCATTATTTCTAAGGCTTCATTTCGATGATTTTTATAGAAAAAACAAGTACACGTATCTTCAGCAAATCCAACGGGGTTATTGTGTAATTTGCAAAACGTAAAATGGTCACCATACAATGTTTTATTAAGACCATATTCCCCCGTATCCAAAAACATTTTCCTGGTATCAATGAGATATTTTAATTGCTCCTTTAAAATGTCGCCGCCAAATTGTGAAGTAAAACTATTGATTCGGCTTACTATTCCAGCTTGTTTGTTATCCATTTAAGTTGCGAGTGAAATCTACAGGTAATTCTTGTGCCCATACTGGGCTCTGCTCTCTTGATTTATCTTTATTATTGCTTACTTCCTAGTGCTACAAGTATTTTAATATCCTTAATTTAATGCACTAGTCACTATACGGCGTTCATTAATTTTCAAAAATTGGTACTTAATACTAATTTACAATTTAAATTTATATAAAAAGAAAGACTTTAATAAAATGAATAAATAAATAAAAATAAAAAATGTGTGATTAACAATTCATTTTACAGTACAGTGTTTGTTTGTATTAAATATTTTAAATATTTTTAAAGTGTTCCATTAAACTAGTTTTAAATTTGTGTGTGCTTGTTATTACTTTTATATGATGTGGTAAATTATTCCAGAGTATTATAGCGTTGTAATAGAAATGCTTTTTAGAACTCTCAAGTTTGCATCTAATATTCTTTAAGTTTTTTGTTCGCCTAGACGATGCAAAGTTTAATAAATCAAATAGGTATGATGGCTGCTTGGTTAATATAACTTTGTGCAAAAGCTTTAATATTTTAAATTGAATCAGGCTTTTATATTGCATATTAAGTAGTTTGTTTGTATAAACGGTAACATGGTCAAACCGTCCTATATTATAAACGAACCTAGATATATTATTAAACGATACTTTTATCTTTTGTTGACTGGCCATATCAGTATTTCCATACCTCTATACCATATGTCAGTGTTGTTATTAAGAATGATTTTGCTAGCAAATATCTTGTTCTTGCGGGCAGAAAAGATTTCGTTACTTTAAGTTGCCTCATCAGTCCGCATATTTTACCAGATATTTTATTTACTTGGTCATTCCATGTTAAAGTCCTATTAAAAGTTATTCCCAGATTATCCGCCTTTTCAACATAGTCAATTGTCTGATTGTCTATAATAAGTTTGTCCAAGTGTTCCGTTTGTAACTTTCTTTTATATATTATAAGACACTTCGATTTAGAGGGGTTTATAGCTAAGCCATTGACTTTCGCCCATTCTGAGACACGCGATAGGTCAGCATTACATAAATCAACACAATCATGAATTTTACTCAAAGGACGACTAACATACATTTGTACGTCATCAGCATACATGTGTACATTACATGCTAATAAGGTTTTTTGGAAGGTTGTTTGCATAAAGGGAGAATAAAAGCGGTCCTAACACGGATCCCTGAGGGACCCCCGGCTAATAGATACCAAGTCCGACTCATTCCCATTTGCTACAACAACCTGCTTTCTGCCAGTCAAGTAGGATCTGATTAATCTGACAGCCGTATTTGAAAAATTACTCAGGTTTTTAAGCTTACTTAAAAGTACAACTTCTGTTCTTACGGAAACCAGATTGCCTTGTGTCTAATATTCCGTTTAAGTCAAGAAAGGTGTTTATTTGTTTGGCCATTAATCTCTCAAAACCCTTTGAGAGAAACGGTATGGATATTGGCCTGTACTCATTTCCATTTTTGGTATTGGGATAATTTTGCCACTTTCCAGTCATCCGGAAATGTTGAAGTCGTTAGTGCTGTATTTATTATATGTGTAATATGTTTTAATATTTTCGGAAGAATAATTGTCAAAAATTTTGGGTTTAGTTTGTCCATGCCAATTGCATTGGATTTAATATCACAGATTGATTCTAAGGACGTCATATTGGCTTACGCAGCCGAATTCAAATAAATTATCACAGTTTACTGGCGATGAGTTCAGGTATGGGTTGTCTAAGACTTCTGGTACATTAAGTTGCGTAAATTTCTTGTTAAGATAATTAACATCTATATCGGCAGTTATCTTTGGATTGTGTTTTCCTATTCCGATTTCTTAATATGCTTCCATGTCTGACTAGAGGATATTGCACTATTTAACTTATGTGAAAAGTAGGTACGTTTTGTATTGCAGATGAGATTGTTTACTATACGTCTGTGCCTTGAAAATTCATTGTATAATTGCTGCGTTCTATAACGCTTCCATCGATTATAAGCATTATTTCTTTCTAATATTCCGTTTTGTATAGCCGTATTAAACCAGGGTTTGTCGTTTGATCGGATTATTTTACTTCTAGTAGGAACAAACGTATTATATAGGTACTCAATGTTCGACTGAAGCTGATGTACCTGTTCGTTTACGGATAACGTTGAATATATTCTATTCCAGTCACAGTTATTTAACTCAATGTCTAATCCCCTATAATCAATATGTCTAAAGTCCCTATATGTAATAATCTCGTCATTTTTGTCAGGTAATACGTCATAGCTTAAGAAAATGAGGTCATGCTTTGAAAAATTAGGTACAGATATTTGGTCATACAAGAGAATTCTTTCTGCATTGCTTACAAAAAACACATCCAGAAGTGTACTACTTGTTCCGCTATAATGGGTAGGGACTGCCGTGTTAACTAAATATAAGCCAATGGCTTGCATTTCTCCAGAGAGAGAATGTTCCTGTAGCATATTACTGTTCAGATCGCCCGCAATTATAACGTCCGCGTAAGATAGCGCTATATCGGATATTTGATTAATGATATCACTCGTGTCAATATTTTTATGAGGTCTATATACGCAGCCAACTAGAGTCTTATTACTAATTGTATTTAAAAGTTCAAGGAATAAATATTCGATCGGACTATCAAAGGGTTGCTTACACAGTACACGACATTTAATTTGTTTATTTACGTATATTGCAACTCCGGCCTAGTCGATCTGAACGGAAAACATTAAAACCGTCACAAGATATAAGCAGATCATTAAAATCAGATTTAAACCATGTTTCCGATACACAAACTACGTCAATGCTTGAATTTACCATAAGATATCTAAATTCATCTATTTTATTTACTAAACTTTGAGCGTTTATATGGCAAACCTGCAGGCCGGCTTTCTGACTGCTAAGTATTCTTAGCATACTATGGCTATTTTCTCTGGAGCTCACTACATTGCTAAGCATTTAATTTGTTTATAAGTTTTTAAATAGTTCTGAAAAATACACACACAAACAAGGAATAGAGGAATATTTAGGTAGTGAACACTAAGACTAACGTATTAAATTTTAAACATTCAATTAAATTTATGGATTTATTTATTATTCTACTTGCGAAAGCTCCGATCATCAGCATAGGTCATCTCAGTTGGAGACTTCTTTTTTGCTGGAAAGCTTTTGCATGCTCTCGACGCAAGTTACATCACCTCTCCCGCTCACTCGTACATGCACCAGTCCACGACGAGAGAATACTGCCGAAAGAAGCTTCTGTCTCTTCATCCGCATAGCCTCTTTGAATATTTCGTAGTTCTCCTTTGAGAGTTGTTCGTTGAGGTAGATCGGCGTAGGCGAGCCCATGCCCAGCATATTTAGGTACAGTTGTTGTTTGTGGACTCGCCTGTACTCGGTGCCGGTGTAACACCCAGTGCAAAGGAAAGTGAATTAAAAATTGTTTTTAAGGTCTCCCCTTCAGTAAACGGGACCCCGTGCAGCCGGAGATCACAAGCCACATTTGAATTTTCTTGGTACGCCAACTTCGATTCTAGGCTACCGACATGCTGCTTTAGTTGATCTAGATCAGCAGCATCGCGTTCCAGCTGTTCCACGCGTTCAAGTAGCTGCCGCATATCTTCCGTTATTCCCTTTAGCTTATCATTGAACACGGAGACGATTCGCTCTTCAGCCTCACTGATCTTGGCTGTTATTAGCTGAGCGTGTTCTTCAAACCGCTGATTTATCAGTAAGAGAAGTTGAGGCTCTGGTACTTCCGATGGCCTTCCGGTCTTGATTTCACCAGAGGTGTTTTCACGCTGTCGTTTGGAAACAGGTGCCATATCGAGGATTAATTAAAAAAAATAAAACGATAAAACGTATTCGTTGTTGAACAGTGTAATTGAGTGTTTTATATTGTGGACTGATTTCTGTTTTCGACTATTGCTTTGTGTTTTCTTTGAGTTATTTTTGTATGTGTATATTTGTATTCTCTTTTAAAATATGTATGTATGTACGTATGTATATATGTCCGTATGCATGCATGTAAGTCCGTATGCATGTATGTATATATATGGGACATTCCATATCAACTCGGCCACCCCTGTTTGTTTTTTGCTCTGAAAAAAAAAATGCATACCCACATTTTAAAGTGCTCCATTTCCATATAGTGACCCTTTAATATTTTTTCGTTACCATCAATACTTTTCGAGATAATCGCAGTTGGACAAAAAACTTTAAAAAATCATAGCATTGAAATGGTGAATGCAATTTGAAAGACAAAAAATACGGTTATCCTTTTTTCAAACATATTTTTCATAAAAAAATACTAGACTACTCTAGGTTTAATATTAAGCGGGATTTTAATTTAAAAAAACGGGTTTTCATTTTTTTTTTTGTCTTAGGGCCAGTCGATATTCGCTCAAATTTGTTTTTGCCAGGTAGAGGAGGTTCAGATACATTACACTAGTTTACAGCAAAAAAATATAAACGTTGAGACCCACTTTTTCCGACTAATTTTGAGTCGCTAAACACGCTGAACTCACTAAAAAAAATTTTCAAAGAACCGTTTGGAAGATATTCGCGAAAAACCAGATTTTTTTTATTACGCTAAAAATATTGAAAACCGTTTGTCCGACAAATTTGAAATTTGTAGTACCTAATATGAAATAGATACACCTTTCCAAAAATATACGGCTCTCTGTGGTCAGCGCTTTATTAATGAAGATATAAGCGCTTTAAGTAAAAAAACATTCAATTTTTTTGGCCATATTGTTTAAAGCTAGTTTTCATTTACTTTTTAAAAATATATAAAAAAAATAAATAAATTATTTTGAGTAAACAGATCTAAGGATACCGTTGTCCTACAACATAGCAAAAATTTGTGACAAAACTAAGTTTGTAAAATGCATTATAACTAAAGAACGAGAGGTCTCCCATTGGATATTCTTGTTTAATATTGAAGTAGAAAGGCCAAAGCTCTTTTTAAGCTGAATACCCGCTCTGGGCAACGTACGGTTTGGGAGTTATTAAGCCTTGAAAAGTGCCGATTCAAGCAGTGCATGATACTTTGACCGCGATTTTCTCAAAATTGGTGGGTGATGGAAACTTTTCAGTTTCGGACTAGTTATGTACCGGTTCAGATATATCAGAATCAATGGCTTATATTCGCCGGCATTTTTCTTGTCGACCAGTGCTATTATCGGTTTAGCTTTAAATTCTGCCGGTGTTAAATATGGTTGTTCAGGGTGATTGTAATAACTCTTTTGAAACCTTGCATACATCTCGAAAAGGTGAGCGTATTCATTTCAAAGTTAACATTCAAATCATCATATAGGTATGTTTCTGAGTTCAAGTGGACTTTCAAGTTAGATAAATTATTTGTAATTAATTGTCCGTTCAATAAAAAGGCAACAATTGCAAACCTAGGTAGCTCCCGGTTGGCGGCTAGCTTAACGTTTCAAACATGTTGAGTACCCTGGACCAGTTTTGGATTAATATATGTGTCCCAGCTACGGAAAGCTATCGGTAAATTGACCCCGCTTTTTATAATATCATACCTTTTAATTTTTGCGACATCGCTGGGGGTAACGTGAGGAATTTTCCAGCTAATATTAGTCATTTCCAAATTATATGTAAAATTTTGCTTGTTCTTAACAAAAACATAATCCAGATTTTTTGTTATCAAAAGCACAAGTTCGTGCTTAGAGTTAAGAATTACCTTGCGAAAATCCTCGACAAAGCCCAGTAGGTTTTTTAGAGGTATAGAGAAATTAAAATTTGCTTTTGTGGTAAATTCAGGTTCACCACTCCATCCAGCGTTCAAAAGCTTTTGACCTTCTTGACGGTTAAGTGATACAAAATTTTTTAGTGTGGTAGTAACACCCACAAATCTGGTCCTATCAATCGTAAAGCCATTGATTTCATATCTAAGCTCCTCGATAAAGCTCGCCATACAATTATTGCGAAATGTGGCATCTATATTTTCAGTTGTGCTTCCACCATCGGGTGCTATTCTGGTGACAACTCCTTGAATATTAAGAAAACTTTCGTGGGGGAGTACATACAAATCTTGATTTTGAATACAAATACGAACTTCGTCGTTTGCTTTAAAGCTTTGATGGTAAGGGGAATATGAGTGGAATTCGAATTTTGAAACACTTTTGTCCGATTGCGGTCTTTCTCGAACATTTAAAATTTCATTCATTTTCGAAGTTTGAAGCCTGGCGCTTTTAAAACAATTTGTTTTTTAATGTAAGCCCTCTTTTATTTAATTTTAATCCTTTTCCTTTAGCTTTACAACAGCTAGTGTGGGGTGCACAGCTTTGTCTAAGTTCTTATTGCTTTTATTGTAAATTATCATTACTCTATTGCACGAATATGTAGGCGAATTGAAACGTTTTCACCCCGCATTAGACGTTTGGTTTAATATTGAAGTAGAAATGCCAGAGCTTCTTTTAAGCCTAATATCAGCTCTGGGCTACGTAAGGTCTGGGAGTTATTAAGCCTAGAAAAGTGCCAATACAAGCAGTGTTTGATACTTTGACCGCGATTTCCTCAAAATTGGTACGTGATGGAAAGTTTTCAGTTTCGGACTAGCAATGTACAGGTAAAGATCTTTCAGAATCAATAGCGTTTATTCGCCCGATTTTTTTTGTCGACCAGTGTTATCACCGTTAAACAGAAATTATGATCATAAATGTTAACCAAATTTCATAAATATGTAAGCCACTGGCCCATTAACATTACTCACTATTTGTTAACGGAACAGGAACGGATTCATCCTCTGGATCGTCATTTCCTAAAGCTGCCATTAGCATTTTTGACACCTCTGTAATTTCTGCTACTGATACAGGTATGCGGTATATGCTCTTATGTATATCCTTGTGATGTCCCATAAAGTTTTCAAGTCTGTCTATTTGCACATCTTCTACATTTAACAGAGAGGTATACGTAGCTAAATGTTTTCTGACCCTAGTACCTCTTAAAGCCATTGGACACCTAGCTGCACACCTTTCCGCAAACATTTTTAAAATTGGCCACGCCCTTACATAAGGTTTTGCTAAGGGCTTACAATGGGCAACGCTGAATATATAGATGTTTGTTTCTTTTACGCCAGCCTTTTTTCTATACTTTAATATAGTATCTATACAAAATTTATCAAAAGGCGTAAGAAGCACTGGAACCGTCCTTTTCAGCTTTCCGCGAATTGTTAGTCTTGTATATTTATTGGCAATCTCCTGTGGTTTCCTTGATAGGGATGCGAAATTTTCACGGTCCATATTTTCCTCAATGGCGTGGCCAGTGTTATAATTCTCAATTGTGAGTCGTTCAATTTCACCAGCTCGTCGTCGATTAAAAATTTGCAGGGCGATAAGTGTACTTTGAATCAAAGAGTTCCAGGCATTTAAATCAAATTTATCTTTTAATCCGTGAAGAGCTTTTTCTGAGTTGTTTCTGACATAATCAAAAAGCTTTTTAATATCTTTGTTCAGTCATTGAGATTTTTCAATGACTATCCTGTAAACTCGAAATAATAACGCCGATATAATTAGTTAAACGTTATAATAAGAAATTTTATTGTTGCGGATAATATTGGAGGACACAGAAAATATATGCCAATAGCGCGCAATGAACGTACATGAGAGAGTGATCCCGCTTTAGATAATTAGCGGAGATAAAGCTCTCTATCTGACGATGCTGCCGATAAGCGCTGAAGTCGAGCGGCCGAGAGAGAGAGAGAGAGAGTCGGCTTGCGACCAACGAAGGCGAGAACATAAGCAATTAATATGTAATACGAAAGCTTTGTTTGAGCTTTATCTATAAATTAGGTGGCGGCTGCTGCTTGTCCCGACATTCTCCCCAGTTGGGCCTGGCTTCCAACTTCGTCCTTAAGGGGCAAAAGGCACAGCTTAGATACTGCGCGCTTGGTGGTTCCAGATGAAGTTCTGATCACCGCCACTCGAGCCACTCCGTCTTTACCAGATACCAGTTCCATGATTCTCGCGAGCGGCCACTTCATCGGGGTAGGTTCTCGTCCTTGACCAGCACCACATCGTTGACTGCCAAAGCAGGGCCGGAGGTACGCCATTTGGAGCGTTGCTGAAGGAGGCTTAAGTATTCCTCTTTCCATCGGGACCAGAAAGACTGCTGCAGAAAGGACACACGTTGCCAACTGTCCAGACGATTGAAGTTTAGCTTTGTAACATCAGGTTCGATTAAACTAGATGGCGGACCTCCAGTTAAAAATGTGCTGGCGTTAGAACATCGAGGTCTGCAGGATCTTCTGAAAGAGGCAATAATGGTCGTGAATTTATGACAGCACCAATGTGGCAAAGAAGAGTTCGCAGCTCCTCAAATCCAAGAATTGAGGACCCCACAGCCCGGTAAAATGATGCTTGGCAGTTTTGACTGCCGCTTCCCAGAGTCCGCCGAAATGCGGAGATCGAGGAGGAATAAAATGCCATTCGATGGACTCAATCGCACAAAACTCCAGAAGTGTCCGTTGATGCTCGTCGCTGATAAAGAGCCGCCGCAGCTCACTTAGCTCGTTTCTGGCTCCAACAAAATTTGTAGCGTTGTCCGACCAAATGTGTTGTGGCTTTCGGCGGGTGCATATAAACCGTTTTAGTGCCTGCAAGAACGCAGTAGTGGATAGATCCTTTACGAGCTCCAAATGGACGGCCTTTGTAGCAAAACAAATAAAGACGCTCACGTAGCATTTTACCGGAGCCTTATTACGAACTTCTGGCTTGTAATGGAATGGCCCACAAAAATCCACGCCAGTGACTCCAAAGACTTGGCAACCGTTGACTCTTTGTTCCGGGAGATCAGCCATAATGTGCTCCAGCAGGCGAGGCTTGGACCGGAAGCATCGGATGCATTTGTGCAACGCCTTCGTCACCGTTTTCCTCCCCAATTGGCCAATATTGGGATCGAATCATAGCCAAAAGAGCACGAGGTCCCGTGTGTAAATTTCGCTCATGGAAATCAACAATTATAGCAAGAGTGACTGGGTGGCTTCTAGGGAGTATAATTGGATGACGACTATCAAAATCCAACGGCGAGTTCTTCAGGCGACCATCTACACGCAGTAGACCGAACTTATCCAAGAAGGGTGAAGATGTGGCAAGTACGCTGGACGACGATATCTCTTTGCCATTCTGAAGCGACCTTATATCATCCCAAAAATGTACCCGCTGTACCAACCGCAATAAAGTTTGAGTTCCAGACTTGATATCTCCTGCGGTGATTCCCTTGTGGCGTATTCGATGACAAAACTTGTGCACATAAGCAAATACCCGCTGCAGAGATGAGAAGGAATTAGCGTACTTGGAGGCAGCTATTATGTCCACATACGGCGACTGAATGAGCAAAACCTTTGCGCGCAGTTCCAGGGTCGGCCTCTCAGCTGGGACCGCAACTGGCCACTCATCTTGAGGACCAAGAAGAAACGGAGGACCATGTGCCCACAGCTCATCAACGATCAACTCATTAGGAAGAGCACCACGGGACAGGATGTCCGCCGGATTCAAGGATGTGGGAACATAGCGCCACTCCATCGTTCTGGTTAACTCCTGGATCGTCGCAACTCGATTGGCAACGAAAACATTAAACCGGGCAGGCTCCTCTCGAATCCAGGACAGCGCCACTGCAGAATCGCACCAACAATAATGCTTCCCAGCGTACATCTTCAGATTAGCTACTTCTGACATAAGCCGCGCCAGCAATTCTGCTCCTGATAGTTCCAGTTTCGGCACCGTAACAGTCTTTAGCGGCGCCACTCGAGACTTCGAGCAAAGCAGATGACTTCCCGCTCCTGTACCCCTTGAGACGACATAAATACAGGCACCATAAGCCTCGATGCTAGCGTCACAAAATCCATGAATCTCCAAATCGGTCGGTGATGATAGTGACCATCTGGGAAAATCGGCCCTCTGAGCCATAGCGAAACTGTAGCAAATTTTTCCCAATCAGAGTGAAGAGCCTGAGGAAGACTCTCATCCCAAGACAACTTCTCACGGCACAGCTTCTGAAGAAAGATCTTTGACCTTGTGATGACTGGCCCGACAAGTCCTAAAGGATCATACAACCGGGCGATTGAGGAAAGGACGATGCGCCTAGTTGGATTTAAGGTTGACTGAAGGCCCTCAAATGAAAATAGCAAGCGATCAGTAGCAGGATCCCAAGCGAGGCCCAGAGTTTTCGTAAAGTTGCTGCCGTCATCAAATCTCAGAAACGACTCCCGATCCTCTTCCGGCACATCAGACAACACCGCAGCTACGTTGGAGCCCCACTTTCTCAAGCGAAATTGACCCTTGGCAAGGATCCCTGATGTTTGCTGCATGATGTTGACAGCTTCAGCCACAGAAGCACCTCCAGAAATTAAATCGTCCACGTAAAAGTCGCGTCGCAGAATCTCGGCCCCCTTTGGAAACATCGACTGCTCATCCTCGGCCAATTGATGCATTGCTCGCACTGACAAAAATGACACTGGTTTTGTTCCATAAGTTACAGTGTCAAGTTTAAAAACCTGCAACTCGTCCTGGGTGGAATCCCGCCAAAGGATACACTGCAAATGGCTGTCCTCAGGGAAAACTCTGACACATCGGTACATTTTGCAGATATCTCCTGTAATGGCCACCCGATGGTAATGGAACCTTAACAGGATGTGAAGCAACTTTGGCTGTATAACTGGGCCGGACATCAACACGTCATTCAACGAATACCCAGAAGTGGTAGCAGCAGATCCATCAAAAACAACCCTAAGCTTGGTTGTTGAACTGTCCTCTTTCAAAACACAGTGGTGAGGTAGGAAGTACTGAGGAGTGAGGCTCGCATTAGCAGGAACTGCAGACATATGGCCCAACTCCAAATACTCTTTTATAAACGCAGCATACTGATTCTTCAATTGAGGGTGACGACTGAGCTTCCTTTCTAGAGAGAGAAATCGACGCACGGCTTGGGGATACGATTCTCCCAGCAAATCAGAACTGCATTTCAACGGCAGCCTCACAGCATAAGCGCCTGACTTGAGCCGAGTAGAGTGTTGCACAAAATGCGCTTCGCAATCCAGCTCTTCCTTTGTCCACTTCACTATTGGATCGGAGCAGTCCTCTATTTCCCAGAACTGGCGGAGCAGGCAATCTAAACGTTCATCCGGCAGGCTTGGGCTCTTCGTGACATCCTTGCAGGCTGTGGCTACGAGTGACCTTCTTTCGACAGGTGAACCGCCTCCACACACAACCCATCCAAGTCGGGTTTTCTGCAGCAACGGTAGGCCAGCTGAGAGCTGAACTTGTCCAACACACAGCTCGGCATGGAACAAAAATACCAGCGCGGCTCCTAACAAGTATGTTCGCTGTTGCAAGCAAAGCTATATCGCCGCTACGACCTTGGGCAATTAAGGCATTGACTGTGGATGGCGATGAGGCTAGAGGTTCAGAACCCTCGGATGAGGAGGAAATGGGTAAAGCAACTGGCAGATGGCCTCTAGAAGACTGCGAGTCCAGAAAATGCAGCAAACTGTGATGCCGTCTCCCACAGCTGTGGCAATTATTAGCGACGCAGTCTCGCAGGTGGTGGCCGGTTCTGAGACATTTTCGACAAAGACCAAGTCGCCTAGCCTCGCCTAGGCGGCTCTCAGGGACAACAGCAGAAACCTTGGACACGCAGGCACCTCATGGGACCTCCCACCGCATAATATACAGGTAGCGGGAGGCGCATTAGTAATAATGAAGGCGGATCTACTGTTATTAGCAACTCTACGTCTTCCCACCTGAGTGCCTGGCGCGTATGCGGCCATGGCCACATCCACAGCCTCGAGAGTCCTGCATCGCTGCTCCAGGAATTCCGCCATCGAGTCCCACGTAGGAATAAGGTCTGAATTGATGGCAGTCTGGCCTTCCTCCCACTTCGCCTGGGTAGCTGGGTCCAATCTTTGAAGAAGCACCTGGACGATGATGCAGCCGGCAATTTGTTGCGTCGTTCCCAAATTCTTCAAGGCCCTCATATGGGCATTGAACTTATCTGAGAATCCTCGTAGACCTGCCACTAAGCCACCTTCCACGACACAGAGGCCTAGAATCTCGTTCACATGAGCCTGAAATATTAAACGACGGTTACTAAATCGCTTTTCCAAAAGACCCAATGCAACGTCATAATTTTTCTCGGAAGTTTCCAAGGACCGAACTGCTTCTAACGCTGAGTCGCGAAGACAGGATCGTAGCCTCTGCAGCTTTTCCACCTTACTTATATGTGGATTTCCGCCTACCATAGTTGAGAAGATAGATTGGAACTCAGACCACTCGGAGTATCCTCCACTGAAGGTAGGGAGCGGAATAGGCGGCAGAGCTTGAAAGCTGCGACTGAGCCCTGGGTCTGGCATAGAGGAGATCCCGTTGGTGAGAGTTGAGTGGGCAGCCATTTGAGCAGAGCGTCGCAAGGTTTCGTGCTCTATTTCAGCGTGCATCGTCGCGACGAGCTCCGCCACGGTCCATCGCAAGTCGCTGCCGATCTCCGAAATGTCTAATTCTTCAAGATTCCCGTGGATGGCCTTGAAGTCATCGTACATTGAGACTAACTGGCCATGACGCACGTGGAGCATGGCGTCCTCCACGCTTGAAATTGGGTGAAGGGCTCCTTGTATCCTCTTCAAATCCTGGAGGAGAGCATTGGCCTTGCATTTCAAAATAGCAATCCGAGGTAGAGTGGGTGAACCTGCGTCTGCCGCGCTGGCATCCATCGCCACTAGTCTCAAATTACGACCAATTTAACAAAGCTAAACTGCAGCGAAATTAGTATTATTATTTTTATTTTTTTTGTATTATTTATTATTTATTTTATTATTTAATAATAGTTTTAATTTGCTCGCGACGAATACAACCTGTCCCACTGTGCACGGCCGCTAAGCTGAGGCCAAATTTAATATTACAAATTGTTTAATAATATTATATAATAATATTTCGTATTTGACCACGGCGAACGCAATCTGTCCCACTGTGCACACAAGAACCGTACCCGAATTAGCGGCTGTTTGTTTGTATAACGGTTTGAGCGCCGGCGAATGCACTCGAACACGGAATGTATGTATGCATGTATGTATACGTAGGTAGCAGGTGCACTAAATAACGGACCGGATGGCAATTGACGACCGGCATGCACTTTATAACTATTTTTATACCCGGTACCCATAGGGTACAAGGGTATTATAAGTTAGTGCCAACCGAGAATGTATGTAACAGGCAGAAGGAGAAATCTCCGACCCTATAAAGTATATATATTCTTAATCAGCGTCACTAGCCGAGTCGATCTAGCCATGTCCGTCTGTCCGTCTGTCCGTCTGTCCGTCTGTCCGTCCGTGTGAAACAACAGATCTCAGAGACTATAAGAGCTAGAGTTACCAAATTTGGTGACAACATTGGAATCTGTTGCACGCAGATCAAGTTTGTTTTAAAATTTGGCCACGCCCACTTCCGCCCCCAAAAAACGAATAAAAACTTAAATAAGCTAGATTCGTAAATTTTGGCTCAAAGTAAATAGATACAATAAATAAGTAGGCATTTGCGGACGTTTTCTGAAAATTTGAGTAAAATCGGATGATAAACATGGAAGTTATTAAACAATTAAGTTTCTTACCATCTTGAGCCACAACGGCAGTAGCGAAAAAAAGTGTTGCGTGCTTTTGGGCGCAGTATTAATTCGTAACGCAGCTGCGTACAGAATTTGTCTCTTTTAAACTTTGCTCAACATGTTTTTGGCAAAATTTGTCTTTATTTGTCAACATTTTGTTTTTCCCATGTCCGTGTGCTATTTAATTTCACGCACAATACTTTGGGTACCGGGTATCTCACAGTCGGTCGCACTCGACTGTAGCTTTCTCACTTGTTGGTTATGAAACTTTATATGCATGTTTATTTATTTTAAACAATGATATGCACTGTAGTGTATATATGTGTATATTTTAGAAACTTTATTTTACTTTCGCGAATTAATAATTATTTCAAAATATCACGTCGGGGTCACCAATGTTCAGTCATTGAGATTTTTCAATGACTATCCTTTAAACTCGAAATAATAACGCCGATATAATTAGTTAAACGTTATAATAAGAAATTGTATTGTTGCGGATAATATTGGAGGACACAGAAAATATATGCCAATAGCGCGCAATGAACGTACATGAGAGAGTGATCCCGCTTTAGATAATTAGCGGAGATAAAGCTCTCTATCTGACGATGCTGCCGATAAGCGCTGAAGTCGAGCGGCCGAGAGAGAGAGAGAGAGAGTCGGCTTGCGACCAACGAAGGCGAGAACATAAGCAATTAATATGTAATACGAAAGCTTTGTTTGAGCTTTATCTATAAATTAGGTGGCGGCTGCTGCTTGTCCCGACAATCTTCCTTACATGGAAGAATGGTTCGTGCTGAACGTTTGATTTTCGATTGATCCTCACAAGCTTTTTTGTTTATAAAAATCGGAATTTCTGTTTCCCATAAAACTAAAAAATCTTTTATTGATTTTTTTTTATCGTCATTCTGTGTTTTTATGCTTTATGCCATTAGTCTGTAGGCGCATTTTTTTATTAACGCGGTGAGGTTAGTCGCTACCGAAGGCGTTTTAAAAAATTGAGTGGTTGGATCCCATTTGGCAACGGAACGAATGCAGCATCCAAGAACGTCTAAATGTTTCGGTGCAATGGCGTCTTTGAGCTCTCGAATGTCTTCAGAATTTTTTTTAATTCCATAACCAATCTGCTAAGCAACCTTATATTCGCTCGAATCATGTCATATTGAATTTCATTGTGGCGGAAGCATTGTTCATTTGCATATAATATTATAAGCTCATCGTAAAGTAGGTTTCGTGAAATTTCGTCATCATTTAACACCGGCAATACTTTTTCCCGTAAAACATCAAAAGCAGAGTGATGGACAAATCCTGTTTTGGCACGACCATTCTTAAGTAAATCACGAGTTCCTTTTTTGTGACTACTACCAGGGCAGTTTTTTACATGGCTGCGCAAAGTGTTCTTTGGAAAGAACCCACAACAAAATTTGCAGCAAACAAAATCAACAGCCTGGTTTTTTGAGTTTTTTTGTCTCTGCCTTTCTTTCTGATTTTATCAATTAATTGTTTCCTCAATTTGTCATTTTTTGGAAGACAATTAAATTTCTTCACTGCGCCCTCATTCTTATGAACGAGTTGCAAATGGCGTGCAAATTTTGTTTGCAGTTTTTGACAGAACATACAAAAATGTTTTTTCGATTTTTCTATCAATTTTGTTGTTGGAATAATCAAGTCTCTTACGTCATATAAAGGAACATCAGGCTTATAAGAAAAATTTTGAGATGCCGCGGTATTATTTAAAGAGAGATTTGTGGAACTTAGTATATAGGTTGGATCTGTGAAATCTAATTAAAAATTTAATTTTATTAATTTAAAAGGTGCCAAACAAATATTTATGTATAGGGGTTGTCACATAAATTTGTTCCAGCCAAATATGGGTTTTACTTATATTAGTGTATTTTATTTGGAAAAAATATTTTTTTGACATCCCCGTTCGATTTTTAAATTTCTTCACAGAATATTATTTTTATATAATTTAATAAAAAGGGGACAAACAGGAGTTCAAAAGATCTAAAACAGAAGCAAAGCTGTTTTTAAGATTTAGAGGATTTTAATATAAATTAGTATGAATTTAAGCTTGACATTTTCTACAATCTATTAAGGACATGTACTATTAGAAAAATGTAGACTAGTTATACGAGTATTAGCATATGTACATAAAAATATAATTGACAAATATAACTTTACGTACTTGCAGAATTTTCTATACTTAAAGATTCTGGGTTTTCACGAAGAGTGGATTCCCCATCTGGTTCTGCAAAAAGAATAAATTTAATATAGGTTTTTAAATTAACAATTTAATAAAATGTTTACAACAAAAAACTATTTTCTTCGAGTTCCGCCTCAAAACTGATATTTTATACTAAGTTGAATTCGGTAAATGCTCTGGTTTTCGAATAACTTTGTGTAATATATTTTCAAAGAAATATATTTATAGCAGGGAATCAAACCGAATCTTTTTTCGGTTCCGGTACTAGTCCCATACTGAATCTGCTTATTCGGTAAACGGTTATATTTTGGTATTGATGTTTTGGTTCCGGTTCTGGTACCGGTACGCACCGGTACAGTTCAAAAAAATTTTTATGAATACTTTGAAATAATTTATGTGAGTTTTATTTGGAAAAAAAAGCTTGAATGTAAGATCATTAGATTTTTTGATAAAAACCATAAAAAATAGGATTTTAATTAGATTTTTAACTTTTTTATTTCAAAGAATAAATAGGGTTATAAGCTTCTTAAAAAAAACGCGTAGAACGGCGCCAAAAAAATGCCAGATTTACAACTTCTTTAGACAAAGAGTGTTTCTGCTACAGCGATATTTTCTTACATAAGCAGTACATGTGCTAAAAAGAAATGGGAAGAAATCGATATAGCGGAAAGTAGGAGCTGATCCATACATATGGGTATTTTTTTATTCAGGATTTTTAACGAGTTTAGTAAATGAGTACCAAAACCGTACCGGTACCAGCAATACGGTAACCGGTCCGAAATTGAATTTGTATTTTGGTCTCGGTACTGGTTCCGGTTCTCTATTAGGAATCGGTTTATTTCGGTTATCCGTTCCGGTTCTGGTTTTATTCCCTGATTTATAGTCTTGTTGTAAGGCGTATATACTTACTTTTACAGTGTACGACATTCCCATCTGTGGCTCCTGGTTCATCAAAAACGGTTAAATTTAAATCTGGATCTGCAAAAAAGAAAATTAATATATTAAAACAGTTACCAAATGTATTAGCAAAAAACCATCAAGTTTATAATATACCAAAAGACAGCTTATATTAAAACAAATCTATATATATTCTTTGAATGTTGTTGCATTTTTAGGGTTATATCTCGGAAAAAATTTTGTTTTTATTTATAAGCTTGTACAATAAAAAAAAAATATAACCTTCCGATTACATATGATCGGATCATAATTAAATGGGATTAAGGATACTACAATTTCAATTTGTTTTCTGTTTTTGTAAAAGCTAGTTACAAAAAAAAGAGTTACAATTTGCAACGAAACTATTTACAGTCTCTGTGTAAGGCATATATAATATACTTACTTTCACAGTGTTCGATATTTCCAACTGGTTCTGGTTTTGGTTCATCAAAAACGTTTGAGTTTGAATCTGGATCTGTATCCAAAAAGGTTGAATTTAAAATTGGATCTGCAAAAACAAAAATTAAGATATCAGAACAGTTACTAAATGTATTGGCCATAAAACCTCAAACTCGTAATATATTTGCACAGGAGAGGTTATATCAAAATAATGTATGTTTAATACTTACTTCCACTGAGTTCTATATTCCCAACTGTAGCATTTGGTTCATATTAACGGTAGAGTTTGAATTTTAACCTGCAAAAAGGAAGTGGTATAAATTAGTAGAGTTATATTATATTAAAAACTAGATAAACCGAAAAAATTTTATATAGAGCGCTAACTTCGGCAATGAGCTAATCAGCTATTAGTAGGTAATGTTGGTATTTAAACAACTAATGTATAAAATACTTACTTTTACAGAGCTTGGAATATGGGCCTAGGCCTTTTGCGTTCTTAGCAGTGGATTCTGAATTTAGATGCGAAATTTAAAATATTAGTTTTAACTTATTTAAATTTCAAATTTGATATGGATAGAAACATATGATCTCCTTACTTTTTAACATTTTTAAGTTTCAATAAAGTTTAACATATTAATTAATTATATGACGCAACTTTTTTATTTTAATATAAACTTTTAATTTTGAAAATATGAATGTTATGCATTTATTAAAAGCATAAACATACATAACACCTTTTGGTTAATTTTGAACTAATGTATGAAACTTTAATAAAAACAGACCAAATTTACACAAAACAAAATCTTTTTTGCTGCCAATTTTGAAGTTTGAGAACATAACCCCTTATTTTGTACTGAATCCATGTTTCGCTTAACGAGATTTCGCTTGACACGAGGATTTCTAGGAACGTAACCCACGTGTTAAGCGAGGGCCAAGTGTATTCGGTTTTATGAACACTTACAAAAAAAATCATACCGATCGGACCGTTAAAATGTCAAATATAATAACCTTTGGCCGTGTGAAAAACAATCTTGAAGCTTTGGACGCATTTTGGCGCGACAGTTCCAGGGAAATTTTATATTCCATGGAAATTTTATATGTCCATAACTTTTTTTTCTGATTAGCCCTTCGATTAAATAATTTGTAGTTCTATATCCTTCTCTTGAACATCTTAGAATTTTCGCATAGATTATTTTTTAGCCATGTTTTTTAAATACTGTCTTAATTCCGATCACTTTATTCCATTTAACTGCACAATTATTTTGAGAACCTTGCTTAGGACATATAAAATAAATATAGACTGGACTTTATATTACTTACCTGCAGCCACTTTAACTTTTTGCTTAATATTCTTCACGCGCACACGCAATAACTTTTTGGGACTCATTTTGAAGATTAGGCGGTTAACAAGAGAATTCAGGACCGATATGGACTAGAGCTGTAAAACCATCGATAGTGCCGCCACTCGATGTTTTCGATGGTGATGGTTTCAACTATCGATACTATCGATACTATCGACCAAATAAACAGGGTTAAAAAAAAAAATCTGTGGCCTAACATGTGTACGAGTATTTCCAACTTTAATAAAAAATCAAACAATGTTTTATTTAGTTTTTATATAAGAATATTATATATTATATATGAAAATAAAATAAAATTGCTTTTTTCCGTTATAAAATAATTATCACTTCAACTTGTCAATATAACTAGCTTAATTATTAATTAAACATTTTCGAGATTCATTTTTTGGTTACATATTGAAATTATATATATGAAAATAAAATAAAATTGCTTTTCTCCGATAGAAATTAAATTAACAGTTCAACTTATATCTTAATTTAACTTAATTTTAGCTTAATTATTAAATTGGCATTTTCGAGATCTATTCTTTGGGTACATATTGGAATTATTTATAAAGAAATAAAAAATTAAAAACTACATGAGGTGAGATCATTCTTTTCTCTAAGGAACATCTTGATATCTTTAAAAGAAAACATATGAAAATACACGTACACCAACTAATATCATTGATTTACCTCGATTTATTGCCAAAAACTTGTCCATTTTGTTCTCGCGTTCACTTTTTTGCTGTTTTATATTTTGCATCGGCCAATAGTGATGGTGCTGACCCGATGTATCGATGGTGTAAAAAACAATCGATGGTGATCCGAGGCGCAGCACCATCGATAGTATCGATACTATCGTCGATGGTTTTACAGCTCTAATATGGACCAGTATGTACATTGTAGTTTGCGGTCCGAGAAACTTTCGATAATTTGTTAATGTATATACAATAATATCCCATTAACACTAATACTACTTTCAGTAAGGGTATTTTTTCACTACGCTGCTTTTTCCAACTATCGCACAAGAATCACGAAAAGAGGAAAATGTGTTTCAACTAGGAAAGCCCTTTTTAGTACTCTGCTGTTTTTATACCCAGTCTTGAAAGCCCTGCTCTCCCTTGAAATGTCCTTTTCAACGGGTCCCGACAAGATTCCAAGTTGTGTCCTTAAAAACTGTGCTGAAGCTTGTCCTGGCCAATCACATTTCTTTTCAACCAATCCCTACATCTTTCAGAATTCCCCAGAATTTGGAGTGAATCTCTTATCATTCCTCTACATAAAAAAGGCTCAAGGTCCGAAGTTGAAAACTATCGCGGTATCGCTAAACTCTCGGCCATACCTAAGCTTTTTGAACAGTTGATCACTTGCCAACTTCAACATATGTGTACCTCCATAATCTCTTCAGCTCAGCACGTCTTTGTTAAGCATCGGTCTACCACTACAAATCTCCTCGAATTCTCTTCTTTCATTCATCGAAGTTTTCTTAACTAATGCCGAACTGATGTTATTTTTACTGATTTCAGCAAGGCGTTTGACTCAGTAAACCATGGCCTTCTCCTCCACAAACTCTCTAGGATTCCCACCAATTCTGCTAAAATGGATTTGGGCATACCTTTCCAATAGAACTCAACGCGTTCTTTTTAACAATCAATTGTCTTCTGTCGTAAATGTGTTTTCTGGTGTCCCCCAAGGCAGTCATTTGGGTCCATTACTGTTTGTCCTTTTATAAACGATCTTCCAAACGTCATGTCTTTTGCCACAACTTTAATGTATGCTGATGACGTAAAATTTGCCTATCATACTCCGATCAAATCTCCCACCATCGCCTGCAATCGGATCTAAACGAATTACAGTTATGGTGCTCCATCAATCTGCTTTATCTAAACCATGCGAAATGCAAGTCGATGTCCTTTTATCGAACTTCAGCTCATTTTCAGCCTTACTATCTTGGAAATTGTATTTTGGATCGTATTTCCCAAGTCAAAGATCTAGGTGTTTTGTTTAATAGCAATTTATGTTTTAAAAGTCATATCTCCGTTACCATTGGTAAAGCTAGGGGGGTTTTAGCATTCATAAAACGTTGGGCCAAAGAGTTCGACGATCCTTACACAACAAAAACTCTGTATGTTTCCATGTTTCGCCCTATTTTGGAATATTGCTCAAGTGTATGGAGCCCTCAATATATTGAGCAACAAAGGTTGATTGAGTCAGTTCAAAAACAGTTTTATTGTTTGCTCTTCATCAGCTGAATTGGGATCCGACTAGACACTTACCACCCTACGCATCTAGATTAAAACTAATTGATTTACAATCTCTAAAACATCGCAGAATGTGCGGTGGAGTAATTCTTTTTCACAAACTTCTTACAGGTGAGGTGGACTCTCCCCTTCTCCTGAGCTACATTGACATCGCTGTCCCTTTGAGATTCACTCGAACTTTTCGCTCAATTCACTTGCCAATATGTAGATCAAACTTTGCCACTCATACGCCCTTTAGGGTAATGTGTTCAAATTATAATTTGTTATATACTGAGGTTTCTTTCGAAGATTCAATTGTATGCATATCAGGCAAAATTTACTCCTTCCTGGATTCGAATGATTTGTAATAATAATCTCGCTTTGTTAAATTTTTTTATAGCTTATTACTAAAATACATGTGTATTAAATTTTAGTAATAAGTTATGTTAAGGCAAGTTAGCAGTTCATTGTTAACTATAAACCAAACCAAATACCCGTAGGGTACAAGGGTATTATAACTTAGTAAAAACCGAAAATGTATCTAACAGGCAGAAGGAGGCATCTCCGACCCTGTAAAGTATATATATTCTTGATCAGCGTCACCAGCCGAGTCGATTTAGCTATGTCCGTCTGTCCGTCTGTCTGTCTGTCTGTCTGTCCGTCCGTCCGTCTGTCTGCATGAACAAACAGGTCTCAGAGACTATAAGAGCTAGAGCTACCAAATTTGGTGACAACATTCAAATCTGTTGCACGCAGATCAAGTTTGTTATAAAACTTCTTCCGCCCGCGAAAATCGTACAAAACGTTAAATAAGCTATATTCGTGATTTTCGGGTTAAAGTTAATAAAAATAATAAATCAATAGACTTGTGCGGAAGTGTTCTGAAAATTTGAGTACAATCGGATGATAAACATGGGAGATATTAGCAAAAATATGCAAATTTTAAGACATCGCTCTTAAACGCTGCTGTTCCAAGCTGTAGCCGACAGGTGGCGTTCGAGCCTTGGCCGCGCTCGAAATTTTGTTTTATGTTGTTCCAAGCTGTAGCCGACAGGTGGCGTGTTTGAGCCTTGGCCGCGCTCGACATATAGTTTTATTGAAATTTTTTGTTTTGTTATTTTACCCAGAGAAAAACTAAAAAAGTTATTAAAACAAAAATATCTATAAAATAAAATAAATTATATAAATTCTTACATAAATAAAAATATTAAAATAAATAATTTCAAAAGCTCAAACATTTGGGTACCGGGTATCTCACAGTCGAGCGCACTCGACTGTAGCTTTCTCACTTGTTTGTTTTAATTTTTTTCATTTTTTTCTACATAAAACATGTAAATTAAACAAAAACTGATTTTCTTTAACATCGAGATTTTGGATACGAAGGCTAATGTAGAGCGTGGTCCAGCTCGTCAAGTGTTGCTACTGAATTTGCCTATGAAGAGCAGATATGGAAAGAGGCCGATATAGGGAGCGAACAACAGATGACTCCATAAAGTACATCAGTGGGTATCTCATTAAGCGACTTAGACTATACTTAGATAGCAAAAATAAAGAAAATTTACAGACATGGTATCAGCGGGTGTGCTGACGAAGCCACCAAAAGAATTTGTGGCAAAAATAAATTCATATTGTATTAATAATTATACAAACCTAGAGTGCTTTCCCTCTCTAGCATCCCAGTCGGACCTGGTCGCTTCCAGCAAGCACAGTTCTATGCGTTCTTTGACAGTAAAGAATGCATTCTCAATACGTGCAGTCTTCCTTTCAGATTAATATGGGGTGAAACAAGGAAACCACTGTTCTTTTTTTTGTATGCTGCAACAGTTCTTTCGCAACATATAAATAACGTATATTACACTTCGGCAATCTTCGGGTTTCGCTTTCATCTTTAGTTTCTAAAATATGCGTTATATAACCCATCTGCAGCACACATCAATAACGGTTCTGTAGCAATGTATCTTTCATGCAAAATACCGCTTCAAAATAACCCATTGAAAACAGTTTTATAACTGTTATGAAGGAAGGCTTAAAGAACCCATCTGTAGCATACACAAGGAACCGTTCGGTGATAATGTATTAATAACCATTAAAACAACAATAAACATTTATTTAAAAACGTGTATTTTCTTGCATTGACATGTGTATATAATATATGTAGGTTAATAAAATCGCACAATACATTTTTTTATGTGATTAATGAAGAAAGCCTGCAATTATATTGAAAATAATAATATTGTTTTTTGATGCAATAATTAAATAACGTTATAAAAATAATAAATTTGAAACTAAAATTATATACACTCACCATAAAACGCAAATATTATCTGAAATAAAAAAAAATTATAATATTATGACCTATAAAAAGACGAAATCTGAAATGATAAATATTATATTTTGTATATTTATGTATACATACCAGTTCTGAAATAAAAGTAATATATTATTTAGTTTATTATGGCAATCGCTTACCTTATGTTGTTAATATATCTAAAACTGAAATGAATTATCTTATTAAACAATAGATATATGTTTTCTTACCTTGCATACTTATTAAAATGAATTTCACAACTGCGTCAAGCAAACTTCTTAATGCAACTAAAGCAAGTAACAAAAGAAAACGCAACAGCCAACCGCGTGTTTTTTCATTCTCTTTTCTTTTTATTTGTTTGTGAGTTTCTTTTCTTTTTATTCTCTTATTTACGTTTCAAATGATGGTTTCCGAAATAATGCATCTTTATACGTTCTAGGAGAAGCGACGTTTGCACTTATATAAAAGAGAAAGAGAATAAAAAACAATAACAAATTCTGGTTCTGGATAGAACGCATATTTATGCTTTTTAAGAGAAGCGACGATTGCACGGAACCGAAGCTATAGAAAAAAAAAGCCGACTGTTCGGGAAGCGCTCGGGTAATTTACTTCCAAAAAAACGTATATATATGCATTCTTAGAGAAGCGAAAGTTGCACATAATATTTATTTTATAACTCATTTCTTCGCTTCTAATAAACCAACAAAAGAACACATGTTATTGCTTACATCTAATATGTATTATATCATTGTTCTGGCGATTTTTGAGCTAGAATTGGAGGCATATAGAACCGTTTCAGAACCGTTTTTCTTTACAACCCGTTCTACAAGGTTCGACTGGGATGTCTCTCTGAGAGCGGATAGAGAGAGCTGAAAATTTAAGGTCCTTGTCAAAGCTGATGAGACTACCTTATAATAATTGTATCATGCATTATACACAGGAAAAAAGTCGCTTTTTGCCCTAAAAGCGGAATTGGAAAAAGCGACTGTAGTGTAAATGGGGCCTAAAATTTGCAACATCGAACAAGTTGTTGCCACCGTGTTAACTATTATTACGCCGGATAGTACAATAATAGTATTTCTTTGTTAGAAACACAGTTGCAGTTACAGAAACGCCGTCTGTCTGAACAATGTGTTAGTTTGAATTTACGTATGTACATTAGGGCGGACTTTTTTGCCGATTGGTACCTTTAATTAAAGCATGAAGGAAAATTATACGTGTCGTATAAATAATTTTTAGTCAAACTTTGTGACCGTTGCGCACCCCCTAAGTGTTTAAAAATTTTGTTTTTGTTTTTGCACAAATTTTTTGGACACAGAAAGCTATCATTTAAGATTCTGAGCTCATATGACCTTAAAAAAGTCCACCCTAATATCATTCATACATACATACATATGTATGTATGTATGTATGTAAGCATTACCAACAAACAATATGACTACGTTTCAATTGAACAATAATAGATTATCGATACATTTATTATAAAAATTTATTTATGGTAATTATTAAAAATAAAAAAATATTAAAAACTATTATTTATTATAGGTTATTGAATCTTTGCAGCTAAAAGTGCTCTTTTTATAACAGTAAATAAATTTAACAAAATAATACGTACTTCACTGCGTATACTAAAATATCCCCGAAATAGACGCTATATGCCAGAAAATTTTGAGGACTGTCCCTAAATCCCTCGCCTAGATTGAGGTCACACTAAAGTTGGTCTTTTCAAAAACATTCCAATCCGGTCACTCTAAATTGCTCATTTCGAAAAAAAAAATTGCACTTGGCAGCACGTTTCTTGAGTCGCCACCATGCAAATCTTCGTGAAAACCCTCACCGCCAAGACCATCACCTTGGAGGTGGAGCCTTCGGACACCATCGAGAATGTGAAGGCCAAGATCCATGACAAGGAGGGCATCCCCCCAGATCAGCAGCGTCTGATCTTTGCCGGCAAGCAGCTGGAGGATGGACGCACTCTGTCCGACTACAACATCTAGAAGGAGTCGACCCTGCACTTGGTGCTCCGTCTGCGTGGTGGTATCATCGAGCCCTCGCTGCGCATCCTGGCCCAGAAGTACAACTGCGACAAGATGATCTGCCGCAAGTGCTACGCCCGCCTGCACCCGCGTGCCAATAACTTCCGCAAGAAGAAGTACGGCCACACCAACAACCTGCGCCCCAAGAAGAAGTTGAAGTAGACGTCTCAGCTGGTTCCGAGCTCCTGGCTCCTTGCGCTGCTCCATGGTTAAGTAAATATATGTACATTGTGTGAAACCAAATCAGCAAAAGTCCTTTAAATGATCGATATACATAAAAAATGTATGTTACGAAATGTAACATTGATAAGTAAAGTTCGTAAGCCTGAATTAAGTCTTTTATGCTAAGGGAGGCTGACGTTGATAATATTTAAAATGAGTCAATATATCTTAAGCCACCTTACTAAAACGAGAAATGCGTTAAAAAGAAAATTCGATAACCTCAAGAAAATGAAGTCCCAGTCAGCTTCCGAGCTTGAAGAACAATTTAAACCGATTACTGAGCCCCTACGAGAGCTTGTTAGTGAAAATAAAAAACAAAAGTTCATTATTACAAAAGATCGAAAATATAAAAAAGGGGAAGAAGACAACGAGCAAGAAGAAGAAGAAGAAGAAACGTCTAAGCTAAAATCAAATAGTAAATTATTTAAAAATGTGAGCCCAAAAGAAATGCTCAAGGAATATAAATCTGAATATAAAATTGATGGTGATGATGGAAATTTTAAAAGCCCGATTAAAGAAACAAAAAAAAAAATATCCAACATCTCAGATGAGAACGACACATGTTGAATTGGATTCAGAGTCAGAAACACCACTAGAAAAAGAATCAGATGTTAGTGAACAATTTAATTCAGACTATTATCTGAATACTAGCAGTCTGTCAAGAGAGGGATTACTAGATAAAGCGTATGGACCTAAAAAAGCTTCTTCCAACCCCTATTCATTAAGTTTGGGGAATAGCCAGCTAAATATCAATTATCTAGTGGAGGCACATGGGACTTAACTCCTGGTCTTTATTCTCTAATTTTTTATAATAAACCTGTAGGATATACTGACACAGACTTGAACAGTTACAGAGAAATTATTTTGGAGTCATCTGTTCATCGTTTGGATTTTAATTCTCAAAAAAGGGTTAAAGGGACCAGAGGGTTTAAATATACAAACATAATTAAAAAGTTGTTAGAAAATACAGGCGCCCCCTCAGCTATATCCACTCCAATCCACTCAAAAAAGAAAAAAGGGGGAGGGTACAATTATATGAAACTTCAGCAATCACCCCCAAATTATGTATATTTTGACGATTTCAATGAATTGGTAGAAAGATTACAGCTTTTAATAGCCTCCAAAGCTGCAGGAAACTCTGGCTTAGGCAATGAGATTTGATCGATTTTGGAGGAGCTCGTCGAGGGAGGTCTGATTTATCCATTTTAATAAAAAGCTCGATTTTAATAAAAAGCTCGATTAAAGCTCGATTTTAATAAAAAGCTTACCCATGATTAAATTTGCTTATACTTAAAATGACACTCGATAAGTTTGGTCATTACACGCGTGTGAAAGAGACAGCAGATAAGAGCACATCCATTGTTGACTGGTTTATTGACTTTGATGATAATTTAAACGCACATCAGAAACGAGTAAAAAATTGTGGGGGTCCCATAGAAATTTCCGATGCCACAACAAAAGGATATGTGGACGGAAGCTTTAAGGCAATGAAGTCTGATTTGACAGCTCGAATTAATAATTCCTTTAACCGGAGACTTTCTAAAATAACTTCTCTGGAAAGGATCGTTGAATTAAATAATAAGAGACTTGAAAATGTTGATATAATAATTACGAATTTAATTGAAAAAATAAATAAGCTTCAGGAATTTTGTTATAAATATGTCACCACCCCGAAATCATCAGTTGTAAAGCCCCAGACAATTGAAATAGAAGGCACTGCAACTCCAATAATAAGAAACTTTTAATAAGACAGTATGGATGAAAAATTGGCCCTTGTGAGAGAGATCCACGCCCCGTGTAGGCGCAATTTTACCCGTCGACGAGTAATTACAAAAGGTATTAACGATCTGTGACAGGCAGATTTAGTGGAGATGGGGAAATATTCGAAAAGTAATAATGGTTATCGTTACTTGTTAACAGTAATTGACACATTTTCCAAGTTCGCGTGGGCGGAACCGTTAAAATCTAAAACGGCTAAAGAAGCCTCAAAAGCTATGGAGAAAGTTATAAAATCTAGTTTTAAGCCCCCCAAAAATTTACAGACTGATGACGGTTCCGAGTTCTTTAATAAGAATTTTGCTCACCTAATGAAAAGGTTTGGGATCAATCAATATTCTACATTTTCAACTCTAAAAGCTTCTATTGTGGAACGTTTTAATATAACTTTAAAAGAGCTTATGTGGCGCGAATTCAGCTTTAGAGGAACGTACAAGTGGATCGATAATTAAAAAAGTCTGATAGAAACCTACAACAGACGTCCGCATCGCGCAATAAAATTTGCACCTATTGACGTAAATCCCTCTAATGAAGGGGCAATTTTAAAATCGGCTTACAACCACCTAAAAATATTTAAGAAAGGGGGGTTGCGAAACGGGGACTTTGTACGAATAAGTCAATATAAATATGTTTTCTCCAAAGGGTACACACCGAATTATACTACCGAGGTATTTTAAATAAGAAAAGTTAAAAATATATACCCTGTAACTTATTTATTGGAAGATTTCGAGGGAAATCCAATACGGGGATGTTTTTACGGCGCTGAGATAAAGAAAACACTGTTTCCAAACACCTAGTTAGTTAAAAAAATAATAAAGCGAGATGGGGATAGAGTCCGTGTACGTTGGTTGGGATTTTCAGAGAAATATGATAGCTGGGAATCTAAAGATGATATTTTATAGCGCATTTCTAAATAGATTTAACCAGTTTAAAATTAAATTTTATACACACACACGAGCGCACACTAATAGGGAGGCGCGCAATGACGCAATAAAAACGAAATAGTGCCCCTATTTCAATGGGGGTGTTGAATGTGAGAATATATATTTAATTTCTTTCAAATTATGTATGCGGAAGATATAAGTGAGAAGATATATTTAATTTCTTTCACAATATATATATGCCGGGCCGAGTGCGGGCCGAGTGCGGGCCAAATTTTATGTGATGAAGGGAAACTATTTTCATGCATGCTTGGTGAGGAAGGGTGCGGTGGGAGGGGAAACTATTTTTATGCTCTTTCCTCTTGCGCCCCTCACCAACAAACGACCCCTCGCGGCTGTTGCTGTAAATCTTGCCAGATGGTCAGTATTAATTGCTTGACTTCAGGGCTAGTCCACTCCACCCCCCGTCACCACCGACCGACTCCCAGTTTCGACACATCTCGAGCCAGAGCATCTGGTCCATGTTTTCGATGTAATGGAAATCAATTCTATGGACGCGGCGTGTGTGTGTGCGTGTGTACTGGATGCCCAATAAATAGAGGTCTCTAGCTGGAAGCTTTCGTTCATTCAGTTGTCGGCTAAAACGCTTGTAAATTACATTGAAAATTTGTGGAAATAATAAGAAATAAAAAAAGTGAAATAGGAAACCAAAAGGTGAGTTGATACGAAAACAGGGCAAAAAAAAAAAAAAACCCTAAATGTGCATATATAAATATACTTATATATTTTTATATTTTTATATTTTATATATATATATATATATATATATATATATATATATATATATATATAAATAAGGTGCTGGAAAACTATGTATCTCGGACTTGTTTTTGTACTGCTTCTGGGCATCTGCTTTAAAGCAGTGAAGATGGGCGTTATCCCAGTTAGTCAAATTTCAAATGAACCCATGAATTTAAACGCAAGATATGTATTTAGTGGATATAACGAAACACTAACTACCCCCTACATGACGGAATATTTACCGAACCACGATAAATTGGAAATAAGGATGAATTTTTATGTACATAAAAACAGTGAACTGCTAAACATAAAAGGAACATTAGGTAATTTAAATCAAACAGAAACGGATCCAAAGAAACAACCTAAAATTTTGGGGCAAGATAAATACCCCTTATTAAATTCGCCAACAACAACGACGACAACAACAGCAGAAGAAACAAATGGAACCAACACAACTGTGACACCACCAATTACAACAACAACAACAGCAACAACAACAACAACAACACAACCAATGCCAACAACAACAACACCAACGCCAACAACCCCTCCAACAGCGACATCAGAATTAAACATTACCTCAACTTCAACATCAACTCCTCCAACAACAGCAGAAGCATCAACAACAACAACAACAACAACAACAGCAGCAACAACAACAACAACAACAACAACAGCAGCAACAACGACAACAACAGCAACTCCGCCAATTATTACAGATGACTATGATGATCTTAGTACATCGGGTATAACGCCAGTAGACAGTACACCGCCAATTGCAAGCCCCACTCGACCAGACGTACCCTCAAAATTCTCGTTTGATGACGTAAGTAAAGATTATGAAAATATTAGCAACAAGCGTAGCGTAGGAGAGGATTTTAACGACTTAAAAAAAATGTTATTAGAAGCATACACGGAACAACTGCTAAAAAAGGAAAATTTGATTGGGGGAGTAATTATTACTAGCAGACGGGGTTTTTATCGCTACTTTACGCTAGACTATAAACATGAATTTTTAATGCGCTTACAATGTCACTGTGTCGCTCGACGCTTAAAAAAGCTTACAGATTTAGCCAAGTACAACGTAAGCCTCACCTGTCAAGAAATAGATGAGACCCATTTCAAAAAGGGTATTTTAACATCGACCGATAACAAGAATGTAAAAAGAGAGGTGGTTATACGTGCCTCACCGAAGCCCACTGTATGTCTTTTTAAATGTCTAGTCTCTATAGACAATTCTAAATTTGTTTTAGCTTAAGTTAACACAAAACAAAAACAAAACGCTTATTTTTTTTCAGAATAAAAAAATTGGACTCTTTCGCTTAAAAAACAATAGAATTGGTGAGTAAAATTAGGATAGTAAATATTAAAATGATTTTCTCTAAATTTATTCACGCTCTCTCTCTCTTTTAGATCAGCCAACACAACTTTTAAGCTCAAATATTTTTGCACCCCATTTAAGTCATAGTTCTAATTTTAGTTTCAATTAAAATGATGTTAATCAATTTTTAAAATCAAATATAAATGTACCCTCATCATCATCTAATGAAAATAATAACAGTCAGAATTCTGCTGAAAACGAATTAGGTTATTATTTGAAATCAAGATTAGTAGAATAGAATGAAAAAAAGATTAGTAGATGAAGATGATGATGATGATGATGATGTTGTTGTTCTTAATGATGATTATGATAAAAATGGAAAGCCTGCCAAAGCTTACTTTGAGAATCCCTCCTCCTCCTCCTCAGATCACATGAATTCACATGATATTGAACTTTAAAGTTATCTATATAAGCAGCGACAGCGGCAGCAGAATCAAAAAAATAAGAAAATGAGCATTAAAAAAATTAAATCAATGAAATAACTAGATTGACAAGTACACAGAAACAAATATTGTGCATTAAATATAACTTTTATTTGCAAAATAATTTTATACATTTTTAAACCTTATATATATACAATTTCTATTTTTAATTACACACACACACACACACACACAAATTTATTACTAAAAGTTAAATGTTTTGCTTAAAATAGATCCTATATTGGTATATTTGCATGTGTTTACTAATAAATTTGTCATTATATGTTACTATAATTATTTTAAAATACTATTCAACACATTTATTACTCTTTTCTTTTTTTATTTATTTATTTTCATTTTTTTATTCTACAAACAAATAATACATGTGAAATACATTTTCTTTGTCTTAAAATTTAAAATTTAAAATTGTCTATGTCTTTTGGGGGTGGGGGGTATTTCATTATAAAACATTTCCAATTCAAGTGTTTTGTAAAATAATTCAATTTCAAGATTTTTATTTTAGTTTTAAGGGAGGCGAGTAGTAGCGTTTTCTGTTCCTCTTGTCGCTGTTGTTGCTGTTGCTGTTGTTGTTGGTCTGTGCGGGGAACACGTTTTTCCATATCGGCTAGCTCTCTCCCTAAAACGAGTGACTCACCCTCAAGCACTTGAATACTTGACTTGAGCTCTCTTTCTCTTAAAATCATATGATGGTATGGGAGGGTAGAAAATTTATCAGCTTGCACCTTTCTCTTCGTGTCATTAGCATCAAGAATTATTTTAGCCATTTTAAAAGTATTTTTGGTATGCATTTTAGATCTAAACATTGTCATAAACCCATATAATGGTGTTTTACTAAAAAGAATATTTTTATATCTTTCAATATTTAGACATCTTAACGCCGTTCTCGTAACACCCTTAGATTTCATGAACGATTTACCGACACCGTCAATCGTGTAGGCATAAACTTTGGGGCGAAGTCCAACGAATTTACTCATTGGTCGACCATTAAGCTCATCCTTAAAAAAGCCCACTAGAGATTTATTACAAATTTTAAAATCATACAATTTAGCTCGTTCTATAGAATATCCAGATGAGTCAAGTTTAAATTCGATATCGTCTCGAATATCCCTGTAAAAATCATCTGTTTTAATTGTGTAAATAAAGCTATCGGTATCCATATAGTTCAATCTAATATTTTTTTTGAAATTTTGGTTGCATGTACTGATAATGGAAATCATACATCTTCCATTTTGATAACTCCAGTACACCAAATCCTAGATATATTGGCTTATCGTATACAAATGAAATTCTTTTCATCTGTATCGTATAAAAATCGTTCATAAGTTTTGTGGCACTATGAAAATTACTTCTTGAAATTAAAGTTCGAGCACAAAGTTTTTTACGACCTCTATTATTAGTCTGAGGAGGGTCCCAATAACTAACTATTTTAATATCACTCCGTAATTCAACATTTTTCATGGTTTTTCCAAAGACAGCGTTATTTAAGAGCTTAAAGAAGCTTTTTTCGAAAGAATTTTTCGCCATCGAACGATGATAAGTATTCAGATCGATATACGGCTTCAGCCAAGGTTTTTGCTTGAACCGCACCCCTGTATGAATTTTCTTAAGCTGCAACCGTTATACAGACATTGCTGTAGTACAGTATGGTGGATAATGTAATTTCTTTTATCTCCGAGGTCGGCAATCAATTTTTTTACTTTCTCATTATCACATGCTAATTTATTTGAGGGACAAAACGGCAAGTCACTATGTAGGTCATGAATGCTATACGGATAGTCTAAGTCAACTTCTAAAATGTATCTATATGGGCCATCTCTTGGGATATTTTCAATTTTAAAGTTTTCTACGTCTGTGGGGGGAATCTATTCAAAGCTCGCGTATGGTAAGCTTTCTCCCATCCCAAAGCCATAGAGATTATTACTATCGAGATACATGAGAAAAGTCGAAGCTTTACTCTCGTCATAATCCGACAAATACTTATTATTTGCCTTCGTGTATCTGTGAGAACATTGTACTAAACCCCCTCGTATGCCACTTTGAATAAATTTGAACATGTCAATGTCTGTAAGTAATTGTAATTCAATTCTTGTCGTCTTTAACATAGCCTGCCACGACAACCCTGGCGTTGTATAAAAATGAGCTGGGTCAAGAGAATAAATTTTCATACAAATTGAGCGAAAGTTTTCAAAAATGTCAGTTAATAGTAATACATCAGTTTTTAAATATAACTCTATATATTACTTTAGAGAATTGCAAGAAAATTGTAACCAAACTTTAAGTGCGTGAATAGGAATAGGAAATAAACTTTAATGCTTACCTGGAAATATTTTTTATCCACGTGTAGTGTCCAAACCCTTCTTCTTCCAGGAAGAGCATGTTTATATGTATAAGCTTTTCCCGTCCAGATTGAAAAAGCGGTCCAATTATGATTTCAGTTTAATTATCGTATCCAAAAACATTGATATCAGTCCCACATTATTTCGCATAATTATACTGATATCTTTTATTTTAAGCGGGAAGGTCAAGCCACTGAAATCCAGAAATATTCCGGATGGCAATATTAGTCTCTCTGAATTAATATCAACATTATAGGTTGAAGATCTATAAAGATGTTTTGAAAGATTTGACAATGCCGCAATCAATGTCCATTTAAAGCAGAATGAATCATTGTTCTGGACATTAACGATAGCTTTTTTCAGGGCAAGCTTGCGTGGCAACGGAATATATGAAGATCCTGCCAGCGGCTTATATTGGTTAAAATTAATTTCCAATCGCAAAATTCTAACTAGTGTCTAGCCACTATCACGTTCTTGAAATTCACTCATTCTACCCATTATTTGAAGAGAGTGATTAGTAAATATTTGATTTAAGTCCGAATTATTTGTCCCAACTTCCATTTTGCTTTGGAACTGTTTAATTTCTTGTTTAATTTCATCTTCTTTAACAAGCATATATTCCGCAAATAACTCGTAATTAATTTTACCGGAGACATAGCTTTTCAGTACCGTAGCTAGGTGAGTGTTAAGTGCTTCGCCTGCTTCACTAAGAAATTCTTCTGGTAATCTCAGATCCAAACCGTCATTCAAGTACATGTAATGTAAAATTCGCCCCTTGAATCCATCCGAAATTTTTTTAGCTCTACCATCCAGAGGCTCGATAGCTTGCCGCTTGTGAAGCTCAAAGTTGACTAATTTAAGAAAATTTTATTCTAAACATTTATGGAAATCATATGCTGACATGCCCTTGGGCCTATGATGAAAATAAAGTGCGACCCGATACGTGTCAATGTCACCAGGCATCAAATTTACGATCCAAGGCTATGGATATTATGCTGAAATATTATGAACTAAACCTAAAATGTTAACCAAAAATAAAAATGTAAACAAACTTAAAGTTCTTGAATAAATTTATATATATATATATATCAATAAGTACATTCTCAATTTTGCTAAATGTTTTTATTTATTTATTTAATTTCTGACATAAGTTGGTCTCCATAACTATCGTCTAGAAAGATATTTCTTAAACTATTTTCTCGCTTCTCGATTCCTCGATCACCACCACCACCGTCATCGGGGGTTGCTTGGACGTTGTATGTAGACAAATCAACTTCCATTAACAACTGGTCCCCGCTGTCCGAGAATATATTGGAAATTCCAGCTCCCAGAATATGGGCTTACTGCTGCCACACGACCTGTTACGGTCCTTGATCACACTGAGATCATCCCGCGATCCACTCAACCACATACTTCCACAGTTTCCCACATTTTCCCCTATTTTCTTTCACACCCCCTTCGCATTTCTGGCCCAAATTTACATATTCCCGCGATCACCTGTCAAGCTCTCCTAATTAAATACTCCCTCTTTGACCCACCTGTCAACCTCTCTTAATTAATTACACCCTCTTTGACCCCACCTGTCAACCTTTTTGATTGATTACCCCTTTTAATTGTCTCCCCCACCTCCTCCCCCCACCCCAATGTGGGCCAGAACTCTCTTTTTATACCTACTGATATTAAATTGCATCTAAAAAGTTAAATTTTTGAGAAAGTGCGCAAAACATTCACATGAACAAGAATTAAATTACCTACAACACAGTACAAATATTAAGGTGAAACTCCTTTTATATCTCTAATTAAACATGAATTTTTGTTATTAATTAATACAGCAAAAAGGGCTGTTAAAAACACTCAATTACAGCAATAATAAAAAGCAATCCAACAGTTAAAAATCATAAGCACATAGTACAAGCCATTATCTTTCAATACCATTAAACCTTGTTTAATAAAATTATAGCTTAGTGCCTTTTTTATGAACTTTAAACAGATGGTTTTTTGTCGAAAACAAGCTGACGTGAGCACGACACTCCGAACAGCTGTTTTTTAAAAGCCGATATCTTAACAGAGCGTGCCTCTGTTAAAATGTTTGCCACGTAACATTGAAGAGTTTCGGCTCTAGTGCAGCGGTCGGCACCCAGACACACACACGGTTTTTTAGTGCGTATGTGTGCAAGGCTAACAGACCCGAATGATATTAACAGACCCGAATGATACTAACCGACCCGAACGATTTGCTTCTCTGCTGCTGTGAGAACCGAGCAATTGTGTATAGGCTACTCGGTAGCTTCTCTGCCGTAGCGGAACCAGACAATATATATACGAAGCCGTTTTTACATAGCCCCGAAGCTTGCTACGACAGCCTAACAAAATCCCGAACAAACACGAAGCGCTTATACTATACATGTGCCGACAGCGCTGCCTGACAAGTTTTCCTATACACTGTGCATACGACGCTGCCGACCCCTGCTTTACTATGCAATCGAAATAATTATCGAGCGTAGCTATGATTTAAAAAACTTAAAACATAAATATTAAATCTTCCACATATCACAACACCCTGTCTGAAATGACAGGTTGGATCAGCCATCTGTCAAAGGGAACATTTTCTCCTATATCAAGTCGGGCTTTCTAAAAACTAGATTACCAAAAATTTTAATGTTTCCAAATTTTAAATTTTAAATGTAAGATTTAAAAACAATAATTTAATCATTGTTTATTCTTATAATGAATTATTTAAAATTATTACTTTTTTTATAACAAATTACAATAAAATTTGCAAAAATAATTAAGTAACTAATTGAAAAAATTTAATTATATTATTAAAATAATAAAATCAAAATTTAAAATTTAACAATTGAGTAGAAATTTAAACAATAAATTTTATTCAAGTATTTTGTTGTATTTTTATTTTTTAAATTTAAAATGAAGAAAGTTATTAAGATCTGTTTGTAAATCCGACTGGCAAGCGCTGTCCTTGTATTACACACAAAGTTTAACGTCGTCAGCGTACATGAGTACTCTGGAGTTAGTCAAGACTTTGGGCAGGTCGTTAATAAATAATGTAAAAAGTAAGGGACCCAGGTCACCCGGAGAACACTTGACAAGTGGTTTTTAAAGAGGACCGCTAGTGCAGCGATTGTAGGTTATCCACCTAAGAAGATCGACTGGAAAACCCATTAAGTCGAGTTTCCTAACAACAAAGGAATGATTGACGGAGTCAAATGCTTTATTGAAATCAGTATAGATCACATCTGTCTGCAAATTTTGTAGAAAGCCCCTTATAATAAAAGAAGTGAGCTCCAAAAGATTAGTAGTCGTTGATCTTCGTTTAATAAATCCATCTTGGCATGGAGAAATTACTGATCTACACAGGTGCTGCAAATGGGGAGTAATTACGTTTTCGAAAAGTTTTGGGATGGCTGACAACATAGAGATTCCTCTGTAGTTGTTAGCCTCCACTTTGCTACCTTTTTTGTGAAGAGGAATCACGAATGATTCCTTCCAAATAAGGGGAAATTGGGAAGTTTCTAAGGATAGGGTAAACAATTTTAGAAGAGGACTGCACAGGGACTCGGCACAATACCTAAGCACACAGCCTGGTATTCCGTCGGGACCTGGCGAATAAGCCGGCTTGACACGTTGAAGATCCAAAAGAAGGGAGCTTTTGTTTAAGCTAGGACTGAAGATTAGGTTAGATTTGGGCATGCTATAAGAATAGGTTTGGTTTGAATCGGATGACAGAGAATAAGTAGTTTGAAAATACTGAGCAAAAAGATCGTCGATTGCCTGATCATTGTTTGCTGTCATGTTTTCAAATGAAAGCGAGGAAGGATGTGTAATAGGCTTACGTTTAGTGTTCACAAAATTATAAAACTGTTTTGGGTCCTGCGCGAACTGAACCCTAAAACGAGTCAAATAATTTTTATAACACTGCGCGTTTAGCACGGTAAACTTTAACCGAGCCGCTAAATAGCGAGAATGGACAGCTTGAGAACCGTTGCGTTTATTGATTGACGGATGGTATAACGGAACACATTCTGTAAAAAGGAGTACATGGCATTGTAAAAATATCCATGGCACCCACCATGTCAGTGCACATGTAGAGATCGGACCAATCGAAGTCGTATATAAAATTATTCAGACGTCGAAAATCCGCTTTGAGAAGGCAGTGGACTTTCTTAGCCTGCTGATCAGACTTATTCTCCATAGTAGTCCCAATATCGATAGTCACATCGAAAGTAGGACGGTATGGATCTTCAGGTTGCGTCAAGGGAGGGACCCTAAATAAACTGACTCTTGCCGGATCAGAGACAAAGCAGAGATCTAGCAAGCGATCTAAGGAATTTCGTACATGGTTGACTTGAGACAGCGAAATGTCAAACAAGCCATCAATAAAGTTGTGACGTGCTGTAGTCAAAAGGGTATTTGAGGCTTCATTTGTGGACCAAATGGAATGTTAAAATCGCCTAGAACTACTAAATGGTCCCTATCCGAAAGTCTATTGGAGACCGACTGGATAGCGGAAAGGTGGTTCCAATAAATAGGAAGTTCCGACAAGGGAGGAATGTAGGAACATGTGAACACTATCACCTGGGATGCAAAAGAAACACTATCAGAATACAATTTTGGAAGCTTACTACGTAAACCCCTTGCATTCTGATAGGTAAGAAGGAGGGAATTGGTTAGTTTTTTGGAGCTGGTACAGTGGTTTTGTCCGGCCTGGGTAGACTAATTCCTACCGGCCTTCTTTTCTTTTTCTTGGCTTCGTACTCCTTAACAACAACATACTGCGGCCAGAAATTGGCAGAACATATTGTGTTAAAAAGTTCGTCAGGGTCATTTATTTTGAAAGATGAAATATCCCTAGCATAAGAAAATTTGAATTTTTCCACCTTAATCTTGGATTCATCGGCTTTAGTGCGACCTAGGATATAGGTACTAACATCCTCAGATGTTTGATTAGGGGAAAGCCGCGAATCAAATATCTGTTTCGTAGGTGGGCTAGCTATTAGGGCTTTCGGTACTACATTTGTACTACCAATATCGGCCGGTATTCCAGGCCTGATACCCTGGGGAGTTTTCTGGGTGGGTTTCTGTGAGGTCATTGATTGTGACCCCTCAGCGGACACGACGGATATAATTGGAGGCGCTGCCCCAACCGCGGCACATTCGGAGGCCGAATCTTTTCTCGCCCCCGATCTTAATGTCATTGGAGTTAGATATATTGGAGTCGGGGGCTGTGCCGAGGGAGTCAGCTGTTGAGAACTCGTAGCGAGTTGTTGGGATCCGCCCAAATGCGGTGTGCCGACCGTGGTTTTTTTGCGCTTAGGGGACTCATTTAATAGCTTAAGGCCATTTAACTGTGAGTCCATCGCCAGAAGCACCTCATTAGTTTTACGAAAACTAATAAGAAGCTCCATAAAACCATTTTTGGTTTGCCGCATAAATGACATAATTTCCCTTTCAACATCGCGACAAGCTTCACAGCAGTAGCGCAATCCAATGTTTTTAGTAATATTATCAGCCATGCGGCCTGTGCAATCAACGCACTTGGCGTGCACAATATTGTCACACAGCCAGCAGCCAATAATAGGGTCCTCTGCAGAAATTACTTTCTTGCAGGTTTTAATTACACAGACAACACTAGGAGACATTATAGTGACTTACCACTGTACCAGTCAGAAGTTAAGAGAAAATAAGAGTAGTTACGTGCACTAAGAGAGAGCAAGAGAGCGAGAGTTAGGGAGCTTAAGCCGTCGAGCTGTAGTTTCGGCGTAACGGATAAGGCACAAAGAGGAATGCAAAAATGCAGATAAGCAAATCGCTGCACAAAACTAATTTGCAAATAATATTGTTATTAATATACAAAAACAGCTGCATGCACACGCGAAGTGAAACGGTGAATTATTATTGACACAAGATAGAAGTTTTAAATAAACCCCGGCGGTTTATAGCAAAGATTATTCACAAATACGAAGCGCAAAACAAAAACACGACCGTTTACTTTGAAAGAGAAAATGACCAAAATAAGAGAAAACGATCAAACAATTTTATTTTTATTTTCCTTTTTATTTTTTTTAAATTACTTAGATAAAAGATGAATTTATCTGCAAAATAAAACTATCCGTTTCAAAATATAATAATTTTTGCACTAGTTATTAATAAATCGCCGCTAAATCAGTGTGCCGTCTCCCCAGTGGTATATTTATTTATTTATTTGTATACCCCTGCAGGGTGTTATAATTTTCTATCACAAGTTTACAATGCAGTGAAGGAAGCATCTCCGACCCCATAATATTCTTGATCAGCATCACCAGCCTAGTCGATTTAGCCATGTCCGTTTGTCCGTCTGTCCGTGTTAGTAAACAGATCTCAAAAACTATAGAGCCAGAGCCACCAAACTTGGTGAAAGCACTGGAATCTGTTGCACGCAGATCAAGTTTGTTTTAAAATTTGGCCATGCCCACTTTCGCCCCCAAAAATCATAAAAAACGTTATATTAGCTATGCTCGTCATTTTTGGGTAAAAGTTAATAGATAAAGTAAATGAAAAGGCTTGAGTGGTCGTTTTCGTTTTCCCCTAAAGCAAGCTGCGTAGCCTGTAGGTTTGAGCCCTGACCGAGAACAAAACTTTTTTGCTAGTTTTTTTCTGTTATTTTTGCGTTTCTTTCTAATTTGTATTTATATACACGAAGAAAAATTTAAAAGTAATAGAAAAATGCAAAAAAAAAAAAATATTTCGGTTTTGTGTGGGATTGAACTCTGGCCAATTTTGCAAAATGTAAATGCATCGGCCGCTTAGACAACTGGACCATACCAATATTACACGTGAGGCGTGGCAAATCTGAAATAAAATGTATTAACTGATGCATACCAAAGCCGCGAATTGAAAACGAGTTTTATTTTTGAGCAAAAAAAATAAAACTCTCAAATAATTGTAATTTTTGATTTTAATTTTTTTTTCTCAGCTATTATGATTACTACTTGAATTTTATAAAAATACTCATAATAACCTTTTTTTTTGAAGAAAATTTAAAAATCATTAAATTTAATTTTTATAATTTGGCTTATAACGGTTACTGTAAGAGAGGCTGCATTTGTTGAGTTGATATTTCAAACAGATTTTATTTTTAATAAGTCCTAGCTTAGGTAGCTAACATGAAATCTTATGTCTAGTTTTATCTTCTAGACCCACGGGTCTCATAATCCTATCTCTAACAAGACCAACGCAACGGTCATCTGTCCCTCTAGCTGGGAAGCCGTTCTCAAGTGCAAGCGGGGATTTTCCGCTGCAAGATAAACATACATATGTAGTTGCTGTACAAATATTTAAGGGATGAACCCAAGCAACAGTTCGAGATACATATCTCGATTCCTGGTGGCGTTTATATTTAAATCTATGCAGACACATGCTAATCAGTACAGTGCTGCAGCGGTTTGCTGTTTACATAGGATTCTTATATATATATACGTGTTCATGTGTGAACAGTTACGGACTCTGGTCCAAACATCAAATAAATTAATTATTTTACGAAAACATTTTTTTTTTTTGTGCAACAAAAAATGATTTTTTAACTTATTTAGATAAAAGATGTATTTATCTGCAAAATGAAACTATCCGTTCCGTCTATCCATGTCCGTCTGTCCGTCTTTCCGTCTGTCCGTTGCTACGCAAATTAGTCTCTCAGTTTTCGAGCTATCTGAATGAAACTTTGCAGATAGTCTTTCTGCTGCAGCTAGTGTATATATCGGAACGGGCGAAATCGCACGACTGTATCTTATATCTGCCATAGGAAGGATTGGCCCAAATGGGCCGTTTTTAGTTGTTTTTAAAGATACCGGATTCCTTTAATTTAATTAAAAATGTTATCCGAAACGATCGGTCCAAATCAGCCGATATTCGTTGTTTTTAAAGGTATCTGATTAAAGGTCTTTTTATTTAAATATAGCCGTACATTTAAAATATCATTTAAATTAAACCAGTATATATTATACCTGCTATAGGAACGGAACGGGTATCGTTCATTAGTTTAATTTTCTGACTTCTGTAATTTCGTTAATAAACCATATTAAATTCATAAAATCTATTGCCATTTTGTATTGTAAAACCCTGGACAATATGTACATGAAATTTGAATCATTGCGTGGGACCCACGAATTCGGTGTTCACCCCTATCGCACTGAAGAATGTATCCCTTGCTAATGGATAAACAGACCACTCCGTGGGTCTAGCTATAAGTCTAGAATAAGATTTGATGCTAGCTACCTAAGCTAGAATCTATATAAAGCGGAGTCCGCTCCTAATGAAATCAGTTTGAATTATCAACTCAAGAAATGTAGACGTTTGCTTTATTTGCAGCCTCTCTTACATTTTTGGTCCTTCGAGGCACTCTGTAACTTTCCCCCTTGTGGTAGGAGGTTCAGAGTTTTTTGCAACCAGCTCCTTAGAGTCTGTATGTTGTGCTAGACACCCGCAGCTAAGGAATAAATATCTCTTGTTTCCCCCCACCCGTGGTAAAAAAGAAAAAAGATACAAAAGAATCTTTTATGTTTAAATTAAAAAACACCTCAGTCTTGAAGTAGAGCTAAAGGTCGTAAGATTTATTTATTTATTTATTTGCATAACAAATATCTGTAAGCACAGCTATACTTAAATTCTAAACAATAAGGCTTAAAACTATAAACTTAACAAAATTACAATTCGGACGACTCAAGAAACATGTAAATATTATTTGTAATGACCTCGATTGATTCGTTAGAAATTATATGGTTCACAGCATTGAAATTTTACATAAAACACTAAATGGGTCGTGCTGTGCATAATTAGATTTACATATAGGTAAACGTAAAGGACGGAAAGAACGAGTAAATCTTGAAGGGACAGCAATATCAACATTACTTAATAAAAATTGCGAGTCGATAAGACCAAGAAGGAGCTTGTGGACGAAGATCGCTCCACTGCAAACTCGGCGATGATGTAGGGACGGAAGGTCGATTAATTTAAGCCTATGCCGGTAACTCGGTAAGAATCTTTTAGAATCCCAGTTTAAATTTCGAAGGGCAAAGATAAGAAATTGATTCTGAACAGATTCAATTAGCTCTTGCTGTTCCTTGTACTGCGGGCTTCACACACAGGAACAATACTCTAAGATTGGTCTGACTAAGGATACATAGAGAGTCTTTGTAGTATAAGGGTCATTAAATTCTTTGGACCATCGCTTGATAAATTCTAAGACACCTTTAGCTTTATTTACCATGGCAGTAATGTGGCTCTTAAAACTTAATTTGTGATCGAAAGAACTCCTAGGTCATTCGATGATTCTATCCGATCAAGTGAATGATTCCTCAAGGTGTAGGAGACAAGATGAGGAGAATACGATAAAAGGTCATGAGCTTACATTTAGAGTAGTTAAGAAATAGAAGATTTATCGAACACCGACTGAGAAGAGAATTAAGGTCATGTTGAAGGTCATTATGTGAGAGTCGATTTGAATATGGTAGCAGATCTTGACGTCATCGGCATACATTAGAACAGATGAGAAGGATATCACTTTTGAAAGGTCGTTAATAAACAAGATAAACAGAAGTGGACCAAGGTGACTACCTTGTGGGACACCGGAAGTGACATTGATAACATTAGACTTAGTTGAGTACTGTTTGACAAATAAGAATCGATCCATTTCAGAATAGAAGGGAAAATCGTAAAAGAGATAGTTTTTGAAGAAGGAGTGAGTGATTTACAGAATCAAACGCTTTACTGAAGTCTGTAAAGATAACATCAACTTGCATACGATTTTGAAAACTTCGGTTGATCAGATTAGAGAATTCTAATAGATTAGTAGTTGTGGATCGCTGTTTAAAAAAACCATGTTGCGATGATGACACCAGGCTTCTGCGAAGAAAAGTACGCAGATATTGTTAGCATGAGCTAAACTATAAGGATAGGAAGTAGAAAGATCGTAGGAGACAGAAGTATACGTAGATTGGAAAAATGTTGCAAATAGGTTGGATATGCCCAGCGAGGAAGATTCAGATTGGTCGAGAAAACTAAGCGATGGAGGGTAGGCACTAGACTTGCGTTTTGAATTTACGAAATTGTAGAACTGTTTTGGATCAGATCCGGAAATCGGATTTACATTGTGTAAGATATTGTGAATAAAGTTGGGAATTCAGCGCAAGAAATTGTGATCTTACTGATAAATATTGAGCATATACATGCGGGGACCCATTTTCTTGTATTTTTAAAGAGGCTTGCCTTTTTATTTTTAGGTAGGACAAGTTTTGTTGAACCATGGAGGCTTATGGGAAGCAGAAACAGTCAATTCCGGAACAAAAGTACGGAGCCAATAGCTGAGTTAAATGCATTTACAGCAAAGTCAATATCATTAAAATTCGTTAAGAACGACCAATCCATTTGTGATAAAGATAAATATAAAGCATCAAAGTGAGCTTTACGGAAACATTTGTAACAAGTAGGAAGTGACGAAGTGACAGTATTAACAGAGTTACAACATTCAACAGATATTGATAAAGTGGGATGATATGGATCTTCTGGATAGGACATAGGACAACATCTGGCTACCGATACCAAGGAAGCATCGGTTACAAATATGAGGTCTAAAAGCCTATCTCGATTATTTTTGGCGGGATTAATTTGCTCAAGTGAAGAGTCAGTTAAACCGTCAGTAAATTCATGTTGGGTGTCCGATAAAAGAAGATTTGAGTCGTTACAGGGAAGCCATGAGAGATGAGGAAGGTTAAAGTCGCCCATGACAACTAGTTGGTCTTCAGGGCTTAGGCCAGACATAACAGTTTGGATAGCAGATAGATGATTCGCATAGACACTAATATCAGATCGAGGAGGTATATAAGAACATGTTAAGAACAAGTTTGCATTGCCGACGCTGACTTTGAGGGCAATAAATTCAATGCCCTCAGTATTAATAAATGGAAATAGTTCAGAGGAAAAGTCATTTTTAACAGCAATAAGAACACCGCCACCAAAAGGTGAGCGGTCGGATCGGTAAATTGTAAAACTATTAACTAAAATTTCCTGATCCGAAACTGAAGAATTTAGCCACGTTTCTGAAAAGGCGATAACATCAAAATCAAACGAGGCACTATTAGAATAAATTTGAGCTAGTTTACCTAGAATACTACGAATATTTTGATAACGGAGGCAAAAAATATGATTTAGTTTTTTGGAGTATTAATGCTGGGATTCTGGTTAGAGTTCTTATAAAGGAATTCATGAAGTATTGTGTGTTCAGGCCAAATATTTGGGTCAAGAGCTTTAGTTAAAAAGGAATCCGGAAGAATAATTTTACATGACGATATACTACGCTTATGTTTAAAATTAAATTTAGTGACTATGATGTCATTCGGAGAAACTCCAAGTTTGGAGCAAACGTGATTTTTAATATCATCCTTCGTGGCTTCCGACATGAGCCGAGAGACAAAAATGGTTTTGCGAGGAACCACGGCTCTGAGCAATAGTCCTGAGGAACGGGATGGGGGGCCCACGCCCATCAGTGGCTTGGGACCGGAGGTACTGGCAGCATTGTTGGACATTGTAGTTGATCCGCACTCAACACCATAAGGTGTAGTGGTGCAGACGTTACTAAAAGCAGCAGCAACAGGAATCGGATGACTAACAGCAGCAGCAACAGGAATTAGATCATTACCAGCAGCGGCAGCAATTATCGAATGAGAAGCAGGAGCAGCAACAGGATCAGCAGTCAGCAGTTGATCAGTAACCATTCCTGGAGTCGGATTACTAGCCGGAGCGATAGGAACAAAATTAGCAGTCGGCAGGAGATCAATGATCATTCCGGACGGACGGGCAGCCAGAGCATTATCCGTCGCCGAGGTGAGAGTGACGAGCAACAGATACTCCATCGGGTAGGCCAGGATCAGGAAGATCTGAGGTCGAATTGGGCCCTGGGTCAATCGACTCAGAGAATGAGACGGCTGGTGAGATAGCAGAGTCCCTTGCTGGCAGGTGGGAGGCAGGAGTAGTGCACAGATTTACTTGCAGGTGGTTGTTATTTGCAATTTTACGTCTCGGTGATTCGCTGAGAAGTTTAAGGCCAAGAAACAGGGACTCCAGATTCAGAAATTGGTCGTTGAGGGAGATAAATTGCTTACGAAACTCCAGAAAACCATTACGAGTTTGCTTCATAAACGTGCGCATTTCGCCCTTTATTTCACGATAGGCTAGACAAGACCAGGTCAATCCAATATTTTTTCCAAGAAGATCTCTGATTCGGCCATAATGACCAATGCCAGCACATTTTAGGTGGGAACGGTTATCGCACAGCCAGCAAGTGAGATACGATTCAGCAGTGATAACTCCGCTAAATTCACATTTCCTTGCGGTGCAGATTATACTCATTTTGTCCAGTGTTTATATGCAAACATCTAAGTTAAGAGAGCGCACAAAAGAGAGTGGTGAATAGCTGATCTTTAAGCAGAGCAAGTGCAGTAGCGACAGGCGGTCCAGCTGAGAGTAGGTTCAAAGCTGACAGATTGGGAGAGCAGTTCAAAAAGACCTGCCAAATCCAGCGCAGGTTGAAGATCGGGAAAAGCAGGAGCAGCAACAACAGCAACAGCAGAGTAGTTCGGGAGAGTCCAAGAGAGCATCCAAAACCGTGCAGCGTCAGTACGACTATCCAGCGAGAGTAGGTTCTAAGCAGATAACTCTGGGAGAGCTGTCAGATTGGGAGCAATCAAATCCCGCGCAGTTGAAGAACGGCGAGCGAAAGTACAGCTTCAGAGAGAGCTTTACAGCAACAGCTGAGTATTCGAGAGAGCAGTCCAGGAGAGCGCAGCAGCGTCAGTACGGCGATCCAGAGAGAGGTGTAACAGGAGAAAAAGAGCAGCAAGCGCGGTGTCAAGAAACTGCTAAGCTTTTGTGCCACGATTTTTTTAATACTTAAAATGTTTTTCAATTCATTATATCTCAAAAAAACAAAATCATAAAGCAGGCTTCTACCCTTGGAAAGCAATATTGTAGCATAACTGCAATATGATAATTTCATTGAATTCGCCATAACTTCTAGAATTTTTATTGGATTTGCATATATTTAACCTCAACTCTTTAAGGACATAGGTATCCTTGGATCCGTTTACTCAAACTAATTTAAATCTTTTTTTTTTATATTTTTAAAAACTAAATGAAATCTAGCTATTAACAATATTGCCAAAAATATTGCATGTTTTTTTACTGTCAGCGCCTATATCTTCATTAATAAAGCTCTGACCACAAAGAGCCGCATATTTTTGGAAAGGTGTATCTATTGCATATTGGATACTACTAATTTCAAATTTGTTGGACAAACGGTTTTCGATATTTTTAGCGTAATATAAAAAATCTGGTTTTTCTCGAATATCTTCAAAACGGTTCTTTGAAAAAAATTAATGAGTTCAGCGTGTTCAGCGGCTCAAAATTAGTCGGAAAAAGTGGATCTTAACGTTTATATAGAAAAAAATATTAATTTGTAAACTAGTGTTAGTGAGGGGCATTCACATATAACATGTTCTGATGTTTCTGGCTCCAGCTCACAGAATCTACATGTGTCGATTTCTGAAAGTTTTAATTTCTTAAGGTGATACCTTAGGTTGCAGTGACCTGTTAGGTAGCCTATTAAAGTGCGAATCTCACTTTTTTTTAGATTGATGATGCGTTTGGATCGCGACATCTGGGGGACGAGAAATTGTTTGGCTTGTCTCAGCCCTGCACTGTCGGTCCAGTGACGACTTATCTTCCTTTCCTCCCATTTCCTGACCAGTTCCCTTTTGTGTCCTTTCGAAAATCCACAGAATGGTTCAGGGCCGATTAGTGGTGTCATCGCCCCGCGTTTTGCTAGGGAGTCTGCCACATCGTTTCCTATATGGCCCTTATGCCCTGGCACCCAGCCCACCGTTAAGGTGTTTTTGGAGGCAAGGGCGTTCAGCTGTTAGATACAGTTTTCTACAAGTCTGGAGGTGATCGTGAAGGATCTCAGCGCTATGAGCGCCGCCTGACTGTCAGAAAAGATGTAATTCGCATTCATATCCAACAAATTGGATTAAAAAAAAAACAACACACAAAAATACCGAAGCCGAAGAAAATATATAGTCATCCTGGACTATAAAAAAGTGACAAAAAATAAATAAAAATCATCTTTAAAAAGTCATCGTCGTCAACAGAAGAGCCTACATCAACAGAAGCAGATCTCATCCCAAGAAGACAGCAACAATAACAACACCTCCAACATCTTCAAAAACAAGGACGCAGATAAGCTGAATTTATAATCTATCTATTAAAAATTAAAATTTGCCTTTGTTTGAAAGAAAATATTAATATTAATATTAATTTTATATTAGATTGCAATTTTTTTATAATTTAAAGTATCGGCATAGATATTTAATATAATATTACAAAAAAAAAAAAATAACACAAGATGATGTCGGAAAAAACAATAGAGTTTTTAAAAAAGCAGTCCGATATTATTTTGGAAATTAGACAGTTGGAGGTAAAAGTTAAGTTAGACGAACAAGACGTTGCTAGGTTGGAGGTGCTACAAAAGCACTTCATTGCAAATCATAGCTACTTGCTAAAGATCGGTATAGTCGACCATGAATATTTTAATTCTATGCAGTATGTTTTAATAATGATGGTATTGGCTCAAATTAAAATAAAATATGAGAGGGTTATGGAAAGGCCAGTAGAACAAATTGCCCCCATTTCAAAATCTGAAAAGGTTAATATTCAAGAGACCCAGGCAATTTTGGAAAAGCCATGTAGTAGCAATTCTATTGCTGTAAAAGTAGAACAGACATTCTTAGATAATGTTGGGAAGCTAAGAAATTATCTAGAAGAGACGTCTAGGCTTATAGATAGCAGTCCAGATTTCCTTAATATAAGGAAAAATAAGATAGATTTTTTTATGGGACAAGGTATGTAATATAATAGAACAGAATAGATATTCTCCGATCGCCCGATCGAGGGTCACACTTCAACCATCTGCGCCAAGGCCCCGTATAATTGCATTGGGCTTAATGAGACTTTGGTGTCAAGCAGCGGAAAAATATAAAATATAAGTTAGAATAATATTGTACTGCTTGCGACTGTAAACAGAATTTTGAGAACTTTCAGTGAAACTTGAATCAACCTTCCGAGCTCTGAAAAAAACCAACACATTAATAAAAAAAAAAAAATAAATTAAGCCATTTATTAAAAAAAAAGAATGCAAAATAAAATGCCAATTTTTCGGACTTTTTAGTAGGTCCAATCGTATGAGCTAGGCGAGCTATACTTAAAAAAAGCCTTACACATTGATATATATAGATTTTCACATTTATAAATATAAATGTATATTTGTTCGTACTGTATGTCTGTTTTGAGTTAAGCTCTCACAAAAATGCACTTTCAATATGTTGAATATGCCTTATTAATTTTTAAGGGAATTATAAATAGGTGAGAAAGTTACCAGGGAATATGGGTCGATCACGATATCCAATCAAAAATTTAAATCAAGCATAGAACGTTTTGTATTTTTTCCATCTTAATTCTTTATTCCCTCTTCTTTAGAACTGCTTTTCCCGAGTGGTGTTCTCCAAAAGCGACGCCTGACAGCAAGTCGTCGTCCTTTTCTCATTCCTTTTAACTTCGGCTGCATGTATAATAAGCTAACACTTTCGTTTCCGATGATCGATTCTCAGTGGCTTCTCGGTCGCTCAGGAATCCACGAGAGATGCCATGATCACGAGTCCCATTGAATCACACCTGGAAAAAACCCGTTTCGAGAAAACCCTCCTCCTTCAACCACCTGCAACAATCGAATGTCCCGACGCAATCTCTCGTACAATCTCGACATGGCGATATAATTGATTATTATATATTTATGTGTAATGCCACATGTTTGCTTTTATTGGAATAATGCAGTATTTTAAGCTTACATTTGGTCTTAGTCCACTTTCTTTAACTTTTTCCGTAGCTCGCGCGAACAACTGTTGTTTTTGATGACCTTTTAAACCCAGAGGAGATTCCCCCAGGGTTCCAATGACCCCATTGTAGGCTCCACTGTCGCTATACTACAACACACGAGAGTCAGACTTTGTGGCGTTTTCTATGGGAGTATATGTATCAAAATTTATCAAGTTACAGACATTTTGCAAATTATATTATTTTAATATGATTTAGTTTTATTAATTATTATTCTTTAAGAACATGAAATACTTTTGTAAAAAATGATTTTTTGTCAGGGTAGTCTATTATAAGGGTTTGTACGACTTCCATCAGGGTGTCATTAATCTCGCTATGCTTTTGTGAAAGCTGTTTAATTGTAATTTCAGATCGAGCTATTTTTGGTGGGGATTTTAAAATGTTAAGTCTCCGATATGCCTTTGCTCGTGTCTGCTTTCGTATAATCTGTTCCAAATTAGCATGCTTAGCCAAAATGCCTTCTTCTATTCGGTCTTGTATATTAGCATCATCTTTTATTATATCATTAAGATCAGATTGAATTCTGCGCAGCATGTAAATCATGCGATCTATTTTATTAACATCATCTAATAAACGTTTTTCTGATAAAAACACTATTTCATTATGTATAAGCTTTGCTCTGTTACGAACTTCATCAAGACGTACTTGAGTTTGAGATGAATTTTTTAATTTTTTTGTCTTGGTTTTAACATGTTCCTTAGTTGTTGCGTTTACGAAGATTTGTTCTCTGTGCATAACACAATGTTCCAAATCTTGAACAAGTCTTTCTTGGGCACGCTTAAGTTGACTGTATCTTATATTCATACGATGTATTTCAGTTTTCATTACACCGATTTCCCCATCTAAAGATCGCTCTGATTTGGACCATTGAATAGTCTCTTCAAGTAATTTATATTTGGTTTCCCAAGATAATGTTTCTCTATGATAATCTATAACAAAATCTTTGTGAAGCTCAATTTCATTCATAAGCTCAGTTATTGCTCCTTCCAACTTTAATATTCCTAGTTCAGCGTCCTAAAAAAAAAAAAACTGAAATATTTTAAATATTTTGTTTAGGTTTTTGTGTACTTACCTTTAGTTGTTCTCCGTACTCTGTCTGTTCATGCTCAAACTCAGTCTCTTCAAAGTCATGGTGTATTCTTTTTTTGTAAATTTTATCATTGAGTAGTTCCAACTTTGAAGTAAATTTCTGAATATTTAACTTTAAGTCCTTTGTCTTACTCTCCGACATTTCCAATTCTTTATCAATCTTAAGAGATTTCTGTTTTATAATGGAAAGTTCTGAAAGGAGAAATGTTACGATTAAGTTACTTTTGAAAGGTTTCTTTAATAATATCTGACATGAAAGAGCAAAGCGGGCTCATACAGTAAAATCGTAAGCTTGAGATTCCAATTTATAAGAATTTAGATAAAAAGGTAATTTATTAAATTTATAAGCTATGGAATTTAGTAAATAAGGGGAAAATGTCAGATGTTAGAAGCATGCAGAGTATTAAATGCATTGATTTAAGTATCAGTAAACAGTGTGCGAATTCAATTATTAAATAGAAGAGAGAAATGTATAAGCTAGAAAAATAAAAATGAAAAAATTAAATAATTTTTATGATTTACGTTGGAACTGAACAAGGCCGACCTTGCAAAACTGAACTACAAAGGCCATTCAGACCACTGAGCCATTCACAATATTGTATTTTACGTAACGTTTTTCGTTTTACCAAAAAGTGGCGCAAAACTGAAGAACAGAGAGTGTAATGGAGAAATTACAAAAATTATCAAAGTTCTCTTTGTTAAATTTCGTTGCATTACCCAACTATGGCAGAACTGGAGTGAAATGGATAAATTGGCAGTGCAGAAAACAAATGTGTGCGAAAGGGAGAGAGCTTTACATTCGGGACGCGCCAAAAATTAACTCGTTGGCTGCGATCGAGCGAATGTTGGTGCGTCGTTTTTTATTTATATATATTCTTTTCGTCTGCAATGTAAAATGTATATATTTAACGATAACTATAAGCTAAGATAAATAAACCAATCTTAAAGTAAACTGTTTTTGACAAAAGCCGCGATCGGTTGAATGAAGATAAGTGTCTAATCGTTTTTTTGTTTTGCGCCTCGTATTTGTGTAAAATCTTTGCTATAAACCACCGGGGTTTATTTAATACTTCTATCTTGTGTCAATAATTAATTCACCGTTTCACTTCGCGTGTGCATGCAGCTGTTTTTGTGTATTAATAACTATATTAATTGCAATTTTAGTTTTGTGCAGCGATTTGCTTATCTGCATTTTTGCATTCCTCTTTGTGCTTTATCCGTTAAGCTCCCTAACTCTCGCTCTCTTGCTCTCTCTTAGTGCACGTAACTACTCTTATTTTCTCTTTACTTCTGACTGGTACAGTGGTAAGTCACTATAATGACTTCTAGTGTTGTCTGTGTAATTAAAACCTGCAAGAAAGCTATTTCTGCTACGCATTTTTGCAACACTCGCAGCTCATTACTAGACGTGTTCTTTGTGACTAATACTGACAGAGTAGTTTTATATGACCAGCTAATCGAACCGTCTTTTTCGAAACATGACCTCATCTTTCTGACATACGCAATTGACCTTCTATATCATGACAATACCATAGTTTTTAGGGACTTTAGAAATATAAATTATGAGCATTTAAATTTAACGTTTAATTGCTGTAATTGGGATGGACTATATTTACTCACAGAAGTTGATGATCAAGTAAAATACTTTCAGGATAACATATGTAACTTGTATAACAGCTGCGTTCCGCTTCGTAGTAAAATAATACGTGCAACTGAGAAACCATGGTTTCATAATGGCATTCGGACTGCGATCAATGAACGCGACAAAGCTTACAAAAAGTGGAAGAGGTATAGGACATCACATGAATATAGAAAATTTAGTTTGTTGAGACAATCTGTGACTAAGCTCATTGACATTGCTAAAAGCAGCTACTATTCCCGTAAGTTTAAAAGAACTTTCTCTACTCAAGAAACATGGAAAACAATAAAAGTTTGGGAATAGGAAAATCCAAAGGGAGGGTGGAACAGGACATAGATGTGAATGAACTAAATAAAAATTTATAAAATGCTCAGTACCTGAAGTTCTTGACAATCAATACTCACAACTTGCACCTGAAATCGTCTGTGATAATAGGTTTAGGTTTGTGACCGTTAATCAATGTGATATTCTGGAGACTATACTTAACATTAAGAGTGATGCGACTGGACTTGACGACATTAATCAAAATTTATCAAAATGCTGTTACCTAAGATTCTGCCTTATTTAACTTATATATTTAATAAAGCATTAACCACTTCGACTTTTCCAGACTGCTGGAAAATGGCAAAGATATTCCGATTCCGAAATCAAATAGTGACTACAGACCTATATCGATCCTGCCTTACCTTTCCAAAATATTAGAAAATATAATGGCAAAACAAATAAATAAATTTCTTATTGACAATGAAATGCTAAGTAATAATCAGTCTGGATTTAGGAAAGGTCGAAGCTGTACTACAGCTATTTTAAAATTACTGACGACATAAGGAAACAAATGGACGATAACAATGTTACATTTTTAGTTTTACTGGACTATAGCAAGGCTTTTGACACTGTAAACCATAATATTCTATGTTCAAAGTTACGAACTATGTTCCATTTCTCAAAAACATCTGTTAAGCTTGTGTCTTCGTACTTAAATAATCGTCGTCAATCTGTTGTTTTGTCTAATGTATCGTCGGAATTTGGAAATGTTACTCGTGGTGTCCCCAAGGTTCAGTGCTTGGTCCATTGTTGTTTACACTGTATGCTAATGACCTTCCATCTGTGTTATCGGATTGTAATGTTCATCTATATGCCGATGATGTCCAAATGTATGTGAGTCGTCCCTTAGATAGAATAAGCGAATGTGTTGATGTATGTAACCGTGAACTTGCACGAGTAAATGAATGGGCAATCAAAATGGACTAGGCATTAACCCAAACAAATCTAAGTGCCTCGTAATAAGCAGAAGAAAAATCAAGCTAGACAATATCGAACTTCTTCATATTAATAACAGTCCATTAGAGTATGTCGAAAAAGCCGTAAATCTTGGATTTACATTCAACAGGACTCTTACATGGAACGATCACATTGCAAAGGCAATAGGAAAAATATTTGGAATGCTGAGATCATTGTCTGTGACTAAGGGATGTCTGCCTATAAATGTTCGTATGTTAGTAGCAAAACATGTTTAGTTCCGTGTTTGTTTTATGGATTAGAAGTTTTTCAAATTGTGATTCGATCAGCCAAAATAAAATAAAGATAGCCTATAATAGCATCGCAAGATATATATTTAATTTGACACGAATGGAACATGTGTCGGGTTATGCCTATAAAATTTTTGACGTAGAACTTAGTGGATGGATAAAGATGAAAATATTGACATTTCTTCACAAATTAATATATAAGAAAGAACCAGCATACCTTTTGAAAATTAACATTTACTGCGTCTAGAAGACTAAACAATCTAATTTGTATAAGGCCCAGATCTCTGACATCCGAAAGACAATTTTTCATTAATGCTATTAGATTATGGAATCAGCTACCAAACAACATTAAAAATATTAGCAATGCTACGCAATTTAAAGAGAAGGTACTCTCACAAATTAAAATAGCCCAATAAATTAAATAAATTACAGCGACTTAGGATTAGGACTAGGATTAAATTTAATTAATATACAAATAATAATAATAAAATTAAAATTGTTAAATTAAGAATATATTATGCACAAATTTTGTTTAAGTTTAAGTTTTATGACCGAATTTATTGGAACACATTGTGACTAGCGCACTAATTTATAAGTTTTTTAAACTTGTAGCGTTAGGAAGGCAAATAAAATCAAATCAAATCAAATCAAATATTGGCTGCTGGCTGTGTGACAATGTCGTGCACGCCAAGTGCATTGAATGCACAGGCCGGATGGCTGATATTATTACTAAAAACATTGGATTGCGCTACTGCTGTGAAGCTTGTCGCGATGTTGAAAGGGAAATGATGGCATTCATGCGGCAAACCAAAAATGGTTTCAAAGAGCTACTTGTTAGTTTTCGCAAAACTAATGAGGTGCTTATGGCGCTAAAGCTGTTAAACGAGTCCCCAAAGCGCAAGAAAACCACGGTTTGCACACCGCATTTGGCCGTTGCCCTGCAACTCGACGCAGGTTCTCAACAGCTCACTCCCTCGGCACAGCCCCCGACCACAATATATCAAACTCCTATGATATTGAGGTCGGGTGCAAGGAAAGATTCGGTCTCCGAATGTGCCGTGACAGGGACTGCAGCTCCAGTGTTGTCCGTTGAGTCCGCTGGCGGGTCAAAATCAAAATTAACGACCCCTCAGATCCCCGTCCCGAATGCTCCCCAGGGTGACAGGCCTGGATTACCGACCGAAATAGGTAATACAGCCAATCAGTCTGTGTTGCCAAAAGCCCTTATAGCAGTACCACCAACGAGGCAGATATTTGTCTCTCGGCTTCACCAATCCCAAACATTTGAAGATGTTACTGTCTTTATTCGAGACAAAACCAAGTCCGATAAAATTAAGGTGGAAAAATTTAAATTTTCTTATGCTAGGGATTTTTTATCTTTCAAAATAAATGTCCCTGACGAACTTTTTAACACAATATGCTCTGCTGCCTTTTGGCCTAAGTATGTTGTTGATAAGGAGAACGAAGCTAAGAAAAAGAAAAGACGGCCTGTAGGGGTTAGTTTACCCAGGCCGGACAAAACCGTTGTGCCATCTACGTCGTCCGCTTCAAAAAATAACAAATTCTCTTCGTCTTTCCTATCAGAATGCAAGAGGCTTACGTAGTAAGCTTCCCAAATTGTATCCTGAAAGTCTTTCATTTGCATCCCAGGTGATTGTGTTCACAGAAACCTGGTTAAAGCCGGAGATTCTAAGCTCCGAAGTTTTTCCAGCTGTCTACACAACGTACAGGCTAGATCGGCCTTCCAGGCGAGGGGGCGGTGTCCTCATTGCGGTTGACTCCAACCTCACGTCTGAACTATTAACTTTCGAGGAATGCAGCGATGTTGAATTCCTCTGTGTGAAACTATCATTTAATGGTAGTTTTACTTTTATTACATGTTCCTACATTCCTCCCTTGTCGGAACTTCCTACTTTTTTGGAACCACCTTTCCACTATTCAGGCGGTCTCCAATAGACTTTCGGATAGGGACCATTTAGTAGTTCTAGGCGATTTTAACATTCCATTTGGTCCACAAATGAAGCCTTAAATACCCTTTTGACTACAGCACGTCACAACTTTATTGATGGCTTGTTTGACATTTCGCTGTCTCAAGTCAACCATGTACGAAATTCCTTAGATCGCTTGCTAGATCTCTGCTTTGTCTCTGATCCGGCAAGAGTCAGTTTATTTAGGGTCCCTCCCTTGACGCAACCTGAAGATCCATACCGTCCTACTTTCGATGTGACTATCGATATTGGGACTACTATGGAGAATAAGTCTGATCAGCAGGCTAAGAAAGTCCACTGCCTTCTCAAAGCGGATTTTCGACGTCTGAATAATTTTATATACGACTTCGATTGGTCCGATCTCTACATGTGCACTGACATGGTGGGTGCCATGGATATTTTTTACAATGCCATGTACTCCTTTTTTACAGAATGTGTTCCGTTATACCATCCGTCAATCAATAAACGCAACGGTTCTCAAGCTGTCCATTCTCGCTATTTAGCGGCTCGGTCAAAGTTTACCGTGCTTAACGCGCAGTGTTATAAAAATTATTTGACTCGTTTTAGGGTTCAGTTCGCGCAGGACCCAAAACAGTTTTATAATTTTGTGAACACTAAACGTAAGCCTATTACACATCCTTCCTCGCTTTCATTTGAAAACATGACAGCAAACAATGATCAGGCAATCGACGATCTTTTTGCTCAGTTTTTTCAAACTACTTATTCTCTGTCATCCGGTTCAAACCAAACATATTCTTATAGCATGCCCAAATCTATACTTCCTTCCTTCCGCGCCACCCTGGCTAATGGTCATCCGATTTGAAAGACCTAACGCGATGTTCATTCTAGTATATACTATATATATTCTAGTACTTCTCTTAGCTCACCAGCAAACCGCACCATATGCTCTGCCAATTTCTGGCCGCAGTATGTTGTTGTTAAGGAGTACGAAGCCAAGAAAAAGAAAAGACGGCCGGTAGGAATTAGTCTCCCAGGCCGGACAAAACCACTGTAACAGCTCCAAAAAACTAACCAATTCCCTCCTTCTTACCTATCAGAATGCAAGGGGTTTACGTAGTAAGCTTCCTAAATTGTATTCTGATAGTGTTTCTTTGCATCCCAGGTGATAGTGTTCACAGAAACCTGGTTAAAGCCAGAGATCCTAAGCTCCGAAGTTTTTCCAGCTGTGTACACAACACACAGGCTTGATCGGCCTTCCAGGCGAGGGGGTGGGGTCCTCATTGCGGTTGACTTAAACCTCACGTCTGAAGTATAAGCTTTCGAGGAATGCAACGATGTTGAATTCCTTTGTGTGAAGCTATCATTTAATGGTAGTTTTATTTTTATTTCATGTTCCTACATTCCTCCCTTGTTGGAACTTCCTATTTATTGGAACCACCTTTCCGCTATCCAGTCGGTCTCCAATAGACTTTCGGATAGGGACCATTTAATAGTTCTAGGTGACTTTAACATTCCTGGAGCTATTTGGTCCACAACTGAATCCTCTAACACACTTTTAACTACTGCACGTCACGATTTTATTGATGGCTTGTTTGACATTTCGTTGTCTCAAGTCAATTATGTACGAAATTCCTTAGATCGCTTGCTAGACCTCTGCTTTGTCTCTGATCCGGCAAGAGTCAGTTTGGCTAGGGTCCCGCCCTTGACGCTACCCGAAGATCCATACCATCCTACTTTCGATGTGACTATCGATATTGGGACTGCTATGGAGAATAAGTCTGATCGGCCAGAAAAGAAAATTCACTGCTTTCGCAAGGCGGATTTTCGACGGCTGAATAATTTTATATCTGAATTTGATTGGTCCGATCTCTACATGTGCACTGACATGGTGGGTGCCATGGATATTTTTTACAATGCCATGAACTCCTTTTTTACAGAATATGTTTCGTTATACTATCCGTCAATCTCCAATAATCCTCCCTGGTTTAGTAAAGAGTTGACTCGCCTCAAAAATGTTAAGTCCAATCTCTATTCTAAATTTAAACGTAACGGTTCATTCTCGCTATTTAGCGGCTCGGTCAAAGTTTACCGTGCTTAACGCGCAGTGTTACAAAAACTATTCAGTTTGCGCAGGACCCAAAACAGTTTTATAATTTTGTCAACACTAAACGTAAGCCTATTACACATCCTTCCTCGCTTTCATTTGAAAATACGACAGCAAACAATGATCAGGCAATCGCCGATCTTTTTGCTCAGTTTTTCAAACTACTTATTCTCCGTCATCCGATTCAAACCAAACCTATTCTTATAGCATGCCCAAATCAAACCTAATCTTCAGTCCTAGCTTAAACGAAAGCTCCCTTCTTTTGGATCTTCAACGTGTCAAGCCGGTTTATTCGCCAGGTCCCGACGGAATACCAGGCTGTGTGCTTAGGTATTGTGCCGAGTCCCTGTGCAGTCCCCTTCTAAAATTGTTTACCTTATCCTTAGAAACTTCCCAATTTCCCTTGTTTGGAAGGAATCATTCGTGATTCCTCTCCACAAAAAGGTAGCAAAGTGGATGCTAACAACTATAGAGGAATCTCTAAGTTGTCAGCCATCCCAAAACTTTTCGAAAACGTAATTACTCCCCATTTGCAGCACCTGTGTAGATCTATAATCTCTCCATGCCAACATGGATTTATTAAACGAAGATCAACGACTACTAACCTTCTGGAGCTCACTTCTTTCATTATAAGGGGCTTTCCACAAAACTTGCAGACAGATGTGATCTATACTGATTTCAGTAAAGCATTTGACTCCGTTAATCACTCCCTTCTTGTTAGGAAACTCGACTTAATGGGTTTTCCTGTCGATCTTCTTAGGTGGATCTCAAGTTATCTGAATGCTAGGACGCAAAAGGTTCTATTTTAAAACAACTTGTCGAATGTTCTCCGGGTGACCTCTGGTGTCCCGCAAGGGAAACCACTTGGGTCCCTTACTTTTACTTTATTTATTAACGACCTGCCCAAAGTCTTGACTAACTCCAGAGTACTCATGTACGCTGACGACGTTAAGCTTTGTGTGCAATACAAGGACCGCGCTTGCCAGTCGGATTTACAAACAGATCTTAATAACTTTCAAACATGGTGCAATCTAAACTTATTAAACCTGAATGGCTCAAAATGCAAGCTGATGACATTCTTACGTGTCTCTCCCATGCTTGCGACTTATACGCTGAACTGCTGCTCTTTGGAAAGGATCACGCTAGTTGACGATTTGGGTATCCGCCTAGATCCTAAACTGGAGTTTATTGATCATATTTCGTGCATTGTGAATAAAGCCAGGGTGTGCTTGGATTTATTAAACGGTGGTCGAAGGAATTCGATGACCCCTACGTCACGAAGAATTTATACACTTCGTTAGTTCGTCCTATTTTAGAATATGGATCTTGCGTTTGGAGTCCCCAGTGGGACGTTCATAGCAAACGTATTGAGTCTGTTCAAAAGAACTTTTTACTTTTTGCTCTTCGTGGCTTAAACTGGGATGCAAACCTTAGGTTGCCCTCTTATTCTAGTAGACTTCTCCTGATTAACCTACCTTCCTTAGCAAACCGTAGAACGATGTTAGTCATTGTCTTTATGTATAAGCAGCGATCTATTGGGTCAGTTGAATTTCCACGTACCATGTAGAACCACAAGATCCTACCTGCCTTTGGTTTTGCACCACTGCACAACATCGTATGAAATGCATGAACCCTTTAGAGTGTTATGTGCAAATTATAATGATTTGTATAAAATTACCTCATCTGTAGATAGCCTTCCTAAACTAAAAACATCAATCTTAACCCACCTAGTACACATGCAAGATAGCAATCGAGCTGCCTGATAGTAGTTTATATTTGCTCGCATTCTTTTTTCTATACTTTTTTTCGCGCCAATTAACACCTAACCCTAACAAGCCCGGGCTTGGTTTCAAATGGCCACTTGAGTGTACTGACCGTTAGTGCAACAACGTCAATATTGAAATAAATTAAGTTGAGATAAAAAGGTTTAACACCAAGTTTATTTAAAATTAAAACTATATTTTTGTAGTTCACCAAATACTAAAGAATTTAATATACATGTATTGTGAGGAGTTGTTATTTAAACTCCACACAAAGCAGTGTGCAGGGGATGCACACTGCCAAGGGCAGCAGCCGCAACGTTAAACAACAAGCAGCAGCAGCCGACGATCGGGGCAGGGGGAAGGGGAGACAGTCCCGGTATAACTGCCTAGTAACAGGCACAGAGTTGCGGGGTGGCCGGCAAAAGGAGACGCCGGTAATATAGCGGGACTCAGGCGGACCTTGGACTCGGTGGCGTGCTAAGCTGGAGGAAAAATTCAGCAAAATCCCAAGCATATAGGTACAGCTAGCAGACCCAGAAGCCCTAATAGCAAGCCTAGATGTCGCAACCATGCAGGACACAGGCCGAAGCAGGGAATCGAGCAGGGAGAGACGCCCGGAGGAGAAATTAAGCAAGCCAGACTACGCTACGTGATATTTTACTCCAGTAGAACGCTGAATGGTGCCGAAAAGAACTATTCGACCACGAAGAAGGAGGGTTTGGCGATAGTGTGGGCCGTACAAGATGCGACCATACCTGGAGGGGTTCCATTTTAAAGTTATCACAGACCACATGGCTTTAAAATGGTTAAATAGCATAGGAAGCCCTTCAGGCTGAATAGCGAGATGGGCCTTAGAACTACAGTAGTATGATTTTGAGATAGCATACAGAAAAGGCCAGCTAAACGTGGTGGCAGACGCTCTATCCAGGCAACCAATACCTGAGACTATTCGCCAAGTGAAGGATACGACCATATCGTCGAATGAGCCGTGACCAAAAATCAAGGAAGTGGTAGAGAAAATCAAGAGGAACCCACAGAAGTTTCTCGACTATATGCTGGAGGGATCAACCGTGTACAGGCACATTCCACATCGAGCTGGCAGTGAAGACGACGTCGCGTGGAAATTATGCGTGCCCCAAGGACTAAGGGAGAGCGTGCTACGAGAAAACCACGAATCGCCAGCGCCTATTACTGGCCAGGAAAGCAGCAGGACACGAGAGCATATGTCAGGAAATGCGAAAGTTGCCTGAAGTACAAGCCAAACCAGCTGCAATCAGCAGGACAAATGTTTACACAAGTGCCAGAAGAACCATTGGCCATGGAACCAGTATGCACAGATTTCGTAGGGCCGCTGCCGAGATCAAATCACTGAAACCAGATGCTGCTAGTGCGGATTGACAGGTTCTCGAATTGGACAAAGCTGGTCCCCATGAGAGCAGCAACAGCAGAATCGCTGCGGAAAGCATTCCGGGAAAGTATAATATCAAGATTCGGAGCACCAAAAGTAGTGATAACAAATAAAGGGGTACAATTTGGAAGCAAGGCGTTCAACAAGTTCCTAAAGGAAATAGGAAGCCGCCATCAATACACGGCTCCATTCACGCCACAAGAAAACCCAACTGAGCGGGAAAAAGGAAGGTCCAAACAATTTGCCGGAGACAATCAAAGGTGCTGGGACGAAATGTTGTCCGATATAATGCTAGCTGTGAATACAAGCATATCAGACTCCACGATTTACTGCCAAGCGCGTTTTACGACAAGGAGACACTGGGCACGGGAAACAAACAGAGACGCCCGATGAAAACGCTCAAAAGTTAAAGAAAATCTCCGAAAGAACCTAGAAAAGGCGGCGCAGGCCCAATCTAGGTACTACAACTTGAGAATGAGGCCTTGGAATCAGAAAGTTGGGGACACGGTGTGGGTTAATGGGCACCACTTGTCGAAGGCCGCAGAGGGATTCGCATCGAAACTGGCACCAAGGTACGTTGGAATTTTCAGACGCCAGTCATATGCGTCGTACAGCACAACGTAACTTAAGAAGAAAAACGGTACACGTAAGTCAGCCACAGTCTACAGAAGAAAGAATCGAGAATGGCGGAGAGGCGGAGGACTTCAACGACAAAAGCGAAGAAGTAAGTCTGGATGGTAACGCCAGGACAAAGGACGCCAGCACCAGTGCCAATCAGACACCACATCCAGAAGAGTGCGGGAGCGGAAGCAAGCGGATGCTTTAGTCAGGGCGGCGAACGCCAAATGCTGAAAAAACAACACTAAAAATAAGGGGTCAATATCAAGGAGGGCTCACGATACTGTACCTCAACAAGAAAGATAATGAACAGAGGCGGTAGAGCAACTTTTGCATCCGAAGAAAGGGAGGAGACGATACGGAGTATCGTAGCCGCAAAACGCACGAGCACAACACGAACCAGGAAGGGCGGCATCAGCAACAGCCGGAGGCGAGGAGGCCTTCGTGGAGTACATTGCTAGTTTTGAGTTGGCAACACTGAAAAAGGGCTGAGTCGGTAACCCGTCAACTCCAAGCAGCTTGCGACAGCTGCATCATAAGCAGGAGAGAACACTTTCGTCACCGCGAAGCAGTATACTGGTGGACGCAGACGATTGCCAATGACAGAAGGGACTCTTCGAAGGCAAGGCGCCGATACCAACGCTCTCGCGGAACCTCCGTTCACCTGGAGAGGCGGTCCGAGTATCAGACCTGCCGACGAGCCCTCAAGGAAGCTATTAGAGCCAGCAAGCAAAGGTGCTTCGCCGACCTCTGCGATTCAGCGGGCACGACCCTTGGGGAAGCGCATACAAGATTGTTGTGAAAAAGCTGAACAGCTCCAGGCAGTTAGCTCCACTAACCCGGGAGAGACTTGAGCGCATCGTCGAGCACCTGTTCCCCAGGATATCAAGCCCGCTGGTATCACCCTGCAACAGTTCGCTGGCGTGCTACGAGCCCGTCTCGGCAACTGAGATTGTGGCGGCAGCAAGTAGGGTCAACGCTTCCAAGGCTCCCGGCCCGGACAACATCCCGAATCGCGCCCTCAAGCTGGCCCTCTCCCTCCGTCCAGAGTTATTTGTGGATGTCTTCGACGGTTGCCTTAGGGCGGGCATCTTCCCGGCATGCTGGAAGATCCAAAGACTGGTGCTCCTACCGAAGCCGGGAAAACCGCCGGACCAGCCGTCATCGTTTCGGCCTATCTGCCTATTAGACGGAGCAGGAAAAGTGCTGGAGCACCTGATCGGCACCAGGATCCAGAAGGTTATAGTGGCGGCTGGCGACCTCTCTGACGCTCAGTTTAGCTTCAAAAAGGCGAAGTCAACCATTGATGCCATAACCAAGGTGGTTGACATCGCCAGGGTTGCTATCGCAGGCCGACGCTGGAAAGGAGGGTCAAAGGAATACTGCCTCATTGCGACATTGGCCATACGCAATGCATTCAACACGGCGAGATGGTGCAGCATTATGGAGGCTCTGACCAACTTCGAGGTACTTACTCAGGATAATGGGAGCTACTTCAATGAGGGGATCCTGAAATTTGAGACGCCAGCAGGATGGGAATCCATCGGACTGTCCTGCGGCGTTCCATAAGGTTCAGTCCTGGCCCCATTCTGTGGAACGCCATGTACGACGGGGTACTTTGCCTAGCACTGCCTGGTGGTACTGAACTGGTGGGTTTCGCGGACGATGTTGCGGTCGTAGTCGTCGCCAGGAGCTGGCCACAGCGGAGGACCTCTGCAACAGGAGCGTGAGCTTGATCCACGCAGACCAGAGTGCGACTCCAGCTGGCCCCCAAAACCGAAGCCGTGCTTGTGAGTAGCAGAAAACGAGTGGAGACTGCAACTATACGAGTCTGCGATGCGCCGATCAGATCGTCCAGAGCGATCAAGTACCTCGGGGTGATGATAGACACGGGGCTTTCGTTCCGCGAGCATCTCGCATACGCAAGCACCAAGGCGGGTTCGTTCCGCTCTATATCGCGTATACTGTTGAACCATAGAGGCCCGAAACAGAGGTCCAAGCTGCTTTTGACCAGCGTGGTTAGGGCTACCATGCTCTATGCTGCGCCGGTATGGCAGCACGCCATGTCGACGAAGTCGTACAGCCGCTCATTGAAGGCCACCCACAGACTGGCGGCCCTCCTTAACTGCAGCGCATTCAGGACGGTATCGGACCAGGCTGCGTTAGTCCTGGCAGGACTCCACCGTTCGATCTCCTTGCCTCCGAGCAGGCTTCCGCACGTTTGTCAGAGCGGGAGTAGCGTCAGTCATCGACCTCACGTTCGCAGGCAGCTCAACTTCCAATAATGCCAGATGGAGAGTCAGCGACGTGCACAGGGAGCGACCACGAAGCGATCCTGTGCACGGTAGGCGAGCCCGCAGAGAGCCGCTCCCCGGCGCCGAGACCCGCGAAGGCGTACAGACCGGACGTACCCAGGCATTCGAAAATGCGCTGGGTGACATGACAGTGGAGGCTGAGGAGGAGCAAACGCGGCGGCGAACAGGATTGCTGCAGTCCTGGAACACGCCTGCGACCGGAGCATGCGGAGTAGGGGGAGTTTTTCGGGGGCACCATAAGCCGGTGTTTTGATGGAGCGACAGGATAACCGACCTACGGACCACCTGCCTTCGAACCCGGAGACAACTGACCGCTCGCGCGGTACCCGCTCGTCGGCGAGCGCAACGAGGCCTATAAGGCCGCGAGGAAGGCTCAAGGCGGCCATAAGGGACGCGAAGAGAGAATCCTTTCTGCGGCTCTGCGACGCGGCGGATAACGACCCTGGGGCGGCGCGTACAAGCTGGTGGTCAAGGGACTGAAGGCAGGCAGCACCGCCCCTCGGACGCCACGGTTCTGGATGGCATCGTGCAGGCGCTGTTCCCGCGAGGGTACCAGTACGCATCCAGCCCAGGGAGGAGCGACATCCCTTTAACCCCATTGGCTCATGCGACGTGACGGAAGAGGTATCCCGGACGGGAGAGCTGTACACCCGAAAAGGCGCCAGGGCCGGACGCAGTTCCCAACAGGGCACTGAAACTGTTCATCGCCCTGCACCCGAAGGAGTACGCGGACCTGTTCTCCAAGTGCCTGAGGGAGGGACCTTTCCGGAGCGGTGGAAGAAGCAGAAGCTGCTGCTGCTGGCCAAGCCGGGGAAGCCACCGGGGAGCCTTCCTCCTTCAGACCAATTTGCCTCACCGACACCACTGGCAAGGTGTTCGAGAAACTCATTGCAGTAAGGCTAAATGCTGCTATCGAGGAGGCTGGCGGTGTTTCTCCGAGGCAGTTCGGCTTCAGGAAGGGAGGTCAACGCTGGACGCCATCGAGGAAGTGAAGGAGATTGCGAAATCGGCGATCGCGGGCACGAGGTGGAAAGGCGGCTCGAAGAGCTATTGCCTAGTGGTAACGCTAGACATCAGGAACGCCTTCAACACCGCCGACTGGAGCCGCACGCTGGAGTCCCTAGGTGCCCTGAACATCCCTTGGTACCTGCTACGAATAGTACGGAGCTATTTCAGCGAGAGGGTACTCACTGTGGAGACGGACATGGGTTCCAGAGCATACGAAGTCTCAGCCGGAGTCCCGCAGGGCTCCGTTTTGGGACCCCTGCTCTGAAATACCATGTACGATGGAGTTCTGAGGCTCCCCATGCCCAGTAGCACCACCGTCGTGGGCTTTGCAGACGACGTGGCAGTGGTCGTAGTCTCAAAAGAGCGCACCGCAGTGGAGGAGAAGGCGAACGAGGCGATCAAAGGGATCGAAGTGGCGCTAGCGCGGGCCTGGAGCTGGCAGCGCACAAAACGGAAGCGGTTTTAATCTCCAGCCGAAAGGTCGTGGAGACAGCCGAGATCCGGCTGTCCCAAGCAGACCATGAGGAAGTTGCTGACAAGCGTCGTCACCTTCCAGCTGCTCTACGCGGCACCTGTGTGGGCGGAGGCGGCTGAGGTAAAGACGTATATGCGCGGAGTCGACTCGACCTATAGACTGTGCGCCATCCGAGTTGCGAGCGCATTTTGGACCATCTCGGACGACGCGGTGCTGGTCATAGCCGGGCTAGTCCCGTTGAAAGAGATGGTACGCGAGAAGGCGGACCTGCGCAGAGCACTGAGCGGTAACCTGGTACCGGAGGGCGCCAGTAAGGCCGAAATTAAGCGCGCGGCCAGAATGCGGAGCTATGAGACCTGGCAGGAGAGATAGGAGGCCTCGTCCAAAGGCCGACGGACTCACAGGCTGATCCCCAACATTGAGGCCTGGATGGAGAGGAAGCACGGGCAGGTGGACTTCTATCTGACCCAATTGCATCCGAAGAAAGGGAGGAGACGATACGGAGTATCGTAGCCGCAAAACGCACGAGCACAACACGAACCAGGAAGGGCGGCATCAGCAACAGCCGGAGGCGAGGAGGCCTTCGTGGAGTACATTGCTACGGAGTTGGCAACACTGAACAAAGGGCTGAGTCGGTAACCGTCAACTCCAAGCAGCTTGCGACAGCTGCATCATAAGCAGGAGAGAACACTTTCGTCACCGCGAAGCAGTATACTGGTGGACGCAGACGATTGCCAATGACAGAAGGGACTCTTCGAAGGCAAGGCGCCGATACCAACGCTCGCGGAACCTCCGTTCATGGAGAGGCGGAGTATCAGACCTGCCGACGAGCCTTCAAGGAAGCTATTAGAGCCAGCAAGCAAAGGTGCCGCCGACCTCTGCGATTCAGCGGGCACGACCCCAAGCGCATACAAGATTGTTGTGAAAAGCTGAACAGCTCCAGGCAGTTAGCTCCACTAACCCGGAGAGACTTGAGCGCATCGTCGAGCACCTGTTCCCAGGATATCAAGCCCGCTGGTATCACCCTGCAACAGTTCGCTGGCGTGCTACGAGCCCGTCTCGGCAACTGAGATTGTGGCGGCAGCAAGTAGGGTCAACGCTTCCAAGGCTCCCGGCCCGACAACATCCCGAATCGCGCCCTGCTGGCCCTCCTCCGTCCAGAGTTATTTGTGGATGTCTTCGACGGTTGCCTTAGGGCGGCATCTTCCCGGCATGCTGGAAGATCCAAAGACTGGTGCTCCTACCGAAGCTGGAAAACCGCCGGACCAGCCGTCATCGTTTCGGCCTATCTGCCTTAGACGGAGCAGGAAAGTGCTGGAGCACCTGATCGGCACCAGGATCCAGAAGGCTATAGTGGCGGCTGGCGACCTCTGACGCTCGGTTTAGCTCAAAAGGCGAAGTCAACCATTGATGCCATAACCAAGGTGGTTGATATCGCCAGGGCTGCTATCGCAGGCCGACGCTGGAAAGGAGGGTCAAAGGAATACTGCCTCATTGCGACATTGGCCATACGCAATGCATTCAACACGGCGAGATGGTGCAGCATTATGGAGGCTCTGACCAACTTCGAGGTCCCCGTACTTACTCAAGATAATGGGGAGCTACTTCAATAAGGGGATCCTGAAATTTGAGACGCTAGCAGGATGGGAATCCATCGGACTGTCCTGCGGCGTTCCACAAGGTTCAGTCCTGGCCCCCATTCTGTGGAACACCATGTACGACGGGGTACTTCGCCTAGCACTGCCTGGTGGTACTGAACTGGTGGGTTTCGCGGACGATATTGCGGTCGTAGTCGTCGCCAAGGAGCTGGCCACAGCGGAGGACCTCTGCAACAGGAGCGTGAGCTTGATCCACGCAGACCAGAGTGCGACTCCAGCTGGCCCCCCAAAAGACCGAAGCCGTGCTCGAGAGTAGCAGAAAACGAGTGGAGACTGCAACTATACGAGTCTGCGATGCGCCGATCAGATCGTCCAGAGCGATCAAGTTTCGTCCCGCGAGCATCTCGCATACGCAAGCATCAAGGCGGCGGGTTCGTTCCGCTCTATATCGCGTATACTGTTGAACCATAGAGGCCCGAAACAGAGGTCCAAGCTGCTTTTGACCAGCGTGGTTAGGGCTACCATGCTCTATGCCGCGCCGGTATGGCACCACGCCATGTCGACGCAGTCGTACAGCCGCTCATTGAAGGCCACCCACAGACTGGCTGCCCTCCTTAACTGCAGCGCATTCAGGACGGTATCGGACCAGGCTGCGTTAGTCCTGGCAGGGACTCCACCGCTCGATCTCCTTGCCTCCGAGCAGGCTTCCGCATACGAGCAAGTGCGCGGAAGAGCCCTAACTCCTGGAGAGAGAGGAGCGGCGCGTGCCTCGTCCAAGCGGACGGCCCTGGCATCATGGCAAGAGAGCTCGTCTAAGGGACTCTGGACCTTTCGGTTGATCCCAAACCTGGAGGCCTGGACCAGTAGACAACACGGCTGGGTGAACTTCTACCTGGCACAAGTGCTGAGTGGACACCGCTCTTTTCGTGGGTACCTACACAGGTCCAGCCACGAAGCCAGCGGAGCATGCGGGTGGTGCTCAGAGGGAGAGGAGGAGTCAGCGGAGCCAAGAGCATCGCAACGAACGCATACAAGCTAATGTATTGAGACAAAGACAGGCCCGTCAACGACTCACCGACACATGAACAAAAGCGTTTGCAAGTGTCAATGCAATGACAAACAATGCCAATACTGTCATGCACCCAAATACTAAGGTGAATCAGACGGTTTCAGCTGCGCATCTGGAAAAGTCAATTGCCGCCATTGAATTCGCCGCCAGAACCATTGAAAGCACTATTGGCAAGAGCTACATCTCAATCTAAATTGTTTTTCGTAAAATACGCAAATTCAATTCGTGTTTTTAAATTACTTCATTTGGAGCAATAAAAATCGTTCAGAATGATGTTGTAATGAACGATGTGTGTGTGAAGGAGAAAATGAGGCGCGGGTTCCGGCACTCCGCCGATAAGTGTCCCAATTGGCCGCAGTTGCGGCAGGCGTCGCGAACGTTGACTGGCTCCTGTGAGACGAGAGAGGCTGCGCTCTGACTCGTGCTCGCGTTCCGGCTCATGGATCCGTTGAGTGAGTTGCCTGTCGGGTCATCCTGTCTGCTTCCGTCGTGTGATTGTACCTGGGTTCCTGCCGTGGGCTCGGGGAACGGTAATCCTGGGCTCGTCCGCCCCGGCTGCGTGTCACCTCGGAGTCGACCACCATGGGTGCGGAAATCCTGCCTCCTGTAATGAACGATGTGTGTGTGAAGGAGGGTAATGCATGTAGGGTATTTGCGGCATCTCCGACTAACTAAATAGCTAGCTTCTCTGGGTCTCACTATCTGCTGGGTCGGGAACATTGGAGGGCGCAATCCTCTTGTACCTAAGCTCATTTGGCGTTGGGGTGGGTTTTTTGCCATTTCCTTACCACATTCACATAATTTAAATTTTTTTAGGACTCCTACTGAGACTATCAAGGGACCTTTACTCCACGAACTTAACAAGGGCAAACCATATCTAATCTCAAACAAAGGAGTGAAAAATTGGACTGCTAGCGACTGTAAGGTTAGCGAGGTCTTAGATGTTATTTGACTCTCGCGGTCTTTACCCTCTCAACTACAAGCGCTGAAGATACCCTAAAGATGCCTCCGAAGTTTTTAAGTTGCCATTCAATCCAGAAAAACATCCAATTAATACATCATAACTTCAAAACGCAATGCTTATAAATTTTAATCACCAAAATTATAATCATCTCAAACTTCAAAATAAATTTCATTGTATGTCCAGTTGTTTGCTTATGTCTTAATTTTAGTTACCTAACTAACTTATATTTTATTTTTTTATGTATGTTTACATTTTACTTCTAAGGTTTACTAAACCTAATTCTTTTAATTAAAATAGATTTTACTTCATTGTTTTCTTTTGTTGAGGCTTTTGGAGTAAAGACAATTAGATAGAATGCGTTTTAATTTAAATTATTAAAGAAGCGATTTCGTCGTTTTGTAAGTGTCCTAATATATAATTTCTTTTTAATGCTACTTATATTTATAGTTTTGGGATGGCTCTACATTGTATTTAATTTCTGATTATTTGCAGGGTGTATTTGTTGTGCTGGGGTATATGGGTTGTTGTGTCTATTTAATGGCTTATTCGTTGTTAATTTTTTTTTTTTTGAAACGTTATTTATGTTTGTTAATACTAGACATTTAACTGCATGTTGTTTTTATTCTATTTAAATTTAAGCGAGTGGGTTTAATTTATTTATTTATGTTTTTTTTTGTTTGTTTTTAGTTGGAGTTTAATTCATTGTTTTTGTTTTCAGTGTAAAAAATTTCAAAATTGTATTATATTTAATTCATTTTTGTTTGTTTTTATTCTATTTAAATTTAAGCGAGTGGGTTTAATTTATTTATTAATTTTTTTTTTTAGTTGTAATTTAATTCATTGTTTTTGTTTTCAGAGTAAAAAAAATTTCAAAATTGTATTATATTTAATTCCTTTTTTTTGTAACTTTTCGGTTAACGATAATTGTTAATTATTTGTTTTTATTTTTTTTTTTTTCTAAGTGTTGGGAATTTTATAATGAAAGAAATTCTGTTATTCAAATCAGCGGTTACCAACGATATTCATGGTTCGGTTGGATCGACTCGATATATTTTTTTTTCTAAGTGTTGGGAATTTTATAATGAAAGAAATTCTAATGTTATTCAAATCAGCGGTTACCAACGATATTCATGGTTCGGTTGGATCGACTCGATATATTCGAGAAGATAAATTCAAATAAAAAGCAATATATAATTTTGCAGGGTATGACTCACGTTTCATATTTTCCAGCGTTGAAAGGCCTTCCAGCGTGGTCGTAATAACCTTAACTGATTTTAACTTGTAATTTTAGCTTTAGATTTTAAATTTTTATTTAAACTTGTGATTTAAATTTTGATTGTAAGTTGTGATTTTTAACTTGTTTTTTTAACTTTTAACTTTTGGGGTTTTAACTTTTAGTGTATATATTTTTACTTCAATGTTTTTAATCGCAACACTCTTTGTTATTTAATTAAGTATTTAAATACCAGCCAACCAGAGTTTGTTTTCAGCAGAACAAAAACAAATTTTTAAAACAAAAAAACATTTGCCTAACACCCGCGGTGCGATCGAAGCCGCTCCTGGCAAGCTTTTTCGCTTCCTCTGCTTCTGCACTGCCTATGCTGCAGCCGTTAGTTTTGGCGTGGTCTACAGCGCTGCGGCGCTGCTGGTGCTCTAGGACAGGGGCGAACTCGGAGTGAACTGCTCTGCCTGACGACCTCTCACTGGCTTGGTTTTATTTTGTTAATGTGTTTCCTTTTATTTTCCTGTAGATTCGTTTTAGATTTTCCTTTTATTCGTGTCAAGCCGGTGTTACGTACGCCGGTTAGGGCGACGTGATTCATACGGGTAAAACACGGAAGAGAATCAAGGGTAGCCAATACGCTAGTTCCATAGCGAATCACTGGCAAGATTGCACTAGAATTTGGCTCTAGCAGATGACACCGCCAAACTCACCAAATTAGGCCATGCAATCACTAGCAATCCAACACCGCTGATTTTGCTGAACTGTCAAAAGTTAGAACAAAGACGACCCAAATCGAACTCAAGCCAATAGGAGAAAAGAGGGGAATTGATGACTCTAACTTTTGTGTTCTGTTCCGGTGATTCCTAGGCAAAAGTTGACACAGTATTTGGTATAAAAGACCCCGGCTTACCAGTAGCAGGGCAAGTCAAAAACAAGCAAGCCTTCGTGGAGATTATTAAAACCACGCCTCGGCTCTGATTTGGAAAACTACCAACGGTCCTGAAAAATAACGTCAAGTTCGGAGTGCAATAGTAATATCAACGACCAAACAACTAAGACTGCAAGGACCATGGGCTCCAAGACTTCCAAGGTGGACGACAGCACGGCCAACGTTATCAATAATATAGAAATTATCGACCACAAGGACGAAATTGTGCAGGTCTACAAAGTACTTATGTTCATGGCAGGAATGATGCTCATTAGCCTGCTGCTAAAAGGACTTAGCACATACAAGAAGGCGATCCAGGGAAATCGTGACCGTCGACACGATCTAGAGAAAGTCGTGTGCCTTGCAAACAACTGGTCCGGCGACCACAAGTAACCACTTGAAGGATGTCCCGTAAGTGGCCACAATAATATAACTCAAAACACTTAAGACCACCCATAAACATTATAAATTAAACTTTAGAAGAAGAAAACTTACTAAGAAAATATACCAACTTAAATATCTAAACAAATCCAAATCAATAAATGCATAAAAACTAACTCAAACAAAAATAATTTCCGTGTAGTGAAAATCCAGTCCCACAAACTTACACTGGTGATTGTGTCAGCTCGTCTTCGGATACCCATGCCTCAGTCCATACTTGAGCAGTAGATACTGACTCCATCTAAACATGAATATATATATATATATACAAGTGCGCACACCAATGTACACCCGTCTCTCTAACCACCAACAAGTGAAACAAAGTGAAGACGACACCCTCGTCGAATGACCACCGGTCACCTCCCGACCTTCTTAGTTTTTTTATATATTTTTTTCAAAGTTTTTTATCGTGTTTAATATTTCACAATTTTAAACCCACATTCACCAATGCACATAAATTAGAATATATGTTAACCCAAGTCTTGTCGTTGGACCTTTAAAGAGGGTAAGCTCTACGGAACCCAAGATTCCTCACTACTAAATATACCCATATATATATATTTATGTGCAAATCTACACCTCCACTGAGAGCAATATTTTTAAATAATACAGAAATTTGAATCTATGATATAATTTTTATATTTAAATAGCCTTTTGTTAGTAGTAGTTTAAACCACCTTTTTCTATTTTTCATTTAGCTTAGAGCTCAAATTTAGTTACTTTTACCCACGTCTCAGCATACTTTTTTACGACTCTTCCACCTTTATCTTGTTCGCGTTAATGACAAGATAGATCAAAACAGATTCATGTTAATTTTAACTCGCTTAAATATTACCTACACATTTTAAATCAATAACCCTAGCTATACCAAACACATTTTTTCACACTTTAATGTCCAATACACAATTAAACAACCTTTATAATAAACTTATAATGTGAACCTAAACCAACAAAAATGGTTTGGTAGAAACCCATTAAAAGGGGTCAATGGTACGAATGGAAGACTGGGTCAAGAAAATGACATAACTTTTGACGAACGACATGAACAACAGGGGATCGTATTGCACGGCCCGCGACGATCCAACGGCGCACGAAGTTTGCGAATGGGGAGGAAAGCGGCCAAAGCATAGCCCGATTGTTTTCACGATCAAGCATAAATTCGCTTGCGGGGCAATGTGGACAGAAAGACAGACTGACGAACGATTTCTTCTATTTTTCAGGCACGTAAATAATTGTTCTGATTACGTTTGAGAGGATAGTGGCGTCCAAAGAACCCACCCCAAATCCGGCGAGCTCAGCTGCACAAATCGTGTCTGCTATCCGGGCGGCAACTTCCTCAGCCCTATGACCTCCAAGGACTGAGGCACCATGACACCACCGACGTAACAGAAATGGCGCCCAACACAGGCAATATCCTTGCATCCTTTATTGCCAAAAACTTATTTTCTTTGACGAGCAACACCCTTAGTATTCAGATAAACAATCTTTAGTACTGTTGCAAGAATTAAGAGATATCAGAGTGGATCCCTTTGTTGTCTAAATCAGCTTGCAATTTGTATAACATTTTTTCGCTGAATTTATAATATACACAGCAAATATAACTTTTCTGTGTGTTCTTTTAAAATCACCAACTTCACAGACAGATAGTATCAGAAGCGGAATGCATGCCGATCCGACACTTGTAGTTTTAGAATTGGCATTTGACTTTGAAGACCCTTTTTGAATTCTAAATATTATTTATCTACACCATAATTCTCGTTAAAGGAAATATTATAATAAAAACTTCTCTATAAAAGTGCAGACCATTTTTGGAAATATTTAACGTAAATAAACTTAGCTGCGCTTTCTGGCCGACGCTATTCAGTCGTACTAGGCTATGCCAGGTCGCTCGCAAGGTTCGAGTCCAGGAAGAGCAGGGTCGCAAGCGAATAACGGCGCACCACCGGCCGGTCTTAATAGTATCCAGTCATCGCCATAATAAAGCCGCCATCATCGATTGCGGTAGCGGTTCGTCATCGTTTGTCGATCCAGTACTGAAGGGGGTGGGGGAATGACCGTCACCGTACAGCCGACGCTATTCAGTTGTACTAGGCTATGCCAGGTCTCTCGCAAGGTTCGAGTCTGTACGGTTACCACGATTAACGACAGTATTTATCTCTCTGGCCGACGCTATTCAGTCGTACTAGGCACCGAACCAGGTCGCTCGCAAGGTTCGAGTCCAGAGAGAGAGCAGGGAGGCTATTCCTTTCACCTGTCTGGAATAAAGCTCCATCCATCTGCATGTGAGTGAGTCTACCTGTTTCCGACGACCGGGGGGAGGGGGTTCGGACAAAGCCTTCCTGTGGGTGAACCGCAGTCCCGTGTACTGTGTTTTCCCGGGAAGAGGTCAAGTGGGTGCAGAAGGAACTGATCACTCCGGTGGAGGGCAGTTAAATCCATTCAGCGAGTTCACTTGAATAGGGGTTATTTGAAATTTTATTTGGGGGCTTAATTTCGAACGATTCTTGACCTATACCAATACCAGGATTCAATTTTTATTCTTCATAAAAACTTTTGCTGCCAAGCAAAAATATTGAAGTACACGAAAATAAAAATAACTTAACAAAAGCCAACAACGCGCAGGCACGTTTAAATATATCTTATTACAAAAAGTTAAAGAACAAACGCAAACAAATAAGTACCGCGATTACACGGCAGGGTGGTCGGCAGTATATATATATACAATATTTTAACATATGGCAGGCAGATAAGAAAAAGAAGAAGGTTACACTTAATCTACCTCTACCTCCGTTGAGGACTTTCCGAGCATCAACACTGGCGGCAAGAGAAGCCAGACAAACCAGAACAGAAACACCGGCAAGAGCTAGCTTATCGCCAGTTGACGAAAACAACCAGTCGATAAGCTTTAAAAGCAAACTAAATAACTTAGGGAGTTTAGCAGATTGCAGCAGCGTAATCATGGACGATTCCGAAGGAGCTGTAGGAGGCGAACAACTCGACTTAGGGCCACCACTTGGGCGGTCCAGTATTCTTTCGACTAACCAAGGAGCTAGACCCAGATATAATGATGACAATGATCGGCTAGAGCGAATGCTCTCAGCAGTGATGGTGTCAAATAATGAGATGAAGACAACAATGACAACTAGGATGGCCAAAATGCAGGAGGAAGTAGTCAGCCTGCGGCGCCAAGTAGCCGAACTGTCCGCAGTACAGCCAAGAGAGAGCCCAATACCCAGGGAAGACCCCGAGGTCAGTTCGACGCCTCAGAGACACGGAGCCGCTCGGCAGGGCCAACCAAGACAGACATCAGCAGCAGCAAACCAACCAATACCGAGTCCTAGAGAGGTAGCCGTGGAAAACCAGCCCAATCCCAGCGCCAGAGACAACGAAACACAGCTTAGCAGCTATACAGGAACTCGACCAACACGCCTGGACAAATGGATCTAGTAGGGGCATGTCGGTGGAGAGTTTTCTGTTCCGAGTGAGTCGCTTAACGGAAATGAACGGGTACACTTTTGATCAGATATTTAAGGAATTTCACTGCTTGTTGAGTGGTACTGCAGCCAAATGATACTAGCTGACGATTTTGATTTTGGATATTATGACATGACTAACGAAATGACTAAAGCTTTCTCTACGTCAGACAATGACTGTGTTACTATTTAAGAACTTATGGAACGACGCCAAGGGTACAACGAGAGCTTTGACGATTTTATTGCAGCCATGCATAATCTTCAATTCAAATTGAAAAACAAAATTCCGGAAGATAACTTCGTAGGAATTTTGAAGGAAAATCTGAACACACAAATGGGAGCTTTCTTACTTGATTCGCCGATGAATACCTTGGCGGCCTTTAAGAAAGAGGGAATCCGAGTCGAGAAATGGATCCGAGAGAAACGGGCTCGACCTAGGCATGTAAACGAGATCATCGAAGACCCAGTGGGTGACATCGAGGCCGATGAATATCAATTCGAAGCATTTCAAAAAAGCCGTACTCCTCAGAACAACGGAGGAGCATCGTTTGGGCGAGGAAACGCATTTGACAGGAAGCCAGGGGGGAACGCATCTTCAAGTAGGAGGGAACAAGACTCCGGGAAAGAATGTACATCTCCATTTCATACGTAGCTATGTTACATTTGTAACAAGCCACCGGACTTCTATCGGAAACGCGGAGGAACAGAAGGAGCCAGGTGCCAAGCGCGATTTCATGACACCGCCTGCAACTATTGCGGCAAAAACGACTCGTATCATTCCACCGAGTCAGCGTTTTTACAGCAGAGTCTGACAGGAGGGTCGGGGAAGCCTGCTCAGACCAGACCTACCCCAACACAATAAGTCATAGCACCACGCGCCCGGCACAAACTTCGCCATACAAATCGTATCACCAGCGAAAACAAGAATACGAGGCGGCGCGCGAACGAATATTCCATGACGTAGACCCAACAGAAACCAGGACAGACAAAAACTTCAATATCTACACCAATATAAGGAAGCTGAAAGAAAAACCAAGATCAGCCTAAAAGATGATAATCGCCTGTTCGCCAAGACTAAAGTAGACGGGGAAAAAATAATAGCACTACTTGACACTGGCGCTGGCGCCAATTGCATTGGAAGAGGGGCGGAGAGATTCTTGCAAGGGCGAAAACATAAGGTGCGCAGGTTGAAGAGACAAGACATAAAAACCGCTAACGGGGGAAAGACTCAAGTTACCGGCATGATTAACTTGCCTGTAGAATGGGGAGGGGAAACAAAAGAGCTAGAGTTTTTAATAGTGCCAGCCTTGCAGCAACAGTTTTATTTTGGAATTGAGTTCTGGGATGAATTTCACTTGCCGTTGCCCGAGCAACGTTTAGCGCAGGTTGCAGAACTGGAGGTAGAGGCAACGTTAGACGAAGAAACTTCGACTCAGACAGAGACAGCGTATACTCCGCATGAACTGACAGTGGAGCAAAAAGCAATATTACAAAATTTAGTTAGTACATTTCCATCTTGTACAGACATGGGCCTGGGGAAAGCCGATTTAGAGGAACATGTTATCGAAGTAACACAAGAAAATCTACCCATTAAACAGCGTCACTATCCAATTTCGCCGGCTAAACAACAACTGGTTTTTGCAGAACTAGACAGAATGATTGTATTAGGAGTGATAGAAGAAAGTAACAGTATCTGGAGTTCTCCAGTGACTTTAGTGCAGAAGGGCACAAAGAACCGCCTTTGTTTGGATGCGCGCAAGGTAAACTCACGGACGATTAAAGATGCATTTCCCTTTCCACATATTGAGGGACTGTTAAGTCGACTGCAAGAAACATATTATATTTCGGCAATTGATTTAAAAGACGCTTTTTGGCAGATCCCACTGGAAGCCAAGAGTAGAGAAAAAACCGCATTTACTGTACCCGGCAGGCCTTTATATCAATTTACAGTCATGCCATTCGGCTTGTGTAACGCTGCACAGAGAATGTGCCGGCTGATGGACAAAGTAATTTCAGCCGCGCTACGCGATAATGTATTTGTATATTTGGATGACCTGCTGGTGTGCTCTCCGACGTTTAAAGAACATTTGGAAATGTTGCGACAGGTCAGTGATTGTCTAAAACGGGCAAAACTGACCATCAACGTAGAGAAAAGTAAATTCTGCTACAAACAGGCTAAGTATTTGGGATATGTCGTAGGTGGGGGATGCATAAAAACAGATCAGTCTAAGATCAAAACTATCCAGGATTTTCCAATACCTACCTCCGCCAAACAACTGCGAAGATTCTTGGGAATGACTGGGTGGTATCGGCGCTTTATTCAAAATTATGCACAGCACCTCTACACGAGTGTTTAACAAAAGACCGACTCAAGAAGTTTGAGTTGAGTGAAGAGGGGATACAAGCGTTTGAGGCATTGAAAGTGAACGTGGTGTCAGCGCCCGTGCTCCTCACACCAGATTTCAAGAAACCGTTCACTATCCAATACGACTCCTCTACAACGGGAGTGGGGGAAGTCTTATTTAAAACTGACGATGACGGCGGGGAACACCCAATTGCGTATGTGTCGGCGAAGCTAAACAAAGCGCAGCGAAATTATAGTTTCACCGAATTGGAATGTTATGCGGCGATAATTAGTATCAGCAAATTTCGGGCTTATGTAGAAGGGATGCCGTTTAAAGTAGTTACCGATCACGCCAGCCTAAAATGGTTAATGGGCCAAAAGGATTTATCCGGGAGACTAGCGCGATGGAGCCTAAAATTACAGGCATTTGATTTTACAATAGAGCATCGTAAGGGAGCTTTAAGTGTAGTACCCGACGCACTTTCACGGGTGTACATTGACGAAATTCAAACACCCGCAGCGGATTCCATGGAATTACAGCTAGACCTCAAGTCGCCCGCGTTTTAATCTCCGGAGTACAAAATGTTGATACAACGGATCGAGGAAAATTCAGGGAAAATACCAGACACTCAGATATCCGAGGGCGTGGTATACAAACGTTTGGGTTTTAGTACTCATGATGTGATAAACAATAACAGGGCATGGAAACTTTGGGTTCCGGTTTAGCTTCGCGCAGACCTAGTTTGGAGATCACATCATGCCATCACCGCTGGACCCGGAGGATTTCACAGAACACTCGCAAGGCTGCGGCAATTTTACTATTGGCCATCTATGACGACCGAAGTACAACACGTAGTTAGGGACTGTGAAATTTGCAAAGTCAGCAAAACCTCCAACAAAACAGCCAGACCTCCAACGGGCCAACAGCGGATTACTTAACGACCACTGCAAAGAATGTTTATCGATTTCATGGGGCCATACCCCAAGTCAAAGTCCGGTAACACAGTAATAATTGTGTGCATCGATCATTTCACCAAATTCGTTTGGTTGCAACCTATGCGAAAGGCTACCGCCGCAGGGGTCGTTGACTTCCTTGAAAAGAATATTTTTCATCAGTTCGGAGTACCGGAGTACATTCACTCTGACAACAGAAAACAGTTCGTGTCACATATCTTCACCGAATTACTCACCCGATATGGCGTTCAACCCGTACGGACGGCGTTCTACTCACCTCAGGCCAACTCAGCCGAAAGGGTAAACCGATCCGTTTTACAAATGCTTAGGGCAGCAACTGACCAAAACCAGCGAAACTGGGATTCGCAGCTAAGCCGAATAGCATGTGCTCTAAGAAGTGGGCACCATGAAGCATTGGGGTTAGAGCCATATTATGCTATGTTTGGGGCACGCATGGTTACGCATGCTAGTGCGTACCCAGTACGCAGGCGCCTCGGAGACCTAGAAACGGAAGAGCTGCTCATAGATTTACCAGATAAAATGGAGCTAATTCGAGAGAAAGTGAAACAAGGACTGACCCGAGCTCACGAGAAGGCGGAAAGGACGTACAACACACGCTGCCGACCGGTCGAGTTTGCTGTAGGTCAGGTTGTATACCGGAAAAACTATAAGCAAAGTAACCGTGCAGAAGGATATAATGCAAAATTAGGACCTAACAGGATTCGGTGTGTCGTACTCAAAAGGAAAGGGAATTCCTTATATGAATTGCGAAATGTAGTTGGGAAGAGTATCGGAATTTACCATGCTAAAGACTTATTTGGGCGTGAAAAACTCACCACACCAAGCGCAGTCAACCAAGGCAGTTCACCTGCAATTTAAAAACCTGCCAACCATCAAAGAGAAAACATGTCGTCGACCTTCGTTCCACCCCGAGATTACAACAAGTATGAGGAAGAGATCCTAGGAGAAGGAGCAGTCGCAGTTCGCAGCGTGGGAGCGCTACGAAACCGAACGCTTCTACGCCGCCGTCGACCCGCCATCCCAGAAGACTGAGCCGGACACGCTGCACAAGCTGAGCTACATATCCTAACAGAATTGGAAGCGATGCGAGCAGAACCGGCGACACTTTGATATCCGTCGACCGGCCCGCCGACGCAGCACGTCGCCTAACGACCGACCCCTACCCACCCGGATTTTTGTATGGAAGGGGATCGGGTATCGGGAACATGAGGAGCCGGACTACGAGAGCGACCCGAGATACCTGCCTCGGAGGGATTCTGTCTAAACTTGAAGAAAACATAATAAAAATCTTTCCTTTTAAATAAATCATTGATAACTGAAAGAAAAAACAAATATTTTTGTGCTTCTGAATATGCGGGAGGGAATGGGGTATTTTTATTTTCAGGTTTCCTTTTTTTTTTTATACTTATTGCGGAGTCAAGTTAAGACCCAGAGGCCCTATCAGCCCGGCTAGCTCAGTCGGTAGAGCTCAAGACTCTTAACCTCAGGGTATGGGTCGAGGCCCACGTTGGGCGCGTAAAAACAATATATAACCGCCTGAACGTTAAGTATTTTTACGGAATCATTCCATGCTGATCAGCATCGACGTTAGGGCGACGTGATTCATACGGGTAAAACACGGAAGAGAATCAAGAGTAGCCAATACGCTAGTTCCATAGCGAATCACTGGCAAGATTGCACCAGAATTTGGCTCTAGCAGATGACACCGCCAAACTCGCCAAATTAGGCCATGCAATCACTAGCAATCCACCGCTGATTTTGCTGAACTGTCAAAAGTTAGAACAAAGACGACCCGAATCGAACTCAATCCAATAGGAGAAAAGAGGGGAATTGATGACTCTAACTGGGAACACTTTTGTGTTCTGTCCCGGTGATTCCTAGGCAAAAGTTGACACAGTATTTGGTATAAAAGACCTCGGCTTACCAGTAGCAGGGCAAGTCAAAAACAAGCAAGCCTTCGTGGAGATTATTAAAACCACGCCTCGGCTCTGATTTGGAAAACTACCAACGGTCCTGAAAAATAACGTCAGGTTCGGAGTGCAATAGTAATATCAACGACCAAACAACTAAGACTGCAAGGACCATGGGATCCAAGACTTCCAAGGTGGACGACAGCACGGCCAACGTTATCAATAATATAGAAATTATCGACCACAAGGACAAAATTGTGCAGGTCTACAAAGTACTTATGTTCATGGCAGGAATGATGCTCCTTAGCCTGTTGCTAAAAGGACTTAGCATCTACAAGAAAGTGATCCAGGGAAATCGCGACCGCCGACACGAACTGGAGAAAGTTGTGTGCCTTGCCAACAAATGGTCCGGCGACCACAAGTAACCGCCTTAAAGGATGTCCTGGAATTGGCAACAATAATATAACTTAAAAACATTTAAGACCAACAATAAACATTGTAAATTAAAATTTAAAAGAAGAAAAACTTATTAAGGAAATAGACCAACTTAAATATTTAAACAAATCCAAATAAATAAATGCATTAAAACTAACTCAAACAAGACAACAATAGTTTCCTTGAAGTGAAAATCCAGTCCAACAAACTTACACTGGTTTTTCGGTCAAACTTGAGCTTTCCCTCAGCTGGTTTTTCGTTGCTCCCAATAATGTAAACATATTCTCAGTTAACATATACGCACTCTGTTAATGCTATAGCCCTATGCAATCTCTCTTCTGTTAATAAAACTTCAGTTGCAGTTCTAGATCAAGTAAAACGGTTGTCTTGTCGCTTGCGGTTAATGTTTGGGAATTAGTTTATGCACCCCCAACCTGATAATCTTATGCAGCACAAAAAACGCTTTGTGCATCGAACATTTTGGCGCCCAACGTGGGGCAGTGTGTAAACAATTAATTAATAAATTATTAATCCATAAACAATTACAACTAGTCATCATCGATAAATCATTCGCTCGATCCGCTCACCTCAACTCAACTTCGTCATAACTGCCATCGAACTTTGACTTCATCGTCGCCCACATCACAAGTTAAATACGTTAACATAAAAGTTATTAAATATTCGCAAAATTAAGAAACGATTCGCAAATTCCTAACGACACAGTCGCATAACTATAACGGACCTATTCGCCACTCTCCTTCGCAAATCTCGTCGCTTGTGTGTGTGCATGGATCGCGTGTTCTCTACACCGACTTCGATCGCTTAGTTCTCTTCGCTCCGTTATTTCGTGAACGACTTGTTGTTCTCGCTTGCCTACATATCGCCAAGTGCCGCTACTGGTACAGTCTCGAATTATCGTCGCCTTCGCTTTGGAGTCACCGCACGACATATTGCCACGTCGCCACATTCACCGCTTCGTTTTCGATTTCGTTTCTTTCGTTACTTGCTCTCGTTTTCGCGTTCGCAAACCTTCGTCGCTCTTATCGCAACAATGTCAACGGCTATATTGGATAATCTTAAACGCCAGCGCGCAAATATTAAACGAAATATTACTCGCATAAAAGGAATGGTTGATACCCATGAAGAAGAAGAGAAAAATCGCCAGCTGAGCTTCAGTGCCGTTTGGGCATATTAGAGTCATACTTTAAACAAGCCCTTTCAGTGCAGTCGGAGACTGAAGCACTGGAATCCGCAGATAGTGGACGTGCGGACTTGGAGGACAGTTACGTAACCACAAAGCTGGCCATCCAACACCTTCTCGGCGAGGAATTGCACAGCACAGTCATCGATCACACCCCAGCACCAAGTTTCAGCACGCCGTCTCGACTGCCAAGATTGGCATTACCTTGCTTCGACGGAAATCATACGGAGTACAAAAACTTCATCGCATCTTTTCTTCAACTTGTGAACCGTGAGCAAATCTCTAACATAGACAAATTTAACCATCTCCGTAATTGTCTGAAGGGACCCGCACTAGAAGCCATTGGAGCCTTCCCGGTCACTGGGGAGAACTACGCAAAGGCCTTGGAAAAGCTGAAGGCCCGTTATGATAAACCTGCACTAATATTCGTCGAAACGATCGCGGCGATATTTAAGCTGCAGCCTGTTGGCGCGTCAAACGCTCAGCAGCTCCGTAGTTTAATTGATAATGCATTTGCCTTATATAGTTCCCTTTCATCATTAGGATCGCATGCACAAATGTCACAGGCAATGCTCATCTACGTAATCATGGAAAAGTGCGACCAGCAGACCAAAACAAAATGGAACAAATCACTGGACTACATCACTCTACCATCCTGGGACCAGTGTTCGCAGCTCCTTGAACGACATTGCCAGTTTCTTTTGTCGGCTGGCCCTGCTCAACCCCAAGGATCGGAACGGTCAAGGCAAAATCGTCCCCAGCTTGATCTCAGAGCTCGTCATTGTGTGCATATTGCTTGACACCCTCACACAGGTTGCTTGGTTGTGAAAAATTTAAGGGCTTAAATCCCATCGAGCGTTTTGATTTCGTGAAAGTACACCGCCTCTGCCTTAACTGCCTATGCAGTGGTCACCAACTGTCGAGCTGTCCATCAAAAAATCGCTGCCGCACCTGTAATAGAGCACATCACACTCTATTGCACAACAACCATTCGCTGGATTTGTCTCGCCCTCACAAACCGGCTCCAACAGCACCACCGCTAGAGGCAGCGACACACTCCCATTCGCATCTTATCCAGAAATCGCAGATTTTACTCGCAACTGCAATGGTCCTCGTGAAGGATGCATTTGGAACCTACAGACTTGGGAGAGCACTTCTCGATTCCTGCTCCCAAGTAAACTTCATCACTGAGGACTTCGTACAGCGACTTCGTTTACGGCGGGACAGACATTCAGTCCAAATTCGAAGCATCGGCCATTCACAAACTGATATCAAATATCGCACCTATGAAATCTCGAATTTCATCTTTCGCTCTCTCCGCAGATCTCTGTATCACTCCGCAAATCGCATATCAGCCTGACGTTGTAATTGACGTCTCTACTTGGAAGTTACCAGAAAACACGCCGCTCGCCGATGAAAAATTCTACCAATCACGCCACGTCGACATGTTGCTGGGAACCGAAGCCTTTTTTGACGCCTTGACAGTAGGACAAATAAGGCTGGGTCCTCAAGGACCGCTGTTACAGAAAACCTCAAAAACTATACTCGCAAAATCAAAAATTATACAAAATGTACGCCAACAACGCCAACTACACTTACAACATGCTGTTTTCTGCAACTCCTCGCCCCAAATATGCAATGGCATCACCATGTACGCACCGAACAGCATAAAAAGTTTGCGATGCGGCCGGTTGATGGCCAAGTAAAACAGATTATTGATGGATACAAGAGACGTATCCTGCAGTATATGTTTTTAAATGAGGGAGCTGCTCTTAGGATACCTGATGAATTCCTGAATCAAGCAGGCCTAGCTCTGCTGCCTCATATTGAGAGAGTACAAAGCTTCCATACTGCATCAAAAATAAATTTTTAACTGTTTGCAGAGTACATGTTAATAAAAGAACATGATACGCAAACCGATATAAAATCGTTCCAGAGTAAGATGAGTCTGGTTACGATCGGAAGCAATTTATTAGAACTCTACGATTCCCATTCAAATATTATAATGTGACGCCCGTTCCGAGCGCACAATACATATTTCCAAATTATATGTATTATATTTTAGTTTAAGTTTCTCTCAGTGTAGCCAGGGCGGTGCAGCGACAGAGTGGAGCCAAGAACAGCGAGGAGAGAGAGGAGGATAGTGACAAGCCGAGCACACGACCCACGGAGATAGCTTTGGAGGCTGCGCAGCGAGAGCAAGCTTTCGCACCGCTAGATAAGAAAAGGGCGATCGGCTGCATCGCTGCATTTGCGAGCACCAGAGGCCACGAGGAAAAGCCGAGCGGCGTGCACGTGGACTCCCATACCCAGGCGTCGGTACTTGCAGGGCGACCCGAACGAGCGGGAGCGGGAGAGCCGTGAAACCCTTCCGCGATCGGGATTGGCCAACTGCACCGAGCCGGAGAGGAGGTATGCAGACGAAGCGAAGTTCAAGGGGAGCTTTGCGATCTGAGCCGGCTTAGCAAAGGTACAGCGCCGGAGTCGGAGTTAGTCGAGTTTTGGGATCCAGAAAGAGCAGTCGAGTTTTGGGATCCAGAAAGAGGAGTCAAGTTTTGGGTCCGGGAAAGAGGAGTTACGAGCGCGTCTCGCGGGAGTCCGCAAGTTCAACACGTGTCGCCGCCATCGCTCGCCAGTGCTCCACGCCGCCGCTTAGTTCCACGCCCACGTCTGGTACCTCAGTGCATAGTTGCGCATATCACCCCGCTCGAAGTGCTCCGCGCCGACGCCGAGTTCCTCGTTGCCGTACGCCAGTGTCCACGCAACCGCCAAGTGCCACGCCCCACCACGTGCTCGCCCATCGCGAGTTTAACCAGCCACGCCCGCCGGACTCAACAGCCCACCAAGTGCCCAGCGAACGCCGAGAACCATATCCAGCCCGCTCTGCCGCCACTGTTCTGTACGGAGTGAGTAGAAGAGTGTATGGGAGTGCGGTTAGGTAGGAATAACCACGTTCACTAGAGCATCCGACCAAATAAAACTGAAGTACTAGAATCTAAACTCTAATCTCGTCTCTACCCTGGGAATTAATTTACAGCCGCGCGTAGCCCGCTCCGGCCCGGTAGTACTTGCTTACAACTGTGGTTTAACCCTTGTTTGCAATTGCTCTGGGCTCTGCCTCATTTTCACCCGCGCGTGGCCCGATCCGGCCCTGTAGTGAAGCTGACAACTGTGGTTTTAACCCTTGTTCGCATTTGCTCTGGGCTTTTTAGTTTCCCCGCGCGTAGCCTGTTCCGGCCCTGTAGCACTTGCTTACAACTGCGGTTTTAACCCTTGTTTGCATTTCCACTGGCTTTTTCTTAGTTTCATCTCGCGTAGCCCGATCCGGCCCTGTAGTGAAGCTTACAACTGTGGTTTAACCCTTGTTTGCGTTTGCTACGGGCTCTCTCGTTCCCACCCGCGCGTAGCCTGATCCGGCCCCGTAGTACGTGCTTGCAACTGTGGTTTAACCCTTTTCGCATTTGCCCTGGGCTTTTCCTTAGTTTCCCGCGCGCAGCCTGAACCGGCCCCGGATTACATGCTTACAACTGCGGTTTAACCCTTGTTTGCGTTTGCTCTGGGCTCTCTTGTTTTCACCCGCGCGTAGCCTGATCCGGCCCGCAGCACATGCTTACAACTGTGGTTTATCCCTTTGTTTGCATTTTCTTTGGCCCCGTGCGTAGCCAATCCGGCCCTGGAGTCCAGGTGTACAACCGCGGTTTACCCAAGTTAACCACGCCCACTAGCAGCCGCCCAGGATCGCTCAACCGACCTAAGCTGGGATCAGGGCAGCCAACTTTCTCTCTGATCCTGTCCTACCCCAAATCGGTCCCAAATCTATAAATTTTCTGTAAACGAACCCTGGCCAGACTGAGACATATCCCAGCCCAGGACACTACCTTACAATAAAAACAAATATGGGAGAATTCCAGGAAAAGGATTCCGGATGGACATTGACACGAATTATTCGAGTGGAGTTAAACATCCTACAATGTGTTCCTATGAATGGTTCAGCACATTTTGAGCTGCCAAGGAAACTTAAAAATAGAAGAGCAGTCATTAATGTGCAGAACATCGATGTCTTTTGCTTTAAGTGGGCAATAATATCTGCACTTAACCCGAGAGAAAAAGGAGAACGATGCAGTGGATATGGAGTGGATATATCTTTACCAATTATCCACACCAACAACATCACAGTCGACTTTACAGGATTAACTTTTCCTATGGAAATTGGAAAAATAAATGAGTTTACATCGCGAAACCCACACATAAGCATAAATGTGTTTGGTATGATGAGGAAAGCAGCAAAGTGTTTGGTCCACTCTTCTGCAATGGGATCGAAATGGAGCGACACATAAATTTGATGTACCTCGATGCTCCAACCCCCGACATTCATGGACACTATAAGTGAATAAAAAATATTTCAGCGTAAGTAAAAAAAAAAAATAAATAAAAAACCTAATTTACAATTTTTTTTTTAATTTTAGTCTTCTTTCATCTCAATTGGAAAAGAAAAGTGAGACGTTTCTTTTGCTACAAATGATTGAGGCTAGGTACAGGCGCCATGCGGAGAGACGCAGCAACGTTGTGACTAAGCGACCGAAAGAGGGTGCCACTGAGCCCAAATTCTCAAATTATCATCGTCAGCTGGAGATACCATTTGCTGTATATGCAGACTTCTGAATGCATACTAGAGCCCTCTTCGTTAAATGTAAGTACAGGACCCAAATAGTAAATAAGCATATTCCTATAGAATTTGCATACTACATAAAGTGTGCATTTGATTCAAGTCTAGATAAGTTTGTAAGCAAGACGGGGAAATGTCGGGCGCACTTTGTCAGTAACTTAACATCCGATTTGTCCGAAATTCATGAAAACTATATGAAGTGTATAGTACCATTACAAATGAGCACCCAGGACTCATTCGATTTTGATGAGGCTGTTAATTGTCATATTTGTAAGGGGTCTTAGGTAATGATAGGGTGAGGGACCATTGCCACTTCACTGGGCAATTTAGAGGTGCAGCACATAGTGAGTGCAATCTTCAATTTAAGACTGGAAATTTTATTCCAGTCTTCTTCCATAATTTTTCAAAATATGATGCTCACTTATTTGTTAAAGAACTTGGTGAGGTTGAAAGGAAATTAAAGTTATTCCCTTGAATAAAGAATTATATATTTCAATTTCAAAGTATATCCCTCTAGGAAAGAATAAATTAGAAATTAGATTTTTGGATACTTTCCGTTTTATGCCTTCTAGTCTAGACACTCTAGCAGCTAATTTATATGAAGGTGATTTTAAAGTTTTAAAAAAGGAATATCCGAATACATCAGATTTTGCTTCACTACGTATGAATACTTAGATTGTGTTCAAAAACTATCAGAAACTTGTCTCCCACCAAGGAGCAAGTTTTATAGTAATTTAACAGACTTAGAATGTTCTGAAGTCGATTACGATAACGCATGTCAAGTGTGGAAACATTTCAAGTGTCAAACACTTAAAGACTACTTGGAGTTGTGTTTAAATATCTGAAAAGTTTTGACCCCACAAAGCTTTCAGAATACCTGTATTACATCGACATGAACAATCTCTATGGATGGGCCATGTGTGAAAAGCTCCCATATGGAGCTTTCAAATGGTTAGAACAAGAAGAAATTAATACATTTAATCTAGAAAAGATTTCAGAAAATAGTGAATATGGATATATACTGGAAGTTGACTTGGAATATCCATACTCGCTTCACGGCTCTCATAATGACCTACCTTTCTGTCCAGCCAACAAACTCCCATCGAAAGATTCTAAAGTTCAAAAATTGATAGCTGATCTTCGTGATAAGGAAAAATACATTATACATTACAAATCGTTAAAACAGAGTTTGATGTATGGGCTGAGACTTAAAAAAATTCATACCATTTTAGTGTTTAAACAGAAAGCGTGGCTCAAAAGTATATTGACATAAACACTGAATACAGAACTAAGGCAAAAGTAATTTTGAACGAGATTTTTAAATTATTAAATAATAGTGTTTATGGTAAGTGTATGGAAGATTCTAGAAAAAGGGTAGATGTGAAGTTAGTTACAGAATGGGAAGCCCCACCCGTAGGTCCACGAGGTGGTCGTCCAAAATTATGTGCTAGGGAGTTAATAGCTAGATCAAATTTTCACAGTGCATCAAAGTTTAGTGAAAATCTATATGAAATTCAAATGAATCGAATGCATAACGTTTGTGATAAGCCCATATACTTAGGTTTCGTAGTATTGGAATTATCCAAATGGAAAATGTATGATTTTCACTACTTTTATATAATGCCAAAATTCAAAGATGCACTGAAACTAAATTATATGGACACCGATTCATTTATTTACTCTATAAAAACAGATAACTTGTATAAAGATATTCGTAGTGATGTTGATTCAAAATTTGACACATCTGAGTATTGAAATAAACGAGTCCGCAATTTGTATTTAGAATATTAATTTGTTTATTGGGAGCAGCAATGGTGCCGCTCCAATGTTCGAAATCGTTCTGTGTTTGGACATTATTCTTTAAGTCTAATTAGGGCTAGGTCTCAGATGCGCTGCCCGCAGACGGCGGCAGAGAGACGGTTAGGTAGATATATACTTATGTATGTATGAATGTACTTATATACATTGGCTATGCACTCTCAAGCGGAGGCGCGAGGGATATGCACATGCTGTCCGTTTGTTACAATTATGCCGACGCTAGCACTCTGTGTGCGGGCTAAGCCATAGCGATCGGTTCATATTTCGGCCACTTAGGGTTTATGACCGGGACATTGAAATATGCAAACACTGCAACAAAGTGTTACAGTGCGTACCCTTTAAGTACTCTCGGTACAGTGGGTATTCAATATACGTGCATACTACATCTCCTCCTTTTGAAAAATAACGTAATATAATGAAGTTATTTTTATAATAATAATTTTACTTAATACATTTTGTTTTTACGTTTTTTTTTGTTTTTTTTGATTATTTTAAATTTTTTTTTTTGTATTATATTATTATAATCAAAGAAAATGAAATTACTAAAAAATATGTATATATGTATCTATGTATGGATGTATCTATCTATGTATGGGCATACTAAGTACAATTTATGAAATAAAGATTTTAATCTATCCTTATGAACTGTCTGTATCTTATTTTTATTATTTGTTATTACTATGTTATCTCTATCTCCTATTTCCGTTACTTTATACGGACCTGTGTATTTAGGATCTAACTTATGACCTGGTCTCGTTTTTTAGCAAAACTTGATCTCCTACTGATATATCTATATTTCTTACTTTCTGGTCATATAGTATTTTATTTCTATTCTTATTTGCTTCTAACAAAACTCTAGCTCTTTTATATGCTACCTCTAATCTATATTTACTCTCCTTAGCATAGTCATCTATATTATATAGTGCTTCTACGCTATCTATGCTATTAAAATGCTTCGGTAAATTACTTGTTTTACTGAATACTAGCTCATATGGACAATAAGTATGTGCCATAGAGGGGGTCGTGTTGAAACAAAAGACAAAATATTGAAGCCATACGTCCCAATCAGTTTTATCAACCGATATGTAAGATCGTATATACTCATTAAAAGTTCTATGACTTCTTTCTATTGTTCCTACTGTCTGGTGGTGGTGTGCTGTAGATGTAATATTTTCAATATTTAAGTATTTGCACAAATCGTCTATAATTGAATTCTTGTATTCTGTTCCCATGTCCGTAATGAACGTCTTCATTGGACCGTACTTCAGGATAAAAGATTCGAATATTGCTTTAGCGACAGTATTAGCATTTTATTTGGGACAGGTATGGCAACTAAGTACTTAGTTAGATCACATATTAAAGTGACTGCATACTCGTTGCCATTTTCTGATTTTGGTAGCGGACCAATAGTGTCCACTATCACTCTGTCGAAAACATTTATGGGTGTGTCTGTAATTGTTAGTGGGGTCTTGCTATGTTTAGTTATTTTAGCTTTCTGGCATTTTTGACATTTTCGTACGTACTCAGTTATATCTTTAGACATACCTTTCCAGTAATAGTGTCTTTTACTTTGGCCAAAGTTTTGATATGCCAGTATGACCTCCTTGAATTGGATCATTATGAAATGTAGACAGAATTGCTTCTTTTCTTTTCAGAATTTATTAGGGTCACCGGGTTGAGTAGCGCTACTCAATGATTTTAATGTTTTATTGCCCATTTTCTTGAAATTATCTATAGAAACATGTTCAAAGATATTTTCCCACGGTGCCACTTTGAGTTGGCTGATTTTATGTATACCGGCTTGCATCTCAAGCCTTTGGAAAACTGACCTAAGTCAAGGACTCCATTGGTATATAAATCGCTAACATCATATCTTGCAGTAATTGTTCTGCCATGTTTAAATAAGCATAACATATCTTTTACATGCAATGTCACTATTTTACGTACTTCGTCATTGTTTATGACTTCATATACGTTGGGCCTAGAAGCTGTATTTAAAGATTGCGTAGGCAATTCTTGTTCTTTATTTTCCGCGCGGATTTTCTGTCTACTCCTGATATCTTGTAGTGACTTTATTGATATTGCCAGTTATATTTTGTAGGTCTTTGATGGTTATTCTTGATAACGCATCAGCTACATAGTTGTCTTTTCCTTTAAGTATTCAACTGTGAAATCATATTCTTCTAACTCGAGCCTCATACGTGTCAGTTTAGAACTGGGATTGGTCATTGAGAAGAGGTATATTAAAGGTCTATGGTCTGTTTTATTAAGAAATGTTTTCCATATATATATGGTCTGAAATGTAGTATCGCCCAGTGTATTGCGGCTAATTCCCGCTCAGTAGTACACTTATTACTTTCTCCTTTAGTGAAAGATCTAGATGCATAAGCAATGGGAAGTTGGAGTCCATCATGGTTTTGAGTTAAAACCGCTCCACATGCTTGTTTGCTTGCATCCGTAATTATACAGAATTCTTTATTAAAGTCTGGATACTGTAACAATGTTGGTTCCATTAGTTTGTTTTTAAATATTGGAATGCGTTTTGGCATTCAACTGTCCATTCAAAAGGAACATTCTTTTACATAATCTTGTTATGTGCCGGGAATATTCGGCGAAGTTTTTAATGAATCGTCTATAATAATTGCAAAAGCTACAAAACGTCTAGCGCTATCCGCATCGTGCGGCACTGGGTAATTCATGATGACGTCATATTTTGTCATCTGGAAGTATTCCTTTATCTGTGCATTTATGACCGAGAAAAGTCACCTCATGCATAAAAATGAGCATTTTCCGGATGTAACTTTAGATTGTATTTCCTACATTTCTCAAAACATCTGTTAAGTTTTTAAGCATATGTTTTCGGAACAACCTATAACTATTAAGTCATCCATGTAAAGGAAAGCTTGTGAAGGTTCTAATCCAGAGAATGCAATAGTCATCATTCTCTGAAATGAATTAGGCGCTATTTTTAAACCGAAAGGTAATCGCGTGAAGCGATACGAGCCATTGCTCGTTGAAAAGACGTTATATCCCGTGAACTTTTTCAAGTTCGATTTGATGGAATCCTGACATAAGGTCAAGACACGAAAAATATTTTGCTCGCCCTAGTTGATCTAAAATGTCATCAATTCTAGGAGTGGAAATTTATCGGACAATAATTTTTGTTTATTTGACGATAGTCGATCACTAATCGCCATTTCTTTGAATCTGAACCGGGAGATGATTTTTGGGACAAGTAATAATGGGCTGTTATATTCAGATACAGAAGGTTCGACTATTCCGTCAGTGATCAATTTTCCGACTTGCTTCTGTATCTCGTTCACCTGACTATGTGGGCTTCGATAGTTCTTTATATAAACTGGTTCATCATCTTTTAATCTCAGTTTTGTTTATAGAAATTGTTTGTTGTTATTGCTTCGGTTTCCAGTCCGAATATATCGCTATACTGGGTGCATAGGCTAGAAAGCTGTGACTTGAACTGTGGAGGGAAGTTTTTGAAAGTTGAGATAATACAGATTTTCTCTATTGTCTAGATTTGTGTTGACTACATCGTAGTTCGAAAGTGATTCATATGTTAGATCATCTGTACTGACTACTTGGTCGGTATTTGTTGTATTAAGTAGCCTTACAAATGCATTTTTGTTGTTGCTATTGTGCTAGCTATATAAATACCATGTTTAATTTCCTGGGTTGGAATCAATACACTGTCTTCTTGAGAATTTAATTGAATTTTTCTAATAACTTGGGATCTTGCTGGCAGAAGTATTGAGTTGTTGCCAGAACTGTACGTTATGGGAACGTAAATTGGGTATTTAAGATTATCGGGTCTGATTATAAGCAAGTCTTCTGATGGCTTGAAGTCTAATTGACAGTTGTATTTCTTTATGAAGTCGATTCCTAATATGCCATCGCATGGAATAGCGAAATTTAAATTCACGATATGAAAGTCGTGTTGATTATATATTTATCTGTTTGTATCTCAATAGAGGTTAACCCTTTTGATTTAGTAACCTCCTGACTTATTCCTTTTATATCTATTATATAATTAACGTTTATGTCATGATAGACATCGGAATTTTCTTTGACTATTGAAATGTCTGCACCCGTATCTACTAAAAACACTAGTTCTTTTCCTGTGGTTACGTTAGTAAAATTAACAAATATATTCTGACTGAGATTAATTGCATGAACCATCACATTGTCTACTGTTGAGTACCTAAAGGGGCTTGTGAGTTTTCCGATGCATTTTGGGTAAATCTCACATTGTTATGGTTATTGTTATTGTGGCCTCGATTTGAGTTACCACGTCCTCGACTGTTTCCTCTGTATTGTCCATTTCCATTATTATAATTGTTATTATTATGATTGTTATTATTGTAGTTGTTGTAACTATTGTTACGACCACGATAGCTACCTCTAAAATTTCCACGTCCGCGGTTTCCACCACGGTTTCCACCACGCTGAGGATAGTTCCTATAATAAAGGACAGTATTTGGTTGGCCAGTTGCTTCCGTGCAACTGTTTACGAATTTGATATGGCATCATTCATGGTGTTGAAAGTGCCAGCCTGCATGATAAGTTTTACCTTATCAATTGCGCAATTCTTAGTCATTGCCTTAACTGCAGACTGTGTAGAATAACTTCTGGCTAACGCAAGTGGTAAGCCGTCCGATATGTACGCACTTTCCAGAGCTTTTGTCATCTGCTCAACCTCTGAAGTATATTGGTTAGCAGTTTTGTTGCGCTGCTGTAGATTCATCAGCTTAGCTGACAACACTTCTACAGTTTCGCCTTTGACATTGCTTCTTAGTCCGGAGATGACTTCTGTTATTGTTTTTCATTTCCGACTAAGTTTCTGGCGCCACCTTTAGCTTTGTTTTATTATTGAAATAGCTAATTGTTCGTGTTCGCCTTTTATTGATTCTATAATTTCCAATGCATCGAGAAAACTTGTTAGGTTTTCTGCTTTACCATCAAATACTGGTATAAGCTTTGATGCAGTGTTAATAAAATCGGTATTTGACTGTGCCATTGTAGTAACTTTTTCTTCTACTATACACGAGCTATTGTCTGAATCTGCTGAATCGTCCAAATCAGACATTAATATAGCTGGGATAGTGAGATTATTTAAATCTTCCTCTACTAATTCTTGCTCGTCGGTATCAATTACTTTTGATTCTTGATTCTGATTCTTCACCAGTTTCAATTATTACAGAAGTATTAAGTATATTAGGTATTGATATCTCTAGCTTGAACTTATCTGTAATAGTTACTAGATTAGATCTTAGTCTGATCAAAAGCTTTGATACCTGAGACCAATGATCTTGATTAAGTTTATCCCTATGTTCATATATTAGTATTCGTGCTTCATTAAAGCATTTAACTAATATTTCTACGTGTTTTCTAACTGTAGTCTTCTGTATTGGCCTATTTTGGGTAAGCGATTTATGCGACTTGTCAAATTCTGCTTTAATGTTTGATAATTCTTTAGATAATTCTTTCCATTCCATTATATTATGGATATGGATTATTTCTTAGATACCATCAAAACTATAGCTCTACCTAGAATTGGATGGTCATCTATTCTTGATTCGACTCTCACACCAGGAATGGTTGTTAGTACTATTGCCTTTTGGGTTGCCGTGCAGTGTATCATAGGTGAATCATTACGATTGAAAGTTTCTAAATAGATGTTCTGTAGCTCATATATACTCATTGGTGTTGAAGATACTAACTGCTGAACTCGTTCAGAAAAGAATGGGTCCCTTTCATGTGTCTTGCTTATGGCCCTTTGTGTATCCATACTTTAATATATATATTTTGGTTTGAATTTACTTTATTTTATTTCATTTTCTTAACGTTACTTAATTAAAAGTTTTATGTTTTACTAAATTGTTTATTTATTGTTTGTTCGTTTCATTCTATATATTTTTTAAATTTTGTCCAAGTCGTTGGCTTGGCTCATATATTTTTCTTTAAACATTTATTGTGTAGTTTGTACAATTTATAAAAAATTGGTACACATTATGACAACAACAATTATTAAAAGTATATGTACCCAATATAAATCAATATTACTTGACTCTACTTTATTTATGACATTGGCAGTGGAATCCACTGTTTTTATGTCCAAAGTCATTTTAATGGGTTTTAAAATACTTTTCTCTATATGTATTATTATAATTGTTATTGTTTTCTTTTGAAAATTTGCTTATTGCATTACTGTTCATTAAAATTAACAGGTTTCCTACCTAATTTTTGCGTAGCTTTACGGGCTACACTGCTAATTGGGCAGAAAAGGTTCCGCTCAATTTTACAAAATATATTTTATATTAAAAAAAAATATGCATCGCAGTGCAATCAAAAAAATTATGCAACGCAGTGCATGGGTTTGGGTTTTTTTTTTTTTGCAGCTCTCTTCCTCTCTTTGGTCCAGGCTTTTGTCCACGTCAGCTGGTCGTCGCCGGTTTGGCTACGCTGACGTTCCCTCGATGGCGCAGGTGGCGGCTGTGCCTCCCACGCTTGATAACCGCTGCTGCTGTCCTGGGCCTTTGGGCTCAGGCGGCGCCGGTGCTGGCTTCGCACAGGCAACTTCTCCCACGGAGGTGCAAGGGGCGGATTGCCTCTCACACTAGTTATTTTTCGTCATGCACGTATATTTGCAGTGCACGCTGTCCAGCGGCCCTGGGCAGTCGGCGGGGCAGCTGTCGACTCTTCTAGGTAATTCTTTGGGAGATGGTGGATCAGTTTTTTGTTCGTATATATGCTTCACTACTGAGTGAGTTGTGATTGGGTTTCTGGGCTTTTTTACTTGCGATTTTAAAAAATCGAGCTCATTTTGTAGTTTTTGAGCCGTGGCCCAAGGCGGGGGTGGTTCTGCTGTGTATAACAGCCACTTTAGATGCGCTATTCTTTTTTTTATTTTAGTTTTAACGCCAGCCCTTCCCATCACACTTTACTCACTCAGATTTTTTTTGTTGCTGATTTTTCCACTGCTCGTATAGTTCGCGTTGCCCTTGTAATTAATTTTTCCATGTAGTCCTTTGTAGTCCTTTGTAGTCCTTTGTCCTGTCACGGTCGCCATGAAATAAACGAGTCCGCAATTTGTATTTAGAATATTAATTTGTTTATTGGGAGCAGCAATGGTGCCGCTCCAATGTTCGAAATCGTTCTGTGTTTGGACATTATTCTTTAAGTCTAATTAGGGCTAGGTCTCGTAGCTGCGCTGCCCGCAGACGGCGGCAGAGAGACGGTTAGGTAGATATATACTTATGTATGTATGAATGTACTTATATACATTGGCTATGCACTCTCAAGTGGAGGCGCGAGGGATATGCACATGCTGTCCGTTTGTTACAATTATGCCGACGCTAGCACTCTCTGTGTGCGGGCTAAGCCATAGCGATCGGTTCATATTTCGGCCACTTAGGGTTTATGACCGGGACATTGAAATATGCAAACACTGCAACAAAGTGTTACAGTGCGTACCCTTTAAGTACTCTCGGTACAGTGGGTATTCAATATACGTGCATACTACAGTATCCAGATGAATTGGCTAGGCTTTACAATTTCCCCAAGTGTAATAAGAAGCGGCTGGGTTATATGAAAGATGAGCTACAAGGGAAAAGTATGTTAGAATTGGTTGGCCTGCGTTCAAAAATGTACGCCTACACATCACAAAATTCTAATGGTAGCTCCGAAAATGTGTAAAGAAAAATAAGGGAGTGAAGCGAAATTGCTTAGAAAAAATTACGTTTAAAAAAATTGTTTGTTTACAGGAGAGCAAGAAAGCGATAGTATGTACATGTTAAAGTCTAGATTGCATGAAATAAGTACATTAAAAATAACTTAATTACCATTAGACAACAAAGATGACAAGAGAAAAATTTGTGAAGACGGAGTTTCAACTCTGGCAATAGGGCATTATAAAACTATCCAACATGAAATTGAGGGTACTTTAAGCACTCTAAACTCACAGTCAAGAGTTTGGCGTAGTCAAATAATTAGGCTAGAAAACTCCCAAGGCACTCAAGCTGTAGTGAGTAAAATATATTCACTTAAGAGTGGGAATTAATTATGGGGGAATAATTATGCATTACATCCTAGTAGATGAGATCAACAAAAAAAATAAAACGATAATTTTAAGCTTATAATATAATTGTTTATTTAAAAAATGTATAAGTATAAAATGTCAAAATAAATTAAAACTAATGTATAACAACTAATTTAAGAATTAGATTGTTAAGAATACCTTAAATAAAAGAAAGAGAAAACACAAAATGTTTGATATTTTTGTACTTATTTTATTACAAAATTTCAGTCTTATCTATCCAGCTGTCATCAGACTTGGGAAAACCCAACCACCGCACAAGAACTCTATTACCCTTTCTTTTTAAAACTTTTTCCACTAGATAACTATTAGGAAAACGTGTTTTTTTTATTTCTTTTTTGTAGAAACCGCCCTTAACTGGATTACCATTTAAATCTTCTAATAAATATGTGGTTGGATACGTATTTTGAACTTTGGCTATTCTAAAAATCTCGACATTCCAGTTAGGAGTGTACCCCCTTTCAAATATTCCCTTATATTTCAAAATTCGAACATAATCTCCATTCTTCAGCTTGCTGCTCATAAACATTTTAATATTATTGTAGACAGTTTCCAAGATATACTTCTCATTGTCAGTGTTTACATTATTTGGATTATTTCCCATCATTAATTGGCCATTGTCATTTTTAAATGGCCCATAAGTCTTGTCTAGGGCGTGCCCCCGTGAAAGTATACTAATATTCAAATTTTTTGAACTCTCTTCAAGCAATAGGGATTTATTTGATATTAAGGGCTGAGTCGGTATCGCAGTTGATGAGGGTTGATTCGGTAGTACATTCGATGTGTGAGACAAGTCGTGATCCGATCGTATTAATGATGAGTCATCTATAGCTGGTTGTGAATAGAACTGATAATCTTCGTCATCATCTTCTAAACTCATGTCTCTACTTTGTAACACCCAATCCATTGGCTTCTTATCATCATATTTAGGGTTTGAGTTTTGATTACTCGCACTGTAAAATAAAAATTTCCTTTTTTTCTTATTTGGTGTGATGTCAGACATGTCTAATTCAGTTTTAATATTTTTATTCTCTTTTGCTATATTGAACTGTAGTTTTTTGTTATTATTAACAATTTCGTTTAAAGGTTCAGTAATAGGTTTAAACGTTTCCTCCAACTCAATAATATTCTGATTTTTAATTTGTTTTAATTCATTAAAATTTTATTTAAGAGCACTTCGAGTTTTGTTTAATTGCGATAAAATATTTTGATTCATTGTGATGAAATAATTCAATTCGGAAAATTGAGATGGTTTATACACCCTTGAGATTAAGAATGCACTGTGGAATAATTTATTAATCACAATCATATATAGGCTGTTCAGTTAAATAGACCTGATCTGATTACCTGGTCATATATGCAGACCTGTTAATCAGACCTGGTCTGATTACCTGGTCGGTTAATCAGACCTGGTCTGATTACCTGGTCGGTTAATCAGACCTGGTAGAATAGGCTGTTCAGTTAAATAGACGTGGTCTGATTACCCGGTCGGTTACACAGACCTGATAGAATAAGCTGATCTGATAATCAGACCTGTTAATCATATCTGATCTGATTACCCGGTCGGTTAAATAGACCTGATAGAATAAGCTGGTAAGTAGACCTGATAGAAAATGAACAACTAAAAAATAAAAACCTGAAAAAAATATTCCCTATTTTCCATTAAAAAAATTTAATTTATTATTTTTTATTTATTTATTTTTGTTTTAAGCTAAAAATATAAAAGTGCTGAAAAAAATATTCCCCATTTCCCATTTCCAATTAAAAAAAAATTAAAATTTGTATTTTTTTTTATTTATTTATTTTTCATTATACTTTTTTAATTTTAAGATCTAGTATAAAACTCCATGTTCCCATCGTCCCTTTTAATAAGGTAATATTTTCGTTCTAACAAATATATTGAAAAAATCATCTTGCATATCTGTATACCTGTCTGGTATTTAGTTGCAAGCTCCATTTTAATACTTGACCCGAATTGTCCCTACACTCTTTTGGCACTGTAAATGTCAAAGTCCATATTCGTCGGGATTTCCTTAAACGCTAATTTGCATTAGCGGATCCTCCTCAATGTCCCTCAATAGGGCATTGACATCCTCTTGCGTAACACCAACCGGCAAATTGGTGCTCGGGTTGGATACGCTAGTTGAGGCTGAGGTGCTTGTGGTCTTCGAGTTCATGTTGGTGATGGTGGAGAGCTGGTGGCGTTGATGGAGCTGGTGGTGCTGTTGTAGCTTATGGCGCTGATGAAGCTGATGGCGCTGATGGAGCTGATGGAGCTGGTGGTGCTGTTGGAGCTGGTGGAGCTGGTGGTGCTGATGAAGCTGTTGGAGCTGGTGGTGCTGATGAAGCTGATGGAGCTGGTTGTGCTGGTGCGGTAGGAGTTGCTGCTATTGAGGCTGCGTTCTAAGTGACATTTTTTCCTAGTCGAGCCAGCAGATTTTATACCCGTCAGAGAGCACATTTCTCCAACCACCAAGAACAACATGTGTTGTGAGAAGGAATTCGAAGGATACATCCTCACACTCACATTACATACTCATTGTTAAGTAGGTAGAGCATATGTTGAATTGCATTCTAACAAAAATTGAAGACACAAATGTCCGCAATTCACTGTCCCGAATTTTTGAAATCGATTTTAATTATATCTGATGTTTTTTCCTAAGTATTTAATTACTCCCAATGACGGATTTAAGTTGCCGAAGCTGTCATAGTATAAACTTATACCTGTGCTTTTATCTGAACTTTTATCTGAGCTTTTATAATAGTACGCGACCCAATGCGTTCCTTTTGAAGTTGAGTTTGCTAAATTAATTATTCCACACTCCAGCTTACGTGGATATTTTGGTAAATCGTCTTTCATGAAAACAACTCGAAAATGTGGAATATTTTTAATCGCAAACTTCAATTTATCAATATTAGATAGCGCTCGTTTGGGCAGCGCACTTATTAGTTTTTTTGATTGCGTTTTTGTTTTGTTTTATTTTTGAAAATTATATACCACAGCCTTTTTATATGGTTGTAAATACAATCCCTCCCCTAATGCTACCGATTCCATTTTTCTATTTTGCCTCTGGTTTTCCTGAAGTTGTGCCTTTGCGTTCTTTGCGTTATTAATAGTCTTAACTATTGCTGCACTTCCAGACGCTAAACTGCCGACAGCACTAAGGGCTGTTAAAATAGGGACCAGTGGTAAGAAACCTCCAACTTTGGTGACGGTTATAACCCGTGGAATTACAACATTTTCCTGCATCCCATTGAGCTATTTACTGCTTTGCGTGCAACTTTAACTGCATTCATTATGTCAAGCGGCTTATGCTTTCTTAATTCGCTGGTAGCCTGTTTGATAATTGAAGCAAGAGATTTTTACTACTTTCTTTTTTGTTGCTTTATTCCCATACCAAACTTTTTCTTTAGCTTCATCATATTTGTGACAAAATATGCTGCAGCTCTCTCACCAATACTAGTATTTACTGCTTTCACACGATTCCAAGCCGTATCAATCAAAATCGAATCTGCTTTATGTCGTTCAGCTAGGTCCTTACTATTTGAATAGGCAACGTCATGTAGGCCTCATCAAGATCATTGATCCCACGATCACCGCGTGCTTACCGCTTCTCTAGCTTTGTACCTGGTCCACAGTAATTGTAACCAGGTAAATGAGCCTCAAATGGTAGTCCGTTTATTATATTATTAACTAGACCAGTGCCCTTTTTGACATTTGGTTTATGACTAATTGAGTTATAAAAATGTTTGCCCATTTTATAACATCCTCAATTATCGAATGATTGTCATTGAATGAAGTACTTAACTCTAAAACATGCGTTTATTAAGACAAAATAAAACCATTATAGTAAGAAATATTGAAGGTGGCAGACATGGAGATAAAAAACACTCGCGTCACAGCTCTTTGTTGCCGAAAACGATTAGAGTATTAATTGTCGGTCCATCCAATTGTGGAAAAACGAATGTGATGTTAGACTTAATTGAGAGTCCAAATGGTCTCAAATTTGAAAATATTTATATATTTTCAAAGAGCTTATATCAACCGAAATATGAATATTTGGAAAAACTTATTAAACCTATCAAAGGGATGGGATATTACCCATATTCCAAAACATTTAATTTGTGATAATGCGAATTTTATTATTATTTTTAAGCAAGATATATTAAACATGAACCGAATTTGGAGAGACCATGCAAATTGTGATATGGATTTTAATACATTTATGAATATTTCACAGAAATGTTGGGAAGGTAAATTTGGATTTTTAGTAATTTCAAAGGATGATGAAATGAAAACTGGAAGATTTAGAAAGGGTTTTGATCAATTTATTATACTTAAATAAATGATTGAATAAGTATAATGCGTTGTTTGAGAAAAAAGACAGTCCACTCTCAAGCTTCATAATGAGTACATCATTAACATTCACCTTAACTGGAAACACATCAGTTATAATTGAAAATTTTTTCCCACAAATTGAGTTAAAACATAATTATGAGTGTGCGCTCATTGACTTTTATACATTTAATTCTATTCCAAATGTTGATATGGGTAACAATCTCTTCCATATTGGAAATAAAGTCATAGAAATACCAATGGGTTCATATGAGGTTAATGATATAATAAAATATATTATTAACAGGCTCAAAGAGTATGGACTTCATAACACTATAAAAATTGAATGTAACATCAACACATTACAAGTTCAAATTTCAACTAAAAATGAAACAGTATATTTTAATCATGAAAGATCAATTGGACGGTTATTTGGTTATTTTGGAATGCAACATAATTAGTGGGTCATATGTGGGGAATAAACCAAATCACGTGCTTCATGAATTTGGAATCAATGTTCCCCCTGGTTATAAAATGAATATTACACCACGAAATTTGATTTATTTACCTGTCAACACCAGAGAAATAAGCACGCTCGAAGTACGGATAACTGATCAGAGCGGAGATTTAGTTAATTTGCGTGGAAAAACTGTTTCGATTCGGCTTCACTTGCGATCAGCAATATGATTATCTATAATAAAAAGCCTGCACATCGCGCAATTGATAGCATTATCAAATCTAAAGCTGAAGTGAAAACATCATCATCATCATCTCGAGGAGCTCCACACCAAAGACCTGCTCTAACATTAAAAAATAAATGGATATTAAAATCGCTGGGATTTAATATATTAATAAAGTTAAAAAATCTAATTTTCAAATGAATGAAATTGTGTATGTTCAAGAAAAGCGTGTCAATGATGAGAGTATCATTAAAAAAGAATATTATTCTTATTATCCGTATCAACAAATGATGAAGTTCGTATCACAATACAGAACCAAGATTTGTATGTCCTTCCATCTGAAAGTTTTCTCCACTTTGAGGGAACACTTAGCAAAATTATTGACGCAAATACAGGAGCAAGCAGTACTAATAATGTCAGCGGAATGCTTAAAAATAATTGCATGGCTTATTTCCTCGATGAAGTCCATTATGCCCTCAATTCTACGGAAATCGACAGGTCTCGATTTACAGGTATAACCTCGACTATTAAAAATTTTCTCTCAATTGGAGAACAGGAAGTAGCACTTTATCGGAATGCTGGATGGAGTGGCGGAGACAATATTCCTTCAGGAGGTCATTTCAGTTTTTCTGTACCTTTAAAAACGTTACTGGGTTTTATGGAGGACCATAAAAATGTAATCCTTAATGGCAAACATGAACTCATTCTATTGCTTGCTAAAAATACTGATGACATGTATGTTAAAACTATTGACGGTAAAACACATAATATTGCTATACATAGCATAAGTTGGAAGATCCCCCACATCGTTCCAAGTGATGCTACAAAAATTAAATTGTTTAATGTAATTAAAAGTGAAGCTGTCCTTCCACTAGCATTCCGGAGTTGGGATTGTTATATAAATCCGACATTGGTACAGGGAACACATCATATCTGGAATGTCAAGCTTTCGTCAAACAGGGAACGTCCACGACTCGCTGTCCTTGGATTTACATTAAATGGACAACTTATTACAAACAATTTGAGAAATGCAAAAGTATATCTGAATTCAGAAGTTTATCCCTATGAGAATTTGATTATTAATTATAATGAAAACCGTTTTGCTGTCTTGTATGATATGTATGCAAGATTTCAAGAGAGTTACTACAATCGAGAGGCATGACCACTTCTATCTCCGAAGGAGTTCATTGCGAAGGCGCCGTTGGTGGCTATTGATCTTTCTCATCAAAATGAGACAGTCAAATCGGGACCGATTGATGTTAAAATTTCCACTGAGCTAACTGCAGCAAGTGAGGTGAATACAAAGGTATATTGCCTTCTCATTCATGACCGACTTTTAGAATACACACCACTGACTGGCCTCGTTCAACGTATTGTGTAAAAATTTGAGAAGGATTTCCTCATTCAAATTTTGAAATTTGTCGCAAGTAGACGTCCACGGAAACAAAAATATAATGTTGCATAATAACACTGCCAACAGCAGCAGCAGCAGCACAACTACAATCAAACACCTTATAATCAGAATAAATAATTTCATGAAAATGTATAGGGATCAAATTTTTCCTGAACACATGGAATATCTGGAGGAGTCCATAAAATATTTTAATAAGAGGATGGTTGATACACCGCTGGATCTGAATGCACATGGCCAACATTTCGCAAGTTGTTGTTGGGCGCATAATAACGTCAGAAATGGTGTTGATTCATGTGCCTGCCATTTCTTTCCAGTGCGCTCAGAAAAATCACTTAAAATTATAAAAATGTATGTCAACTTAGAACATCGCTTCTAATCTTTGTACTTGAAAAAAAAATAATAAAATTATATTATACTCAAAATCAAAATTTATGCATTATTTTATTGGAAATGGTGAATGGGATTTGGTTTACAGATTGTATGGAAGGGATGTGGCGCTATGTCTCTTGAATGATGGAAGCCTGCATCTTTTTTTACCTTTCGAATGTGTAGGTTTATGGGCAACGCTCTGTGGGTGCCGTAAACATACCCATTTTTCCACAGCACTCACTTGAGGGAGGGAGAGTGTTCCTTTTGATTTGTAACCAAACGATTGCGGGTGGAATTTGTGCGGGACCCCCGTCCCATTTCTTTCCCTTGCGCCTTCCTAGTTTCTTCTCTCGGGACCAGATTTTAAACGTCCTTTTTTTGTGTTTCCCCATCCCTTTTTTTCGATCCACATTTGTTTAAGATGGCCTGCCTCGTAACGGACGGTTGGGACGGGTGAGCGTCCTTCGGTGAGTCTTGATCGTGCGCGACCTTTCAAGTGGGGTCGTAGCCTCACAAAAATCAAAAAGCAAACATAATGCAAAGAGATAGTTACTCATAAAAATTTGATACTCAATTTTTTCGTTAGACTTTGGGTGAGCGTTTTCATTGAAACTTGATCGGCATTACTCTGTGGAGAGTATAAGGCCGTATAGAAGTGATTAATACCTAATTCAATCAAAAATGCATTGAAATCTACTGCCTTGAATTTCGTGCCATTATCACTTATAATGGTTTCTGGAACTCCATAGCAATGAAATATTTGTTTCAACAAGAAGTCTTTTACAGTCTGTGACGTAAATTTTTTTAAGGGCTGTAACCAATGGTTTTGCTAAAGTGATCTAAAACAATGAGTAAGCCTACATGACCATCTTTACTTCGAGGATACGGTCCAAGAAGGTCGATGTACAGCCGTTAAAACGGTCGACAAGAGAGTACGTGAGCTCCCATTGGTGGCCTAAGCGTCTGATTCGGGGCTTTGCTGGTTTTGCAAATATCGCAAGAACGTATATATTCCTTTACATCCTTTGATGGCCCTGGCCAAAATAAATGACGCCCAAGTTTTTCTATAGTCTTCTGCATCCTAGCATGGCCCGAAGTAACACTATCATGAGCTTGTTTAAGGGCATCGGCACGAAGGCTCTCGGGTACCCAGAGTTTCCAAGAAAGTTTTTTTGTACCTCAGAGTGCTCTGAACGACAAAATATATATTTGTCTACCAATTTAATATCGGGTAATTGGGACTTGTTTTCACTGTATTTATTTCTCAGTGCCACATACGATACATCATGTATAATCAAGCAAAACTTCGAGCTGAGGAATATATTCATTAGCGTAAAGCTATTGTTGGTAACGTAAATGGAAACGTAAATATCAACGACATTGGTACTTCAAAAATTCTTCCATCGTCATATATTGGCAGTTCGAGTCATATGCAAAAATATATTCTTGATGGTCAGATTTGTAAATTACATTTACATGTTATTCAAAATGGGATAAAATTGCATTATTGCCAGGTCAACCTGCAATAGATCGGCACGATATCCCAGCACGTGTCTTTAGACAAAGGTTTAAGTCGTTGATGAACTTGATTTAACATTCCTCTGTATTTGGCAAAACACGTTGCTAGCTATATTCTGTCAAATGGCAATAACGAGGTTTTTCACACACGCATATTTTCATTTGTTTGGTTTGCGGCGGATGCAAAACCACCGAACCATTACTCCTATTCTATTCATTATACGAGACTGAAGAAAGGGATAAAAAGGATAGAAAAGGAGATAATTATATAAGTTCTGATGAGTATGCATTGGATATGATAATATTTTAGACTTACGGGAGCCCTTGCGAAATAATGGCCGTATGTGAACTTTACTCAATTTCCGTCGAAGTTTTTCATATTTAACTACTTATTCACAAATTTGGACAGGATTATAATCGAGTAATCGAGACAGGATTATATACAAGCAACGTGAATTAGGTATTCAGACAGGATTTAAAATAAAAAGCTAAAGGAAGCAAGTAGGTCTTAGCGCTTACAGAATCCGGGCTAGCAAAAAAAGAAACGTATTTCAAACGGAAATCGGTTTACGCCCCTGTGAAGAAAAATCTTTATCTGGATTTAATTATGAAATAGACCCAATGGCGATGATAATATGCTATCTATAAGCAGCATGAGCCATGAATGTCTTCATTGCGGAGCATTAACTTTCGAAAAAGGAGGAAGTGGGTGGAAACCCACTTCCAGAGCCACTAAATAGTTTGCTTTTTAATGTGCATCCATATAGTAGGCATTTTGTAGATATTTTTTTTTTTTACTTGGGCGTTGAAGATGCACTACGGTCAGTACACTCAAGTGGCCATTTAAAACCAAGCCCGGGCTTGTTAGGGTTAGGTGTTAAATAGGCGCGAAAGAAAAGTATAGATAAAAGAATGCGAGGAAATATAAACTACTATCAGGCAGCTGGATTGTTATCTTGCATGTGTACTAGGTGGGTTAAGATTAATGTTTTTAGTTTAGGAAGGCTATCTACAGATGGGGTAATTTTATACAAATCATTATTTGCACATAATACTCTAAAGGGTTCATGCATTTCATACGATGTTCTGCAGTGGTGCAAAACCAAAGGCAGGTAGGATCTTGTGGATCTACATGGTACGTGGAAATTCAACTGACCTAATAGATCGCTGCTTTCCACGTCACCACGGATCAGATTATACATAAAGACAATGCCTAACATCGTTCTACGGTTTGCTAAGGAAGGTAGGTTAATCAGGAGAAGTCTACTAGAATAAGAGGGCAACCTAAGGTTTGCATCCCAGTTTAAGCCACGAAGAGCGAAAAGTAAAAGTTCTTTTGAACTGACTCAATGCGTTTGCTGTGAACGTCCCACTGGGGACTCCAAACGCAAGATCCATATTCTAAAATAGGACGAACTAACGAAGTGTATAAATTCTTCGTGACGTAGGGGTCATCGAATTCCTTCGACCACCGTTTAATAAATCCCAGCACACCCTGGCTTTATTCACAATGCACGAAATATGATCAATAAACTCCAGTTTAGGATCTAGGCGGATACCCAAATCGTCAACTAGCGTGATCCTTTCCAAAGAGCAGCAGTTCAGCGTATAAGTCGCAAGCATGGGAGAGACACGTGAGAATGTAATCAGCTTGCATTTTGAGCCATTCAGGTTTAATAAGTTTACATTGCACCATGTTTGAATCTGTTTGTAAATCCGAGTGGCAAGCGCGGTCCTTGTATTGCACACAAAGCTTAACGTCGTCAGCGTACATGAGTACTCTGGAGTTAGTCAAGACTTTGGGCAGGTCGTTAATAAATAAAGTAAAAGTAAGGGACCCAAGTGGCTCCCTTGCGGGACACCAGAGGTCACCCGGAGAACATTCGACAAGTTGTTTTAAATAGAACCTTTTGCGTCCTACCATTCAGATAACTTGAGATCCACCTTAGAAGATCGACAGGAAAACCCATTAAGTCGAGTTTCCTAACAAGAAGGGAATGATTAACGGAGTCAAATGCTTTACTGAAATCAGTATAGATCACATCTGTCTGCAAGTTTTGTGGAAAGCCCTTATAATGAAAGAAGTGAGCTCCAGAAGGTTAGTAGTCGTTGATCTTCGTTTAATAAATCCATGTTGGCATGGAGAGATTATAGATCTACACAGGTGCTGCAAATGGGGAGTAATTACGTTTTCGAAAAGTTTTGGGATGGCTGACAACTTAGAGATTCCTCTATAGTTGTTAGCATCCACTTTGCTACCTTTTTTGTGGAGAGGAATCACGAATGATTCCTTCCAAATAAGGGGAAATTGGGAAGTTTCTAAGGATAAGGTAAACAATTTTAGAAGGGGACTGCACAGGGACTCGGCACAATACCTAAGCACACAGCCTGGTATTCCGTCGGGACCTGGCGAATAAACCGGCTTGACACGTTGAAGATCCAAAAGAAGGGAGCTTTCGTTTAAGCTAGGACTGAAGATTATATATATATATAGATATAATCAGAAAGTATAACTTCTTCTTTCAAATGTCGTCTTTTGGGGCTACAATAAGCAATGAACTTATGGAAGGATTTATATTTAAAGTTCAAGGCCAGGTCTATCATAAAATTGGGTGTTTAAACCAAGGCGCCCAAAAAAAACCTCAATTTTTGCAAAATTTACTTTGTTGGTGAGGATGAAAGGGAGGTGCTATAAACGTGCAAAAATTTTCCTCACCTTAAACCGAGTTTGGTAAAGCAGCTTCAAACAATGCTTCATAAGACTTCAAAACTGCAATCCAAAGAGTGCCTAAAAATTTAAAAAGCTGTAATACATGCTGATAGAAAACCTCTGAATGCACATAAAGGATGCTATAACGCACCAATTTCAAGTGAGGTAGCCTTGGTTAATGTCGGTCAACAGTTTCAGAAGCGTGATATTGTGTTGCAAAGTCATGACGATAACTTGCAGCACATTAGCGAAAATCACCGTTCTTATGATGCTTTACAGTATCCGATACTTTTTTGCAGAGGCGAAAATGGGTATTGCATTAAGATAGCACAAGCTGCAAATAAAGATTAGTCTTCATCAAAAATGGTTTATTTATTTATTTATTTATTGTAATAGCAAATATCTGCTAGTAAAAATATACCTCCGCCCAATTTTGGAGTAATTTTTAAAGATGTGCTCCGACTCACATCAGGTGGGCGGAGGCAAGGAAAGGTGTGTAATAATATTATTAACATTGGACTCAAGGGACATCTCAACATATAACAAAAAATACAGATCATTATAGGACGAACATAAAACGCGAAAGGGATCATGGACCTCGTAGTTCCTTTTGCAAAACTGTACGGCAATAGGGCGAAAATTGCGCGACGGTCTTGTAGGTACGGCGAAGAAGATTTGGCCTAGAAGGTAAGGCGAGCTGATGTGTCCAGTGATCAGTTTGTGTACAAACATCACTCCATGGCAGGTCCGGCGGTCCCTAAGCGAGGCAGGTTTAATAGGCGCAGTCTGTCAACGTAGGATGGTAGGTGACGATGTGGTTCCCAGTTTAATCCCGTAAGGCAAACAAAGGAAATGCTTTTGTACCGATTCGATAAGGTCCTGATATTTTGCGTATTGAGGCGACCATACACACGAGCAATATTCAAGAATCGGGCGAACCAGTGAAATATACAAGAGCTTAGTTGTGAAGGATCCTCAAACTCCTTAGCCATCGCTTGACAAAGGCGAAGACTCCTTTGCTTTCCTACAATGATGCCAATGTGATCGGAGAAGTTAAGGCTGTGGTTAAATAAAATAACGAGATCTGTCACCGAATAGATGCGATCTAGCTCACACGACCCTATAAAATAATTTGCCAGGAAAAAAAAGCTACACTTAGAGTTGTTCAGGAACATTCTGGACGCACCAAGATTGCAGGTTATTCAAGTCTGATTGTAAGAGTGTATGGGAGTCAGACTTTGTAAGTGGCAAACAAAGTTTTACGTCATCCGCATACATCATCACGTGTGAATGGTGAACTACCTGAGGCAGATCATTTAAGAAGAAACCAAACAGCAGAGGTCCAAGATGGCTCCCTTGAGGAACACCAGAAGTCAAAAAGACAAGGTTTGAGAAAGAACTCTTGAAGGCTACCCTCTTCGTTCTGTTAGTTAAATAAGTCGAAATCCACTTGGTAAAAATGACATCAGTGTGAGCATTAGTTTTAAAAGCGTTTCTTATAACTGCAACAAATTCAAAAAGGTTTGTAGACGTTGACCTACGTTTCATAAAGCCGTGCTGCAAGGAAGACATTATCGAACTGCATTGGTGCTGTAGCTGAGCAGTAATTAATAACTCGAATAACTTGGGAATCGCGCTAAGTTTTGCTATCCCTCTGTAGTTTTCAATGCTAGCTTTACTTCCCTTTTTATGAAGCGGAATGATAAAAGATTCCTTCCAAACGTCAGGAAAAAACAAATTCTGAAGTGATATTTGAAAAAGTTTTGACAGTGGCTTACTCAAAGCTTTAGCACAATGTTTTAGAACGCAGCTTGGTACCAGATCTGGACCAGAGGAGAAGGAAGACTTAATAGTCAGATTTCGAAGGACATCATCTTCACTAATCAGTGGCATAAAAATAGAATTAGAGTGTGGAAGAGAATAAGGATAGGATGAGGTTGTGTCGAAGCGTACGGATGAGTATGTAGATTGGAAGAAGTTTGCAAATAAATTTGCAATATCGGACTCCTTGGAGGCGAAAATAGAATTAAAATGAAGACAAGATGGAAATTGTTGTGATTTACGTTTCGAATTAACGAACGCATAGAACTGCTTAGGGTTATCCTGGAACTCATTTTTACAACGAATCAGGTAATTTTTGTAGCATTCGGAATTGTGGGTTAAAAATTTGCACGAGCAGTTAAATAATTTGAGTGGTCAGCTTGCAGCCCAGTTCTCTTATATTTCTTAAAAGCCTGGACTTGTAGTTTTTAGATAGGAGAGTCTACGAGAGAACCAGGGGGGCTTATGAGAAACGGTGGATGAGGAAAATGAAGGCACATACATCTCGAAAACCGATTCCAGTATACGATAGAACCGTTCTACAATGCTAGATGGGCTTTCAGGTAAATCCATAAAGGACCAGTCCACAGAGGATAAATAAGCATTCATTTCAGTGAAATTGGCTTTGCGAAAGCAACGAAAAGTTGCTGGCTCGACTTCAGGACAAGGCAATAACGGAGCTGAGGCTTCTAAAAGGATCTCAAGTGTGGGGTGATACGCGTCTTCGGGGCTGGAGAGAGGTCAATTCTAGAGACGTAGGCATTTGCAAACTCGGAGGCGAAAATAAGATCTAAGATGTTACCAGAGCAGTTCCTCACAGCATTCAATTGTCCCAATGAAAGGTCATTTAGACCATGTACCAGATCATGGGGTACAGTGGGAACAAAATGTTCGACTCAACTGAGGGCAGCCAAGAAATGGCAGGCAATTGAAATCACCCATAACAATAAGATGGTCGTTATCGCCAATGGTTGGTGAATAGCCTGAATTAGAGCTAAATGCTGTAGGTATATGTTATTATTAGACCTAGGTGAATATACGAGCATGAGACGTATACAAAATAATCGTGAACCTTAATTCGAACAGCCACAAACTCTAACCTGCACTCCATGCCCGTTATCGGAATAGGTTCAGAGTCTAACTCGGACTTAACGGCAATAAGGACGCCGTCGCCGATAAGTGATGCTCGATCGCATCTATAGATATAATTGCCAGCAAAATTTCGCCGTCAGAGACAGAGTTGAGCCACGTTTCAGTAAACAATCACATTGGCAAAGGAGACACTACGACATGCAGTTTACTCAGTTGCCGAGTAAACTACGAACATTTAGTAGTGTAGGAAAAAGTCGCCTAGTTTTTGAAGCCCTAAGTGAAGGAGTCTGAGGCCCGCGAGCCTGAGGATTTGTTTGTTTACATACTCGTGAACAATAGCATGATCCGGGCAACCGAAATATCAAGGACCTTATCAAGGAGAACATCAGAAAGTCCAATTTTAAACGAAAATATATCACGTCTTTGCTTCAAATTGAACTTGGAGACAGAAAATTCGGTGCCAGAAACATTCAATTTGCTACTCAAATGGGTCTTAACGTCGGTCTCAAAAGCGTCTGGATTGAGCCTGGAGACAAACACGAACTTTTTGCGGGCAACACCAGCTAAAGGTGCCGGACTCCTTGGAGCCACTCCAGTTATTACTGAATTGGAATTCCGTGGTCCAGGTGATGGTGCCGAAATTGTGACTGTCGGAGGTAACCCGGGGTTGGGGTAAACCGAATTGGGTGCGTTGGTAATATCCGAAGTTGCAGCCGATTGAGCGGATGCGACCGAAGCGTTTTTAGATGCAGCGGCTTGAGACGTTGACGGTTGGGCATCGTTTATTGGTTCCAGACTAGGGGACATGCTGGAGTCAGTTTGTCTTGAATTTGGGCCCGTGTTTTGTACGGGTCCAGATGGATCGGCTTCATCTTTAGAGCCGTCAGCTACGGCTACGGTTCCAATTCCCGGGCTAAACAGCAAAAGGGGTGTTGCAGGGTCTGTAACTTGTAAGTCGTTATTAGTGCTTTTATATCTCTATATGTTTGGTGAGTCACTTATCAGTTTCAACGCTTTAAAATGGGATTCCGTAGTTTGAAAGCGGTTTAGTAGGTCCTTGAAACTGGCCGCAAGAGACTGAAACTCCAGGTGAGTCTGCCTCATGAATGCTCTCATCTCCGTTTTGATGTGAATGCAGCTCGGGCATGTCCAATCCAAACCGACATGAGTGCGAACCCGATCCGCAATTCGCGCGCCAGAATGCCCCAAATCGGCGCATACAGGGTGTGCAACATTGTCGCAGAGCCAACAACAAACAGTAGTCTGCCGCAAGGTAATTTTGCGACCATTGGTAAACAAGTTGAGAAATTAACAGAAAGCGAAGAGCGCGACTAAAAGCTTTTGTCTAAGCTCCGAAAAATTACAAAAGAGCATGTAGTTGCTCAGCAGCAACAGCAACCACACGGTGCAATTGTAAGCGGTAAACGCAATGCACAAGAAGGACGGGGCAGCAAAGCGTAATGCAAAAGTTATTAGAAACTGAGTATAGTTTTGGAGATTAAAGTCACTGGCTTTGATTAAAACGAATCGTTTGTTTCCAATTGATATAGATCACGAATTCACAGACCGATTGCCAAAAATTTGGGCTTAATGGGATAGATTTTCACTGAGAAAACTTTGTATGAAGGTGGAGCGATAAAAGGCACGTCCGACAACGATAAGTGTAACAGCGAATTTGAACTTTGAACTTTTATGCTTTCCGCATATTTAGAAGACAATCGGAGAGCAATCATTTACATCATTGGCAATCTTTGTTTAGTCAATATTAAAAATTGAAACTGAACGGCTTAATTAAAAAAAAAAAAACAGCCAAAAACAATTAAAAGCTGAGTTATATTCTAATTTAAAAGACGAAATAGGACGTAAAGACTGCGATTTGTCGTAGCTAGGTAGGATGTTTGTTTTGCCGTCTACATTTGTAGGTACATGCATGAAAAGACTCAAGATGCCATGACTTATGTTCATCATTATGGGCGTCCTGATCTTTTCATTTTATTTACATGCAACCCTCAATGGCCTGAGATATTATCAGCATTGCCGCCCAATCAAAGAACACATGATCGGCATTATATAATAGCCAGGGTATTTAATTTAAAGGCTAAAACACTATTAGATTTGTTAGGTAAAAAGAGTTGTTTTATATACTCTGTAGAATGGCAAAAACGTTGTCTTTAATTACAGGAGCGAATTGCTCCGAATAACATCGATAATGTTATTTGCGCAGAAATTCCTAACCCCAAACGCGACCTATTGCTACACGACATTATCAAACGCAATATGATTCATGGACCTTGCTGAATTTTAAACAACAAGTCTCCATGTATGAAGTCTGGAAAGTGCTCCAAACTATTTCCAAAACAGGTTTTACCACGGAGATACGGGGCTTTCCCATAGACAATCGGTGGGTAGTACCATTTAACCCAGTATTACTGCGTTCTTTTGATGGTCATATAAACGTCGAGTTCAGCAACTCATACTGGGTGTATATACAGAATAGAATACAGGTATTCATTTTGACAGATGAGATACCAGACCTGTAAAATGAATATTTTTCTCTGTTTATTAAACAGTAATATACTGGGCTTAATATAGGGCGAATTTATACATCTAAAATATGAAATAATGTGGCGCTATCAGCTGAGCTCTGTTTATTAAACGCTGAATATACTAATTTTACAGATCTGGCTTCTCATCTGTCAGTATGAATACATGTATTCGAGTCTGTGTATAAACCCAGTATCTGCAAGCTGCATGTAAAGCTTTAGGCTTATTAGACGACGAAACTCATTGGGATGATACATTAAATGAGGCAGTTATAGCAGATGTGTTATATATAACACAAGAAAAATAAATAGTTTCGACATACAAAATTAGGGATGATTAAAACAAGTGCATAATTATTTTATAAAAATAAGTGCCACGCGAAATTAGCGACGAACAAAAATAAGAGCGTAGAAGCTCAGTGAGCCCAAGTAACGGTTATTTCTCGTATTTCTTAACGCGCGACAACAACGAAACGGCGACAAAGAGCATCCGTCTGGCGGTTGATAGCCAAAGAGCAAAGAGCTCACCCGCTCTTCTCACTCCTACACCTACATCATGGAGTTCTCAGTGTAAAACTCCAACAACAAGCAGTAATAAAATTTGTGCAACTGAAGCAAAAGCAAAAGCAACCACTACACTGACGGCGGTAAAAGCAAAAGCAACAACTACAGTAACGGCGCCAAAAGCAACAGCAACAACTACAGCAACGGCCAGTATTGCGGAAACGACTACGATGTCATCGACTGCAAACACAATGACAACCAAAACTGCAAGCTCCAAAGCCAATATCGGCAATGTTCAACAAACGGCCCAGGCCATACAGATCGGCATGGATCGCTACATCCAAATTAAGATTAAGCTTTGCCCGCAGAACAACGCGGTCGGTAATAAGCCAAAAATAAACCGTTTCCAAAGAGACAACGATCAGCCCGGCATTTGCCCTTCTAGCGGATGAACAACCGGAACTGGGTCAAGAGACCCAAAAGAAACCGAAGCCCCCACAAATTTACATTAGGGAGAAAAGCTCGAACGCCCTGGTCAACAAAATTATTGCGCTGGTCGGGGATGGAAATTTTCATGTTGTTCCGCTTATTAAAGCGGAAACGAAACTGCAAACAAAATCTGAAGAACATTTCTGAGCAGTGTCCAAATACCTGGATGAAGCTAAGAAAAATGATTACACGTGCCAATTAAAAAGAAGCAAGGGCTTGCAAGTAGTATTAAAAGGAATCGAGCCCGACGTAACTCCCAACGAAATTATAGATGCCCTTAAAGAAAAGGGGTTTTCAGCAAAGAACGTTAGCAACATTATAAACAAAAATAAAAAGCCGCAACCACTCTTTAAGCTCGAGCTGGAGCCTAACAGCAGAGCCTTGAAGAAAAACGAAGTGCACCCCATCTATAACCTGCAATTCCTATTGCACCGAAGAATTACGGTGGAAGAGCAACATAAAAGAAACGGCCCAGTGCAGTGCACAAATTGCCAGGAGTATGGAAATACCAGGACATACTGCACCCTACGTTCAGTATGTGTAGTTTGCGGAGACTTCCACAATTCCGCAAACTGTATTGCCAAAAGAGAAGACCCCAAAAGAAGAAATGTGGAAGCTGCGGTGGAAACCATACAGCAAACTACAGGGGATGTGTGGTCTACAAGGAGCTGAAGAATCGCATGCGACGAGTGACAGCAACTCGCCATCAGAATACACGAAACGTGTTCACTAATTCAGAAACGACGCCGGACGTATTTTTCGCCAAGGCCGCAAGATCCTCATTTGGTCCGGTGAACGCTCAGAAGGGCGTCTCCTACGCCGATGCACTTCGAACAGGAATGGAAAGCCCACTCCAGTCGAATCTAGTAAACGTTCAACAAGCCCCAGGACAGCCACAAAGCACAATGGAAGCTATGATGCTTACCCTGCAACAAAGTTTGACGGAATTAATGTCCTTCATGAAAACGACCATGCAAACACTTGTTCAGAACCAGAACATGGTGATACAGTTGCTTGTAGCTCAGCAGTCCAAATAACTGATGTCTAGTCTACGAATAACCATGTGGAACGCCAATGGCGTCTCACGGCATAAACTTGAAATAAGACAGTTCCTGAATGAACATCATACCGACGTTATGCTGCTTGGAGAGACACACCTCACAAGCAAATATAACTTTCAAATAAAAGGTTACGCCTTTTAACGCACAGATCATCCAGATCGACTGTTCGTGATCCTGCTCCACCGCAAACTCTCGCAGCAGGGCCAGCGGTTGTAGATGGAGACGTTGTGCCGCCTCTTGAGTGGTCCAGGCGAGGGCGGCAGCTCCTAGGGTGGGTGGAGGCTGCGACAGAGCTTCGTTATCCTTTGCCAGTCGCTTAGGGATCCGAGGCTGATAAACGGGCATCAGTTCGTTGGCCAGAACTCCGTGCTCTGGCTGAACTACCTGTCGCCGGGTATCGCCCGTGATGATGCACTGGTCGTATCCGCGTTGCAGGCAGTCCAGCGCCATCTGGAGACCACTAATGGAGCAAATGTCATCTTGCAGGGCGAGCGTCTCGCCCGCCCAACTCTTTGGCCACACTGGAGAGGTGCTCCCTGCACTCGGACACCGGCCTCTTGGAGGACGAGCAGAATATCAGCTTGTTAAACTCCTCGCGTGGCACAGTGGTGCGTTTGGCCAGTTCGTCGATCACCATCCCCGCCAGCTGCTGCTCCTCCGCTCGGCAGGGTGCGCTCGGTGTCCTCACGGCAGCTGCAATCACCAAGGCATTGTTGCGATGCGGCGCCTCAGTGGACTGCAGTGGCGCAAAGCTGCTGCCAGAAGCTGCAAGAAACGTAGCATGGCTAGGAGTTCACATCTCTGTACATTTCGATAAACTCACTGTTTGCGGCTGAAGAAGCGCACGCCTCCCGGCATATTTTATTCTTTGGGTCGACTAATTTTGGGTGTCTAAAAAAATTACATAGCCGGTGCCTGTTACCTGACTTTGCTTACATTCTGTAAGTTAACAGATGTAGGATCGTGCTCTGCATTCCTGTGAATTTTGGGTATATAGGGCAGCCAATACAGAAACAGTTTTGAACATATGTACCTTTTATACAATAGAAGAAAAAGAAATCAATTTAATTATATTAACCATTTTAAAATACACACATAAACCAACAACTAGAAAATGTGTTATAGTTGGTAGTAGTTCGTTACTGGAATTTTTTATCCACTCAATACTAGTTCCTCTGCTGGTTCATAGGCGCCGTTAATAGCTGCTTTTAAACCAAGGTCAGTCAGTTTTTATAAAAAAATTCTATTAAAGATACAAATTTTTATACTATTTCAACTTAAAAAGATATTTATCTTTTCTGAAATTAAGCATTATAGAAAACGACGATAAGTATCACTTGTTGAATTATATGAAACAGCTGTTTCATCACCTGTTGCCAATTGGGCTAGACTCTGCGACTAAACTCGCTATGGTTTATACATATGTATATTTTATTAAAAAGGCCGTCGAAATGAGTTCAGAGTGCAAAATACATAAGTAGAGCTAATGTTATTTTCCACTAGTTTTCCCTTATTTTATGATAACATATGCCAGAGTTGCCGTGACACGCTTAGTAGATAAATGAAACAACTCTGGTTTTCTGTTTTCTTTAATGTTATCCAGCGCTCTGTTAATGCTTTTCCTCAGCCTCACAGCTGATTGGCAAAAATAAAGAAAAGGAAAACAATAACAATAAAGGAGAAAGTTATATTAATTTCGAGCAAACAAAAACTTAAGCAGAGAAACCGGTTATTACACCACAACTTACAACTCATTCGCCGCGGAACGCCTGATAAATATTGCAGAGGCAACCTGGGCTTGCGTCAACTCGAAACATCCAATGGAAGTGACCCTTAAGAAGGCCCGTCTGGTAAAGATAAAAATGCAGCCAATTCGGGGACGAGGAGAGCGATGTTGATCCTTTCGGATGGTGGGCACTGCCGGAGCCGGCGCTTCTCATGATCTTTGAGCAGCTGAGCGTGCCCAACTTGCTCCAGGCAAGTCTCTGCTGTCGGCGGTGGAACAGCATTGCCAACGACGACCTGCTCTGGCGCCAAGTTCCAGGAGCACTTTAGAGCTTCTCCCAGCGTTCCGCTGAAGCCCGGCGCCGAGCTGGCGGTCGGAGTATCGTCGTCTGTCCACGCACATACCCTTCGTCCAGGCCCAGCGACTGGGGGTCGACGGAGAGGAACCACCAGGGTCACACGCACCAGGTGCTGCATGTGAGCTTCGCCCACAACGGGGAAATGTTCGCCACCTGCTCCAAGGACGGCTATGTGATAGTAAGTGGCTATATGCATATATAGGAGAGATTAATCCGTGTTGACTCTATGCAGATCTGGAATTCTCATCATCCGTGTACGGAGAAGTATGCGCACAACATGAAGCAGTTCAGCTGGAAGTACTCGCAATACTCACAGTTCAACCAGAGCGACACCTTGCTCCTGGTCTCCGGCGTCCACTTTGGATCGCCACAGTCAACTTCCGGGGAGATTGCAGTCTTCTATCTGGGAGCCACTGAGTCTCATCTGCGCTGCCGGGTAGTCAACCGACCGTACGACATCTTCGGCACGTGGTTTAGCGACCAATATCTGATCTCAGGCGACTTGCACTGGCTGGCGCACTTGGTCAGCACGTCGGTTCTGTGGCTAAACAAGGCCAATCAGGAGATCGACTCGGAGCACGTGCCGATCATGAGTCAACTGTACAAATTCTACAATCGCAATGCCAGCTCGGTGCGCGCTATCATGGTGGCCAGGTGCCCATGGCTAGACGAGAGCAATGATCCCTTGTTGGTCAGGTGTGCCGCCGCCGGTGACGATGATGCTAACAGGGCGACGCTGCTCTCGCCGCCCAGAAATGATCCGGAGTCTAGCGGGAACCCTTTGTCGCATGCGGCCAGCCTGCGACGAACAAGGAGCGCCACTCCCGAAGAGAACTACTTGCCAGACATCAGCGAGCGTCGTTCGAGGACGCGTCCCGGTGATGCCACAATTCACTACCTGGAGGAATACAGAAAAGCTGTTGCCTCCGTTAATGGTCCAAACGAAGACGACGACGACGACGAGGAATACGATTCGATGGATTTGCACGAGGAATACGACGAAATGGAGAATAGCATACCGAAGTATCTCATCTTTCGACGGGCTCCAAGACCTTCACGCCACATCAAATCGGTTTCAAGCGCATTGGGAACGTGTACTTCCCGAAAAAGCTTGATCCGGGTCCCACGCTTAAGGAGAGAATAGCTGCCAAGCGGGCTGCCGAACAGCAGCAGCAGCAGACGCCGCGGACCGATCCCGACTGGTGGGACTACGAGTCTGTCAAGGATCGTTTCGATCGGGTGGACAAGGTGATTGATCTGCACGGCCACATCATCGGCATGGCACTGAGCCCGGATCATCGCTACTTGTACGTAAACACGCGTCCATGGCCCAAGAACTATGTCATCACTAATCCCTCGAACCGCCGCCCATTGCTCAAGAGATAGACATCCATGTCATCGACTTGATGACCCTAAAAGGGTGGGCAACATGCTGCGGGCCCACAAGGCTTACGCCCAGCACCGAGTGCTTTTTCATTTTCCTTGACGTCTGTGAGGAGTATGTGGCCAGTGGGGCGGAGGATCAGCATGCCTATTTATGGGATAGATACTATGGCATTAGTTTGGCCAAGTTCAAGCACTCGGATGTGGTAAACAGCGTAGCCTTCAATCCGCGCGACTCTCAGATGCTAGTGACCACCAGCGATGACTACACAATCAAGGTAAACATGGAAGCATTATCATTGCTGAAGGATTAAAAATGAAATTCATTCACAGGTCTGGCGATCACGGTCCAAGGCTAGAGAGTTCAACATCCCCATCAATGTCACCGAGTCCTTCGAGCTCAAGCCTAAGAACTGAGGATGAATATTGCCGAAATCAAAATCCCTGTGCCTGCCGTATCCTGTTGCTTTATTGTTTTAAGACTTTACTGGTCGCTGCTAGTTCGTTTCGTGTTGTTAAAGGTTTTATTAAATGGTGTTCGCCTTACGAATTCCCAGACTGTTTTACCGGCTCTTCAACGGGCTCGGCTGGAGGCGGCCCGGGGTTCACAGCCTGGGCAGATGTAGATGGCTCGTCCGGTAGTCTTGAATTTGGGCAGGAGTCGCCATCGCCGCCGTCTCCATGGTCGTGGTCGTGATTATGATTATGTTTAAGATTCTTCTTTCGCTTTTCGGGATGGCCGAAACAGTGCTCGCAATCTTCGTCATCCTCCGAGAACTCTCGCCGAAAGCCAAGGGTTTTTTGTATGCAGCAACCTAGAATGTTTGTAGATGGGTTAGCCATTGCCTCAAGCCAGGTGAGTAAACAGAGATTACACTTGGATTTCTTCCGGTTCATATGCTCGTTGTCAATGACTCCTTCGTGAAATACCACCCGGCGTTCATCCCGCGGTACCCCACATATTGGCCAGCAGACCCCAGAAAAATGCTAAACTTAATATACTTTGCAGTGACAAAAAATATTTCACGCAACATAATAAGTGCCAAAGCGCTTTCGGATCTTTCATCAGACCATTCGCCAGTGCTTATAACTCTTCTTCAAAGCCCAGAAGTTATCAATCATCCCCACAGGCTGACGTCGCACAGAACTAACTGGCTTAAATTCAAGAAATATGTAAGTTCCCCACAGCTCAACATCGAAGCGGATATCGACTGCTCTACTGATGCTCTTGAAGACGTACTCACTGCAGCAGCCACTATTTCAACACCACAAGGGAAGGACGTACAGCTTAACAAATTCAAAACTAATCAACAAATTGAACTGTTTGTTCTGGAAAAGAGGCGTCTGCGACGTGGCAGCAAACCAACCGATCGCCATCTTCAAAACAACGATTTAGAGAAGCAACTCGCTTACTAAATCGAGCTCTAAAACAAGACGCTGAAAACGCACAACTACGGTATATCGAAAACTTTCGCCAACCAGTACAAGGCATCCTTTGTGGAGAGCCGAAACATTTGCTTTACACCTCCGAAGCGTTTTCCAGCCGAACCCGGCCACTAGTCCACTTGTCCTACCGCAAATTCAAACTAATTCCTTGTCTCTACCAACATTGTTTCAGCCAAATGAGATCGCAAAGTCATTGGGAACCTGAAACCAAAAAAGGCTCCGGGCGATGACTTAATAACTCCAAAAATGATAATTGAACTTCCAAACTCTGCTATAGAGGTTATTTGTAAAATCTTCAATGGGATTATATGTCTCGGCTACTACCCAAGGAAATGGAAAAATCTGTCATCATAATGATACCGAAGCTCGGAAAAGACCACACAGCCCCGTCATCCTACAGACCAATAAATCTATTATCGTGTCTGTCCAAACTGTTCGAGAAATGCCTGCTAACACGCATAATACCATATCTGGAAGCACACAACGTTATCCCGGCTCACTAATTTGGCTTCCGTCAAAACCACGGAACCATAGAACAAGTCAACCGAATAACATCAGAGATACGCACAGCCTTCGAGCATCGGGAATACTGCAGCGCAATATTCCTCGATGTATCTCAAGCCTTCGATCGAGTCTGGCTAAATGGCCTCATGCATAAAATCAAAATACACTTGCCTACGTATACTCATAAGCTACTTGAGTCGTATCTTTACAACAGAGTTTTCGCAGTAAGGTGCAACGCAACAACATCTGGTGACTACACTATCGAAGCTGGAGTTTGTAACGAGCTGATTTCCTGGGTGTAGCTCGCAACGATTATGTGCGGCTAGCTTAGTCGAGATCGTGTGCTCGTCCCACCAAATTTATATAAACGTGAAAGCCCGCCCAGAGAGAACGCTTCGGGTTAAGTTCGTATTCAGATGTTTATTGCACTTCAATCGGATGTCTAAGATACAATTCTCGCTGGGTCTGCTCCTTCCGGATGCGGCTGCACTCCCCTCTCGCCGATCGCTTGGTTATCTCGCTGCCGAAGCTAGCAGGGTGTATCGCCCAGCCGAAGCCTAGCCACCCGAACGCCCACTTCGCGACCTCACTGCAAAGCTAGCAGAGTGTATCGCCCAGCCGAAGCCTAGCCACTCCGAACGCCCGCCTTGCAGCTTCCAGCACAGAGCTAGCAGGATGTATCGCCCGGCAAAGCCTAGCCACCTTATCGCCCACTCTGCGCCTCAGGCACCGAGCTAGCAGGATGTATCGCCCGGCAAGCCTAGCCACCCTTATCGCCCGCTCTGCGCCCTGGTCCGGGATCTCGTCGACGCGGTGTATCGCCCGGCAAAGCCTAGCCACGCGCGCAACTCCCACAACTCGATTTTCCTCGACCGTTGATTCCTCCGATTGGTCCTTGCCACTGGACCTCGCTGCTCCTTGATTGTTGTCGTCCTTCCACGCGTTGGATCTCAGCGTTGAAGTCTCTGTTCGAGGCTTGCCACTTCAAGCTCCGAACTTCTCGACTTTGCTTGATCTCTCGCGGCCTCTGGTTTAACTTTGACTGGCTCCGTTGACGCACTCGCTCGGATTCTCGCACACGTACTAGTTGCTGTGCGCAGGCGTCCTCTGCCTTTTATAGGCTCCGCCTGTGCCGTTACTTGCACGCATCGGTCACGCGACCCGGTCCAAAGACCGGCGCAAATCGACCGGGTCCAAAGTCCGGCCCATGTCCCGTTTGTTATCGGCGTCTCCTCCAGCGGCCAAAGTCCACGGCCGCCGATCACGCCTGGGTACAATGTCCACTAGAGTCCCGCTATATCAGCGGCGTCTCCCTGTGGTGGACACCTGCATCGGCACTGCCTGTTGCTAGGCAGTCCTCATCCTCCCCGTACCCTTGCCCCGCTTGGTTGCCGTTGGCGGCTGCTGCCCTCGGTTGCTGCATCCACTGCACCCTGCGTTGTGGGAGTTTGCATACAACTCCTCACACTTTCCCCTTCCTTCGAAAACGCACAAAGACTGCTGCTTTCGTTCCGGGAATCGGCCTTCGGGTACGTCCTCTTTGCTTTCAAAATTCCCGCCTTCCTCCGCGGTATTTTCGTCTCTGCTCTGGTATTTAAATACCGCACTCCTCCTGGTCACACTGCCACCGATCGTTTCTGATATTTTCCAGTGCGCGAAGATTTCCAACACTCAGAATACCAGATTTCAGTGTGCCCCTATCGCGGACGATCGCTATCGATAGTTCGCTATCGATATCTTTCTACCGATCTGTTTTTTTTTTTCCCCACCACTGCCGGCGAGTGAAATTGCATTTTTGGTGAACGTTGGAGATGTTTTACCCTCCGCCAGGCCTCATAGGCACTGGAACGCTGGGAGATCACCTGCCCGGCAACGGCCGGGCAGCGGCTGGACAGCGCTGCGCCTGCGGTGGCAGCGGTGACGCCCGCGGGATTGGAGTGGAATACGCCCTGGCCTGCAGCCGCCGAGCAGCGCTGCGACGACGACGGCAGCGGAATCGACCGCGGGATTGAGGTGGCGCTTGCTGCAGCCCCTCGTCGGAACTCCTCTGGATCTTCGCTGGTGCCGGCCTTCGCAGATCAGGGTCCCCGATGCCGATTCCTGGGGCCTGGATCGCGAATTGCCCGCTGGTACGTATCCTCTCCCTTGCCCACCGGTTCGCGTCTTCTTCCGCCGCTACCGGCTTCCTTGTTTTTGTTGTTGTTGTGTCTTAACCTTCCGTCCAGCCCGTAAAGACCCTTGGAATTAGTGGTTGTATCACTTGGCTTTCGCCGTAGTAGTGGTTCGTTTTGACTCGGTTAAATTCACATAATTGTCCCCGACAGCGGCCCACGCCGCAACGTTGCCAGTTACGGCTCGACTTTGCTTTGCTTTCGCTTTGCTCAACTTTGCTTTGCTTTCGCTTTGCACAACTTTGTTCTGTTTCTGATAAACCTTTCCTTTGATAAGCGTTTTCTCCAGACCAGAGATTTTCTCAACATTTTTCTCAACGTTTTCAATCGTTTGAAACTTGCTTCAATTTGTTGCCTTTTTTCTTCGTCGCCGGTGCCCCTGGCTAGAGAGCAACACCATGGACGCCGTTAGCTGGGGGCAGGCCTTGCAGCGCTGCGCCCCCCTCTCGCCTATGGCTGTGGCTGATGCTGCCCCTCTTGGTCGCTGCGCTACGATACTCTGTATCGTCCTCCTCCCTTCTTCGGATGCAACAGGCAGTTGCCTCCATTGCGCGTCATCTGTGTGGGCAGGACCTTTGTATATGTTTCCTTTTTTCCGTGGCTGTTGTTTAATTTCCGTTTTCCGTTAACTTTCCATGTCTTCTTGCTCTCTTCCCTTATACTGGAGTCCTCCGCCTGGCGATAGCATCCGCTTGGTTCCGCTCACGCACTCTTCTGGATCTACGCCGTGGTGTGACTGGTGCTGACGACGAGTCCTTCGTCCTGGCGGTACCATCCTGGCCTTCTTCGTCGCTTCTGTCGTTGGAGTCCTCCGCCTCTGCGGTAACATCCTGATCGTTGTCCTCGCGCGCCCTGCTGATTCCTTGCTGTGGCGCGTTGTTGACTCGAGTGTCGAGTCCTCTGCATTGGCCAACATCCTCGACCCTTCTTCTACACTTTGTGGCTTTAACTGGCTTATGTGTACCAGCTTTTCCTTCTTGGTGCCGTTGCTGTACGACGCAAATGACCGGGGACTGGAAATCCGTCACCTCGAATGGGCCATCGTACCTGGGTGCCAATTTCGCTGCGAATCCTTCCACGGCCTTCGACAAATGGTGCTCTTTGACCCACACCGTGTCTCCAACTCTCGGATTCCAAGGCCTCCTCCTCAGGTTGTAGTACCTGGCCTGGTCCTGCGCCGCCTTTTCCAAGTTTCTTCGGACGATTTCGAAGATTTCCTTCAGCTTGCGTGAATTTTCATCGGGCGTCTCTGTTTGTCGTCCCGTGCCCAGTGTCTCCTTGTCGTACAAGGCGCTCGGTAGTCTGGGTTCGCGTCCTTGCGTTAGGAACGCCGGTGAGTACCCGGTGGAGTCCGATATGGTCGTATTCACGGCTAGCATGATCTCTGGCCACTTTTCGTCCCAGCACCTCTGGTCATCTCCGGCGAATTGGGCAATCATTGTTTTGACCGTCCGGTTCGCTCTCTCAGTAGGATTTTCCTGTGGAGTGTATGGGGCCGTATATTGATGGCGGATTCCCATTTCCTTGAGGAATTTATTGAAAGCCTTGCTCGCAAATTGTACCCCGTTGTCCGTTATCACTACCTTTGGTGCTCCGAATCTTGCTATAATTCGTTCTCTAAATGCCTTCCGCAGCGATTCTGCCGTGGCTGCCCTCATGGGAACCAGCTCGGTCCATTTGGAGAACCTGTCGATCAGCACTAGCAGCATCTGGTTTCCGTGCTTTGATCTCGGCAGCGGTCCCACAAAATCGGCGCACACTGTAGCCCAGGGTTCTTCCGGCACTTGCGTGAGCATTTGTCCTGCTGCCTGTAGCTGGTTTGGCTTGTACTTCAGGCAACTTTCGCATTTCCTGACATACGATCTCGTCCCGCTGCATACCTGGCCAGTAATATCTTGCCGCTATTCTGGCTATCGTTTTCCTCGTTCCCACATGTCCAGCCCTTGGCGAGTCGGTTTTCTCGTAGTACGCTCTCCCTTAGTCCTTGGGGTACGCACAATTTCCACGCGACGACGTCTTCACTGCCAGCTCGATGTGGAATGTGCCTGTACAAGGTTGATCCTTCCAGCATATAGTCGGGAAACTTCTGTGGGTTCCTCTGGATTTTCTCCACCATTTCCGTGATCCATGGGCACGACTCATTCGATGATATGGTCGTCTCCTTCACTTGGCGGATACTCCGGTAGTGGTTGCCGGGATAGAGCGTCTGCCACCACGTTTAGCTGGCCTTTTCTGTATGCAATCTCAAAATCATACTGCTGCAGTTCTAAGGCCCATCTCGCTATGCGGCCTGAAGGGCTTTCTATGCTGTTTAACCATTTTAAAGCCATGTGGTCTGTGATTACCTTGGTACTCCCTCCAGATATGGCCGCAGCTTGCGTACGGCCCACACTATCGCCAAACACTCCTTTTCCGTGGTCGAGTAGTTCTTCTCGGCACCATTCAGTGTTCTACTGGAGTAGGATATCACCTTTTCTCCTTCTTTTGTGTTCTGCGAGGATTGCTCCTATCCCGTAGTCGCTAGCATCCGTCTGTAGCACGAACATTTCTCCAAAGTCTGGACATGCTAGGATTGGTCTGCTACCAGCTTCGCTTTCACCTGTTCGAACGCGTCTTGGTATTTTGGGACCATTCCCATTTCGTGCCTTTGCGCAGCAGTTCGTTTAAGGGCATCACGATTTTTGCGAAATCTGGAACGAATCTCCTATACCACGACGCCACCCCAGGTATTGCCTGAGTTCTCTCACAGTTGATGGTGGTTTTAGCTCTGCGATCGCTGCTACCTTGTCCGGGTCCGTGCCGATTCCTTGTTTTGTTATACGGTGTCCCAGATAGAGCAGTTCCTTTTGGAAAAACTGGCACTTTTCCGCGTTAATCCGCAAGTTTGCCTCCTTCAGTCGGCGAAAAACTTCCTTCAGGTTTCTTATGTGTTCCTCCTTCGTTTTTCCGATCACTACGATATCATCTTGATATGCAAATGCATGTGGCGACATTTCGGGCCCTATCACTTTGTCCAGTGCTCGTTGGAATGTGGCTGACGCCGAGTGTAGTCCAAATGGCATCACTTTCCATTGAAACAGACCTTTGCCCGGCACTGTGAAAGCTGTATACTGCCTGCTCCGTTCCTCTAGGGGAATTTGCCAGTATCCATCCTTGAGATCCAGGCTGCTGATGTATCGTGCTTCCCTTAGTTGGTCCAAGATGAAATTTATTCGTGGCATGGGATATGCGTCCTTTATCGATTTTGCATTAATCTGCCTGAAATCGACGCATAATCTCCACTTGCCGGTCTTCTTTCTCACCATA